>CM019068.1:43324652-44012152 GCA_009667805.1 Leptobrachium leishanense
AGTTGCGGCCAATAAGTCAGACTCAAAAGGAACCACAGTCTTACTTCCTAGATTGTATAAATTAAGTCGCCAATGTGGGGATATCCCCAATCAATTAACTTGTGGAAAAAGGGGCCCATTTCAATGCCAGTTTCCCAGTACATTGGTTTTCAACCTAAAAATATTTCGCTGGTAGATATCATGCGTTTTATATGCGGGTCATATCGATTGTATGAAAAAAATTTCTCTATTAAATTAACATATCTTACTTTAGTGAGTCCTTATTAGGGATATGTTACTCCGCTTTTAGCATAGGTATCAGACATTGCAACAATTATATAAACAAAGTACCGGAGATTGCAACAATTTAAAGACAAAATTTCTCCGCTCATCATAGAAAAGGCAACACAACTTGCATACATAGGTCCTTATATACCAACGGCGTAAACACACATGAAGCATGCATAAATTAGATCATAGTTTAGAGCAAGATTATTCCAATTTGCAGCACGTAAAAGACGCCAAGGATATTTAATCTCAAATTCTTAATTCACAGGACTGAGAAGTTGCGGCCAACAAGGCAGACTCAAGAAGAACCACAGTCTCACTTCCTTAGTTGTCAGATTTAGCTGGAGATCAGGCATGTACTGGCCATAGGGACTACAGGGAGATTCCCGGTTGACCGATGGCTCAGTGGGCCAGTGTGAATGCTGGTTTACCGTGCGGCCCGCACTGCCCATAATGGGTGAGGTGAGAACTTCCTCACCACCTGTTAAACAGAACAGTCTGCCACAGTCTCCTATTGGGCTGCTGCGCATCCACCTCGCCTTAAGGCATGGTGCGCACTCAACTTCACCCAATCTTTACCCAATCACTATGCAGCAACTCCGGTATCTGTAGAGCGATTCGGTTGGTTTATATACTATTTTTATGCGTGTGGGCATAATTTAAGTGAGCCGGTCTAGATGAAGTCAAGGGATGAATTTTTGTCTCAGTCCAGCCCTGGTGGAGATCCAAAAAGGACACCAAAGGGGTTATTCTAAGGGAGACGAATTCGCCCCCAAATTGCCCCTAACAGTGCAGTTCCACGTAGCCGCAATTCGGCTATTCAAAAAGCTGGCAATTCTCCAAATATTGCAGCGAATCTATTCATAAAATGCCAAACTGCCCTGACAAGTTGGAGAAATGCTCAGACGTTCGATGCTTTCGTTCGACAGGTATAAACTGGCGAATCCCATAAGTTTCAATGTAAAAAAAAATTCCCGTTTTTATTCAACCATTTATTCTTTTCATTTGCAGCAAAAAGTCTTAATTTATTTTTCAGAATTTCTTTAGGCATTTTTTTGGATATTTTCATCAAACTTTTTGATTCCGAATTTTTTTTTTTTTAATTTTGTAACAGACCTTTTCATTGTTATTCATAGGATGTTCTATATTATTTCCATGCATTTTCCTGCATTATTTAAGTTTAAAACACCTTTTAAAAATTGCTTTGTTTGGAGGCCGATCAACTTTTTTCGGTTGCATTCGGTGGCTGGTCATTTTTTTTCGGTGGCGCTCAACTGTCTGTTCAGCGGGTCTGTTGCATTCGGTGGTTTGTCAGTGACGTTCAGCGGGTTTGTCGGCTGCATCCGGCAGTTTGCATCTCCCTTTGGCGGATCCACTTGGAGCATTTCGGGGACCCTGCGGTGAATGCTGAAGTCACCGCAGGGTCAGCGAATTGAAATTAACGAATCGCACTGAAGTGAATGAAATTTCGAAAACTTCCAAAATAACAAATTAGTTTTATCTGACTTTAAACAAAACAGTATGTAATGAAATTGATTCGTTATACTGTTTCACAAGAGAACCATTGATTGAATTATTCCTCTATGCGTAATGGTAATTTAACCCTAGCTTGCCTTTTAACACTCATGTTTAACCCTAATCTAACAGCAATTAGCCAGGATTTATTGGGGGTTTTTGTGATCCTAAAATTCTAATCCTGAATTACAAACACAATTATGAAAATTAATATGTTTTGTGATACTGTTTCATAAAGCAATCGCATCCCTGTCAATTGGCTGTGGTGCTGAATCTGTTGTATTCTGCGCCACAGGTTAATAAACAGCTCAATAGTTAACCCTAGCTTGCCTTTTAGCCCTAATCTAACAGTGATTGAGCAGGATTTGATATATTGTGTTTTTTTTTGTTGTTTTTTTTTAGTGATCCTAAAATTTGAATAGAATTAAAATTACGAATTGAAATTATGAAACGAATTTCTGAAAACGAACCAGTATTCAAAAGAATTCTGTTTTGGACTAAATTATTTTCAAAAGAAACTAAACCATTTTTTTCAGCTGTGCACACCTCTAGCATTTCCTTACAGAGCCGGTATGATGCTGTGGTATTTACATTATGAAAAATTAGCATGTCACAACATTTTGAGGTCGACATTGGCGTTTTTGAGATTTTTTTATTTTATTGTAGAATTCTTCCCATAACATGGAATCATTGTTTGTAAACATCTCTTGCTTATGGCACAGCGAGGTTTAAAGTGCAGGTGTCGTACTAACCTACAGAACGTCTCCATCTTGCCATGACTATTGACACAGCCATCTGAGGTCAGATCAGAGCTGCCGATGTTTACCCCTCAGGTGATATCATAAGAGGTGGCCTATAGGAGAAAGGCAATGGCGGCGAAAGAACAACAGGGAGTGAGTTATTCTTCAGGCTACCTGATATAAGAGATGGCAGCTGGATGACAGGGAGCTTAAAAGACTTCTAATATACCCCCTGTTCACGCATTTGAACACATCTCACACAATACAATGATTTGAGTCAGTGATCGACCAATAGACTCCATTATATGGCCATTACCACAAAGTGAGGACCAAATGAGGTAAAGATACTGTGGAGGGGAGGGGGCAGTTTACAACATAAGATCACACAGTGGATGCACCCAGTGACACATATAGAGGAAAATATATTCTTAACTAAGCATACAAGAGAAAAACAAAGCACATGTAAGATATCAGCAACCTTAAATAAACACAATAAGGACATTTCATTTTTTTGGTGGTAGTGGCCCTTTAAGAACTGTAAACAAAAAAAATTATCTGATGAACAGCATTCCACCAGTAAACGTATCATACATGTGGAAATATACGCTAAGTGGAGACAAAACTCAACAGCACATACATAAATATGATCCATTTTGACAAACACTCCACATTACATTAAAATCTTTATTTAAAAAAACACTGTTATAAATTATTTTAAGCTAATATATGGTCTGTTACTACTATAAAATAACATAGGTACCGCTCAGAAAATAGCCCAAGAATATAAATCAGTTTGTTCATTATCTGTGTAAAAAAGGCCAAAAGGCTGGCATACATCTTGCTGGAAAAATATATTTAGATTTTAGATTTTACAAATGAAATAACATATATCAATCATCCCAATTTAGTGAGACAGCTCTATCCCTGATGTGTATCTCACCTTTTTAACAATACCTGAGGACAATCCATTTTATGGTCAATGTTGTCCTGTGTTAGCACAATCAGGGCAGCCATCAGGGGGTGCCAGCCCATGATATGTTCAGGGGCTCAGTGGTTCCAGGGGGGCCCTGGCCAAACCCAGTGCACTTTGTCCAAGTACCACAGACATAAGGATACCCCATGCCTCCCTGGACTGGCCCACAAAGTTATCAACAAAGTTTCCTGTGGAATTCGGCATCTGGGGCTGGTGATGAGCACCCTGACTCATCACTGAGGGAGCGATTAGTTTGGTTGGCACTAGGTTGAGGTGCAGAGCGAACACTCTCCCACAACACTTTTTATCCCAATACTGGAGGGGATGGGGGTTATAAAGAGGGACCGGACCAAAGGATTAGTCATGGACCCCAAGAATTCTGATGGCAGCCCTGAGCACAATATACTGGGTGCACATAGGTGTGGGCTGGGGGTCTTTGCCCAGACAAAACCTATTGCTGGATGAATTGGTCTACATTTTTCTGGATGGCCCTTATCTGCTTCAAATAACAAACAGAAAATCCGATTGTAAATCTGTATAAATGTAATCATTGCTCTGCAAAAGATGTGTATTTTGTGCTGGATTTTCTATGCATAAGTTTGCAATTAACAAACGTTCCATGAGTGCACATCCTGACGGAATAGGCAGCACGCCAGATGCATCAATGCGTGATGTTGGTTAGCCGCTGGCCGGCACACAGATCACTCGTTCTATTATTCTGAATGCCAGGAAAGGTAAGAATGTACACAGGTGGCTATTTCACTCCATAAAAGCTTTAACTTTTTTTTTTGTATTTCGAAGAGCATTTTAAAAAAAAAAAAATGTTTTGCATTAACCCAGTACTACCCCCCCCACCCCAAAAAAAAATCTCTACAATCAGACTTTATGTCCAGAATTTCCAATTATATCCAATATTGGTGACCTTTGAATGAGAAGTGTGAGAAAAAAACCCACAGAGATCAAGTTGCTGGATGGAAATAATGCTCTTTGGACTCTTACGAATTCGATGCCACGCGTTGTGTTTTTGGAAGCAATCAAATACTTTGCATCTGTAACAGAGAATCTATCAGGAGCAAAGGAATTAGAAGATTTTTTTGGAATCTACAAGATGTTAGAGTTAGGGTTTGTAATTAGGGTTAGTTACTACTTGTGCTTGATTTAGGGTTAGGGTAGGTAATTAGGGTTAGATTAACATTGTGCTTATTTTAGGGTTAGGGTTAAGGCTAGGGTTAACTCTAAGATTCTGTGCCATTTTTGCTTTAATTTGACGTTTAAAGCTTTTCCTCTTTTTCAGTAAAATACACAGGCCTTCCAACACTCAAAATGTCTTTAAACCGTTAGATTGTAAGCTCACAGGATGTCTATTGCTGAGCGCTTCCATAAAGTGCTACCTTAGTGCGTCCGTGTGACCGCACTTCCCGGCGTCCATTGCAGGTTTATGACAGATCGACGGGGAGGGCCACACGGGGTAGCGTGTGCACCAATTGCGCACGATACCACCGGACATTAAAAGCCCTCCCCGTCAAAAAAGCTAGATGGACGCAGCCATGGCTACAAAGCGCAATCCTCCATAGGAGGATCCGCTTTGTAACGCTGAGCGCACTAACGGGTGGCCACGCGAGCGTCAGAGCGGAAGGAACGTCCATTCTCACAGACGTTCCTTTCGCTCTGAAAGTTGCTTGTGTGCCCACAGCCTTAGCAGGACAATTATCCTTCGGGCATGGTCGCCTGTTCCTTATGTATCATTCCTTATGTATCTATTATGTTTCATCTTTCTGACTCCCCATTGTAAAGCTCTGTGGAATTTGTTGACGCTGTATAAGTACTGTAACTGTAACTCTGTTCTGGGGACGACAACCAGCAGTGTATACCGGACTGCCATCAGAATCATGGGGCCCCTTACTGAACCCTTTTCTCAGCTGACGATTTCCATAAACAAATTAAAATTAAACATTTTGCCTCAATTTCTATTTATCATATTTTACAGGGAGTGGGCTGAATCCCTGGTGGATAAAATGTGTTTCCCGGTGGGAGAGTGTTTGGTCTCCATCTCTGTCTGGTGCAGACCATTCTAATCACTCCCTCAGTGATTAATCGGGATGCATTTACTGGCCACAGATGCTACGGCCCACCGGGAAATTTCCTGGTGTCCTGGGTGGCACAGAGGGACCCTTACATCTAAGGCACTTCGACAAGTTACACAGTGTTATGCGCCTGGGCCCCTGAGCATATCATGGTCGGTCACCCCCGGATGGCTGCCCTGTGTGTATAGCTCACCGACAGAAGCTTTACCTCTAATTGAGCAACATACATATATCTGTAGTTGATTAATCCAGCTCCACATGAAAAAAATTGATTTGGTAGATTTTCTTCCACTTCAATAAAAAAACAGGGTTTGATGGACAACAAATGTGTTGTTGTGATACCAGTCTGTAGTAGAATGGTCCTAGTTTAAACAGGACTGTTTGCCCTGAAAAGGGATGCTCGGTAGGTATATAATCGTGCGGAATATAAGAGACTATCCCTCTGTGTGCCGTCAAAGATAATGGCATGCGTCACTTAAACGAGTCTTTTTACTTCTAGTAATGATGGGAAAATGGAACATTATAAGGGCATCAAAGCTTCACTTTTATCTGAAAAACCCATCTCCTCTGAAGAGCCTGCTGTTTTATCGAGAGGGGCTGGTGGCAAAGACAATAACGGCAATTAAATAATCAGTCTCATTCGCTGCTTGAAATCACAGTCCATTCGTCCGATGCTCTCCATTCAGAATAAAATAACGTCACCGGAGGCATTTTCCATCGGTCGCTCCTGCGCTTTCTTCTTGGTGTACCTTGCGTGTTGATAGTAATAAATTACTCCAACCGTGGCGATATTCAGGAAAATGGTTAGGAGCAAGAGCCAGAACGAGTATCCGTATGTGTTTTCATTCCTATAATACCGATCATTGCTGGCATCTAATACATTTGCGATGTACAAAGGCATGTCATTCAGCTCTGTGTTTGAGGCAAAGAATATAATCCCTAGAAGAACGAAGCCACCTAAGAATAAAGAATGAATAGTTACGCAAACCATTACGACACATTCAAGTCAAAAAGTCAACCCCACTTTTGCTTTATCCTTTAAAGTTAACCTATCCTGCCCAAAACACGTTGGGCTCATATGAAAGGGAATCACTGCCTTTACATGGGTCAGCTTTTTTCTGGCTGACGTATATAACTGAAAAAATTGAATTATTCCATTTTAACGTTTGGACGTTACTAACGTGTCTCCATATCAAACAATAACCATATGGATACAACAGGCTCGATTTAATTCTATCTGATGATTTTTGGAGAAAAAAAAAATACCGGCTGCTTGCGTGTGATATTTTTCTCTAAATATAAGCTGATTCAGTCAAATTAAATTCAACCTGAGCTGAAATTTAAAAAATGTGGTTGGTCCGAAAAAATGCTGGCCGGTAAAACGGCCTGAAAAAGTTTATTTTTGGCCAGCACCATACAGATTTGTGCATTTAAACATGTCTATTTGAAATCTTTTTTTAAACACTGGGTTTTTCTGTCCGATTCTCTCTATTTCTCTGGTTTGAAACAGGTAAACCAACATTGGAGGCATGGAAACAGGAAAATAAAATGATTACAAAGGGAGACGTCTTGGATAGATAAATTAAAAACTTTCAGGGTTATCCAAAGAGATCCGAATTGCTTGAGAAAGGTAACCGAACGCTGAAAATCAGCGTTCAGTTACCTTTCTTGGCCATTCGGCTATCCAGAGAGCAGGCAATTCGCCAAATCCAGGCGAATTGCCTGCACATACGGTGCCTGTTCGAGGGCAGTGAAAACCCCATGAAAAAGCACTGCTTCGGCTATTCAGAGAACACAAACCAGCAGTGAAAGGTTCCCGAAATGCCCTGCCATTCGGTGGTTTAATTCGGCAAGTTTATTCAGGAGAATCCCATAGACTTCAATGTTAAAAATATTCCCGTTTTAATTCAATATCTAATAAACTGTTCATTATAAAATTCTGCAGCAAAAAGTGTCTTTATTTATAGATTTTTTAGCATACTTTAAGCATTTTTCTTAATTTTTTTTTTTTAATTTTTTTTAATTTTACTTATTTTTTCTGTAACAGCCCTCTTTATTATCATTCCCTGGATCTCCTGTGTAAATTTCAGACATTTTTGCTCAGTAGTTTCTTTGCAAACAGCGTTTCATTGTCACAGATTCATACAAATGGTTTTGCTAATTTATTCACCTCCCTCTGTCTGCGGTCTCAGCTGCTTCGGCTGCTTTGGCTGAGTGCGATCTGCTCCTGCTCGGGCTTTTTCCGTGGTTTTCGCAGGTTAATCCAGATGTTTTTTGCGGGTTTTCGGCGTGCATTCGGTGGGTTTTGCGGTTCGTTTTCCTCAGGTTTGCGGCAGCTTTTGCCTGCAATTCGGGGACCCTGTGGTGTTTGCTGAATACACCGCAGGGTCACCGAAATGGGATCGGCAAAAGGAACCGAATTGAAGAGAACGAAAAGTCACCGAACGTGCGGTGACTTTTCGAATCTCTTTGGATAACCCTGTTTGTCTCCCGAAGGGTTAAATGAGGAATTAGATCTGACATGTTTTAATTAGTGATTATATGTGTCGTGTCTTAATAGTTTAGACCAATGGTCTCAATGTCCCCTCATTTTCTAATTCTGTTTTTAATGTTTTATTTTATATGATGATACATATTTTCTTTGAACTTCTGGACTAACATATGGTGTCCGTTAAGATTCCATGGAAGAAACTTGCCCGGGATCTTAGTGTACCTTTTTTTTGTTTACTTCTGGGAAGACGCAGGGACCGTGGAGATTGAAAATGAAATCTAAGGGATTAGTGGTGTCTGAACTTCCAGGGGAGACCGGAGGTGACATAATGAAACGACGCGATACATACATGAGTCCTCATCACGCGTCGGACAGATGAAAATGAAAGCTGAAACGTGAGTGGCGGTTCCCTGGGAGGTGAACATCATTGAGACAAAAAAGACTTCCATATATGTAAACGCTGAGAATGTGGACAATTGGCAACTACCCAAAAGGGGGAGAGGACAGTACTATATAAAGAGGGGTGGGTATTGTGTGTTTTATACCATTTGTGACTGCAGCATTTGTTTTATTGCTCTTGAAAAAGTCTGCATATCAGACGAAACGTGTCAGGCTTTTTGTCATTGTTTCAAATAAATTTTTATACTGGTTCCTGACGCTTCCAGTTCACTTTCTTGGGTCAAATAGACTTTCCAAATTATTCTTTCTGACTTTCTGGCGATGACTGGAGATGTTTTCCCTGTTCCCTGGTGAGAGTATCCAAGCCAGAGAAGCCATCAGTT
The DNA here is from genome assembly GCA_009667805.1 of Leptobrachium leishanense. Classification (NCBI taxonomy): domain Eukaryota; kingdom Metazoa; phylum Chordata; class Amphibia; order Anura; family Megophryidae; genus Leptobrachium; species Leptobrachium leishanense. The sequence continues at coordinate 43,333,505 of CM019068.1, forward strand.
GGCCAGTTCCAGTGCAAGTGCTGATCTACCCATTACCTCTTGTGAGTCTTATCCAGGCTACATCATATTGGTCAATCTGCACTATGTGTGTATTTTTATGGTCATATGATTATACTTCTCTGCTACACCAATTATCTGTTAAGGAGGACCAGAAGGAAATCCTGGAGGTGCCTATTAACTCAGATTTAGTTCAATATTTCATTTGTATTTCTTTCACCTTGTGAAGTGTACTTTGCTCCCTCTATTTCTCTGCCTGAAAATCCATTTATTAACACCTCTTAGCATCTCTAAAGTTTCTCGGAAATTGGTGTACCAATTTTTTTAAACACTGGGTTTTTCTGTCCGATTCTCTCTATTTCTCTGGTTTGGAACAGGTAAACAAACATTGGAGGCATGGAAACAGGAATATAAATTGATTACAAAGGGAGACGTATTGGATACATAAATTAAAAACTTTGTCTCCCGAAGGGTTAAATGAGGAATTAGATCTGACATGCCCGATAAACTTGAATCAAGTCGATATATAGACGCTATATCCAATGAGAAGTATAACTGCGTGGGACGATATTCATCTGAATTTTTAATCGGATCGAAATTCTATTAAACCCACATTTGAATCTCTTGAACTGAAAAATTGCAAAGAAAGTGTCTGGAAAAAGAGTCCAGATTTTACACAACAATGGCCTTGATTACCGTATTTTTCGCTCCATAAGACGCACTTTTTTCCCCCCAAAAAGTGGGGGGAAAAGTGGGTGCGTCTTATGGAGCGAATATGGCCCAGCAGCTCGTGGATGTGCCTCCGCTCACCTGCCGCCGCCGCGTTCGTCTCCCTCTGAGCATGCGTCCGGCGGCAGGAAGCTTGGGCACTCGCCTGGGGGAGCCACGTGACCGCGATCTCCCGAGATCGCGGTCACGTGGCTCCCCCAGGCGAGTGCCCAAGCTTCCTGCCGCCGGACGCATGCTCAGAAGGAGACGAACGCGGCGGCGGCAGGTGAGCGGAGGCACATCCACGAGCTGCTGGGCATATCCATATGTGAGCTGGGGCATTATCAATGTGTGAGCTGATGGGGCAAATCCATGCTGGCTGGGGCAAATCAATGTGTGAGCTGGCTGGGGCAAATCCATGTGTGAGCTGGCTGGGGCAAATCCATGTGTGAGCTGATGGGGCAAATCCATGTGTGAGCTGATGGGGCAAATCCATGTGTGAGCTGATGGGGCAAATCCATGTGTGAGCTGATGGGGCAAATCCATGTGTGAGCTGATGGGGCAAATCCATGTGTGAGCTGATGGGGCAAATCCATGTGTGAGCTGGCTGGGGCAAATCCATGTGAGAGCTGGCTGGGGCAAATCCATGTGTGAGCTGGCTGGGGCAAATCCATGTGTGAGCTGGCTGGGGCAAATCCATGTGTGAGCTGGCTGGGGCAAATCCATGTGTGAGCTGGCTGGGGCAAATCCATGTGTGAGCTGGCTGGGGCAAATCCATGTGTGAGCTGGGGCAAATCCATGAGCTGATGGGGCAGATCCATGTGTGAGCTGGGGCAAATCCATGTGTGAGCTAAGGCATATCCACGTGTGAGCTAAGGCATATCCACGAGCTGGGGCAGTATATCCATTATTACACTATTTCATTCAGAATATTTATTTTCCGGTTTTCCTCCTCTAAAAACTAGGTGCGTCTTATGGTCAGGTGCGTCTTATGGAGCGAAAAATACGGTAATTAAATCGAGGCCATTGTTATAGAAACATAGAATATGTCGGCAGATAAGAATCTTTCGGCCCATATAGTCTGCCCAATTATATGGATACTTACCTGGATTTATGTTTTATTTAGGATAGCCTTATGCGTATCCCATGCCTGCTTAAATTTCCATCACTGTTTTGGCCTCTACCACTTCTACTGGAAAGCTGTTCCATGTATCCACCACCCTCTCAGTAAAATAATACTTCCTGATGTTACTTTTAAACCTTTGCCCCTCTAATCTAAGACTATGTCCTCTTGTTTTACTACTTTGTTTCCTTTTAAATATACTCCCTTCCTCTAATGGACATACAGAGGCAGTAGCAGGGGATCAATGATCTGCAAGAGAATGAGATAATGGACTACACAAAGCAGAAACCACAAGACTATGCAACCGAGGACTACATACTTCCTGATGTTACTATTAAACCTTTGCCCCTCTAATCTAAGACTATGTCCTCTTGCTTTGCTACTTTGTTTCCTTTTAAATATACTCCCTTCCTCTACCTTGATCGATCAGTTGAGCTAGATTTCACCCACTGGGCCGAATTAAACCAAGCCCCATATATCTAAAGTGTATGTGTATATAATGCCAGCACAGACACATCAATATAATGTGCAAAAAACTATATAAAAGTAAATGTAAAATAAAATACTATAAATGTGAATTTACGAATGTTTAGGCATACTTACAACTTATTGAAGACCATACATAAACCCCTAATGGACCCAGAAATGTCAGGTAGGGATTATTGACACTGTTCAAGCACGTAGTCGCAGAGCCCAAAAATGAAGCCAGTAAGCCCACGACAAGGTACAGTATTACCAGGCTATGGATGGCTTTGAGACTGACTGAGGCGTCCAAAAGCTGAAAAACTGAAATGATAGATAATGTGAATATATAGGGGATATAAACAGAATTGCACAAAATATGACATTGATACACTGTGTATGTAATCCTTTGACAATGAAAAGGTGTGAATTGTTTGGACCGTGTTAACCAAAAGGTAAGAATTAATGTGAAAGACACGAAACGTACAGTCTCGAAAAAATGAAGTTGTTTGTGGGAGCAGGAAAACAAAGCAGGAAGCCGAGCTCAGTGTCCAGGGTGCGCCAGTGCCACCGTGTTTATTGCCATGTAGAGCAAATAGATAAACGTTTTCGGGGAAGCCCCTTATTTAACGCAAAGTGCTCACTGACAGGGGGTTTCCCTGAAATGTTTGTCGATTTGCTCTCTGTGACAATAAAAAGGGGTGACACTAGTGCACCCTGGCAAACGAGGACAACTTCCTGCTTTGTTTTCCTATTCCTGCATCTATGGCTGCCGGTACTAAGCCTCAATTGTGCATCCGGCTACCGGTGTGAAAATATTAGTACAAGCCCAAGAGCTGCTGGAGCTCCCCTCAAAAATGATACAGTGGATATGAGGTTGCTTGTCTATAGAATTAACTTACCGGGTAGACCTTGTGTTTCCACTCGAAATTAACTCTACCAGCTTTTATGAAAGCCTGTAAGTGCATATTCCCCTTAATTTGGGTTTCAAAGTGTTTCTCCGACTAAGGGCCATATTACATTATTGGTGATAAAATGGGGACTTGCACCTGCAGGTTTCCCCGTAGCATCCCCATTTTAGTGTTAGATTCTGGGCCAGGCACTACTTCAGCACCTTGACCCGGAACAAACCGCTACCCTCAGTGATACTAGCGGTAGCACGTCCGTGCTGCCATGAGTATCACCTCCTGGAGTCTGTAGGACTCCATGGAGGGTTGTGCTGCTGTACCATGAGCCCTGTGCAATCTCGCTCTTGTGAGATCGTGCAGCACCACGGATTGATAATGGAGGGAGACTGGGGACTTTTTGTCACCAGTCTCACTCTGCTCGTGGCCAAGACATGCTGCGCTTCGAGCCACTGTTCTCGCAGCAGGATCAGAGGTGAGTATTGGATTTATTGGGGGGTTTTAGCTGGTGTTAAAGGATTCTGCAAAAACTGAATAATTTAGCACCAGCTTTTAGGAGTAGCTAAATTTAGCCCATCATACAGGTATTCCATATCCCATTCTATACACATCTATACATACATCTGATTTAGGGACTGGCTTATACCATCAGACCATACTCACAGGGTTATTCAAAGAGATCCGAATGGCTGGAGAAAGGTAACCGAACAGTGAAAATCAGCGTTCGGTTACCTTTCTTGGCCATTCGGCTATCCAGAGAGCAGGCAATACGCCAAATCGTGACGAATTGCCTGCACATACGGTGCCTGTTTCGAGGGCAGTGAAATCCCCATAAAAACAACTGCTTCGGCTATTCAGAGAACACAAACCAGCAGTGAAAGGTTCCCGAAATGCCCTGTCATTCGGCGGTTTCATCGGGAAGATTTATTCAGGCGAATCCCATAGGCTTCGATGTTAAAAATATTCCCGTTTTAATTTAATATCCAATAAACCGTTTATTATAATATTCTGCAGTAAAGAGTCTCTTTATTTATAGATTTTTTTTTGGATATTTTAAGCATTTTTTTTTTTTATTTTTTTTTTTAAAAAAGTCTGATTTGTTTAATTTTTTTTTAAGTTTACTTATTTTTTCTGTAACAGCCCTTTTTATTATCATTCCCTGGACCTCATATGTAAATTTCAGACATTTTCGCTCAGTAGTTTCTTTGCAAACAGCGTTTCACTTTCACACATTCAAGCAAACTGTTTTGCTAATTTATTCACTTCACTCGTCTGCGGGGTCGGCTTTTTTCCAGCGGCTGCGCTGCGTGTGATCGGCTCCTGCTCAGGTTTTTCCGGCGTCTTCGGCGGGTTTCGGCGTGCATTCACCGGGTTTTTGCAGTGACTTTTCGTTGGGTTTGCGGCAGCTTTTCGCTGCTCTTCAACGGCCCTGTGGTGCTTGCTGAATACACTGCAGGGTCGCCGAAATGGGATTGCCGAATCGGCCCGAATTGAAGAGAACGAAAAGTTACCGAACATGCGGTGACTTTTCGATTCTCTTTGAATACCCCTGTTAGTGTGGCTTGGGTTTTATTTCTCATTTGGTGTATGTTACATTTTTGTTACTGTCCACCTTGTGGACTTTTAGACCTAAACTTGAATTAAAAGTTCTGGTTTGTTTTATTTTTTCTCAGTATTTGCTTAGCCCAGTGTCCAATGATGTTTTCATTCATGTTGTTTATGGTTACCCCCAAGTGAGGCTACTGGGTCCACGCTATTGACTACTAACAGTTTTTGGGATGTTTTCTGCTCAGCTTTCCCTTTAATTTCTTGAATATACAGTGTTGTACTATTTCATTATGAAACAAACACCATCTTTCAGCTTTTGGAGTGTGCCTCTCCCAAAACTTGTGTTTAGATCCACCTCGGCTCAACCTTACCCCTCCAGTTGCCCTATTACATTCTTCACGCACTTTTTTGCGCGCGCGGAAAAGCGCATTAACGCTAGGGGCAAAACACTTCGCGCTGAACGTCTTATTACGACGTTCGCACTTACGATGCGCGTTAACGTCTAACGCGAGTGACCCTGCGCGAACCCTGTGTGAACGCAAGTTCGTGAGCGCATCCTATACTTAACATTGTGAGCACAAATGTGTTCGTGTGCTGGTATGCGGCTGGTATTACAATCGATGCGCAACTTTTTATGAACGACGTTTGCGCGCATAATTTTAAAAGCTGGTGGTAACTGCAAATCTGAACGTCCTGGCCGAAACTAAATACACTAGCATGAAAAAAGAAATACAGCACAGTATAGTTACACATTCTACACATACCCAAACAATAAAATAGAGAGGTTGTGCGTGTTTTTATTAATGCTGGAGCATATATACACAGATTGATTTTGACAGGCGCTAAAACTGAACGGAAGACAATTGTGGTTCTTAATTCTGATCGGCTGAATCGTGTGAAAAAACAGTGCACCCACCGATTTCTGCGCGCAGTGTTAATTTGCGCCCGTTTTTGCGCGCAATATTTTTTGACGGATGAATAAATGCGCTCAGATCGTAATACCAGCATTAATTTACGCGCGTTAACGCTGCGTGCAAAGAAAATTGCGCTGCGCGGACGAATTTGCACGGAGAATGTAATAGAGCCCCAGATATTTTAGAACTACATTTCCCACGATACTCAACCACTTAATAAATCAACTAAACTTTTTGGGAAATTGAGTTCCAGAACATCTGTTACAAGGCAAGTTTCATGTTGACTGACCATACAACAAGACAGAATTAACAGCGACAACAAACACTTCAATGTTTTTATTCATTTTCTAATGCGAAATCATATCGACGCCTCTAGCTTCCCTTACCTATATGTAGTTTAGCATATATCCCTCTCTCATGCTATTATCCATGAGAACATTGGTTAATGCCAAAGCAACTAAGTCAATTTAAAGAAATGCAACACAGCAAAAAAGGCGAAAAAGAGAAAGAAAGCAAGAATGATTTAACAATTTACCGTCATGAGTGGATAATTCTTTGCCGAGTCCTCCCGTTACCACCTTTTCATGTTTCGCTTGGAAAAGGCCATATGAAACCAGCGCATGGCCTTCATAAGTTGTCCCGTTTAAATCAATTTTGCTTGACACCCAGCTTTGGGTCCCCAGACAAGTGCAAATTACTGCAAATGATGCGATACTTAGAAAGAAACCCAAGAAGAATAATAAACTCTTTTGTTTTGAGGGCATGGTCGTCTTCTTCTTATTTCCTTATGTTTTCCGGAATGGATGCCTTGTTGAGTCCTTCCTCGTTAGTTAAGAAGTAAAACTGGGTTTAATATTGTAGCTGATTTTCCAACTGAACCTTGAACGACCAGAAGCAATAAATGTTCCCAGTAATTGAACCCTGATCTTACAGAAGCATGTTGCCATGGCTGCAGAATTCAGGAGACGAGCATGGGAAAGACAAGTAGAGTTGTGATATTGTTCCTGGTTTTCTATGTTAATTCTATGCCAAATCCTTTTTTTCAGTTTAGCTTTTTTTTTCCCCCAAACATAAGCGAGTACAGATTTTAAATGAAATTTAACATCAGGTGTTGTTTCGTTCCAATGTATTTGTAGAAACAGAATATAGAAGCATAAGATACAATGTGTCCTAGCAAATATTTCGAACAATCGTAAATTATCTTTCTGCTTCAGAAGGATCAATGCGCAATAAAGGGGTTATTCAGAAAGTAAATATGTAATTTCACTGAAATGTCGGTGCTTTCTCGTTCGACGCACAACAGCGATTCCAGTTTGCCGACCCTGCGGTGAATCCAAATTCCACAGTGTAGACTGTCGGCCTCTCTGGGGTAATGCCAGATGATATCATTGTGTAAGCAGCACAAGGTGACATCACCAAAACACTTGAGCAGTGCTCATAAGTGTCACGGATTCCACACGGATATATGTAGATGATCCCTGTATGCAGGGTTGCCCTAATTTTCCGATCATTATAGTGGTCAGTTAATAGAGACTAAGAGAACAGACGGAGACAATAATAAAGTATGTATATGTGTGTATATATATATATATCACAGCAATGGACGCCAGCACTCCAGGGTTTTTTCAAAGAAAATTAGTTGATTTATTGAATGGTAAGAACCATAAAATCGACGTTTCGGCTCCTAACACGGAGCCTTCATCAGGACAAATCAATTGATTTGTCCTGATGAAGGCTCCGTGTTAGGAGCCGAAACGTTGATTTTATGGTTCTTACCATTCAATAAATCAACTAATTTTCTTTGAAAAAACCTTGGAGTGCTGGCGTCCATTGTTGTGTATACTTGTCAAAGGCCATCGCTGGAGCACCGGGTATTGGAGAGAAATTCCACAAGGGTGAACCGTGAGTGCATTACCTCCTTGCTTATATATATATATATATATATAGTAGCAACCAGATATCTGTATCAACAACGCAGAACCAGAGGTCAAAACTAGAGCAGTCGATTGTTAAAACCAGAGGTCTAAACACAAGTAGTCGATTGCCAAAGCCAGAGGTCTAAACACAAGAGTAGTCAATTTCCAAAGCCACAGGTCTAAACACAAGTAGTCGATTGTCAAAGCCAGAGGTCGAAACACAAGAGTAGTAGATTGCCAAAGCCAGAGGTCGAAACACAAGAGTAGTCGATTGCCAAAGCCAGAGGTCATGCACAAATCAAATCAATACAATAAGAAACGTGGGAGTGTGAGAACACGACAGCGCGTTGGTCTGGGCTAACTAAAGGGCTTATATACTGAATCGCGTGCTTTCCTAATGTGCCCTGCCCCTCTGGCCGTCACATGATCGGAGCCGGCGTGCATTTTATCCGGCACTCGGCAAGCGAGCAGCGTGGAGGAGGCTGCAGGGCGCCGGAGGTATGTGACAATAAGGCTATGGGATTAGGGGAGAGAGGTCATTAGACCTCCGTGTGTAAATTTCCATTAGTCCTAGAACCCCACCCAGAACAGACATTATTAGAAAGGTAATACAAGATGAGCACCTATTATCTGGAATGATCAGGACCCTGAGCATTCCTGATTCTTCCATATATCAGAATCCAGGATTCCAATTCAAGAGAGGAGTTGGGTCACTGCAGGGGAGCCACAACACACTGACTGTTGCAGTCCTAGTGAAATACATGCTGGATGACTTGACCTCACAGGGTATTCGTGGGATGTGTGATGATGTCACCAATCCAAAAAAGCTCATTTAGGTAAAAAATAAATAATGAAACCTACTATAAACAAGTGATTAACTCCACGAAAAAAGGGATTTATTATTCCTCCTGAGGGATGAGACAGAAGAATAATTCTTCAAGTTATATTGTTTTGTGAGATTCTACATCATTTCAAGTATGGGAAACCCAAACTAAATGGAGTTTTATTACCAGTGTCATATTCTGCTGTCATTCACATTTAATTTTGTGGCACAAATACTGGCAACCCCTCATTTGAAGCAAGTGGTTGTATAGGTTCTAAAAAGACTTTAGTAGCCACACTTTAATTCCATGTACAGCCAGAGTTTTGTAATTCCCGGTATGCAGTTTTCAAATAAAAATGCGATAAAACGTGTCTTTAAATTAAGGTTGTGCAAGGTGATTTGGTCTCCAGGCTTTATATAAGGTGACTCAGTCCAATAAACATGGGCGTCATTTGTCTCAAAAAGGGTTGGAGCTATGTAACAAGATGACATATGACCACCTTTACTAAGATTCCATCACATTTCAAGGACTGGAAATTGAAACAAAATATTTTTTAACCAAAGAGCCATATTCTGTAGGTGTGTAGTTTTTAAAAAATACATATGTTATATTTTTAATTTCTGTCAGTTAATGCTTTTTTGAAATTATTTTTAAGAACTTTAGGGTAAAACAAGCAAATATAGAAAAATAATAGGCATCGTTCACAAACAGTCAAGTCTCGAGATACCCAGTTTTTCATTTATGAGTTAAAAAAACATAAAAACCAAGAACAAACAAAAAAAACCAACAAAATAGTTTTTTATGCTTTTTAAAGACAGACATGCCTACTTTCAAAATTAAAAAAAATGCATGATAAGGGTTTTATTTTAAATTGAGGTTGTGCAAGGTGCACATAAGGGGTTATTCAGCGAGAGCTGATCTGGCCCCAAAATGTCACTGAACAGTGAATTTCCACATACAGTGCCATTTCGTGCCCATTCGACTATTCAGAGAGAAGGCAGTTCGCCAAATTTTGACGAATTGCCAGCAAATACGATGCCTGTTCGAAGGCAGTGAAATCCCCCATAGAGAAGCAATGCTTCGTCTATTCAGAGAACACCAATCACCAGAGAAAATTTGCCGAAATGCACTGCTGTTCAGTGCTTTCATTCGGCAGGTTTATTCAGGCGAATCCCATAGGCTTCAATGTTGAAAATATTCCCGCTTTTATCCAATATCTAATAAACCGTTTATTATTTAATCTGCAGAAAAAAAACACCTTTATTTGTTGAATTTTTTTTAGGATCTTTTAGGTATTTTTGGGGATTTGTTTCACAATTTTTTTTCAATAGCGGATTTTCTTTTTTCTGTAACAAACCTTTTTATTATTATACATAGGATCTTATATGTTAAGTTCAGTCATTTTCGTTCAGTACCGTAGATACTCGAGTATAGAGCGACCCGAATATAACGTGATGGATAGAGATTTATTATGGAAATGAGAGAATACTCAAGACTCAAATATAACACGAGGAGCAAAATTTTACTGTACCAGTAAACCATTAAGATCCTTCCAGGTTCTCGTAACACAGTCAGGCTCCCCCTCAGGCCAGTATGCTCTGCTCTAGAATGATTGCAGTTGTAACTAAGTATGAAGCCACCGGCCACCCGTCTTCTTTACTAGTGACTAGATGGCCGGCGGAGGCGAGTGAGGTAAAAGATTGGCTTAAACCAAGCGAGCCCTCTAGCCGTGATGGATTCCACGTCTCCCGAATCCAGGAGTACCTGAAGTGTTTCAGTGTTTGCAAACATCTGAGAGCCCGCATTTACTTTAGTGAGACTACCGGAACTTCTGGGAGACTTGAGATCCAGAGCAAGGAAAGGTTTTTTGTTTTTTTTTACACGCGATGCAGATGTCTCGAATATAACACGACCCCTCCAATTTTAAGGTAAATTTTTGTCACCAAAATCTAGCGGTATACTCGAGTATCTACAGTAGTTATTTTGCAAACAGTTTCAATCTTGACACTTGCAAACTTTTTTTGTTCTTTTTACCCCGTTCATCAGCTTGTCGGCTTTTTCCGATGGCTGGTCAGCACTCTGTTAGGTGGCTCAATGGCCTTTTCCATACATGTTCAGTGTGGTTTTTGCAGCAGTTGGAGTGATCCGATACTTCAGATCGCATCGGATGTGTTTTTTGGCGGGTTTGCAGTGGGATTTTGGCGGTTTTGCGGTGGTTTCACTCCCGAGATTAAGATAACTTGGTGACTTCAAAGTCACCATCAGATGCCCCATATCAAATTATCTCGATCTACAGGTGAGAAGGACAAAAGCAGATGAAATTCGTATTTTTAAGAAAATACCCCTAAAGTTTTAGCACAATGATCCTCTCTCCTAATGTCCTGTGTGTTTAGCTTGTATGTATATTTGTTATTCTGTCTCACCCATTGTACAGGAACTTGTTAGCGCTTTATAGATACTTGTAACTTGTATGGTGCCCAAGGAAAATTAGCTAGGAAAGGGTCTAGCAGACTTTTCCTGGCTGATAAAAAAAAAACGGAGCCACAAGCTGCTGTTGTAACTGCAGTAACTCCATTTGGCCAGTAGATGGCAATGTATCCCAATATTTCTTATGGTAGGATTAATTAAAAAAAACAACAACAATGGTTCCTGTCGGTGTTTTTTTTTTTTTTTTGAAAATCACTTAATAGTGAAGTGGTTAAAGAAGCCATTCTCGATCAATTCTGCAACCCTCTTATTCTTCCATGTTGGAAATTCTGGTATATATGTTGTTATTTTGGTTTGCAGATCTACTCTTATCTACAGTATAATTAAACCCATATGTGCTTTACATTTTCTTGGTCACACATGTTGTATTGTTTGAGCTGTTACAACAGAAAAAAGATTTAAAATTAATAAAAAATATTGAGGGTATTGCAAGTCTCGACCCAAGGCAGAAATAAACTGTAAAATGTGACAGACTCATTGGACACGGAGCATAAAAGTGTAATAAATCCTATGAGTTAATATCCCTCGAGAATAGAGCCCTCAATTCCTCCTGTAAACGTTTATCAAATGTTATCCCATCTCAAAGTATTGTAACACTGTCTACATTGTAGCCGCTATTCAGCGCTGTGGAATATGTTGGTGCTATATAAAAGAATAGTATACCGGCACTGTATTATTATTATTATTATTAATGTGAGAGACTTTACATCATTTAGATGTGACCTGGAATTAATAATTGAATGTAAAAAGATATACTTTGTGATTCGCAATGTTCATATTTTACTGTAGGAATCCCTTCCATGGAAGGTTTTAGCTCTTCAGCCACATTTACCCTATACTGAGCGCTTGGAATGAATCGCGTGTTCAAGGCCAGGGTGTGATACTTAGATTGAAACCAGCGTCTAGTTTCTGCGGGTTTCATTGCCCTGTTGCAGTGACTTTCACGATTAATTGTTAACTTACAGCTTGCTTGTCTTGTGTACATTAATAAGGAGATAAGCGCTCTTCCGGCATCGTAAAGGTAGGCTGTGCCCCACTGACATTTACGTCATCAGCGAAAACTCTTTTCTAATTAAGGGAAAAAAGTTAAAGCGAACATACATTAATTAGGCAAGGAATTTCTTATATGACATTATGCCCTTTCAAAGCCAGGCATTTTAACTTAAACCAACTACTGTAATCTTGTCTTGCTGCTATCCAAAGGCTTACAAATCACTATTCAATTCCTTTATGGACTCACCGAGAATATATATATATATGTATATATATATATAATGTGTTTATTATTGCAGAAGCCACCTGCACATCACAGCAATTTGATGAATTGCGTCCCAGGGCTCCTCTGCCACATTCCCCATATGCAGCAAGGAATTCTGGGTAGGATATGCAAATGACATCTGTCTCGCTTTTTTGCATCCTGGATCTGTTATTACACAGAACTCTAAAATCAATGCTATGCCACACTGTGGCTTTCTAGCAGAGTTCTAGCAGAGATAAGGTTATGCAACTGGTCAAAGCTACTCTAACCTTATGTAATAACAGATCCAGGATGCATAAAAGTGAGACAGATGTCATTTGCATATCCTACCAGAATTCCTTGCTGCATATGGGGAATGTGGCACAGGAGCTCTGGGATACAATTCATCGAATTGCTATGATGTGCAAGTGGCTTCTGCAATAATAAACACACTTATAGTGTGGAGGCTTTTTGTCTCACTTTTTGTCCTCCACGACAACCATTCTAGACTAATATATATATATATATATATATGTGTATATATATGTATATGTATATATTAAATAATAAAATTTATAGTTGCAGAAGACATTTACACATACCAGCAATTCAAAGACCTATTCTTTTATGTTGCACCAACACATTCCACAGCGTTGAACAGTGGCTACAATGTAGAGAGTGTTACAATTGCTGAGCTGTGTATTTAAAGCTCTACTGCAACTATAAACTTTATTATTTGCAGTGTGGAGGCTTTTAATCTCACTTTTTTCCCCTCCACCACAACTTAAATGTATATAGATTTTTTTTCTCCACTTACTCTACCATCCATGAAAAGTTTTGCCACTGTGCATAAAGTCCTTTGTATATACAGTATATAATGTAGAAGATTTGGACACACTCAGGGTCTTCATAAAATATAAAAACTTTATTTTAATCCATTAAAAAAAAAAAAACCTCTGTTTCGGCTCATGAAAGACCTTTTTCAAGGGAAAAAAAAAATCCCATAAAACCATCAAACATATACAAATTTTATTTTTATTTTTGTATATAATGTTTGATGGTTTTATTTGATTTTGTTCCTTGAAAAAGGCTCTTGCATGAGCCGAAAACTGAGTTTTTTATGGATTAAAATAAAGGTTATATATTTTATGAAGACCCTGAGTGCGTCCAAATCGTCTACATTATATATTCATATATTAGACTTGTGCACCAATTTTTTTTTCGGTTCGGTTCGCTCGTATTTTGTAAATTTTCGTTTCGGCTCATTTCGGCCGATTTCCGTTTTGATTCGTTTCGTTTTCGTTTCGTTTTCGTATCGACTTTTTCGTAATTTCGGAAATTTTTAGTGTTTTTCGGAACGTCTGTTCTCCTCGTTTCAAAGTGTCTATTCGTTTTGACGTAAACTAATGGTTTTTCGGATCCGATATTTCTGTCGATACGATAATTCTGTCGATACGATAATTCTGCCATTGAGATTTCTCATGTTTTACAAGAAGGATACATTGAGATTTCTCTGGTTTTCCAGGAAGGATACATTGAGATTTCTCATGTTTTACAAGAAGGATACATTGAGATGGGAATGATACAAAATTACAGAATCAGCGATATAACCAAAAAATATGTTGTCCGAAATTACTGAAATGGAACCGAAATCAGGAATGGAGCCGAAATTACGAATGGAACGAAAATGATTTTCGATTTTACACATTTCTAGTCCATTCAAAAATTCCGAACAAATTTTCGTTTCGTTTCGTAAATTTTCCGTTTCCGGAAAATTCGGATCTGAAACTTTTCGTAAAATCTGCCGAATCCGAATGCACGAATCGGGAAATTTCGTGAAAATTCCGAAACGCACATCCCTATCATATATACAGTTGTGTTCAAAATTATTCAACCCCCACTGAAATTGAGTGTTTTGGCCAGTTTGACATTGATTTTGATCATTCAGTCATCTTGCTTACAATTAAATCAAAGAGGCACGTGTAGGTCAGACAAATATAACATAACATTTATAATGAAATAACCACAAATGTCTTTTCTGTGCTCACATCATTATCAGTTTTATTCAACCCCCAAGTGACATTCAATCTTAGTACTTAGTACAACATCCTTTTACAGTTATAACAGCTTTTAAACGTGAAGCATAGCTTGACACAAGTGTCAGGCAGCGATCTACGGGTATCTTCGCCCATTCGTCATGGGCAAAAGCCTCCAGTTCAGTCACATTCTTAGGCTTGCGCACTGCAACTGCTTTCTTTAAGTCCCACCAGAGGTTCTCAATCGGATTTAAGTCAGGTGAATGCGATGGCCACTCCAAAATGTTCCAGCCTTTAATCTGCAACCATGCTCTAGTGGACTTGGAGGTATGCTTGGGATCATTGTCCTGTTGAAAGGTCCAACGTCTCCCAAGCCTCAGGTTTGTGACGGACTGCATCACATTGTCATCCAATATCTCCTGGTACTGAAGAGAATTCATGGTACCTTGCACACGCTGAAGCTTCCCTGTACCTGCAGAAGCAAAACAGCCCCAAAGCATGATTGACCCCCGCCATGCTTCACAGTAGGCAAGGTGTTCTTTTCTTCATAGGCCTTGTTCTTCCTCCTCCAAACATAGCGTTGATCCATGGGCCCAAACAGTTCTAATTTTGTTTCATCAGTCCACAGAACACTATCCCAAAACTTCTGTGGTTTGTCCACATGACTTTTGGCATACTGCAGTCGACTCTTCTTATTCTTTGGAGACAGCAAGGGGGTGCGCCTGGGAGTTCTGGCATGGAGGCCTTCATTACGCAGTGTGCGCCGTATTGTCTGAGCTGAAACTTCAGTACCCACATCTGACAAATCTTTTCTCAGTTCCTCAGCAGTCACACGGGGACTTTTCTCCACTCTACGCTTCAGGTAGCGCACAGCAGTCGAAGTCAGCATCTTCTTTCTGCCACGTCCAGGTAGCGTTTCAACAGTGCCCTTTGCCTTGAATTTGCGAATGATGCTTCCTATGGTCTCTCTTGGTATGTTTAACATCTTTGCAATCTTCTTATAGCCATTGCCCTTCCTGTGAAGAGTAATCACCTCTTCTCTTGTCTTCCTGGACCATTCTCTTGACTTCACCATGTTTGTAACCACACCAGTAAATGTCTAGAAGGAGTTGAGTATCACGGTCATTTTAAAGCTGCCTAATTGGTGCTTATTATGCTTTTTTGCTGCTCCGTGACATCCACAGGTGTTTTCAATACCTGATTGAAAACACTTGAATGAACCTCTGTTCTTCAGAGTGGTAGTCTTTAAGGGGTTGAATAATTGTGTCAATGAAGAATTCACAAAAGAAACATTTACTACTGTATTACAAAACCAATTGATGTCATTTTAGTTGCATATGGTTCTTTAAAAAGTCCTTGTAGGATTTCATTCTGAATACAATTACAAATGTACACTAAATTCTCTAAAACCCTTTACAGCATTGGGGGTTGAATAATTTTGAACACAACTGTATATCTATAAATACTCCCATGCGTGTCTTTGATTAGACATACATCACACATACTATAAACATAACTGTGTACATAGACCCAGAGATTAGCAAATGCAAAATTGCTAAACTCTAATAATAATTAATTATTATTGAAGAATAACAATATCAGGGTAATTCAAAGAGAATCGAAAAGTCACCGCACGTTCGGTGACTTTTGGTTCTCTTCAATTCGGTACGATTTGGCGATCCCATTTTGGCGACCCTGCAGTGTATTCAGCAAGCACCACAGGGCCGTCGAAGAGCAGGGAAAACCCGACGAAAACTCACCGCAAAAACCTGGCGAATGCACGCCGAAACCCGCAAAAACATCTGGATTAACCCGCCGAAAACACCTGAAAAACCCGAGCAGGAGCCGATCACATGCAGCGCAGCCGCCGGAAAAACTCGACACCACAGACGAATGCAGTGAATAAATTAGAAAAACCGTTTGCTTGAATGTTTGAAAAGTGAAACGCTGTTTGCAAAGAAACTACTGAGCGAAAATGTCTGAAATTTACATATGAGGTTCAGGGAATGATAATAAAAAGGGCTGTTACAGAAAAATAAGTAAACTTAAAAAAATAAATAAAATAAAAAAAATCGGACTTTGTTTAAAACAAAAAGAAATCCAGAAAAATGTTTATAGATTTTTTAGGATATTTTAAAGAGACTCTTTACTGCAGAATTTTTATAATGAACGGTTTATTAGATATTGAATTAAAACAGGAATATTTTTAACACTGAAGCCTATGGGATTCACCTGAATAAACCTGCCGCATGAAGCCACCGAATGGCAGGGCAATTCGGCAACTTTTCACTGCTGGTTTTTGTTCTCTGAATAGACTAAGCATTGCTCCTCTATGGGGATTTCACTGCCCTCAAACAAGCAACGAACAGGCACTGTATGTGCAGGCAATTCGCCAAGATTTGGCCAATTGCCTGCTCTCTGAATAGCCGAATGGCCAGGAAAGGTAACTAACTGTACGCTGAATTTCAGCGTTCGGTTACCTTTCTCCAGCCATTCGGATCTCTTTGGATATCCCTGTATATTGTTAAAAATATTATTAGTCATAATAACAAATATTTTCTTATTACATGTTTAAGTAATATTGTTAATTTTGTATTGTTATTAGAAATAATAATATTGATGAGCTGCGGTTTACATCTTTGTATACTATATAACAACATCAGAGCTGGGCCTGCTAACACTATCTACTGAAAGCGGGGTTCTCATATTCTGTTTATAGATACATTGTGTCGTTTGAGGAGCGAGTGTTTATCTGACACAGGTTTCATATAGATGCTTTCTCTAATGTCTAGAGCAGGGATCTCAAACTCAGGAAGTATTGCAATTCCTGTAAGAGGCCAAGTCCACTGACATCACTAGGCATGAGTGAGCTTATTATTCATCGAAGCGGTAATCTATTATGTCTGTTCCACTTTTGAGGGAAGAGTGCCACCTGCTTTAGTTAATAATGTGTTCTGAACCAAAGGATCACACTAAAAAAAGAATCTATACGTTTATGGCATATGTAGCAAATAAAACATTTACATCTTGGGGCAGAGATCTCAAACTCTGGCCACCCAGATCTTGATGGCCTACAGCAGTGGTCCCCAACCCTGGTCCTCGGGGCCCACTAACAGGCCAGGTTTGCCAGATATCTGAAGCACAGCACAGGTGTTATGATTTGCTGCTCAGTGATTGCAGGATTCAGTCTGCTTTTCCCCATGGTGATCTGCAAAATCTGGCCTGTTAGTGGGCCCTGAGGACCAGGGTTGGGGACCACTGGCCTACAGTACCCAGATTTTGCTGAATGCAATAGATCAGTGACAGCAAACCTTGGAACCCCAGATGTTTCAAAACTGCATGTCCCATGTTGATCAACCAGCCTTATGGGTGTCTAAACATAATGGGATATGTAGTTCTAAAACATCTGGAGTGCTAAGTATCATTATGTGTACCGGCTGGATGGCGTAGATGTAACATCACTGCTCTATGACTGGAGACTGAACTGGAGACTGGAGACTGAATATCAGCTGTGGAGTCCAGTGGCAACATCTCTACCCTTTGACCGGGGAGAAGCAAGTCAAAATACCATTCAGCACATCCCTCCACTACAACTTTGGAGTGAGTTCAACCTTACCACCAGGTCTCTGCTCTACAATAATGGAAAGATGACTCGGTCCCACTCAGAAGACGCCACCAGCGAGTGTCCATGGGCAAGACACCTAACGTTATGGATGCGCCTACCTCACAAAATACTTGTACATCTCAATGATTGTAAGCTCCCCTGGAAACAGGGACCCCCCCCCCCAATCAGCTCATCATCGATTATCACTGCAATAGATGACCAGAGAATCATGGGGTTTGTAGTTCACCAACATCTGGTGGGTCGGAATTTGAGATCTTCGTCTTAGAACTTCTGTGTCTCACACACAAAAATCTATAGGATATTTTTTTCTCTTATTGAAACTGTAGATTTCAGGAAACCTAACGAAAATAGTAATGTAATCACGCTTAGTATCTACTAGTGAAGGACATATGTTTGTTAATATTTTATGGCTGGAGAGAATGTAGCCAGGACGATCAAACACCTTACACAAATCACTAAACATCCATCGTGTAAATGTAGCATTGTTAATTAGCCAATTAGTGAATGTAAGGACATCTTTCTACAAACTGTTCGGAAATAGTGTAAGAGAACAGATACAATCAGAATGGTGAGAACACTGTCATGGTTTAGCTCCAACATAAAATGTTTCGGATGAGTCTTAAATTACTTATTCCATGATGGGTTTATCACATTTCCATTCTAAGGCCGGGGTCAGACGAGCGCACTTCAGAATGGAAAAAACGTCCGTGAGAGTGGACGTACCTTCCATTCGGCGCCCGTCTGGCCACCTCGCTGAGCGCAGCCAGTTAGTGTGCTCAGCGCTGCAAGGCTCGATCCTCCTATGGAAGATCACGCTTTGCGGCCCCGTCAACGCACGTCTAGCGTTTTGACAGGGAAGGCGTTGTGCACGGACGCTTGTAGCGCGTGCATTTAGTATCTTACCCAAGGAAGAAAGACAAAACCCAAAAAGCATGCCCTATGATTAATTCTCTCACGTGGAATTAAATGACTTTTAGCTTCAGAAGGTGCCTTGCACACTGTAGCTAAGGCTGGGGTCAGACTAACGCATTTTTAACGTGCGTTTAGGCGCACTTAATCACGGCCGCAGTAGCAGCAAATGACGGGCAATGACGGCCAGTATACGAAGTACAGCCGCACGAAAGTCCGGCCGCGCAACGCAAGTGGAAAATGAACGCATTTTTTTGAGAACGCAGAACCGCTAGTACTGACGTACATAGTACGCTGCGGCGGCGTGTTTGCGTGATTAGGAGATGTCAGACGCTGCTAATGTCAAGCCTACATAACGTCCAGATGCAAAAAGTGTTTTAGTGACGATCCGTAAAAAATCACGCACGAAAATGCGCATCGTCTGACCGTTTTCGTGCATTCTGTCAAAAAAATACGTCAATGCGTTCGGACGCACTTTTTGACAGTCGCTGCAAATAATGCGTTCATTTGACCCTAGCCTAAAGTGGCTCATCGGTACTAAGAATTGGTGGTGTTTCCAAAGTGGTCTTTCCTGTCATTTCTTTTATAATGTTGTCTACATACATCTATGGGACAAATACATGAACCAGTTATAAATGATCCCTCGGTAAAAGCATACAGGGAGTTAAAACAAATTTTGACTACCTTTAAAGTAAGCAATCATCAGACTCCACAAGCAAGCTATTAAGCGTTATGGAATCTGTCTGAGCTGTGGACCTTGTTTTGGCTTCCTTTCGGTTATTTTATGCCTAAAAAAAGCAATCAGAAAAATCCTCGCTTGCCCTACTGAGGCGGATATGAGTCATTTCTCACTGGTGAGTCTTTTGTGAGTCTGAAACAATTTTCTGATATTGTGTTTTATTTATGTTTTCTTTAAATTTAGTGATTCCTGGCTGGACAAAACCATAACCTTTATTTACGGATTTGTCTACATGGTTCGCTCTCTAAAAATCGCCATTTCAAGGGTATTTAAGAAGAATTTAGCAAACACGAGGGCTTTATAGCAGGAGTCTCAAACTCATTTTTTTATGGAGGATCGAATTGTCCAAAGAAGTGAAAATAGAGGGCTGAATGGAATGTATAAAATTTACGTAGAAACACATGCAAGAAAAAAAATGGACACAAATAAATGGCTTCACATAATGTCACAAAACGTAATTTATTTAGTTTAATTGACTAAGCATGTGAATGTGTGCTTGGCTGAGTGAGGTAGGAGTGGGTTTGTGATTGGTTGAGCGAGATGACAGTGAGCATGTGGGTTGGTTGAGTAAGATGACGGTGAGTATGATGGATGAGGGTGACGGCAGGGAGTGCGTGTTTGGCTGAGTGAGATGGAGATGTGTGTGGCTGAATGGTACGGAGATATGCAGACCTAATAACTTTGAAAACAATTTCATAGTATAACCTAATTTGCATATTTATAGATTTCATTTGACTTTATGTCATTAAATAGAACCGTATTTGATATTTATGCTGTCAGCAGCATCTGACCATATATTTAACCTTTTAATGCCGCGGGGCGTACTATGCAGTCCCAGCGACAGGTGGCTTTGAAGCTGCGGGGCGGCATAGCATGCCCCGCTAACTTTTTTTTTTCTTAGAAAGTATTTTACCAGGAAGGATACATTGAGATTTCTCTCGTTTTCAATTATGTCCTGGGTGGCGAGTATGTACCGTTAGGTGTCTTGCCCAAGGACACTTACTGGAGATGAGCTCTTGCTGGACTCAAACTCATGTCTCCACAGGCTCTATGCAGAGCAGTGATGTTACCTCTACTCCACCCAATGGGCCTCTGTACTCCCGTCCACCAGTTGGCTGCCGAAGGATGGCCTGAACTCAGGCTGTACCCTGGCAGCCAATGCCACATGTCACGCATCAGTTGCATAGATGGGCTGGAGGAGGGGCTTGCTGCAGCCGGCTAGCGGAGTGTACTAGCATGCCCCACCGCCGGGCACAACCCACCCGGCGGCAAGGGGTTAAGAGCAAAAAAAAAGAGGGGCGGGGTAAATTTAATTAGACTGTTCCTTTAATGGACAAGCTGCTTGCTCACCAAGGTATCATAAAGTCTTACATATCACAGGTCATTTGATCATTTTCTCATTTCAGGTGCCCACCTATTGATATTTTGTGTATATCTATATGAGTATTATCCCAGGGTACCTATATCTATATTAAGCATTTTTTTCTGGCAGCACAATGTGAGAATCTGACCTATTGCTGAATCTAACCGCAAAGCTCTTCTCAGTGAGCATCAAACTATCAAATTCATCAAGGTGTGGTACATACATGCTGAGGTCACAGTGAGAAGTGGGTGTTTTGCGACAGAATAGAAAAGGTATATACGTTACAATAAATTCTGCCTCTGTCAGTTTCAGTAGAGTTACCTGTGTGTCAGATACGTGATGCGTGCGGAAGTGGCGTGATGCTGATAACATGAGCAGATCAATTGTAATGAAGAGGAATGAATGACACCTCACATATAGAGACAGTGAGGACACTGTAATGCATGTTGACATAGTAGTTAATAAACATTATTGGAGAGGTGGCAGACTAATGTAAAATAAACGGAGGTAAGGTATACCATATGACATTCTTACTAAATAATTACACTTAAGGCCGGGGTCAGACGAGCGCACTTCAGAGTGGAAGGAACATCCATGAGAGTGAACGTTCCTTCCATTCGGCGCCCGTCTGGCCGCCTCGCTGAGCGCAGTTAGTGCACTCAGCTCTGCAAGGCTCGATCCTCCTATGTGCCTACAGGATTTGTGCATGGACGCTTGTAGCGCGCGCAATTCGTGCACGCACTACAGCATGTGACCGGCCCCGTTCACCTCATAACGCTGTGACGGACGCCCCGGGAGGCATGTCAGTATGGGCGCACCTAGTGGGCTCGTCTGACCCCGGCCTAAAGTAACCAAGGGACATTGAAGGGACATTATAAGTGATACATTGGATTCTGCATTCTATCCAATGATAACCTGTGAGTGTAAATCCCTATACCTGTAATACACTGCCATTAGCAGATGACTGCTGGACCATACATACCTCTAGCACCTGGACTCACCATGATTAGTATAATGAGATCCAGAGGATTTACTAGAAAAAATGTGTTTTTTAGATGCGTAAAAAAAAAAGCTCATTTGTTTTTAAAAATGATGCGCCAGTGTGTCCCCGGGCTAGAATGGAGAGTCATTTCTTAGGCTGGTGTCAGACGAGCGTAGTGTTCACGTCCGTGATTGCGCCTAAAAGTACGTCCGTGATAGCATGACAGAAAGCCCATTGGAGCCTGACACATGAAGTACGTCCGCACTGAACTGCGGACGCGCAACGGCCGCGGCCCACGGACGCAAGGCAGGCAAGAACATACATCCCCTAGAATGGCCGCACAAAGTGCGCTGCGTCCGCAACGTCCACATAGCTTTGTGTGTGAGTGATGGAACGTGGTCAGACGGACTGCATTTATACGTCCAGCATTTTTCACGGACAAAATGGTTTTGCTTTTTAATTTATATTCCCTCCTACATCCGTCAAAAAATATACGTCAGTGAATAAACGGACTGTGTGGCCACTACTGTGTCTTCCGTACTAACGTACGCCCGTGTGCACGGACGTACAGTCCGTAGAAATCACGCTCGTCTGACCCTAGCCTCAGCTGGACTTAAAAATTAAACGCTATAACCAGGGTTAGACATTATATCTCAATACTATATGCAAATATACCAAAATCAGAAAAACACAAAATAGAAAACCTAAGCACTTCTGGATCCAAGCATTTTGAAGAAGGGATACTCATCCTGTTATGTCTTTAAAATAATATCATAAGGAATTAAAAAGCACACTTTAGGCACTTCTTAAATTCTTAAAGAGCCAGTACCACCAAAAATGAAATGTCCTTATTGTGTTTATTTTATGTTGCTGATATCTTACATGTGCTTTGTTTTCCTCTTGTATGTTTAGTTAAGAAAATATTTTACTCAGTGGGTGCATCCATATTGTGATCTTTTGTGTTGCAAACTGCCCCCCCCACACAGTATCTTTACCACACATGCTCTTCACTCCATAGAATGGAATCTATAGATCAGTCAACTCGAGAAGACTTAAGAAGAATAGCCCCCTGTTGCCTTATTTAAACATTTTTTCTTCCATCTCTTTAAACTGTTAGATATTGTAGATTAGATAAACCACAGAAGTAAAGACCTTTGCTAAACCTCATGGAAAAAAATCAGCAAAATGGTAGGGAACAAATTTATTTTCCCTTTTTACTTGCAATTACTTCAAACAAGTAAAAAAAAAAACAGCAGCATGTGTTTTATAATGTGGTTTTGTTTGTGATGCACAAGTAATTTAGTTACAGCTTGAGTGGTAGTGTCACTTTAAGAAACATCAATTCTCATTGAAAAATAAATTACTTTATTTCATATGCAAAAAATCTGGCAGAGGTGCAACTTGATTTGCTAAAATGGAAAAATGTAAGTATAGTAATGTAGAATAAGTGATGGAAATCCTGGTGCATTGAGTTGTAGCCTAGATGGAATGTGCCGTAACCTTTTATATAGATACAGTATTTACTAAGGGAGAATATCCTCTTCATATTTTATTATTACGTAGTGTTTTTACTAAAGTGGGATAAGGAGCACAGGAAAACTCTAGTTACCGTGACAGTTACACGTTTTTATAATGCGCTAACAGGTTCTATAGCGCTGTACAATGTGAGGCAGAATAAGAAATTTACAGGGTTATTCAGAGAGAAGTGAAAACCAGCAGAATGACTGGAGAAGTGAAAATTCCAGGGCAAAATAGCCAAACCAGAAAAATTCTCCCATTCAACTCACTTTCCAAATCGGCTATTGTGACCTAGAATTTTCACTTCTCCAGTCAGTCTCCTGTTTTTCACCTCTCTCTGAATAACTATGATACATACAGGTTCAACACACCGAACAGCAGGAGAGTGGACCCTGCTCAAGTGCTTACAATCTAAGACTGAATTAAACATCAAAATCAGTTGTAAATGGCGCAATTCCCTCTTCAATACTAAACTGCTTCGGATATACTGGATAGATTCTTCGCTTAGGAATGTTTGAAAGGACACCCTATTAATTTTGACCACTCAGGGTAAACCGAGCAGAGTGATCTAAGTGCCCTCACCTCTCTTCCTGTGGGGGGCAGATGATGTCAGAGGGCAGATTCAGCCTTCTGAGTTCATGGGGAGCAGACATGCCCTAAAGCTAGATCAGAGAGTGCTGATCTCAGCTTCCTGAGCTTGAGGCTCTTGCCTCATTGAGAGCTATTGGACTGGTTGTATAATCGCTCGAGCATCCTGTCTCCTGCTGGTCTTGTGACAGCTGTGGCTTAACAGGAAGCTGGCAACTCATCACTTCCGGCCAGGAATAAAGGGGAGTTTTAAAATCAACTGATGTGATCGGACTCAGAAGGGGTTAAAGTTTAATTCCTCGGTTTACCCCTCCTCCAGTTTTAAAACCTTAAGGATCAATGACTGAACTGGTCCGTCATAAATGCATTGGCTATAAAGACCCCCGGTCCTTAAGGGGTTAACTCCAGGGTATCCCTTCAATAAAAGCAATTAAAAAAATAATTAAAACATTTGGAGTTGTGCATTTACTTTCACTATAAATGTAATAGGAATCCAGTTTGAAAGTGTGGATGATACAAATACAGATTTATAGGTACATGAAGTTAAAATCCATTTTATGCCTCCACGAAGCTGCCGTGATCCTCTTTGTGGCATCGCATAGAGCAGAAGTCGCTTATTAACAGTTGCTGACGTGATTATTTTCCAGGAAATCTGCAGGTCACATGTCAGGTGTCAATAGGTTTGTGTGAAATATTTCTCATTGCGTTATGTCACTCTGAAACATTTCCTGAGACGAAAAGGCGCACGTCTCCAAAAATTCCGACATGACAGGAAGTCAGCTGCCCCCAAAGCAGCCTGCGTTAATACGCTCCATCCCTGAAAACAAATCCCGCTGATGCGGCAAACCAAGCTAAATGCTTTAATTGACACAGATTTACAGCGCAGTTTACTCAACTGGCCTTGCTACATTGTGATGTATCCGTCATCAATAATTCATGCCAGCTCATTATCTTTGAATCCTACGGAAAGGTCAGCTGTCCAGATAAAGGTTCATACTTGGCAAAATTTATTTACCAGCCATGCATGTTGTTAAGCTGATGTCATGAGTGCCCGCGTTATCTGATATTTTATTTCTATGGATTATTCACAAAACACGAATTAATTTCATTTTCATGCAATCATTCAATAGTTTGTGCAGATGTAGAGTTTGTATAGCTTACAGTCTGAGCACGCTTCAAAGCTGTGTATTACAAAACATTGCCCCTCTGCACCCCAACCCTTCAGTCTTTTATAAAACTTAAAATGAATCCAGCGACAGGCTTCCTCGGTGCTGTTCTGAACTTGACATTCTGTCGGCTTCCTGCAAGCTGCAGGCGTGTCATGTGACCACACACTCACAACCGAGTGACCAGTCAATCTAACAGCTCCCAAAGGCAGCACACTGAGAGCCATTGGAGGCTGTCGATTCCTGAATTGAGTCCCAGTTTCAGGAACTCAACTTAAGGCTGGCCTTCCACTGGCAACGTAATCGGGCGACCGATTTGGTCACCCGATGATGGACACCGCCATTGGCCGATCAGGGTCGTCCACTGGAAGTATCTGTGGACGACCCAGATCGGCAGATAGACCGGCCGCCAGGTGAAAAAAAAAAAAGGAAAGTGCTGCCAGGCCAGTGCCGGCCCGCTACGGGGATAAAACAAAAGACAAACACAGCCCACGTCCAGCGCGGCCGGCTCGTGCTGAAGAAAAAAAATAAAACAACAACTTGCCAGGCTGCAGCAGGGTATTAGCCCCCCTCTGTCTGGTGCGGAAAGCACTAGGGGGAGTAACGCAGATCCGGCTTGTTGAAAAAAAGAAAGAAAAAAAAAAAGACGCGAAGAAAGCCTTGTCATTAAAAAAACAAAAACGGAACCAAAACTTTAGCCAAAAAAATACAGTAAAATACCTAAATATCTTTTAGGGAAAAGTCCTAAAATATCAATAAAAAAAAAAGAAGCTTTTTGCTGCAGGTTAAAAAAATAAACTGTTCAATAAATATATAAAAACGAGAATATTTTTTCCATTGAATCCAATGGGCTTCACGAATTCCTATACAATCAATTTTTTCACGTTTCTCCTGCACACGCCGGGTTTACTATACAATGGTTTTTTTTCTTCATTTCAGGTATAGCTTGGAAATAAAGACGAGACAGAGGAGATATGATAGAAACATTTAAATACGTAAAGGGAATCCACAAGGTAGAGGAAGGGAGTATATTTAAAAGGAAACAAAGTAGCAAAACAAGAGGACATAGTGTTAGATTAGAGGGGCAAAGGTTTAAAAGTAACATCAGGAAGCATTATTTTACTGAGAGGGTGGTGGATACATGGAACAGCCTTCCAGTTGAAGTGGTAGAGGCCAAAACAGTGATTGAATTTAAGCAGGCATGGGATAGGCATAAGGCTATCCTAAACAAAAGATAAATCCAGGTAAAGTATCCATGTAATTGGGCAGACTAGATGGGCCGAAAAGGTTCTTATCTGCCGACATTTTTCTATGTTTCTATGTAGTGCAGGGGGCTGTCCCATTTATAGGTTTTTTTGAATGACCAGGAAACCCTATATATTCTGGAGCCCGCCACGTGGGTTTTGCTGATCACAGGGGGTTTATTCGACGTCACGTGATGATCTGTCCATGCTGTCCATGCTTCAAATCTCCAGTCCCCCAGCAGTCACAGCGGTCTGCTTAGCTTATTGGGGTGTGAGTAAGGCTCTGTGTTTTAATATTTTTCTTTTATCTGCTGTGTAATGTGTAATTAATTGATTTATCATACCTATTTTTCTGTAACCAAAATGCACCGTAAAATATAATTTTTTTTTATATCATAAATACTTAACCTTATTTAAGTTCTGTTTCTGGCTGATTCGATCCATGCTAACTGAAGAGACTGGATTATTGCTTGTTGATTTAAGCTCGAGTATCTATTAAACCTGTGAGTTGCGGTCGCTGGGGCGGTTGGGTAAGCGCGCGAGGGATTGTTGTCTGCATAGTCATTATCTGGGTCTAGGATAGACAGGGAGTTG
This sequence comes from Leptobrachium leishanense, assembly GCA_009667805.1. Classification (NCBI taxonomy): domain Eukaryota; kingdom Metazoa; phylum Chordata; class Amphibia; order Anura; family Megophryidae; genus Leptobrachium; species Leptobrachium leishanense. The sequence goes on from CM019068.1 coordinate 43,360,390, forward strand.
CTTAACCCTGCGTCTCACGCCGGCAGCGTGCGTAGTGTTCATGAGAACTGGTGGCAGCGTAACGAATAGAGTAAGAAAGTGGCTGCAGGGATTGTGGGAACCGTAGTCTCTACCCCGGGTTGAGAATAGACGGGTATGGCATTGCAATCCTGGGACCACTTCATCACACTCTATGTGCTTATCACGAGCGGAGGTGCTGTTGGACGGTTAGGTAAGCGTGCGGGGGATTGTTGTCCACGTAGTCATTATCTGGGTCTAGGATAGATAGTGAGTTGTTTAACTCTGCATTTTCGCTGCAGTGAGCGTAGTTGTCGTGACCGACATTCTAACACAAACTTATAACAAGATTTTTTAAATACCCCTTATTAGAATAAAATACAATATATTTTTTTTTTCCTAGTTGCAAGCGACTAGACTCACAATTTACTGATTTGATACAGCACCGTATTATCTTCTGAAAATGGGTGGTGGATACATGGAACAGCCTTCCAGTAGAAGTGGTAGAGGCCAAAACAGTAATTGAATTTAAGCAAGCATGGGATAGGCGATAAATCCAGGTAAAGTATCCATGTAATTGGGCAGACGAGATGGGCCGACAGGTTCTTATCTGCCGACATTTTCTATGTTTCTATGTATCTTTTACAATGTAAACTTGTACCAGATCGTCCGATTTAATCTGACCAAGTCCCATGAAAATCATAAGGATCGCACATCTGTTGTAATCGCATAAAATCTTCTGAAATCGTCCGTCGGTGGTCTGATGCAGTGGAAGAGAGCTGATTCACCTGCATGTTGTAGGATCGGTCGGCCGACATCAGACGATATCGGATGATTGCATCATGATTGCATCATTACACAAATACGGTGCCAGTGGACAGCCAGCCTAAAGGTCGCATTGATCAGAGCACAGCTAAACCCCTGTACTCAGAGGGCAGAATCAGACCCCTGAAAACCTCCAGGAGGGGGAATAGAGGTGAGGGCAGACAGGGCACTATCACCACTTAATTTACATTGTCTAAAACAAGGGGTCAACAACCTTCTCCCTACAGATGTTTTGAAATTGCATTTCTCATGAGGCTTGGCCAAACTTGTCTGTGATTGAGCACCATGGTCTAGTGCAGCAGGGTATTCAAGCTCACGGCCCCGAAGATGTTAATGCCTACAACTCTCAGAATTCTTTCAATGCACTAGAAGGCCAGGGAATCATGGGAGTTGTATTTCAAAAATATCTGGGGTCCAGAGTTTGACAGTCCTAGTCTAGTTTGTCCCTTTCATCTTTAAAAATAGTTATAGGAGTAAATCAATGCCACTTACAAAAATTATAATAATTTCACTAGAATCACTGCTTGGTGCTAAAATTCCAATTATTTGAAGAGCACCAACATATTCTGCAATGTTGAACAACGGGTGGGACAAAACATAACACACAGAGAACAATAGCAGAAGAGGACACTGCTCAAACATTCTTCTGATCTAAGAGGACTGGAGTGAAAAACAAGATGAGATGAATCCCTGTATAATGTTATTTATGCACAAATATTGTCATTTGTTTGCAACAATGTTAAACAATAGTGTTTGGTGAATAATCTTCTTAATAGAAAATATTTAAAAGTAAAGCTAGGAAAACAAACAGGACTGTGATATGAATTATAGTAGGAATAATTAATTGATACTACTATAGTGGTTATAATTCCTTGAGCAAATGGTAACAGAGGTCACATCCAAGAAAAGTAAGTGCGGGAGCTCAAGGAGTTCTGTCAACCCATGAATCCTATCCAAAAAAATATATAATTTTTTTAAAAATTTCCAGAAGCTATAGCAGCTGCAGCACTTCTTTATGCTTGGTAATGCCATTCCTCTGCAAATGCGCATGCAAATGACAGGTTGTCATCCCCATGCATTCATAAAGTGCTGAATCCCTGGAAACACCCTTAAGTATAGACATTTTTGGAAAATTGTGTCTGAATATAAAAGGTATTGCAGCCATACCATTATATCAGCACAATGGGAACTTAGTTCCCCCTGCTAAAATGTGGAGGAAGTGCCTTCCCAGGTGTTCCCTCTTGTCTCCTGCATTCCATGTCAATGTGTGTATATTCAGCAAACTATTCAGAGGCATATACTATAATAATATGTTATATATTGAATGAACACATAATCTACATAAAGCTCTTAACCCCTTCACTGTCAAGTGAGTTTTCCAAAAAAACATTGTCACAAACCAGTGGTTTATTGTAAAAATCATTTTTAATTAATTAATACAGTTAGAAATATTTGGGCATATTCCCATTGTATTTCTTACCGTAAATAAGCTATCTACTGCCAAACTGAGTTACAGCTGCAGTTTGATTTTTTTTTCCGCCTGCAACGGCTTCTGAATGCCCAATGTCAGAGCATTCATCAGCCGATTTTACACAGTTTAAGCTCTTTGGGCATTATGTCCACAAGGCTCAAACTTTTGGGGCAGCTTCTGCAGCCCAAACGCAAACGAAATTAGTTGGCAGCAAACAAACTTAATTTGCTTTTGGGCTGCAGATCTGCAGATCAAGATATCTCGATACTGGGGCACCAGATAGTGCCTTTGTAGCCTGAGATATCTCGATCTCAGTAGTGAAGGGGTTAAATGACATTATAATAAGCCTCAGTGCTCCTATGATACACTATTACTACTGTACGATGAGTACACGTGTAACTTTATTTCTGGAAAAGCCCGAGTATTCCTTAGCTGCACAGTTGCTTAGCAACGCTTTTGTCTTACTCATGCGGTCCAGCTAGGAAACCTCTAAATAAAAGCATCCGCAATATGTGTTTAGCTCGGTGATACCATATTGTGAAAATAAGCTTTGAGAAATCTTTCTGCACTGAGCGAACAGATTGTGCATATGAGTGTATACACAGCATTGGACCCTGCATGTGCCGCTAAATAACAAATAAACTGTAATATTTTCTATTATTAATTTACTTTATTTACAAAGCTGAAAGAGATTCTGCAGAAAACCACAAGTTGATACAACGTCATGTGGACAAGGATACAATAAATGGAATAGATATATTTTAGGAAGACAGAAGTTGACAAACTTGATGGAATAGGAAGCCCTTTTGTTATGGAAACTTGTAACTTAAAGGATGTGATGCTCAGCATAAAATACATAGGTATATAAACTGTCTGGCCCAAAAAAGTCACTCTAATATTTCAACCGCCTTTTACTTTGATTAGGACACACACTCGCCGTGGCATCGTTTCGATAAGCTCATGCTCATGTCACAGCATTTATTTCTGTCCAGAGTGGCATTAATTTGTGGTCAAGATCATGTATTGATGATGGGGTAGTCGGAGCACTGCGTAAAGTCTTCTCCAGCACATCAGTTACATAGTTACACAGTTACATAGGCTGAAAAAGACATGGGATTATTGAGTACAGCCTTTCCCACATCACCTACCGCTGTTGAATCCCAACATTATCTCAAAGATTCTCAATGGGGTTAAGGTCTGGACTGTGCGATGGCCAATCCATGTGTGAAAATGATGTCTCATGCTCCCTGAACCACTCTTGCACAATTTTATCCCGATGAATCCTGGCATTTCCATCTTGGAATATGCCCGCTGTGCCAACAAGGAAAAAAAATCCAATTGATGGAAAAACCTGCTCATTCAATATATTCAGTTAGTCACATGACCTCATTATTTTGGGCACATAACATTGCTGAACCTAGACCTGTACAGTTAAAGCAACCCTAGAACATGACAGTCTTGTCCAGTAGTTGGTGACTTTTCTTTGGCTGACGTGAAAGTGGACCTTTCTCATGGTACAGGGTATAGGGTAGTGTATGTGATTATATATATTCTATCCTTAGTAGAACTGTACCCTCGCCCTTATGGGCCTTTAGGACTAATCCTAAGACTTCTCCGTTACCAAAACTGCCCTGTCATTTCTCATGTTGACATATACGTGGCCGCCAAGAGGTGATATAAACAGATACAGCCAGTCCAAGGCAATTAATTCAGGCTGCTATTTTGTCTTCCCACAGAGGCTCAAGCTTCCATCTGGAAGGGTCACTCCTCTTCCCTGTGGTGTCTCAGGTACGTGTCAATTTTTGTAATTTTTTTATGGTATTAAGCGATTTTGCAATGGAAAAAAAAAAATCACTTAACACCAGTTAGTCTGTATTTAAAAAAATAAAATATATATATTTCCCATCTGCTTGGAGAATAATGAGTGTCTCAGTATCTACCACTACTTGTGCGAGTACAATACCAAGCATATTACATGTTAAAGTACAGTAACCACGAGCAAAGGGTGAGCCATAAAGGAAGGTATCCCTGCACAGCAAATGGGCTGATAGTGTTTGAGAGTGATCTATAGACATTTACTGAAAGAAACATTTCATCCTGTGTCTTTTTTTCCCCCCAGGTTTTGGGTGGGTTGCTTCCTTTGTTTCTGTGACATGTTGGGTTATTCAGGAAAAGCACCGAAATTTCAGTGCTTTCTCCTTCGGCGCACTTTGGTGCCTTATCTGTGATTCCAGTTCACTGTCCCTGCGGTGAATCCACTAATCACAGAAGGGTCTCTGAAGACCAACACCAACTGCCGAACAGACTGCCGAGCTTGAGAAAAGAAAAAAACTGAACTTTGCTATTCTTTAAAAGGCGATTAAAACAATAAAGTGCATGAAAATATGTAGAAATAAAAAAAGGTCCTATAAAAAAAATATTAAAAAAAGGTCTGTTACAGAATAAAAACAAACGCTTTAAAAAAAAAAATTGGGAATCAAAATTTTCACCTAAAAAAATTACAAAAATCAAATAGACAGTTTGCTGAAAATAAAAAGAATAAAACAGTGGAATAAAAAAGGTTCCCCCGTGCACAATGTTTTTTTGAATATGTGGATAGAGCATTAGGTCATTCATTGTGACACTATACCTATAGCCAAAAGATTAATGAGATGTTCTATTATTAAAACAGGAGGGAATAAGATACAGAGGGGTTAAACATTAGCCCCTGCTGACTCCACTCCACGAATCCCCTTTTTGTTTTATCCCTTTAGTTTCCTTTAAAAACTCCCCTAAATCCAGCACTGGCCTCCCTCTGATCTCTGCAGGATATGACAGGCTCACAGCTCAGCCAGTCATGTGACCGCAGGTGGACAGGGCACTCCAGCCAATCCAGTTGCTCTCAATGCAGGAAGGCTTTGATACCATTGGATAAGGCTAGTTCCCAAAGGTCTCTAAGCCCTGAAACCTGAGCTGAGGGCTCCCTGAGCTGAGGTTCTGGGCAGGACTAAGCCCCTGCATTTGGATGGCTGAATGAGCCCTCTGAGCTCACCCTTCTCAGAGAAAGTAGCAGGGAGCTACTCTGTGTGGAATGTCCTTTTAAGACTCTTAATTCAAATTGTGTTTAAATCATTCTTATAGCACCCCGTTATTTTCAAAAGATAATACGGTGCTGTATCAAATCAGTAAATTGTGAGTCTAGTCGCTTGCAACTAGGAAAAAAAAATATATAGTATTTTATTCTAATAAGGGGTATTTAAAAAATCTTGTTATAAGTTTGTGTTAGAATTTCGGTCACGACAACTATGCTCACTGCAGCGAAAATGCAGAGTTAAACAACTCACTATCTATCCTAGACCCAGATAATGACTACGTGGACAACAATCCCCCGCACGCTTACCTAACCGTCCAACAGCACCTCCGCTCGTGATAAGCACATAGAGCATGATGAAGTGGTCCCAGGATTGCAATGCCATACCCGTCTATTCTCAACCCGGGGTAGAGACTACGGTTCCCACAATCCCTGCGGCCACTTTCTTACTCTATTCGTTACGCTGCCACCAGTTCTCATGAACACTACGCGTGCTGCCGGCGTGAGACGCAGGGTTAAGCAACTCCCTGTCTATCCTAGACCCAGATAATGACTATGCAGACAACAATCCCTCGCGCGCTTACCCAACCGCCCCAGCGACCATAACTCACAGGTTTAATAGATACTCGAGCTTAAATCAACAAGCAATAATCCAGTCTCTTCAGTTAGCGTGGATCGAATCAGCCAGAAGCAGAACTTAAATAAGGTTAAGTATTTATGATATAAAATAATTATATTTTACGGTGCATTTTGGTTACAGAAAAATAGGTATGATAAATCAATTAATTACACATTACACAGCAGATAAAAGAAAAAGTTTAAAACACAGATCCTTACTTACACCCCAATAAGCTAAGCAGACCGCTGTGACTGCTGGGGGACTGGAGATTTGAAGCATGGACAGCATGGACAGCATGGACAGATCATCACGTGACGTCGAATAAACCCCCTGTGATCAGCAAAACCCACATGGCGGGCTCCAGAATATATAGGGTTTCCTGGTCATTCAAAAAAACCTATAAATGGGACAGCCCCCTGCACTACATAGAAACATAGAAAAATGTCGGCAGATAAGAACCTTTCGGCCCATCTAGTCTGCCCAATTACATGGATACTTTACCTGGATTTATCTTTTGTTTAGGATAGCCTTATGCCTATCCCATGCCTGCTTAAATTCAATCACTGTTTTGGCCTCTACCACTTCAACTGGAATGCTGTTCCATGTATCCACCACCCTCTCAGTAAAATAATGCTTCCTGATGTTACTTTTAAACCTTTGCCCCTCTAATCTAACACTATGTCCTCTTGTTTTGCTACTTTGTTTCCTTTTAAATATACTCCCTTCCTCTACCTTGTGGATTCCCTTTACGTATTTAAATGTTTCTATCATATCTCCTCTGTCTCGTCTTTTTTCCAAGCTATACATGTTAAGATCATTAAGCCTTTCCTGGTAACTTTTCTCCTTCAAGCCGTACACCATTTTACTAGCCCTTCTCTGAACTTTCTCTAACATTGAAAGTCATGTATCAGTGTTTACAGATGACACAAAGCTAGGAAAAGTAATACAATGTGAGCAGGATGTTACTTCGCTGCAGAGGGATTTAGATAGATTGGGGGACTGGGCACTTAAATGGCAGATGAAATTTAATCTAGATAAATGCAAAGTTATGCACTTTGGAGTGAAGAACACACAAGCAATTTATACCCTAAATGGTACGGAGTTAGGGAAATCCAAGCAGGAGAAGGATTTGGGAATAATCATAGACTTCAAACTAAGTAACAATGTGCAATGACAAACAGCAGTCGCCAAGGCCAGCAAAGTACTGGCATGCATTAAAAGGGGAGTTCACTCACGGGATGAAAACATAATTTTGCCTCTGTATAAATCAATGGTCAGGCCGCACCTTGAATATGCTGTGCAATTTTGGGCACCTGTCTTAAAAAAAGATATTATATCGCTAGAAAAAGTGCAGAGACGGGCAACTAAATTAATAAGGGGGATGGAAGGGTTAAGTTATGAGGAAAGACTAACAAGCTTAAACATAGAAACATAGAAACATAGAAAGATGTCGGCAGATAAGAACCTTTCGGCCCATCTAGTCTGCCCAATTACATGGATACTTTACTTGGATTTATCTTTTGTTTAGGATAGCCTTATGCCTATCCCATGCTTGCTTAAATTCAATTACTGTTTTGGCCTCTACCACTTCAACTGGAAGACTGTTCCATGTATCCACCACCCTCTCAGTAAAATAATGCTTCCTGATGTTACTTTTAAACCTTTGCCCCTCTAATCTAAGACTATGTCCTCTTGTTTTGCTACTTTGTTTCCTTTTAAATATACTCCCTTCCTCTACCTTGTGGATTCCCTTTACGTATTTAAATGTTTCTATCATATCTCCTCTGTCTCGTCTTTTTTCCAAGCTGTACATGTTAAGATCATTAAGCCTTTCCTGGTAACTTTTCTCCTTCAAGCCGTACACCATTTTAGTAGCCCTTCTCTGAACTCTCTCTAAGATGTCTATATCCTTCTGGAGATACGGTCTCCAGTACTGCACACAGTACTCCAAGTGAGGTCTCACCAGTGCTCTGTACAGTGGCATGAGCACTTCCCTTTTCCTACTGCTAATACCTCTCCCTACACAACCAAGCATTCTGCTAGCATTTCCTGCTGCTCTATTACATTGACTACTTACCTTTAGATCCTCTGAAATAATAACCCCTAAATCCTTTTCCTCAGATGTTGAGGTTAGGACTGTATCAAATATTCTATATTCAGCCCTTGGGTTTTTACATCCCAGGTGCATTATCTTGCACTTATCCACATTAAAACTCAATTGCCACAGCTCCGACCATTTTTTTAGTTTACCTAAATCATTTGTCATTTGGCTGATCCCTCCAGGAACGTCAACCCTGTTGCAAATCTTTGTGTCATCAGCAAAAAGACATACTTTTCCATTAATACCTTCTGCAATATCACTAACAAAAATATTAAATAGAATGGGTCCAAGTACTGACCCCTGAGGTACCCCACTGGTAACAAGACCATGCGCCGAATAAACTCCATTTACCACAACCCTCTGTTGCCTGTCACTCAGCCACTGCCTAATCCATTCAACAATATTGGAATCCAAGCTCAAAGATTGCAATTTATTGATAAGCCTTCTATGCGGAACAGTATCAAAAGCCTTACTGAAATCTAAATAAGCAATGTCTAGTGCACCACCTGTGTCTATTATTTTTGTTACCCAATCAAAAAAATCAATAAGATTAGTTTGGCATGATCTCCCTGAGGTAAACCCATGTTGTTTCTGATCCTGTAATCTATGTGTTTTTAGATGTTCAACAATCCTTTCCTTTAACATGGTTTCCATTAATTTCCCCACTACTGACGTAAGACTAACTGGCCTATAGTTCCCAGATTCCTCCCTACTACCCTTCTTGTGAATGGGCACAACATTTGCTAATTTCCAGTCTTCTGGGACGACTCCCGTTAGCAAGGACCTGTTTAGTTTAGAGAAAAGGCGCCTTAGAGGGGATCTGATAACCTTATATAAATATATACGGGGCCATTATCAACCATTGTCTGATAACCTATTCATTAACAGGTCTATACACAGGACACGGGGTCATCCATTTAGACTGGAAGAAAGAAAATTTAGCTTAAAGCATAGGAAGGGTTATTTTACGGTGAGAACAATAAAGCTGTGGAATTCTCTGCCTGTTGAGGTGGTTGGGTCAGAGTCTGTACAGACTTTTAAAAAATGACTGGATGACTTCCTGCAGACACAGAATATTAAAGGTTATAATATTTAATATGTGGGTAAAAGCTTCTTGATCCAAGGAGAAATCTGACTGCCATTCTGGGGTCAAGAAGGAATTTTTTCCCAGTATGTTGCATATTCAGACTGGGTTTTTTGCCTTCTTTTGGATCAACAGCAGTAGGTTATGTGGGAGAGGCTGAACCCGATGGACGCATGTCTTTTTTCAGCCTATATAACTATGTAACTATGTAACTATGTGTATATCCTTCTGGAGATACGGTCTCCAGTACTGCACACAGTACTCCAAGTGAGGTCTCACCAGTGCTTTGTACAGTGGCATGAGCACTTCCCTTTTCCTACTGCGAATACCTCTCCCTACAAAACCAAGCATTCTACTAGCATTTCCTGCTGCTCTATTACATTGACTACTTACCCTTAGATCCTCTGCAATAATAACCCCTAAATCCCTTTCCTCAGATGTTGAGGTTAGGACTGTATCAAATATTCTATATTCAGCCCTTGGGTTTTTATGCCCCAGGTGCATTATCTTGCACTTATCCACATTAAAACTCAATTGCCACAGCTCCGACCATTTTTTTAGTTTACCTATATCATTTGATCCCCTTTCCTGGGCACGCTCAGTGCGCTTCTTCATTACTTATAATTGCCGAAAGATATCAATCATCTCCCAAGACCCCCTCTAGTGATCAAAGGATGTGATTACTTCTTTGAACGGCATGGCCCCTTGCAGCTTGGTGCCGCACCGTCTGTAGCAAGGACTCCAAGGTGTGAATAGAGGATACAGGACCTTTCAGTGCCCCAAATGGGTTATTTCCACCCTGGCCCTGTATCAAAAGAAATCCCATTTTGCAGCCACGTGTTATATCCCTCCCAGGGGCAAGAAGATAACCATTTTAATTACTTTCTAGCACCTACTCAGAGTGGAGGTCTTCACCAGGTAGCTGTGGATAAATGGACATTTTGGCTATATATATAGCCATAGAGATTATATATATATAGTGTGATTGACCATCACAAATTAGGGATCAGTCTGCATAGTCTTCTAGGGCAAGTGTGACAGACACTGGAAATCCTTTTAAGACAACTTTATTTGTTCAGGTAAATGTGTCTCACATGCAATTCAAAATAAAAGTTAAACAGAAAACAAATCCTCGCTCTCACCAGAGCAATAACTAAATACAGTCAATCCCTGACTATCACTGGATGGCTAACTCCATTTACCAGTAAAACAAAACTCTCAGCACATGGAAACACATATATATATATATATATTATATATATATATATATATACCTTTCAGACTTTTCACCTTGAAAGCTCTGTCCTCTCTTGTTCACCATCAGCAAGACCAAGGCCATGAGCAGGTCCTGCTCTGAACTATATAAAACAACATTTTTTCCCTCAATTAACCTTAGGTGTGGCTTGAGTAATCCCACACCTGCAGAGCTGCCTGCTGGGAAATGTAGTTCACCCATGTAGTGGATACAGGCTATGCAGAATCCTAGGTCCCAAATACCTGCCTTCCACAACCATACCTCTGACACAGTCACAATATTTATATATATATATATATATAGATAGATAGACACAGATAGATACTTATATATAATATATCACAATAGATATACAGATCTAATCTGTCACAATGTCCACATGGCATGCTATAATATGACAACTTTTGTGGAACAATATAAAAGTGCCTCAGTTGAGTATAGACAATTTGTACAGGAGCCCAAATGTCGTGTATTTATGACCCAGGATTATGAATAATTTTTGCTTACTGTCCATAAACATTGTAACAAGCTCACATCAAATCGATAGTACTGCCCTTTGCCATATCACATCATGCCATAGGTTTGAAAAAGACTGATTTCAGATGAAATGTTGTAAGTTGGTAAAGGATATTTCTCTTTATTTTACAGATTTTTTGAGAGCCTGGATCCTCTATTGTTCTTTAAGATGACATATCAAGCATTTTGTATGTGTTGAACACATGTCATGTGGGAATATGGACATGTGTCTCTGTGTGGGACAATACCAGGGCATTGTGAAAGCAAAGTGAAAAATTATGGTAGTGGCAATATGGGGCAAAAGAATGATAAGGGACAATGTTAAGGTATTGGTGAATCTTTGAAGAAAATATGTGGTAAGGGGCTTCAAGGGGAGGGGCAAAAAGAGAATAATGAGTAGTTGGGGTATTTGTGTATAAAAGGGAAAGGGTGATAGGGCTGCTCTACAGGAATAAATGGTGTGGGAACAAAGGGTGATGTGCAGAGGAGGAGCTGCAGGGGCCCATATGGCAACATTGTATAGGGCAGCAGTAAGGAAGACATGTGGCATCATAGAAAGAGTAAAAAGAGGCAGGGAGTGATGGAATGTATGGGAAGAGTGATATATCTGCAATGAAAACATGACGTTCTCATTATTTATGTTATGTAGCAAGTCTAACCAAAAATTCAAAATATTGCCTAGCTTTAGAATCTTCAAATAAACTGTGAAACAACAGTTCTAGAAATTCTAGTAAATGTCTGACCGCACTTTGTTACAGTTTGTGTTGCTTCCCTTTTACCGAGTTTTGCAAGTGGGAAAAAATATTTCAGATATGAAGAACCAGTTGACTGTAATGAGAAACACTTCCTGTTACTGTATATTTATGGCTTCTGTGAAAACCGTGGGAGAGGAGTACACTGCATATGTATGTGTTTTTTCCTTTGCTACTGTTTAATTACTCAGTAAATTATGGGGCAGGCACCGAGTCCAGCAGACTGTCCCGTAGCGGCCGCTAGGGTCCTGGATGCTCGGGGCGGCACTAAAGCGCCATCCCGTGCTTCCCCTCCATGGAATCCATAGGAGGTTTCTGCTGTCAGGTCACATGACCGGCAGGATCTCGCCTCTCGAGAGATCCTGCCGGTCGGCGGAGTGATCGCGGAGGATGACTGGGGACTTTTTTCCCCAGTCTCACTCCGCTCCCGGCGGCCAGAAGAGGCGGATTGGGCCGCCCTTCTCGCCACAAGATGATAGGTGAGTATTTGATTTTTGGAGGTTTACAGCAGGTGAGGGAATCAGTTAGCAGCACCTGCTTTAAGAAAACTTTTTTAGTTAGCGACAGCTGTGCGTAACAGGCGTTCGGATCCTTTGTGATCCTAATGCTATTTACTCTGTGCTTACACTTTGCGCTCCCCATGTTAAGCATAGGGAGCTCAAAGTACAGTAAGCTGGTGCTAAAAAGCACTAATACCGATTGCTAACAGGTTTTTTAACCCGTTAGCGTTATGTCTGCATCATCTACCGATCGCTATCACCTCAAGTAACCTAACGCTCATTTATGTGAGCGCTAGCGTTAGCTTTGATGAGGTGATAGAGTGCCTAATGTTCTCCAACATAGAATAATACCTGCTGGAATAAATGTAGAATGTGTTTAGATAAATGTAATGCTATGCAGTAAATGATTTACAGTTTCTAGGATAAGCTATTAATAGGGAGCCTCTAATGGCAAAATTCTGTGCAAGCCGTTAATCTTTAGCAGCTTCTTATTACCCGCTCTCTTGAGTGAACTGCTACGTTCACAGCTTGACTCATAGGGGGTTATTCAGAGAGAGGTGAAAACCAAGAGAATTAGCAGGAGAAGAGACCAAATAGCCGATTTGGAAAGTGAGATAAATGGGAGAATTTTTCTGCTTTGGCTATTTTGCCCTAGAATTTTCACTTCTCCAGTCATTCTCTTGGTTTTCACCTCTCTCTGAATAACCCTGATAGTTAAAAGGTGCGACTAATAGATAGCAGCAACTGCGCTGTGTAGCATCCCTGGTATCCTATATATAATTAGGGTTAGGTCACTATATGTGCTTATTTCAGATTCAGAGTTTGTAATTCGGGTTTTGTTAATATTTGAGCCTGTTTTGGGGTTTGCAATTAGGGTTTTGTTAATATTTGTGGTTGTTTTAGGCTAGGGTCAGACTAACGCATTTTTCGCTTTGTCCGTGAAAAAGTGCATTCGAACGAATGGACGTATTTTTTCACGGAATACGCAATAGCGGTCATACGATGCGCATTTACGTCCGTGATTTTGTACGGATCATCAATAAAACCCTTTTTGCGTCTGGACGTTATGTTGGCCGGACGTGTGCAGCGTCTGACGTCTCCCAATCACGCAAACACGCCGCTATGCGGCCGCAGCGCACTCTGTACGTCAGTACTAGCGGTTTGACATTCTCGAAAAAATGTGTTCGTTTGCCACTTGCATTGCGCGGCCGCACTTTTGTGCGGCCGTTCTTCATATGCAGCCCCGCATTGGACGTCATTTGCTGCTAGCACGGCCGTGATTTAGTGCGGTTAAACGCACGTTAAAACTGCTTTCGTCTGACCTTAGCCTTAGGCTTTATAATTAGGGTTAGGTCACTACTTGTGCTTGTTTTAGGTTATGGGTATGTAATTCGGGTTTTGTTATTATTTGTGGTTGTTTTAGGGTTTATAATTAGGGTTAGGCTACTATTTGTAGTTGTTCTAGGGTTAGGGTTAGTTTTAGGGTAAGAATTTATAATTAGGGATAGAACACTCTTTGTGCTTGTTTTAGTTTCAGGCTTTGTATTTAGGGTTTTGTTAATATTTGAGCTTGTTTTAGGGTTTGTAATTAGGGTTAGGCTACTATTTGTGCTTGTTTTAGGGCAGGGGTCAGCAACCTCGGCTCCTTGATGTTTTGGGAACTACATATCCCATATGGCTCAGTCAGCCTAATGGGTGACTGAGCATCATGGGAGATGTAGTTCCCAAAATATCAGGGAGCCAAGGTTGCTGGCCTCTGATTAATGTAGCGGTTACATTTAGGGTTAGGGTTGACCCTAACATTCTGCTCCATTTTTGTATCATTGTTACAACAAATTCTGTTTCATTTTGTTGAAACAAGCACAGATTAATTTTTAAAATATACCAGAAATATGCTTTGAAAACAACACGAATGCTAATAATAGTAATAATAAATGTTGTAGCGCTCATGAACCAGTAGGCTGGTTTTAAAGGCTCTAAGATTGCACAGCTATTCCTTTCATCTGCTGCAGGGTTAGATGAGTGTGACGTGGGAAAGATGGCCGCCTCCACACAGCAAATAATCCAATAAGGAAATGTTCAGTTTGAGGTTTTGGTGGAGCAAAACACCAAATATTTATTGGAACATGGTAAACATTAACACTAAAGTGGTAATAAAATGGACAAACGTGGATTTTGCAGAAACAGCACCTTTCATTAAGCAATTCTCTGCCCTTTCGCTTCCATATTCACAGCCAAAGCGTTCAGTGAGACTGCTGCAGCAAACTGAACTGCTGCAATGGAGCAATTCAGCAGCTGCTGAGGAACTGAACGCGCCTCTGATTTCATGACTTTGGATGGCGGCCGGAGTCAGAATTACATGTACCATTCTTCCTTGCTTAATGACAGACCTACGATTAACCTGCTTAAAGTATAATGATGGGCTTCTGATTGGTTGAGGCACGTCTGGAATTTTTCAGATCAATGTTGGTGTACAGGGATCAAGCCCTAAAGAAAACAAATCGTATGGAAACTCAACAAAATTTCAAGCCCCAAATTAAGCAATGTCTTGCATTTAAATCACCACGCCACACTAAAGTTTGATAATATTTAAGGATAATATTTATATATAAATTAATATCGAAGTGACACACTGGGTCACTCAATGATACAGCCATCCAAGCGCAGGGGATTTGTCTCTGCCTGAACCTGAGAAATCGTTCGTGGATTTCAGGACCCAGCACCCTCCAATGGCTTTCAATGCACTCATCAATACGTGCCATTAGAGGGGGTGCATGCTCCTTCCAGTATCCATCCTTCTTGAGGCAGGAAGCCAGCAGCCTGTCACATTCGGGCCAGAACCGAGAGACCCTGACTGGGATTTAAAGCAAGTTTAATTTCAAAACAAAGGGTTAAACAGTGAAGGAAGTGAAGAGGGGGTCAGGGTTAGTGTTTATTCTTTCCGTTTCCCCCCTCCACCTTTAACGCCAGAATATCCCTTCAAATGAATGCTTCAATATGGGCCACATGGGAACTCTGTTCGCTCTGTAAATATAGTGAAAGAACTGCATTCCCAATCAACTTGAATCCAGCAAAGGGGTTTCTTTATTACATTTCTGCATATTTTATTACATTATTTATATAAAGAAATAGAGTAGGCAACCAGCTCTCGATGCTCCTTAACACACATTGTGCTAGGAGGCATCTGGGATAGCACCTGATAGTGAAACAATAAAAGGAAGGAAATGGTTTATATATAAACTGTCAGGATAGACTTTAAAGATCATACTAGAATTCTGTTTTAAACCTGAATGTATATAAACAGGTTATTTTTCCTTTTCTTAAACAGACTACCTTTCAATAAAACGCACAATTTGAATAGTATGAATATATATATACACACACAAGACACGCTCAGTGTTAGTTTTAGCAGGATAAAGAGAAAAAATGTACAAGCGAAGCAACTTTTTAGTGTCTTAAAGATGTCCTAAGTTGTCATGTAACTATATACCTACTGTTCCTGAAATAATATTCAGTGTTTGGTGTCAGATATTATGATACAATTGTTTATATGTTGTACATCATAACGTATGTTGATTTTGAATAATTTGTTTTTATTGCCATTCTAAATATTGTTCCACAGAACGCAACATTTATATCAGCTCAGGTCTAAAGAAATGGCATGTTTCATACAGATGTCTTTTGCCTTTTATTTTGTCTCTCTCTTTTTAGTAGGGATGTGCGTTTCAGGTTTCGGAATTTCGAATTTTCACGAAATTTCCCGATTCGTGCATTCGGATTCGGACGATTTTCCGAAAATTTTCGACGAATTTCCGAAAACGGCAGATCCGAACGAATTTTCGTGCCGAAATGAAAACTTTTCGAATGGACTAGAAATGTGTAAAATCGAAATTCATTTTCTTTCCATTCGTGATTTCGGCTCCATTCCTGATTTCGGTTCCATTTCAGTAATTTCGGACAACGTATTTATATCGCTGATTCTGTAATTAAATTTTGTATCATTCCCATCTCAATGTATCCTTCCTGGAAAACCAGAGAAATCTCAATGTATCCTTCCTGGAAAACCAGAGAAATCTCAATGTATCCTTCTTGTAAAACCAGAGAAATCTCAATGTATCCTTCTTGTAAAACCAGAGAAATCTCAATGTATCCTTCCTGGAAAACCAGAGAAATCTCAATGTATCCTTCTTGTAAAACCAGAGAAATCTCAATGTATCCTTCTTGTAAAACATGAGAAATGTCAATGTATCCTTCTTGTAAAACATGAGAAATGTCAATGTATCCTTCCCGGGAAACCAGAGAAATCTCAATGTATCCTTCCTGGAAATCCAGAGAAATCTCAATGTATACTTCTTGTAAAACATGAGAAATCTCAATGTATCCTTCCCGGGAAACCAGAGAAATCTCAATGTATCCTTCTTGTAAAACATGAGAAATCTCAATGTATCATTCTTGTAAAACATGAGAAATCTCAATGTATCCTTCTTGTAAAACATGAGAAATCTCAATGGCAGAATTATCGTATCGGCAGAATTATCGTATCATATAATTATCGTATCCGAAAAAACATTAGTTTACGTCAAAACGAATAGACACTTTGAAACGAGGAGAACAGACGTTCGGAAAAACACGAAAATTTCCGAAATCACGAAAAAAAGTCGATACGAAAAACTAAACGAAACGAACCAAACCGAAACGAAAATCGGCCGAAACGAGTTGAAACGAAAATTTACAGAATCCGAACGAACCGAATCGAACCGAAAAAAAAGTGCACAAGTCTACTTTTTAGCGAACACAGTGAAAACTACAAGAAAAAACACAAAGTTCAAAATTTGCATAAACACAGTCCTTTACAAGTCTGTCATGCAAAATTAACATGTCTTTCGAACATAAATATGATAAATCCAGTTATATCATTAACATATCACTGAGCAGCAAATTATGCTGTGCTTCAGATATCTTGCAAACCTGGCCGATTAGTGCTCCCTGAGGACGAATTTGGGAAACACTACGTTAGACGTTGAGTTTCCAAAGTTTGGACAGTGTTGTTTCCAATTGCAGAAATTCAAAAACTGCCAGCATTTAAAGGGTGTTTTTCAGTAACCGAGAGACATTGACAGCTTAATTTTATGATTTGTAGACTTCGAGTTGATATGGTCACTTTTAAGAACACTCGTGAAATGCATTTTCCTCATATCTGACATCTTCGAGCTTTGGCACAAAAAATGTCTTCAAAAGAGAATATTCACTGATATCCATAATGTCCCTTTTTAAAATATATACAGTACATATAGTTTACTCACACACAACTGGAAGACAGCGGATGTGTTAATGCCGAGTCCCTTGATTTGGCAGCAAAAATTGGTCAGCCCAAACTACGTACATAGGGGACGAGGACATTAATCCCCTTGCCATCGAACTTGCCATCGAAGGGCACCGCAAGGTGAATTTTGTGGCAGTTCATCTATTCACTAAACTGTCAATTCACCAAATACTGGCAAATTGACAACGAAATACGGTGCAGTTTGCCACAGGTCGCTGCAATTTGGCGATCTTCGGCGGCAGAAAAATTGTCCCATAGAGAAGTAATGGTTAATCTATTCAGAGAACGCCGAACTGCTCCGAAGAGTCAGTGAAATGCCCTGATTTTTGGCGATTCAGTTCGACAGGTTTAAACAAGTGAATCCCATAGGATTCAATGTAAAAAAATATTAAAATTTTTATTTATTTTTTATTCAACCGGTTATTCTTTTCATTTTCAGCAAACTGTCTTTTTATTCACTTTTTTGGAACTTTTTTTTGTATTTTTTATAATTTCTTTTTAGACAAAATTCCTCATTCCCAATTTTTTAAAGGCTTTTTTTTATTCTGTAACAGACCTTTTAATTATTTTTATAGGACCTTTTTTTATTATTTAGACACATTCTGATGAATTTTATGGCTTCAAACACCTATTCGAAGAATAGCAGTTCAGTACTTGATCGATGCCATTCCCATGCGTGCACTCTCATAATACACCTACTTTTTCTGTAGAGTAGACCACCGTTTCCTGTACACAGTGACAAGCCCCAATTTCCCTTTTTTTCACATTATTAACCCCTTAAAGACGGGAGTAATTTTCCAACTTCGGCGCTGTTTCGAAGTAGAAGTTTGCGGAGCTCATTTTGACCGTTTTGAAACGCAGTTTTATTATTTTAAGTCACGTATTATTATCCCACCCAGACAAATTATATATCGTTCTTTCCGGCAGACTCGGAAGATTAATAATATATCATTATTATATGTATAGGTCATGCCCTGCCAAAATGCTATAACAAGAAATGTAAAAAAAAATTAAAAAATGAAATAAAATTTCAATCATCCACAGTGTGTAAAGTGTTTTTTTTTGTTTTAAATTTATTATCCGAGCCTTTGCGGTCATATGCTATGGGGTAGATTTGTTAAAAAAATTAGAATGGGGAACCCATTTTTTTTTTTGGGGAGAAGTTGCGTGATTTTAGCTAAACCCCCCCCCCCAAAAAAAATCATTAGTGAAGCATCATTGTTCACATTATAATTGAGATGTGAACAATAGTGCTGCATTAAAAAAAAAACTTTTTTATTTTTTTATTAATTAACTTTTTTATTATTTTTATTTTAACATTTTTTTAACTTTTATTTTACTTTTAACATGGTCATGTTTGATATCACTGGAAAGGCCATGCTCTGGCCTTTCCAGCAATATCAGACATGACCCCCTAGCTGCCACCGATCAGGAGATAGGGGGGCTCTTTGAACCCCTTTATCTCCTCTATGGGATTTCCCTAGGAAATCCCTTTGCAGCTAGGGGGTTCCCCGGTTAACTGACATCATCGCGCATGGCGCGATGAGTCAGTTGACGCGGGGGGGACCCAGAGTGGGGGCTGCCATCCAAGATGGCGGCCCCCACCGGAAAAAAGGCCACGGTCTTGCTAAGGGGTTAACCAAGGGGTTAACCCCTTACATCGCTGGAAAGGTCAGGCTGTGACCCTTCCAGCGATGCTGGCCACAGCCGCCTGGTCCCCGGCGATGGGGAGATAGAGGGATCCAAAATCCCTGTGCCGGCGGGGGGGGGGGACGCCTGAAACTGACGTCATCGTGCCACCGGCATGATGACGTCAGTGCGCCGGAGGAGGGATTCACGCTGATCTGACTCCGCGGGAGTCAGAGCAGCGTGGGAGCGACCGGAGGAGGTGAGTATTACCGGAGGGGGGCTGTAAACACCGAGGACGTACAATTACGTCCTGCAGCGTTAAAGCCCGCCTAATGCAGGACGTAATTGTACGTCCTGCGGCGTTAAGGAGTTGATAGGTGAGGGATGGGACGTTTTTGACCATTCGACACGAATTAGAAAATTAACCCAATTGGAGTCTCTCTTCTGTAGTACGGTGTGTATAGCCAGCCCAGCGCATCTGCATTTAATCAGCAAAGGAACAGGGCTGTAGATTTGTGGCCTCACAATCCGCTTGTTAGTTGCCTTTTAGAAAAATTCCATTATCTTCCCTCCAGGGGCTATGACCAGGGTCGGCCCGTCCATGGGGCCATGGCTTCAGCCAGCACTTTATCAGGGGCAGCATTTGGACTTCAACTAGGCACACCACACTTTACTGTGAGTTTTATTCTTGTATAGCTGTGGAGCTCTGTGATACAGTAATGTGCAGTGTGTATGAGTGTGATACAGTAATGTATGTGATACAGTAATGTGTCACATACAGTAATGTGCAGTCTTGTATAGCTGCGGCAGCGGCGTAGCGTGGGTTGTCAGCGCCCGGGGCAGGGCAAGAATTGTGCGCCCCCCCCAACTTGTGGACACAGTAACAAACCATGATTCCCTGACACTAGTAGAGTATTGACCCCCTTACCCCACAAGCACATGTATTGTATATTAACAAAATACTGATATAATAAAAACATTAAGCACACATGCCCCGCACAATACGCCACTGCTACCAGTCTCCCTGTCCCAGTATACCCTATCATAGTTCCACTCTCACACTATACCCAGTCACTCTCTCTCCAAGTACCCCAGTCACTTCCTCCCAGTACCCCCAGTCACATCCTCCCAGTACCCCCAGTCACTCTCTCCAAGTACCCCCACGTATTCCCAGTACCCCCAGTCTCTCTCTAAGTACCCCAGTCACTCTCGCTCTCCCAGTACCCCCAGTTACTCCCCCCAGTACCCCCAGTCACTCTCTCTCCAAGTACCCCCAGTCACTTCCTCCCAGTACCCCCAGTCACTCTCTCCAAGTACCCCCACGTATTCTCAGTACCCCCAGTCTCTCTCTAAGTACCCCAGTCACTCTCACTCTCCCAGTACCCCCAGTTACTCCCCCCAGTACCCCCAGTCACTCACTCTCTCCCAGTACCCCCAATCACTTACTCTCTCCCAGTACCCCAGTCACACTCTCTCCTAGTACCCCAAGTCACCCTCTCCCAGTATCCCCAGTCATTCTCTCCCTGAACCTCCAGTCACCCTCTCCCTGTACCCCCTCACTGTGTGGTGGTCACGCTGCTTTGGTGTCATACAGTATTGCCTATCTGCGTGGCGTTGCTGGTGGCCCGGGGGGGAGAGCTGTCCAGGTGGCTTAGTGGAGACTGGATTTTAAATGTGCTGCAGGGAAGGCGCCTCCCTCCCTCCTTCCTGTTTAGCGGCTGCAGGGCTGCCAGCGGCGGGGGGCTGGAACAGGGCTTCAAGGGGGCTCACAAGTGTGGTACAGGGTGTTTGAATAACGCTGCAGTGCTTCATGTGACTCATGTCAGCGTTAAGGAGGAGTCGGGACAGGACCAGAATTTTATGTCTTGGTCCTCCCTTCTGGATGCTGAGTGCTAAGTCACCGTCGGCGTGGCAAAATTGGCGGACACCTTGCTGATCCCTGCTGGAAAATATTAGTGGTTCAAATACCTTTTGAAATTTTGCGCCCCCTAAGAAAATTACGGCCGGGGCGACCGCCCCCGAGGCACCCCCCATGCTACGCCACTGAGCTGCGGTGCTCTGTGATACACTCATACACACTGCACATTACTGTGAGTTTTATTCTTGTATAGCTGCGGTGCTCTGTGATACACTCATACACACTGCACATTACTGTATCACAGAGCACCGCAGCTATACAAGAATAAAACTCACAGAAATGTGCAGTGTGTATGAGTATCACAGAGCTCCACAGCTATACAAGAATAAAACTCACAGTAATGTGCAGTGTGTATGAGTGTATCACAGAGCACTGCAGCTATACAAGAATAAAACTCACAGTAATGTGCAGTGTGTATGAGTATCACAGAGCTCCACAGCTATACAAGAATAAAACTCACAGTAATGTGCAGTGTGTATGAGTGTATCACAGAGCACCGCAGCTATACAAGAATAAAACTCACAGTAATGTGCAGTGTGTATGAGTGTGAGTTTTATTCTTGTATAGCTGCGGTGCTCTGTGATACTCATACACACTGCACATTACTGTGAGTTTTATTCTTGTATAGCTACGGTGCTCTGTGATACACTCATACACACTGCACATTACTGTGAGTTTTATTGCTGTGAAACTCGGTGATATGCTCATACACGTTGCATACTTTGTCGGGTTTTTTTTGGGGGGGGCATCATTTCATCCTTGGACCCAGGCAGCATAGTGTCTTGGGCTGGCCCTGACTATTACCCAATTTTCACACATACATTCACAGCAGTCATTCAATTTCACACATAGGTTTTAGTAACTGAAAACTTACCAAGATAAGTAGTGGCAGTTCTTTATTCCCCACTAGGCTTGCCGGAGCGGCCATATATTCCTGGACACATATTACGAATTCAGGCAGATGGAAAGCTCAGGGAATATGTAGAAGTCATATGCTGCAGGAGGAATATCAGTTAGCTAAACAGGTCACTTCTGATTCCTCTTTATTTTTTTTCGATAAAGCATAGGACTTATTCATACTGCAGGGTTGTGTTCTTCATGCACTGCTCATCAACATGAATAAATTACAAGTGTCCAGGGAAAAATGGCCATTCTGGCAACCTGAATTCACATTCATAACACCGCTACACACATAACCACAATATGAAACAGTTATTAACCCTTTCACTGCTGAGGACGTGTGGGGAACGTCCTTATTGACTCTTAAGGAAAGATAGGGGTGGAGATAGGGGTTTGTTTGAACCCCGATATCTCCCGACTGTTTTCAGCTAGCAGGGTCATATTTGATATCATTAGAAAGGCCAGAACATGGCCTTTCCAATGATATCAAACATGACCATGTTTAAAGTAAAGAAAAAAATAATAACAATAATAATACAAAAAAGAAAAATGAGTTTTTTTTAAACGTGAAATGGCTCAATTAAATAGTTAAATCGTAACCCCTTCTGACCCCCTCCCATTTTATACCTTTAGATACTGTTAAAAGTCACCTTGTATCCAGCGCAATGCTGGTCTCCAGTTCTCCGGGCGCGGCAGGCTTCCAATTTGCCGGAAGCATGTCACGTGAATGTGCTGATGCTGGATGCTACATTGAGCATCCAGCCAATCCAGTGGCTTGTAAGGTGAGGACATAAATTGTTCCCTTTACGTTAATTATTCATACAAGGCCGAGTCCAAAAAACTCTGTAATCCAGAAAGTATTTTCCTTTGTTTCACTGTATCATCCTATTGAATCAAATGTCTCTTCACAGAGAAGTATAGAAAGTATTTATTTGCACAAATTTACAAGTGTGAGATAAACCTTGTTTTACCATTTATTCCTAGGAGTAAAGGTAAACTCTGTGTTGTGGAAGGATACTTTATGGTCTACTAAACTTTTTAGAATCCTCAGGTATTTTCTGGGGGAGGAGTCTACATGAAAAGTAAAGCTCCACCCCCTTCAGGCTGTCCTCCAATTATATCACTGTGTGTTAATCACAATTAAACTGAATCGGTCATGGACAGGTTGTATTGCTATCGGCATCTCGTCAGTCATAAAGATGGATCAGCTGTCTAATTGTTTGATAAAGTAACGCTAGCCACAACTTATGTCTAATCTATTACTGGTAACTGACATAGGGCTGATTCGTAGGTGTAATATTCAGGGGGACCAATCACACA
This sequence comes from Leptobrachium leishanense, assembly GCA_009667805.1. Lineage (NCBI taxonomy): Eukaryota > Metazoa > Chordata > Amphibia > Anura > Megophryidae > Leptobrachium > Leptobrachium leishanense. Next base: position 43,383,670 of record CM019068.1, read on the forward strand.
CCCCTGTTGGAAATAAGATCTTCACAGTCAGCTTGTTGCCAGGCTTTGAGTGGCTACTTGGTGTAATGGCATAGGGCTATATTACAACGTTTGTGCTAACCAGAGCTGTTGTAAACTTCCCAGAGCCATTATAGCCTATGTAAGTTTTACGTTTACAACAGCTCTGGTTAAGTTAATACCAACATTGTAATACTGCCCATAGAATTCCGCTGAAGCCACAGTGCCAACAATCTGATTGACAGGTGAGGGTGGGACATGGTTAGGATAATTAGAGGTTTGATAATCACCATGATTAATAGGAATTTTTTTATTTTATTTTTTAAATGCAGTTTCTTTCAATTTAGAGGTGGAATTTAAATTACTACTACTGTTGTTTGAGGGCCTGGCAGGGTCTCTTTGACTTCTGACTTTCAGCGATGCTCAAGCAACCCTTGGCTTGGCGTAAGATCAAAGGAAAGCGTAGTCCACATATGCTGCGGTTGGCTGCTAGTGCCCTATGGGTAACAGATGAGAGGCAAGATGTAATGTCTCTGGTTTGTAGCTGTATACCAGATGCTGCTACCGGAGCGAGTGTGATTGCTTCAAACGTAGACGTGTGTAAGAATTAAAGTGCCAACAGATCTCCCATCGGAAATCTTGGGGCCCCTTGCTGAACCACTATTTGGGGACCCTTTTCCTCAGGCGCCCATTTCAATAAACTAATTGAATCTATATTTTTCCTCCTCTCTAGGGATGAGCCGAACGCCCCCGTGTTCGGTTCAACTTCGAACTCGAACAATTTCAAAAGTTCGAGTTCGAACTCAAACACGATCCGAACTCAATGTAAGTCAATGGGACCCGAACGTTCGATTTTTAGAGTGCCCTCCAAGAGGGCATATATGCTAGATATTTGCCATAAAAGGTGTATGGGGGTCCGGGTAGTGCCCTGGGGGACAGGAAACAAGGACAAAAAGCTTTTTTTAAAGGAACAGTGAGTTTTCCATGAAATAAAGGTTAAGAATAAAAACGAAAAATTCCTTCAAATATCATGCCTAGGAGGTCCCCATAACCTGCCCATGAAGTGGCGGATTTGTAGGATGTATAGAAACATTTAAAAACAAAAAAATGACATTTCAAATGACGGTAAATGGTTTTCCTTTAATCTATTCATAAACAACTGCTTGGGGCGGCAGCCTGTATGAAAAGAGGAGACGTTTTAGGACACACAGAACAAGTTTAGTGATTTTTTGGCTAAATTCTGGTGAAACTTATGCAGGCTTTGGATGAAAGTAACAACAGGTGCTTTAAAATTGGGCCTTTAGTGTCGGCAACAGTGCCGTCACACCGTAATCCCTCTGTGGTATTGTGGAAGAGTGCAGGGTTGGACCCTGCGGTCAAATATTAAAATGATATGAATCTGGTACAGGCGTCAGTGCACCCAAATATTTTGCTTTTGTTGGCAGCAAGTGCCTTCACACCGTAACCCCTCTGTGGTATTGTGGAAGAGTGCAGTGGTGGACCCTGCAGTCCAATATTAAAATGATATGAATCTGGTACAGGCGTCAGTGGCAGTGCACCCAAATATTTTACCTTTGGTGGCAGCAAGTGCCTTCACACTGTAACCCCTCCGTGGTATTGTGGAAGAGTGCAGTGGTGGACCCTGCGGTCCAATATTAAAATGATATGAGTCTGGTATAGGCGTCAGTGGCAGTGCACCCAAATATTGTGCCTTTGGTGGCAGCAAGTGCCTTCACACTGTAAGTAACCCCTCTGTGGTATTGTGGAAGAGTGCATCTCCTACAACGTCACTGATACACCCTGACAGAACAATCTCCTCTCCTCTCCTCTCTGATTCACTCCTGCAAACACACACGCTGGGGCTGCAGGCAGGGAAGCCTTATATAGTGTGAAGTGGGACTTAGCTCTGTGAGTCCATGATTGGGCAAAATTTGCCCAATCAGGACTCTGAGCCATGATTGGCATAGTCTTGCACCTGTCTGTCAGGTGCAAGGCTGTAGCCAATTACAAGCTTCAGGCCAGTGGAAAAGTGCATTGTGGTCCATTGTGGTGCATTGTGGGCGAACATGCGGCGAACACGCGGAAATGTTCGGAGTTCGACGAACAGCCGAACGGGCGATGTTCGAATCGAACGCCGAACAGATCCGAACAGAACGCTCATCCCTACTCCTCTCGTGATTACAGGGAGTGGGCTAAAACCCTGGTTGTCCAGCAAGGGGAGAAAAAAGTGTTTCCTGGAGGAAAAGTGTTCAACCTGAACCTCTTCCTGGTGCATACCATACTAATACTCAGCGATACCATACTCAGCGATAAGTCAGCGTGCTCATACCAGCCCCTGATGCTGAAGCCCACCGGGAAATTTGTTGGTATCTTGGAGCCTCAGTCCTGGGTGGCATGGAGGGGCCCTTACATCTGTGACACTAAGACAAACTGTACATGGTTTGGCAAGGGCCAGGGCCCCCTGAAACCACCATTTTTTATGACGGACATAGAAAAAAAGGGAAGTATGGGAAACAAAATTAATATGAAAAAGGATATGAAAAGGCATTTTGTGCATCAAGGTGCTGGACGTCGCAAATGCGCTGCGTCTGACGTCTCATCATGCACACAGAACGCTACGCGGACGTGGTGGACGTGGCGCACTCTCCGCGTCCGTCCTAGCGGTTTGACGTTCTTTAGAACAGTCAATGGAGCGCCAGTACAAAACTGGAAATACGAGAGTGCACTTTACATGTCCTTCGATCCTTCTTCCCAATCTTCTCAATAAAATCGCTCTTGAATAAGGCCTCGCTACAAGAGAGAAAATATCATTGCGCAATATATTGGTTCACCGTGTGAGGAAGATGAAAAAATGATGATTCTACTCACATATTCATGAGCCTAACCTAGGCTCTAGGGTGGATGTCTGATATGGGTCTTCAAAGGTATTCAGGTGCCCATGTACCCCCAATGTGGTAGTGGTCTTCAAACAGCTTTCCTCTACAGTGAATCGCGGAAAGAGAAAAACAGTGCACTCCCCTAGTGCAATATCGTTAAAATATAATACAATAAAGTGATTTATATAGTGCACTCACATGTGGGTGAGCCGCATTGGCTCCAAGACTTCGCATAGGAATTTTGAAGGAAATTCCAAAAAACCTTCTTTAAAGTCACGTACCAAGAAGCAGCAGCAATTTAAAATAAATTTATTAATACATAAAAGAAAATAGAGGAGACAACCTGACCCAAAACACAAGAAGGTTCTTGTGTTTAGGGTCAGGTTGACTCCTCTATTTTCTTTTATGTATTAATAAATTTATTTTAAATTGCTGCTGCTTCTTGGTACGTGATTTTAAAGAAGGTTTTTTGGAATTTCCTTCAAAATTCCTATGCGAAGTCTTGGAGCCAATGCGGCTCACCCATATGTGAGTGCACTATATAAATCACTTTATTGTATTATATTTTAACGATATTGCACTAGGGGAGTGCACTGTTTTTCTCTTTCCGCGATTCACTGTAGAGGAAAGCTGTTTGAAGACCACTACCACATTGGGGGTACATGGGCACCTGAATACCTTTGAAGACCCATATCAGACATCCACCCTAGAGCCTAGGTTAGGCTCATGAATATGTGAGTAGAATCATCATTTTTTCATCTTCCTCACACGGTGAACCAATATATTGCGCGATGATATTTTCTCTCTTATAGCGAGGCCTTATTCAAGAGTGATTTTATTGAGAAGATTGGGAAGAAGGATCGAAGGACATGTAAAGTGCACTCTCGTATTTCCAGTTTTGTACTGGCGCTCCATTGACTGTTCTATCGTCTGTTCTCAGGTCCTTAGGGGAACCTCCATATTCATTGTGTAGCGTTTACGTCCTTGCACTTATCCTGAGAGCGCTTCACTGTTCTTTCTGGTTTGACGTTCTTGCCTAACTTGCGTCCGTTTGTCACTTGCGTTGTACGTGCGCAGTTTGGTGTGGATGCACTTAGTGTGTAGGTCTCTATTGCTCATGATTCTATGCTACGACGGACGTTAAACTGTGAGGCACCACGGACGTGATCACTGCGTTCATCTGACATGGGCCTTAAACACCAGGTTGAAAAGGTGAAGGGGGGAGTCTGGATTCCAGCGATGGCCAGTTTAGTTCTTTTAACATGTCACAATGGTGGGTCATGTAGTTACATTGTAGCACAAAGCGACAGAATGAGTTATACAATGTAGTAAGTTTATGAAGGTGTGTTTGTGGGGCAGCTGCATACACTACATCTCTGTAATCAATAGCCGGCATAAGCATTTGTTGTACAATCTGCTTTTTTACCGCGGGGCTCAGGCAGGATTTGTTTCTGTACAGGGCACCTAGTTTGGGTTAAAGTTTAGATAAGAGTTTTTTGATGTGGGGGCCAAAGGATAGATTGGTCTAACCACATACCTAGATATTTGAGAGAAGTGACTGTGGTCAGTGTGCCATTTGATTTTGTCCCAACACATAGATGGGGGAGTTTGCAATTTATGTAGTTTAGGTGCTGTTCCAAAGAGCACTGCAACAGTTTTGTCAGTATGTAGAAAAAGTTTGATGCAGTGATGGGCGCCATGTCTTGCCCTCAATGGGAGGAGTTAGCAGTGAGGCTGTCATGCAACAAAGTGTGATTGGCCCTCAGCAGTGATGTCGGCACTCTGACGGACTCTGGCAGCCAATGGTACTCAAGGAATGACCCTGTAGGACTGCCCTCTGCGCAGAGAAGTCTCTCGCCCCTGTGACAGGCCACAGTCACTCAAGGGACAGCAAAGTTTGACAGAGAATAACTCCCCTTTTTCAGTTCTATGTGGCAGCAAAAAGCTAACATATATAAATGGAGTCAAATGAGCCCAGCTAGCCCTAAGAATGACATGTACACCATAATACTGTTTTGGTCCTTTAATTAGTTTGACTTTATCACAGTCAGTAATTGTTAAATCAGCATTATCGACCCTGATCCTAGTCACCTCAATTAACTATTCTCACAACATAGATCATGAAAAAATAACTCTCCAACTATACTATAAGTACTAAGGTAGGTGCACACCTTACTATCATACTTTGACATCTCTTTCCTAAACCATTGGCATTAAAAGGGCATTTAAGTCTCTTTTTATTTTATTTTTAATTAGTTTTATTCCAAAGTAAGTCTTAATAAAGACAATCTGTCTGGTAAAAGAAGCATCGTGGCAAGTGAAGCAATTTACTTTTATCCTAACCACAAAGAGTTACACCTGTTTATTCAGCAGCCTGTAGACTCAGCATTATTCACTAACGTCTGAATTTGCCTCCGAATTTGCAACCGACTTGCACCGAACAGTGAATTTCACCGTATGTCTAATTTCGAGGCAAAGCTGTCTAATGTCTAATTTCATTTCAAAGCTGTCAATTCGCCAAATACAGGCAAATTGATAGCGAAATATGGTGCATTTCACTGCAATTCGGTGGCACTGAAACTATACCATAGAGAACTATTCATCCATCTATTGACAGGACACCGAACTGCACCAAAATTTCAGAAAAATTATTTGATATACTGTTTCTGATTCGACAGATTTAAACGGGCGAACCTAGTAGGTTTCGATGTAATTTTTTTTACATTTTCTTTAAAGACTTAATTTTTTTTATTTTTTATAAAAACTCTGGTTTTTACTTTTCAAACCACTTTATTATTTTTTAAAGAATCGTTTATTATTTAGACATATTTTTATTACAATTTTTTATGGCTTAAAACTCCTATTAGGAGACTTCCTTTTTTTCACTTCAGTAGAATTTGTTACGCACAATTCGGCGCTTTTCACCGACGTCCGATGATAATCGATAACATACCTGTACAGTATAGGACTAATAAGAGCTCAATTTTCTCTGGAAAAATAGAGGAGCTGCTTTCCCACGCACCCCCCCCCCCAAAAAAAGCATACATTGAATTTATTCCATCCATGCTGTGTTTTGGAAGCCTTTACCTGATCCACCATGTTTTCCAGGTTACAGGTCATTTCTTGCACTGATGGGCAGAACATGAAAAGTGAGTTTATTGTAGGAAAACCATGGAGTAAATCATTGATTTGTTCCCTGCAGCCTGTGAGTGGTCCATCGCAGAGGGTAGTCCTTTATATGCGCTGCCCAGCATCATGCTGTGTGTCCTAGATGCCCATGGTGGTCCCTAGCCGTGTGGGCTGTCACTCAAGGTGCATGATGCAGAAGCAGGATGTGTAGGCAGCCAGGTGGGCGGAGTTAGCGTCAGCGACCTGTGCAGTAGTAGCAGTGAGCCAATCAGGCGCCGGGGGCCAGGCCTTGCTACAATGTATCGGAATACACTGGGTGTGAATTGGCCTCTGCTTTCGTTTGACAGGGAAGCTCCATAGCCAGTGATCCAAGGGGGGGAGCAGAGCTCATTACACACCCCCAGCTCCTGAGCATCCTGTGCTGGACATCCTCTCTCAACATCCCTCAGACTGAGCTCCTTCATGCTTCACCCACAAGCCTTCCCTTACTACCTGAGGACACCTGCCTTTTAAGAGCGAGAGAGAGAGAAAGTGTCACCTGGGGATTCCTCTGCTTCATCGATGTGGAGTAACCAAGCACATGGAAGGGATCCTGGCTCCTGTGATTGAGTAATTATTGGTCAGGAGATGATGTGGACTGGCATGAGAAGAAGACAAGCGGTGGCCACAGCCAGAGCAGATCCAGCAGCACCAGTGTGATGCATGACAGCCTGTGACAAGCTACAGAGATCTGCAGTGCAGCTGACAAGTAAGCAACTTCTCATCTGATTTACATGGAGCACTAGTGCACAGCATGCTGGGGTTGCAGACTTGCAGTGCATACTATGATGGGGTTGAAGTGCATAGTACGCTGTACTTGCAGTGCATAGTATGATGGGGTGCAATGCATAGTATGATGGGGTGCAGTGCACAGCATGCTGTAGTTGCAGTGCATAGTATGATGGGGTGCAGGGCATAGTATGATGGGGTGCAGTGCATAGTATGATGGGGTGCAGGGCATAGTATGATGGGGTGCAGGGCATAGTATGATGGGGTGCAGGGCATAGTATGATGGGGTGTAGTGCACAGCATGCTGTAGTTGCAGTGCATAGTATGATGGGGTGCAGGGCATAGTATGATGGGGTGCAGTGCACAGCATGCTCGGGGTACAGTGCATAGTTTGATGGGGTGCAGTGCATAGTATGCTGGGGCTGCAGTGTATAGTATGCTGTAGTTGCAGTGCATAGTATGATGGGGTGCAGTGCACAGTATGCTGGGGTGCAGTGCACAGTATGCTGGGGTGCAGTACACAGGGTAGGCTGCAGCAACTAGAAGCACTGGAGCCTGATAGTGATCTCCATGGAGGAAAGGAAGAGGCAGAGAGATGACTGGAGATGGCCCTGGTGATCACACATCCCTGCATTCCTCACTCTTCCTCTGCATTTAGATGAGGGAGGGCTGGGGAGGAAGCCACTTCATTCAGCCAAGTGGAAGTGATGGGCTTTCACTGCTGCAGGCAAACTGTGATTGTACATTAAAGAGGTGCTGCGGCAGCTGTGACCTGTTTTATTCATTTTCCTTTTTTGTCTTAGGATCTAGGCAATGCCCTTCCATCATCTACTCGCCTATAGTATAATATACCCTTCACCCCATCCTACAGCCAGGATCACTGCACTCTAGTCCTGTATACCATGGCGATACATATACTGTTATTTTGCTGATCATCTCAATAGCACAGTAAATCAGTAATTATTATGCCACAAGGCACCCCATGCCAATGACACCTGGACTTCCTTCCTCCACAGCACATGCAGGCATATCTGGCTTCAGTGTCTGCTTGTGTGGTCCGGGAATGCTCCTTATACTGGGATCCAGCAATGGGCTGACCTGTGGGATGCATACATTATGAGCTGAGCAATGTATACAGGCAGGAGTCTGTGTGAGGAGCTACAGGAGCTGTCACATGTGGCTTACTTCTGCTAAACTGCAGGATGGACGTCATGTCACCTTATGTGAGGTCACCTGTGTGCCTGATCAATGGAATGTCTTCTAATGTGCAACAAAACTTACAACTTTCATTTCTAATTACAGTGTGGGGGAGGTCTACCTATTTAGTATCTGTCTTGTACTCATAATGTGATATCATACAGTTAGCACAGGTGAAATACATCCTAAACTTAATAATATAGAGATTGTATGTGTATATGACAAATAGTGTATATATAATTAGCATGTGTATGTACATATTGATATATACATTTGATAAACAGTGCATAGTGTGTGTGATAAACAGTGTATATACTTATACTATAGTGTGTGCATATATATATATATATATATATATATATATATACACACACACTAGTGTCTGTATATATGTGATTAACAGTATGTGTGTGTGGATATATATATATATATATATAGATATATAATACACACTAGTGTGTATATTTGTGATTAACAGTGTGTGTGCGTGTGTATATATATATATACACACTGTAGTCTGTGTGTGTGTATGTGATTAACAGAGTGTGTGTATATATATCCATACACACACTGTAGTCAGCGTGTGTGTGGGCAGTGATATAGGAGAATATATATATGAAAAAGGCCCCTGTGAGGGCCGAAACGTCGGCTGGTGCCATTGGGCACAAAATTATAATGCATATTTAATAAATCATTGTTTTTTACTACATTACCTAAGTCCTGGAGTGCGTCCTATACTTCAATATATATATATATAATATATATATATATATATATATATACACACACACTAGTGTCTGTATATATGTGATTAACAGTATGTGTGTGTGGATATATATAGATATAGATATATAATACACACTAGTGTGTATATTTGTGATTAACAGTGTGTGTGCGTGTGTATATATATATATATATACACACTGTAGTCTGTGTGTGTGTATGTGATTAACAGAGTGTGTGTATATATATCCATACACACACTGTAGTCAGCGTGTGTGTGGGCAGTGATATAGGAGAATATATATATGAAAAAGGCCCCTGTGAGGGCCGAAACGTCGGCTGGTGCCATTGGGCACAAAATTATAATGCATATTTAATAAATCATCGTTTTTTACTACATTACCTAAGTCCTGGAGTGCGTCCTATACTTCAATATATATATATATATATATACACACAAGTCCTATTCCTGGATGCTGAATAATTGCATCAGGAGTATCAATGTGTAATATACAAAGTATACACTGACAATGTGTCCTGGTGCCAGTTCTTCTGTGTTCAGCTAATGATATATGTGTACTTATATCTGCAGTAACGTATATGTTGTATAGAACCGGTAAGACTGTTGGATTTGATATATTATCCCTTTTGGGAATATCATGGGTTAATAGGATTTGTTCTACCCTTTGTAATTGGTAACAGTTCACTTGAACTTGTTTGATGTTTCTTCTCTAACACTAATTGGACTCTGAAATCTTAAGGGTTTTATTCCCTGGATGAGTGAGACGTGGGGATCCAGCGAGCGAACGGAATGGAAAATGATGAGAGCTGGATTCTGGAATTTTAGTAACTGTGTCGCTTTGGCCTGTATTTTCCAATGTATTGTATAGCTACATACCACTTGAACTAAAAACAGCGTTACGCTGGGAAATGTGTGGAACTGACAAGGGAATTTCAGTTTGCATCTGAAAATAGTCACAAAAAAAATCTCAAATTCACTTGTTATTTTAACTCTGCTATTTTGGGTGAAAATCTTAAATTCCCTTGCCAGTTCTCCCTTAGTTCCCGCATTCGTGAGTATTTCCGGGATGCTCAAATTGATAGATTTTCCATGTTTTTGGGGGTTATTATAGAAGATCTCAACTTAACCTTAAAAAGGACTAAAAATTGGAATCCGGGAGATTTGCCTGATTTAATAATTGATCAGAAATCGTCAGCGTTGTGTTTTGCTGCTTTTTTTTTTTTTTTTAAACCAGGAAAAAAAGCAGCACTTACGATATGAAAACAAAAAAAAATGAATAAATGTCTACCAGAGTGGCTTCATTGATAAGAAGGCAGGGAGAACGATTAGATGGCAGTCAGCTGGGTCAGTTGATTAATAAAAGGCCCAGAAAAGCAGTTTATTTAGGATTTTCTTTTTTCTTTTGGTGTTGGCCTCTCTTTTTATTCAGAGCTTACTTTTAAGATGAAGCTGACTTTGTTGTCACGTTATGTAATAGCTGATTGTGGCTAATCTTTGCACCACCAATGGTTCAGAACTACATGTCTTTTCTTTTTGCCATAAGTGTTTATTATGGGACGTGTAGTTCTGAAAAATATTTAGGGTTCCAGGTCTCGCAGTCGCCACCAATGGGTGAAGTTGGCTGCTTATATCTTACTTAAACTGTTTACGTTTTGTCTAATTCAAACTCTATTCTATTTAAACTCCGAGGCAAGATTGGGGAAAAACAAACAAACCTTGAAACATAAAATAAAATACCTCCAAATATTTTGCATTCAAATTGCAGTGTTTTTTTCCCCCATAAATTTTCAAAATAAATCCCCAGTGATCACCACGACCACTGCTTTTTCTATCCATTATAAGCACACCATAACTATTTTGCTTACAGTTACAAGCACTTTTTGTTGGACAAAAACATTATTGTACATCATTCTGAAACATGGGATGCACATTTATAAACTTTCAGGGTTATTCAAAGAGATCCGAATTGTGGCCGAAAGGTAACCGAACACTGAAATTCAGCGTTCGGTTACCTTTCCTGGCCATTCGGCTATCCAGAGAGCAGGTAGTTTGCCAAATGTTGGCGAATTGCCTGCACATACGGTGCCTGTTCGAGGGCAGTGAATCCCCATAGAGAAGCAATGCTTTGTCTATTCAGAGAACAAAAACCAGCAGTGAAAAGTTGCCGAATTGCCCTGCTGTTCGGTGGTTTCATTCGACAGGTTTATTCAGACGAATCCCACAGGCTTCAATGTTAAAAATAATCCCGTTTTTAATTCAATATCTAATAAACCGTTGATTATAATATTCTGCAGTAAAAAGTCTCTTTATTTATAGATTTTTTAGGATCTTTAGGCATTTTTCGGGATTTTTTTTAAATAGTTTGTTATTTTTTCTGTAACAGCCCTTTTTATTATCATTTATTGAACCTCATATGTAAATTTCAGACATTTTCGTTCTGTAGTTTCTTTGCAAACAGCGTTTCACTTTTCAAACACTCAAGCAAACTTTTTTTTCCCTCTCACTCCACTCATCTGCGGTGTCGGGTTTTTCCAGCGGCTGCTCTGCGTTGTGAACGGCAGCTGCTGGGGTTTCTCCGGCGTGTTCGGCGGGGTTAATCCAGATGTTTTTGTGGGTTTCAGTATGCGTTCGCCGTGTTTTGCGGTGAGTGTTCGGCGGGTTTGCGATGGCTTTTCCCTGCATTACGACGGCCCTGTGGTGCTTACTGAATACACCGCAGGGTCGCCGAAATGGGATCGCCAAATTGCACCAAATTGAAGAGAACGAAACTCACTGAACGTGCGGTGGCTTTTTGATTCTCTTTGAATAACCCTGTAAACGTAGGATAAAATAGTTTTATTAATTCAGAATTACAAATCTATATTAAGTGATTAAATAATGCACATTTACACCTTTTTATGAATTTTTCAATTATTCATACATTCTTTATATAAATATTGTTGGGATGAAAGGTTCAAAACTCTAGACGGCGTCTCTATCTTGCGTGTTTTCAAACAGGATCTGCATTATTAATACAGGCAGAAATGGCCTTTGTGTCAAATACAGCGCATGTGATAAAGATCAATACTAAAAATGGTCAGACATCCTGCATATACTGATTTGTACTGATCATAATGAGATTATTAGCAATGCAGCTTCCCAAAATCCCAATAGAATATAAAAATATTATCTATGCGCCTGTATATGGAAAGTATAGTAATACCTGGTATCTGTGCTGTACAGGGATTTTCAGCAATTATTATAACCTACGTCCTCTTATCCCTGTACAGTAGCGAGTAACCCCAGAGCTTTCTCTGTATTCTGCCCACTTCCTGGCTGTTGTAATGCTGTAGTTCCCTTTGCACTTTTTGTTACAGTGAGACTAGGGGCCACAGTTTTTAACATCTTTTACAGCACAACAGTGTGACTGTTATGAGATATCACTGAGCAGTGCGATTCTCCCCAGGGCGTTTACTAATAATCCAGCCTTATGATGTATGTGCATCGTGTTTTTATTTACTCGCTTTTGGTTTTCATTTTATTTCTACGCAAAATTGAGTCTAAACATTTTACGTAGTGAAAGGGTTAATGTTTGGAAAAAAGACGAGACAGAGGAGATATGATAGAAACATTTAAATACGTAAAGGGAATCCACAAGGTAGAGGAAGGGAGTATATTTAAAAGGAAACAAAGTAGCAAAACAAGAGGACATAGTCTTAGATTAGAGGGGCAAAGGTTTAACAGTAACATCAGAAAGCATTATTTTACTGAGAGGGTGGTGGATACATGGAACAGTCTTCCAGTTGAAGTGGTAGAGGCCAAAACAGTAATTGAATTTAAGCAGGCATGGGATAGGCATAAGGCTATCCTAAACAAAAGATAAATCCAGGTAAAGTATCCATGTAATTGGGCAGACTAGATGGGCCGAAAGGTTCTTCTCTGCCGACATTTTCTATGTTTCTAATGCAGACTACATCTTATACATGTTCATTTATGTGTTATCTCTAATGTTTGTGTGTTATTTTATGCAGGTGGCAGCTATTCAAAAACAATATGTAGAATATAGCTTTGGTTTGTATAAGGTTTTACAGCAAAAGTCAATATTGTTTATTTTTTTATGTATTGTTTTTCCCTGTTGAATTCCAGGAATTTGGTTTCTTGTAACTGTTCACTGATATTACACTGTAGACAAAACCTGAGACTAGCAAGTTATCTCTAGAGATATGGCATTCATAGAAATTAAGAGACATTTAACTTTCTTCTACTTGTGATCACATCACTGTAAGGGCCCGATTTCAAGGTTGGTGTTAAGTTAACCAGCGCTGTTGTATATTTACCAGAGCCATTATAGTCTATCGGATTAAAGGGGTTCGTCAAAGAGACCCGAACTTGCCACCGAATTGCACCGAACGGTGAATTTCCCCGTACGGTGCCAATTTGGCTATTCAGAAAGCTGTCAATTCGCCAAACAGCTGTGAAAAGTTGGCGACATGCGCATATTTTCGGTGGTTTCAGTTGACAGGTTTAAACAGGTGAATCCTATAGGTTTCAATGTAAATAAAATTCCCTGTCTCTGAATATATTCATTCAACCATTTATTCTTTTCATTTGCTGCAAAAAGTCTCTTATCTTTAAGGCTAGGGTCAGACTAACGCAGTATCAACGTGCGTTTAGCAGCACTAAATCACGGCCGCGCTAGCAGCAAATGACGTCCAATGCCTGGCAGCATATGAAGAACGGCCGCACGAAAGTGCGGCTGCGCAACACAAGTGGTAAACGAACGCATTTTTTCGAGAACGTCAAACCGCTAGTACTGACGTACAGAGTGCGCTGCGTCCGCTAGAGGCGTGTGTGCGTGATTGGGAGACGTCAGACGCTGCTAATGTACGGCCAACATAACGTCCAGACGCAAAAAGTGTTTTATTGATGATCCGTACAAAATCACGGACGAAAATGCGCATCGTATGACTGCTATCGCGTATTCTGTGAAAAAATGCATCCATTCGTTCGAACGCACTTTTTCACGGACAACGCGAAAAATGTGTTAGTCTGACCCTAGCCTAAAAAAACATTTAGGCGTTTTCAGGATTTTTTTCAGCGACATTTTTGCTATATATATATATATATATATATATATATATATATCAGTAACAAACCTTCTTATTATTCATAGGACCTTATACATTATTTTCTTTTAAAAGTCGCGTGTTTTCTGTTTTGTATTTTTTCCCCATGTTCGACGGCTGGTCGGCTTTTTCTGGCGGCGTTCGGTGGTCTGTCCAGCAGGTCGACAGTCGTTCGGCAGTTTGCAGATGCGTTCGGGTCTCTTTCGGCGGTTAATCTGATCGATTCTGTGTTTTTTCAGCGGTTTGCAGATATGAATTCATTGAGGTGGCTGAAGTGCTCCGAATGAAAGCGCACCAAAATTTCAGTGCTCTTTAAATAACCCCTTAAGTCTACAACAGCTCTGGTTAAGTTTACAACAACCTTGGAATAGGGCCCGAAATTTGTTCAAACTGGAATATATTTATTATTATTTTTATTTCAATTGGTTCTCGATTGTGTCAGGTACATACAATGCATGCTGCGTAATACAGACCAGACGATATTTATAATAGTAATCTCAAAATATTAAGGGCTCTATTACATTCCCGACGCAAATTTTAATGCATGTGCAAAAACGCATTAACGCTAGGGGCAAAACCCTTTGCGCTGAATGTCGTATTACAATGTCCGCGCAAAAAATGAGCGTTAACGTCTAACGCGGGTGGACCTGAGCAAACCCTGCGCAAGCGAACTGTACTGCGTGCGTCCTATACTTTACATTGTGAGCGCAAATGCGTTTGTGCGCCGGTACGCGGATGGTATTACAATCTATGCGCAAAATTTAACAGACAACGTTTGCACGCGTAATTTTAACGTCTTTTAAAAGCTGGTGTAAATGGCAAATCTGAACGTCCTGGCTGAACCCAAATACACCAGCCCGAAAAAAAAATACCTAGCAATGTATAGTTACACATTATACACATACCCTAACAATAAAATTGAGAAGTTGTGTGATTGTTTTTTTATTGCTCAGCATATATACACAGATAGGTTTGTGCGCCTGTCAAAATCAAACGGGAGACAATTATGGTGCTTAATTCTGATTGGCTGAATCGCGTGAAAAAAAGTCTGCACACTGATTTCTGCGCGCAATGTTAATGCGTGCCTGTTTTTGCGAGTCTTTTTTCCGCGCCTTATTTTTTGACGGATGAAAAAATGCGCTCGCATTGTAATACCTGCATTAATTTACGCACGTTAACGTTTAACGCTTCGCACACAAATTAACGCGCTGCGCGAGCTTTTTTGCGCAAAATATGTAATAGGGCCTTAAGTTTTGTGTTGGTCATGTAGGAGAGCTACATATTTATAATTCCCGTGCAGTTGTTTTGTAGCTTTTACAATAGTGATTTTATATGTGTCGTTTCATTTTACATGCGTTTATATGTTATTACAACCAGCAAGATCATTTAATATAAATTACAGTAAAGAGCAAGTGCAGAAAAACTAGTTGTCGTTTTTTACAGGGATTTGTAATAAGAGATGTAACACATTTGGATCTATTAAATGTAGGATCCCAGCTCATAAAATACACAGTCTGAATTCTTTATAATCCGCGTAATCCCTTTTCATACAACCTACAATTAACCTGTCTAGAGGTTATGCTTAGAAATAGATTTTGCGGTTCTGTTTTTATATAGATATACACAGAACACCTTGCTTTATGCTTTGCCGTAATTCTATTACTCTGAAATACATGCTTCCATTTATTATTAATATATATATAAAAAAAAGTTTGGATTTTTCTATTCTTTTTCTCTTTTTTTTTTAAATCACAGCTTGACAAATTTCCGTTGAACATGGAGCCGGTAAGGAAGTTTAGGAGCTCGCTAGACGTGGTATCATTGGCGTAACTAGAAACCTGAGGGCCCCGGTGCAAGAATCCATGAAGGGCCCCCCCAACACCCCCAAAAAAAGATCCATATTTTTACTTTTTTTTTTTCTGCAATATAAAAAAGATAGTATTGCCCCCAGCTCACATGGACATATATATTGCCCCCAGCTCACATGGACATCTATATTGCCCCCAGCTCACATGGACATATATTGTCCCCAGCTCACATGGACATATATTGCCCCAAGACCACACATGGATATATTGCCCCCAGGCCACACATGGATATATTGCCCCAGCTCACACATGGATATTTTTGCCCCAGCTCATGGAAATACTGCCCCAACACATGGATATACTGCCCCAACACATGGATACTGCCCCAGCTCATGGATATACTGCCCCAGCTCATGGATATACTGCCCCAGCACATGGATATACTGCCCCAGCTCATGGATATACTGCCCCAGCTCATGGATATACTGCCCCAGCACATGGATATACTGCCCCAGCTCATGGATATACTGCCCCAGCTCATGGATATACTGCCCCAGCACATGGATATACTGGCCCAGCTCATGGATATACTGCCCCAGCACATGGATATGCCCAGCTCATGGATATACTGCCCCAGCTCTGCCCCAGCTCATGGATATACTGCCCCAGCTCTGCCCCAGCTCATGGATATACTGCCCCAGCTCTGCCCCCCAGCTCATGGATATACTGCCCCAGCTCTGCCCCCCCAGCTCATGGATATACTGCCCCAGCTCTGCCCCCCAGCTCATGGATATACTGCCCCAGCTCTGCCCCCCAGCTCATGGATTATACTGCCCCAGCTCATGGATATACTGCCCCAGCTCTGCCCCCCCCAGCTCATGGATATATTGCCCCAGCTCTGCCCCCCCCAGCTCATGGATATATTGCCCCAGCTCTGCCCCCCCAGCTCATGGATATACTGCCCCAGCTCATGGATATATTGCCCCAGCTCTGCCCCCCAGCTCATGGATATATTGCCCCAGCTCTGCCCCCCAGCTCATGGATATACTGCCCCAGCTCTGCCCCAGCTCATGGATATACTGCCCCAGCTCTGCCCCCCCCAGCTCATGGATATACTGCCCCAGCTCTGCCCCCCAGCTCATGGATATACTGCCCCAGCTCTGCCCCCCCAGCTCCTCATGGATATACTGCCCCAGCTCTGCCCCCCAGCTCATGGATATACTGCCCCAGCTCTGCCCCAGCTCATGGATATACTGCCCCAGCTCTGCCCCCCCCAGCTCATGGATATATTGCCCCAGCTCTGCCCCCCAGCTCATGGATATACTGCCCCAGCTCTGCCCCCCAGCTCATGGATATACTGCCCCAGCTCTGCCCCCCCAGCTCCTCATGGATATACTGCCCCAGCTCTGCCCCCCCAGCTCATGGATATACTGCCCCAGCTCATGGATATATTGCCCCAGCTCTGCCCCCCAGCTCATGGATATATTGCCCCAGCTCTGCCCCCAGCTCATGGATATATTGCCCCAGCTCTGCCCCCCAGCTCATGGATATACTGCCCCAGCTCTGCCCCCCAGCTCATGGATATATTGCCCCAGCTCTGCCCCCCAGCTCATGGATATACTGCCCCCAGCCCAGTTCTTACCTGCTCTGCTGGCCCCAGGCCCAGGGCAGGCTCCGTCGGCGTCTTCTCCGCCGGCGTCTTCTCCTCCTTGGCGAGCGGCCGCTGGAAACATGCAGCTTGGCCGCTCGCGGGAAACCACCTGATCAGCGCGAGGTCTCGTGCGCTGGTCAGGTGGTTTCTCTCCCACGTGAGCGGCCAAGCTGCATGTCAGCGGCCGCTCGCGTAGGGAGAGGGACGGCCAGCGCGCGGTCACAGATTCCGGCGCTGATTGCCGGAATCTGGCGGCGGCGCTGGGCCCCCCTCCAGTGGCGGAATGCCAGGGCCCGGTCGCAACTGCGACCGCTGCGACCCTGGTACTTCCGCCACTGCGTGGTATAAGAACTGACAAAATGTTTTGTATATAGATTTTGTGTGGAATAATCCAAATATTTAGGAGCCAGAAGTGAAATCCTAGGAGCTTGCGTTTCCTTGTCCCGCGGATATGCCAAGCAATGTGTGTCATATACAAGCTTTAAATACACACACAGGATTATCCAAAGAGCTCCGAATTGCTTGAGAAAGGTAACCGAACGCTGAAAATCAGCGTTCGGTTGCCTTTCCTGGCCATTCGGCTATCCAGAGAGCAGGCAATTCGCCAAATTCTGGCGAATTGCCTGCACATACGGTGCCTGTTCGAGAGCAGTGAAATCCCCATGAAAAAGCAATGCTTCGGCTATTCAGAGAACACAAACCAGCAGTGAAAAGTTCCCGAAATGCCCTGCCATTCGGTGGTTTAATTCGGCAGGTTTATTCAGGCGAATCCCATAGGCTTCAATGTTAAAAATATTCCCGTTTTAATTCAATATCTAATAAACCGTTCATTATAAAATTCTGCAGCAAAAAGTCTCTTTATTTATAGATTTTTTTAGGATACTTTAAGCATTTTTCTTAATTTTTTTTAACCCTTTCGCTGCTGAGGTGTTTCACGCCTCTGTGCTGAGGTCATTTTTACCTGTTTTGCTCATCATGTTTAAACGTGTTTTGAAGGCTTATTTTAGTATATGACCCAGACATATTATATATCGTTCTTTCCGTCAGACTCGGCAGATTCATAATATGTTATTATTATATGTATACGTCATGTCCTGTCTGTATATTATAACAAAAAATGCAATAAAATATGTATTTTCAATAATTTACAACGTGTAAAGTGTTTTTTTTTCACATTTTAACATGCGAGCAATTGCGGTTATATTTTGTATGGGGTGCGCTTGTTAAAAAAATTAGAGATGGGGTCTCGTTACATTTTGTTTTGGGGGAAATTACGCGATTTTTAACAAACGCACCGCATACAAAAATCGTTAGTGCAGCATCATTGTTCACATTATAATTGAAATGGGAACAATATTGCTGCATTAACAAACCAAAAAAAAAAAAAACTTGTTTATTTTTTCTTTATAATTTTTTTTTAAATATTTTTTTTTTTAAACTTTTTTCACAGTGGTGTTTGGTATCGTTGGAACGGCCATGCTCTGGCCGATCCAACAGTACCAAACATTAACCCCTAGCTGCCACGGATCGGGAGATAGGGGATTCATTGTAATCCCCTATCTCCACCGTTGGTGGCAGCTAGGGGTTAACTCCAGGACTGGCGTCATCATGCTATAGCGTCATCATGCTATCCAAGATGTCAGCCCGCACCGGGGGGGCGCAGCAATCCGCCGGAATCCGGCGGATTGCTGCCTCCTGTGCTCGGACGCGCTGAGCGCGTCCGTAGCACAGGAGAACCACTTGGCTGGATGCGCTGAGCGCGTCCATAGCAGCCAAGTGGTTAAAGTTCGTTCTTTTTTTTTTTTTTGATTTTTTTTTTTAAGTTTACTTATTTTTTCTGTAACAGCCCTCTTTATTATCATTCCCTGGACCTCATATGAAAATTTCAGACATTTCACTCAGTAGTTTCTTTGCAAACAGCGTTTCATTTTCACAGATTCATACAAACGGTTTTGCTAATTTATTCACTGCCTCCTCTGTGTCTCAGCTGCTTCGGCTCTGTGTGATTCGGCTCCTGTTCGGCTGCTTCGCTGCGTGTGATCGGCTCCTGCTCGGGTTTTTCGAAGGTTAATCCAGATGTATTTGCTTGTTTTCAGCGTGCATTCGCTGGGTTTTGCGGTGAGTTTTCGTCGGGTTTGCGGCAGCTTTTCCCTGCAATTCGGGGACCCTGTGGTGTTTGCTGAATACATCGCAGGGTCACCGAAATGGGATCGGCAAAAGGAACCGAATTGAAGAGAACGAAAAGTCACCGAACGTGCGGTGACTTTTCGAATCTCTTTGAATTACCCTGCCGGTGGCCCCCGCTGTCTTTAGTGAGCCCCCAGTAGATATTGTGACGTAAAGTGATCGAGCAGAGTCGACGAAAGTTTAGACAATGAAGCAAATAAGTATTTGATTGGATAATCTAACGATATAAAAAAAATTCTGTCATTTATTTCGTGTGCAACTCTTTTCTTCCACATTTACACTGATCGAGCCACAACTTTAAAACCACCTGCCTAATATCGTGTAGGTTCCCCTCCGGTTGCCAAAACAGCTGTGACGGATTCCACAAGACCTCTGAATGTGTCCTGTGATATCGGGCACAAAGACATGAGCCGCAGATCCTTTAAGGCTGATGTCAGATGAACGCAGTCTGAGCGCACTCTGCGTGCGTGCATAACGGACGGACGTACTGACGGAAGATACTGTAGACACCCCACGGTCCGTTTTTTTTTAACAGATGTAGAACAAAAATGGAAATATGGAAAATAAAATTTATTATAATTAAAATACAGGTACAGTCAGCCAGACCAAAAAAACCTCAACGTGATGGACGTCGCAAATGCGCTGCGTCTGAAGTTGCAGCATAACGCACACAGGCCGCTATGCGGACGTGGCGCACTGTGCGCATCCGGCTAAGGCTGGGGTCAGACGAACGCACTGACTGCGCACAGTAACGGATGTACTTTTTAACTGATGAGATTGTGGTTACATTGTATAAGTTAATTTTGACTGATGTTGAGAAAAAAAAAAACAGTACGCAGTTGTTTCTCTACGTCCGTCTAGCTTTTTCACATTGATGCGATTTTGGCGTCCGTTGCAACATGCGTTGCGCGCACGTGAAAAAGTGCGCACGTGCTTCATGTGTTGTTCTCTATTGTCTCCTTTGAAAAGCTACAATGGACAGCAAACGGTGCGGTCAGAAGAACGCAAAAAGAGCGCTCGTCTGACGCGGGCCTTAGCGGTTTTCCATTCTTGACTGACTTGCGTCCGTTTGCCACGTGTGGACGTACTTCGTGCGTACTTCGGGTGTGGGTCTCTTTATCGCAGTGGCGTAGCGTGGGGGGTGCCTCGGGGGCGGTCGCCCCGGGTGCAATTTTCTTAGGGGGCGCAAAATTTCAAAAGGTATTTGAACCACTAATATTTTCCAGCAGGGATCAGCAAGGTGTCGGCCAATTTTGCCACACCGATGGTGACTTAGCACTCAGCGTCCAGAAGGGAGGACCAGGACATAAAATTCTGGTCCTGTCCCGACTCCTCCTTAATGCTGACATGAGTCACATGAAGCAGTGCAGCGTTATTCAATGGAAAAACCCTGTACCACACTTGTCAGCCCCCTTGAAGCCCTGTTCCAGCCCCCGCCGCTGGCAGCCCTGCAGCCGCTGAACAGGAAGGAGGGAGGGAGGCCCTTCCCTGCAGCACATTTAAAATCCGGTCTCCACTAGGCCCCCTGGACAGCTCCCCCCCCCGGGCCACCAGCAACGCCACGCAGATAGGCAATACTGCATGACACCAAAGCAGCGTGACCACCACACAGTGAGGGGGTACAGGGAGAGGGTGACTGGAGGTTCAGGGAAGGAATGACTGGGGTTACTGGGAGAGGGTGACTGGGGATATTGGATAGAGAGAGAGAGTGACTGGGGGTACTGGGAGAAAGTGGGGTACTTAGAGAGAGTGACTTGGGGTACTGGGAGAGAGTGAGTGACTGGGGTACTGGGAGAGAGTGTGACTGGGGTACTGGGAGAGAGTAAGTGATTGGGGGTACTGGGAGAGAGTGAGTGACTGGGGTACTGGGGGAGTAACTGGGGGTACTGGGAGAGCGAGAGTGACTGGGGTACTTAGAGAGAGACTGAGGGTACTGGGAATACGTGGGAGTACTTGGAGAGAGTGACTGGGGGTACTTGGAGGAAGTGACTGGGGGTACGTGGAGAGAGAGTGACTGGGGGTATTTGGAGAAAGTGGGGGTACTGAGAGTGACTGGGGGTACTTGGAGGGAGAGGTGACTGGGGTACTGGGAGAGAGTGACTGGGTATAGTGTGAGAGTGGAACTATGATAGGGTATACTGGGACAGGGTGACTGGTAGCAGTGGCGTAGCATGCGGGGCATGTGTGCTTAATTTTTTTATTATATCAGTATTTTGTTAATATACATGTGCTTGTGGGGTAAGGGGGTCAATACTCTACTAGTGTCAGGAAATCATGGTTTGTTACTGTGTCCACAAGTTGGGGGGGCGCACAATTCTTGCCCTGCCCCGGGCGCTGACAACCCACACTACGCTGCTGCTTTATCGTGATTCTATGCTACAACGGACTATAAAATGTGCGGCAACACGGACGTGATCACTGCGTTCGTCTGACACCGGCCTAAGTCCTGCAGGAGTGGGTCCTCCTTGTATCAGCACATCCCACAGATGCTCAATTGGATTGAGATCTGGGGAATTTACAGGCCAAGGCAACAGCTTGGACTCTTTGTCCTGTTCCCCAAACCATTCCTGGACAGTTTTCAGTGTGTCAGGGTGCATTATCCTGCTGGAAGAGGCCGCTGCCCAAATTCGAGGAAGTCAGACTGACGTGGGCCAGAGAGGTGAGTTTGAATGACCATGACGTACATAGTACGTCCTTGGTCCTTAAGGGGAATTTTCCCCAACTGGAAATTTTGGATCATCATCAAGGGATTTGGAAATTGTACCACAAATACCTAACTGGGATAAAGTCTTCAAAGAACCGGTTTTCCACCCAAACTTTTTTGACTTAAAAATGTGACTTTTTTAAAATTTGAATCTAGTAGAATTTCAGTTCCCATACTAATAAATTAATGACTTTGTCTTTGGGTGAAACAAACGTGGCAGTTGGCATACTTTTAGTACATGATGCCACATACAGGGTTATTCAGAGAGATCCCCGCACTTCGGGGCGATTCCTAGTTCGCCGACCCTGCGGTGTATTCAGCAAGCACCGCAGGGCCCCCGTAGTGCAGGGAATACTCGCCGCAAACCCGCAGAACCCTCACCGCAAAATCTGCCGAACACTCACTGAAACCTGCAGAAACAGCTGGATTAACCACGCCCGGAAGAGAAAACTGAAGGAAAATGCCCCAAGAACAAGCAGGAACTGAAGACAGTTGCAGTAGAGGCCTGGCAGAGCATCACCAGGGATGAAACCCAGCGTCTGGTGATGTCTATACGTTCCAGACTTCAGGCTGTGATTGACTGCAAAGGATTTGCAACCAAGTATTAAGAAGGTAAAGTTTGATTTATGATTATTATTCTGTCCCATTACTTTTGGTCCCTTAACAAGTGGGAGACACATCTGCAAACTGCTGTAAGTCCTACACCGTTCACCTGAGTTGGATGTACATACCCTCAAATTAAAGCTGACAGTCTGCAGTTAAAGCACATTGTGTTTGTTTCATTCCAACTCCATTGTGGTGGTGTATAGAGCCAAAGATGTTAGAATTGTGTCGATGTCCCAATATTTCTGGACCTGACTGTGTATATATATATATTGGATTTTTCTATAAATAATAAATGGAAGCATGTATTTCAGAGTAACAGAATTACGACAAAGCATAAAGTATATCTATATAAAAACAGACCTCAAAATCTAATTCTATGCATAACCTCTAGAGTCTAGACAGTGCAAAATGTTATCGCGTGAGCAAAAGCACATTAACGCGAGGGGCAAAACCCTTTGCGCTGAACGTCGTATTACAATGTCTGCGCAATAGATGCGCGTTAACGTCTACCGCAGGTGAACCTGCGCAAACGCTGCGCAAGCTTAGTGTACTACGCACGTCCTATACTTAACATTGTGAGCGCTGGTACGCGGATGGTATTACAATCTATGCACAAAATTTAACGCACAACGTTTGCGCGCATAATTTTAACATCTTTGAAAAGCTGTTGGTAACAGCAAATCTGAACGTCCTGGCCAAACCCAAATACACCAGCACGAAAAAAAAATACAGCACAGTATAGTTACACATTCTACACATACCCAAACAATAAAATCTAGAAGTTGTGCGTGTTTTTTTTTTGTTTTTTTTTTATGCAGCATATATGCGCAGATTGACTTTGACAGGCGCAAAAACTTAACGGGAGACACGTTAATCTTACTTCCGCGCGTTATTTTTTGACGGATGAAATTGCGCGAGGATTGTAATACCAACGTTAATTTACATGCAATAACGTTTAACACTTCGCGCAAAAATTCACGCGTTTACCGTGTATTTTTGTGTGACGAATGTAATAGAGCCCTGTATGGGCTTATTGAAACGATTCCACGTTCAATGGGTGCTGTAATCACAGCAAAAGGCGCTCCAATGGAATATTTGAGTTTGTTTCGAGAATTTTTTTTTTTTTTTGGTCAAGCAGTGTATAATATAATAGATTGGACAGTCTGATAATTGGCATCACCAGAGCAACCAACTTAGAGAAAATAAGGTAGGGCGGGTTGGTCGGCTATTGTAGTTTTCCTGGTATGTTGCTGAATGATGCAACCCTGTTTGAGGGTAATGAGAGTATGTTCGGAAATCTGTTTCTGTTGCAAACTGTTTCCCTTTTTACGACGTTTACTCTGTATCAGCAAAAGTAAACAGGATGTGTCACAACATATTTAAAATCAGACATATCTCACTGGATTTTCTTTCTCTATGTTAATGTTTCCCCTTTCAAAACTACTTTATCTCTGTATCTTCTGAAACAGGGGTCAGCAACTTTGGCTCTCCAGATGTTTCGGAACTAAATACCTCAAGATGCTCGGCCAAGCTAATAAGTAGTTGAGCATCATGGGAGATGGATTTACAAATCACCTGGAGGGGGGGGGGGTCAGGGTTGCTGACCCCTGCTCTAAAACCTTTTAAAATATTTTACTTTACCTCTTAGCAAATATACATGAAATATATGAGCCAGAAAGGAAAGCTGAGTCAACCACGCCATTTTTTGGAGCTAGGTTAGTATAGTTTTGTGTAGAAAAAAACCAGAATAGAGGAGTCAGTTCTACAACCATTAGTGCCTTCTGTTACCTGGTCCTCTGGATTTGTCAAGCGGTCATCGGTCATTGGTATTACAGGAACTCTAGGGGAAAGAAAACTGGAGGGGTTAATCATTAACCCTGCTGACTCCAATCCTGGATTTATTCATGCCTGGTGTCATGGAACTCACATTTCACCCCATACCACAATGTCTTGTTGGCTGTACCTGTGTCTAGCTGCAGCTCCCATGATGATGGACATAGTCAATCAGATGCCCCTCAAAAGATTTTGGTACAGGATGATACGTATAGACGTCACCCTTTGTTTTCTTTATAAACAAGTGAAATTAAATGAGTTTCAGGAAACGTACCTCCTCTTATGCTGAACAAAAACTTTGGGTTCGGGTCTATATGAATCGCCCTGTATTATGCAGTCAACTGGTGACCCCTGGTTTCAGACGACCAACTCCAACTGAAATTGTAACTGTGCACGATATGAAGCTGTGGTAATTTTTGGCATCCAAGGTCCCAGCCACCTAAAGGCAGTCCAGAGAATGATTGACAGCTTTCTGAACAGAGGCAAGATCTCCACTTTCACAGGGCTGACTGGGGGGGGTCAAAGAGGGACTGGTCATTGGTTTCAACTAAGGATGCACCGATATTTCGGCCACTGAAAATTATCAGCCGAAAATGCTGTTTTCGGTTTCGGACGAAATGGAAATTCAGCCGAAAAAAAGAAAAAAGGCTGAAAATTTCCCTTTCAAAATAGGGCCTGGAGGCCCGGCCGAGCAGGGGGCTCACCTGAGTCTGAAGGCCACCCGAGCAGGGGGTTCGGGCGGGCCTCCAGGCCAAGGTAACGGATTTTGTTGGGGGTGGAGAGCATTGCACACTCACCTACATCGGCCCCGAGTCCTCCACCGGAGCAGGCCTCCTGCATCCAGTGTCCTTTCTCCGTTGGTCTCCGGTATGACGTCACGGAAGCCTTTGACCCTGGGTCAAAGGTTTTCGTGATGTCATCCTAGCGACCAACACAGAGAGCGGGCACTGGATGCAGGAGGACTGCCACCAGCGGAGGAGTCTGGGTTGATGTAGGCGAGTATGGGTAGGCAACATAACTCACCTACATCCTCCTACTTCGGCCCTGAGCTCCAGCAGTGACAGTCCTCCGGCTGTCGCATGCTGCTCAGCCGGCCTCCAGGCTCAGGTGAGCCCCCAGCTCGGCTGGGCCTTCAAGGACCAGCCGAGCCGGGGGCTCGCCTGAGCCTGGAGGACGGCCGAGCAGCCTGCGACAGCCAGAGGACTGTCACCGCTGGAGCTCAGGGCCGAAGTAGGAGGATGTAGGTGAGTATGTAGGTGCAACCAATTAGCCATGCGAACCTGGGCCTGGAGGCCCGGCCAAGCAAGCTTCTCGGCCGGCCTCCAGGCCCAGACGAGCCCCCGGCTCAGCCCAGCTGAGACGGGGGCTCGCCTTGGCCTGGAGGCCGGCTGAGCAGCTTGCTCAGCTGGCCTTCGGGATCAGGCAAGTCCCCGGCTCGGCCCGTCCTTCAGGCCCAGTTTCTCATGTCTGATTTTCAGTATTGGTTTTCAGCCGAACCGATCCCGAATTTTCGGTATCGGCCGGAAATTTCCATTTCGGTGCACCACTAGTTTCAACTGGTCATGGTGGTCATCATGGCTACTGTCTCTTTGAATAGTACTTCAGTACTATACTATATTATTATATATATTACTATAGTAATTCAATGTCCTTGAACCCAGGACATACTTGAAAACGAGAGAAATCTCAATGTATCCTTCCTGGTAAAATACGTTGCAAATAAATAAATAAATAAATAGTACTAAATATTGTAGCAAAGATTTTCAAGAAATTTTAAAATCCCTTTTTTTTAACAATTCCCTTTTTTTCCTGCTGAAAATTATCCGAATTGCTAGAGTTCTAAAATCTGAGATCCAAAGCTTGCTTTGTATGTCATCCCTATAGACTGAATACTTTTTTTTATATAGCTCTTTCCTTCTTTTTTGAAAAGAATCTGCAGAGCTCACAGAGAAGGGGCTCCCTCATAGATTACAAGGTTTACAATTTAGGCAACAGTATGTAAAGATAATAAAACTCTATTCAAAACAAAAAAAAGAAGAAAGCGAAACCTTTTGGCAAATGTATCTAAGAGACCGAGACCGCAGCAGTTCTCAAAGTGGACCTTTAGGGCAACTTTGCTGCTTTACCGTTGACATTTAGAACCAAACACATCTACAGTACATACGTTGTGGCTTCAATGCAACAGAAGTTACCAAAGCTGCCGATTCTTCTAAAGGTAAACAAGGTTTTATTCAGAGTTAGGAAGGTCTTGTGATGAGTACTGTATAAGCCTGGAATCGGTGTCTTGCTTAAAATTCAGAAATCACTTGTGTCCAAGGCAGATGCACGAAGATGTATGAGCTGGTGTAAGTAGCATATCTCTGGGCAACTAGTGCATGAAATCCCTGCTGTCAAATTAAATTTTAATTACATTTTGTCTGACATAAGTAGTTTCTTTGCATCATTATAGAGTACTTTAAAATCAGTCTGTACATGATGATGATTTGAAATGTTAAGCTTTTTTTTTAATTATAAGCAGAACATTAAAAGAAAATTAACAAGGCTGTATTCCGAGTCAGGTGCAGCCTGAACCAAGCTTTACGTAAACTAAAAACTCTATAGACTGTGATAAAGCCACTAGACACCGGGATCAGAGCTTCAAGATCCTTTATTAGGCAGCCGTGATACTAGTAAGATAAACCATAAACACAACAATAAAAATGAATACAAATCAAACGCCTACTCCATCATGCGGAGTCTAACTAAACATGCAGGATTTCCTGACTGAAATATTGGGCGGCTAAGCCGCTTGCCAACAAGTGAAGCAAAATAAAATGTACTTTCTTTTTTTGTCTTGGGTTTCTTTTTCGCTTCCTCCCCTGCTGTAGCCAGCACCAAGACTGCCCTCTCAGAGGGGACCACCTCTCCTATACGGGCAGTGCAGACCTAATCAGGCATTAGCTGTGAGTTAACCCTCTAGGGGGAAAGGGCGTTCTCCATTTGCCTGCTAGTAAACCTGTGGTCCACCACCCTGCTGCCCCTAATCACAGTCACAAGATATTGAATGCTCAGGTAATTTTCCTAGTGCCTTGATTAAAGGAACACGATTAAAAATTGAATTTTCTTCTATTGCCCTTAAATAAGTGATCTGCTTACAGCCTCCACCCAATCATTTTTACTTTTTATTTTTTATGATTTATGCTCCTCATTTGTCCCTCGCCAGGCGCAGCTCTTCTTTGACTCAGGGACTCCCAAACCCGGAAGTCCCGAAAGCTTTCTATTGCAATTTACGCTCCTACACAACTCGCGTTGAGGTTGAGACCCGCAAATTGCGCAGCGCAAGGGGACTTTCATACACAAGTTCTGTAGCGCCTGCCCTACAACAATGGATCAGAACTACAAGCGCATGCTCCGATCCAATCCACCGGCAGCCTCCCTGATACCAATTGCTACAATGATTCTTCTCCGATTCTCACTACAGCGATTTGTGTCGGAGAGTGATGTTGGCACGTTTTCTGCATTCCGCTGTCACTGGTGACCAATCAAGTGACCAGCTGGGAAATGAAAAAATCCTGGCTGCTGGGTGTCAGGATCAGCACCGGAGGGGTACTGGCCTTGCGGGTACGAGCCTGGTATGCAGTGAACAAGAACACTTGAGACAATTGATGGTACACGGGTGGAGGCAAAAGCAGGAGAGCAAGCACTGGTGGGATGCTGGGGTTGCAGAGAGATGACCAGGGTGGATGAAGGGATTCCAGGAATCTGTATACAGCAGGGGTCTTGAGAATGCTTGGGGGGGGGACACGATGAGACAACAGGTACTAGGACACTTGGAGGACTTTGGAGACACTGGGAACTTTGGAGGTACCTTGAGGAGGAGAACACATGGGTGCTGTACACAGGAGGAATCCTTATCGCAGTAAAGAAGGGATATCCAGAAAGCGGTGGTCATGTTTTTCTTTCTTCTGTGCCTTTCTCTTTCATCTGCCTGTGGTGGCGCCCGCCATCTGGTGGCACCTGCGCATCACCATATGATGCCTACCTTCTGCATCGCTTGCTTGGGTCCGCGAGCTTACAATGTCGGCTTTGCGAGCTGCCACTGCTGGCTACACGAGCCGCACAATGAGGAATGGATACAATAATGGAACCCGGCTTGAGGCCGGCTGCACCCCTAGGTGACAGTGCGCCCTAGGTGGTTGCCTAGCTTGCCTAGTTGGAGCACCGGCCCTGCGACAGACCATATATCTTGCAGGAACCTTGTCAAAGTCCAGGGTATTAATATGCCTTACTTGACCCTTCTTTTGGAAACCTTTCACTTTCAAGTTGTTTTTGGGGTTCACAATTCCCTGTTACATGGGGTTATTTCAGGAGTTTGTTATCCAAAGTACAGTTTATGTGTCAAAGCTTCTTTATAGTTTTATATTTTCTGTTTCTGGAATTCTGAACATACTTATTCTAGTGACGTGCATTCCCACAAACTTGTTCGTAGATGTTTAGCAGTTCTGTTTATAGGAACATGTGAAGATAAAGCAGCGGTTCTTTACAGAGGAGAATAGGGGCCTGCGTCGTCTACATGCTGATGCGTAAATACCTGCACTTGTGTGGCAGCATTTAGGAGAACAGTAGTCAAAACATGAATAATCAAAGCTATTACGTCCGGTAATTCTGTTTACAGTAAAACTCAAAGAAAAAATAGACTGCGCCCATTTACAACAACAGTAAACACTATCAGTAATGCCCTATAAAAGCAGAGCAACTTGTAAATATCATCTGACATGTTCAGACTTTGCTTCTATTGTGGCAACGTTATGGCTCATGACACATTTTTCCATATTAAGGACTAAATATTCTTTATACAGTAGCTATAAGAGATGGTAAAAGTACTCGCTATATTTGTATAAAATCTGCTCAAGCAGAATTTTATTTCTACAGTGACAAGACGCGAGGGGGAGGATATGGGGGATTATTTATAAAGTACATTTTAAGAGCAAAAATTCTAAACGTGAAATCTTTATTGTATTACTTTGACTTTCACAGAGATTACCTCCTATTTCGAGCTTTGCTCCCGTGTGCGCACCCCAAATAACCTCCACTATGCTTCGCTCTCTAAAGATTCAGAAAATTGCCCCCATGAATTTTAAGTCATCACCTAGATTAATGACTAAAAATAATTAACAAATCTCGCGAGTTGTTTGTTGAACCTCTAGCCACCCTCCATTCTGTTTCCAATCCTCTCCGGTATGAAAGGTTATCACTCTTCGTCAGGGGTCCGCAACCCTGGCACCCAGATGTTTTTGAACTCCATCTCCCATGATGCTCAGCTACTTGCAGGGGCAGACTGACCCATCGGGCACTCGGGCAGTGCCCGAGGGTCAGTAGGGGCCCGGTTTGGGCAGCAGGCACTGTGGGCCCCCACCGGTTTCCCTCTTGTGTTGATTGATGATAGGCAGCCAGCCGGCACAGTGAAAATGCCGCGGTGACGCCTGCGCCGCCCCCTCACGTGACGTGTCATGTGAGGGGCGGCGCCAGTGCAAATGTGCCTGCTTCAGTTGGACTGAGGGATGCAGGCACGCTGCAGGCGCCACCGTGGCATTTTCACTGTTTGCCGCTGGCTGCCTATCATCAATCAACACAAGAGGGAAACCGGCAGGGGCCCACAGTGCCTGCAGCCCAAATCGGGCCCCTACTGACCCATGGGCCTTCAGACCAGGAGGAGCCGGTAAGAAACCCGGGGGGCCCAACAATTTATATATGGGGGGATTTAATGCCCAACAGTTTATATACTGGGGGGGATCTAATGCTGGGCATTAGACCCCCCCAGTATATAAATTGCATGGCATTAGATCCCCCCCAGGTATATAAACTACTGGTTAGATCCCCCCCCCCAGCATATGAACTACTTTATGTACTGGGGGGGAATCTAATGCCCAACAGTTTATATACTGGGGGGGGATCTAATGCTGGGCATTAGACTCCCCAGTATATAAACTGCTCGGCATTATATCCCCCCCCAGTATAAAAACGGCTGGGCCCAGCAATTTATGTACTGGGGGAATCTAATGCCCAACAGTTTATATACTGGGTGGGGGATCTAATGCGGGGCATTAGACCCCCCAGTATATAAATTGCTGGGCATTAGACCCCCCCCCAGTATATAAATTGCTGGGCATTAGACCCCCCCAGTATATAAACTGCTGGTTAGATTCCCCCACCCCCAGTATATGCTGGGCCCCAGCACTTTATGTACTGGGGGGGGATCTAACCAGCAGTTTATATACTGGGGGGGGGATCTAACCAGCAGTTTATATACTGGGGGGGGATCTAACCAGCAGTTTATATACTGGGGGGGGCAATCTAACCAGCAGTTTATATACTTGGGAGGTGGGGATCTAATACACACGGCACATAACTGTGAGTTTTTAGTGCTGTGGAGCTCTGTGATACTCATACATGCCGCACATTACTGAGTTTTATTGCTGTGGATTCTGTGATTCGCTCATACACACCGCACATTACTGTGAGTTTTATTGCTGTGGAGCTCTGTGATACGCTCACACACACCGCACATTACTGAGTTTTATTGCTGTGGATTCTGTGATACACTCATACACATTGCACATTACTGTGAGTTTTACTGCTGGGTAGCTCTGATGCACTAATACACACTGCACATTATTGTGAGTTTAATGGCTGTGGAGCTTGTAATGTGCAGTGTCAAGATTGTACAGTATCTTTTAAAGTGATCGGCAGTTTCCCACAGGGACTTTCTGTGCTGCAGTGCAGCCTTAGCTGCAATGAGTGGGTGATGGCTGTTGCAGCAGTGCGGTGGCCATCTGTAAGTATAGAGGGGGCACAATAGATCCCCCAATTCGCTGCTGGAACCAAGTGGATTTTCAAAAAGGTTATTTTTAGGAGTTCAGAAATTAATTCTTTAGCACAATAATGTACATCTGGGTGTTGCGTTGTAGGCGGTGGGTTTTTTATGGCTGTGACCTCCTGTGGGTGCGGAACAAGGGGGCCCCAGGACCTCCTCTTGCCAAAGGGGCCCCATTAGTTGTCAGTCTGCCCCTGGCTACTTGTTAGTTTGGCAGAGCCTCATAGGAAATGTGGTTACAAAACATTCAAAGTGCTATGGCTGACTCCTAATCTATAGATAAGAGGAAGGGGGAAATGGAGGGGTTAAACATTAACCTTTCTGCACATCGCCTCCCAGTATTACCTTACAGCCATAAGACGTACCCCCCCCCCATCACCAGGCTCCCTCAGCGTTTTCCCAGACGTGACATGCTGTCAGTTTCCTATCACTGTCATGTGACCCGAAAGAGGGTAGACCACGGGTCGGCAACATCAGCCCTCCAGGTGTTTTGTAACTACATTTCCCACGTGGCTCCGCCAACCTTATAAGTACTTGAGCATCATGGGAGATGCAGTTCTAAAACTTCTTGGGGGGGGAGGGCGCAAGATTGCTGGTCCCTAGGCAAGCCTCCAGCCAATCCAATGGCTTTCCATGCTAGAGCATTGGGCACTATTGGTGGATGCCGAGTACCAAATTGGTTCCGGCTTCCCGGAACATAGCCTGAAGCTTAGATTGGCGCTTGCTCAGGTAAGCTTTTGGGCAGGACTAAATCCCTCTACTCAGAGGGCTCAAATTACATCAAGTGGTGCCCATACACTGTCTAGGGTGCTCCTTTAACCCTTTAAGGATGCAGGGGTGGCGCCCTTAAGGTGTTTAAATTTGCCGGCGAGGCGTACAGGTACGCCTCGCCGACAGGTGCTGTCACGCAGCACTAATTTCGGGCCCTCCCCGCAGCCGGCGTGCAGTGCGCGTCATTGGCTGCAGGGGACGGCTTGATTTCAGGCCGTCCCTGTGCAGCCAATGACGCGCAACGCGAGTCAGCGTGCGCAGGCTGCGGGGAGGGGCCGAGGCGGCCCCATTGAAGACAGCGGGGCGTACCTGTACGCCTCGCGTCTTCAAAGCCCGCCCGCCATCAGGACGTCATGGAACGTCCTGCGGCGTTAAAGGGTTAAATTAGTTCAAAGACACGGTGCTACAGTACTGCATAAAAACCCAGGTTTTCTACTCTTTGTGCAGTAGCGTGTCTAACGCTGTTCTCGTGTATCGGTCCTTACTTTGTACAGATTATATTTATAGGACTTAACCTCTTTTTTTTTAATTTACTTTGTTTTAAGTGAAATAAAGTTTGAAACCTTACGGTTTCCAGTGTTCAGCAGAGAGCTGGGGCTTGGGGGTACTTCTGTATTTTTGTCAACTGGTATGGGCTGTGGTTAAAAACCAAGATATCGCAAGCAGAGGAACACATTCTGTATTGTCACGTTATGGGCACGGTTGCTATAACAATCAGAACTACTTAACGGTAAACTTTTGTATTTTTTTTTATCATATTGCTACATATGAGTTTGTGGGAGCTGTGTGGGCAAACGCTCTGGTTTGTCCAGACGTGTAAATATGTTTTTCACAATGATTTATATTCTCTTGCAATAAACCCTCCTTTAATTCCCCTCCTTAAATTATCATTTTCACACAAATTCAGCATCAGTCTGCAACAATCACAAGCCGATCTGCCGATGGGGCTAACATGTTAGATATGCCTGTCCAGGGGTGGTCTTGTGTTG
Organism: Leptobrachium leishanense; assembly: GCA_009667805.1. Lineage (NCBI taxonomy): Eukaryota > Metazoa > Chordata > Amphibia > Anura > Megophryidae > Leptobrachium > Leptobrachium leishanense. Next base: position 43,416,889 of record CM019068.1, read on the forward strand.
TTGCATGCCTAAACTGGAGTTTCCCCAAGCCTGTCCTCAGGACCCACTGACAAGCCAGGTTTGCAGGATATGTGAAGCACAGCACAGGTGATATGATTTGCTGCTCAGTGATTGCAGCATTCAGTCTGCATTTCCCCAAGGTGATCCTTAAAACCTGACCTGGTTGAGGGTCCCGAGGACAGGTTTGGGATACACTGCCCTAAACAATGCTTGAGACCATCTGGTATGGCATTGTACTGGCATGTGGGGCGTCTGCGATAGGGAAGTGCATGCCAAAAAAAAGGAAAAAAATTCTTCTCGTTCATTAGTTTCAAATGTAACCAAAAGGTGATTTTGTCTGACACAAATTGTGGATATTCTCCAATTAGTTTCAGTTGTGTTTATGTCTCCTTAAAACCGTTTCAGATGTAACAAATAAGTAATGTTTTTGACCACGTCATTTTCTTTCAGGGATCGATTCATTTCTGCCCAATTTGTTTGTAAGTTTTCGCATTATTTCTCGAAGCAATGAGTTACCGAAAAATTCATCCAAATTTCAGTTCATTACCTAGCGAATTGCACTCGTCTAGTTTGTGCCACAGCAGACTTTGGAAGAAAAAAAGTGAGAGGTTGTGGATTATATGTGTCATTTTTATATACTACCCAGAATTCCCTGCTACATACAAGAAGTGAGGCAAAAGAGCTCTGTGGGCAAAGCAAGTGTCTGATTTGCCCAGACATTACGCGTTAAATTACAATCTCCACGCTAAAATGGGGCGGTAGGGAGAAAAAACTGCGCCCGCAGTTTTCCTCCTACTGCCCCATTTTAGCGTGGAATTACAATGCAGGCGCTTAAAAAGCTGCCTGCATTGTTACCGCGCGCTACGGCCCGGGATGCTCATGACAGCGCTGAGCGAAGCCGAGAGCATCCACTCAATGGAGTCCATAGAACTCCATTGAGCCAGACACCGGCGGTCACATGACGGCCGGGTCAGTGTAGTAATACGCAGAGAGAGACTGAGGGGACTTTTTCCCCCAGTCTTTCCCTGCTCCCGCCGGCCGGAGGAGGCAGACAGAGCCGCGATACAGGAGGTGAGTATGCGCTTCTGTGAAAGTTATCGTTAGCGTTTAGCGTGTAATGTGGCCCTATAGGTTTAGAACGTTTAAATTGTTTACAGGCGTTTTATATGCAATGACTTATTTTCTCTATATATATATATATATATATATATATTATACAAAAAACATAACCTGGTTACATGTCTGTGCATCTGGTAGAATTCTGTTTTATACCTGATTTGGTGAATGTGCACAGCAAGCGATGCAGGAAGGAACCAGTGATTTAATCAGTTACAGTAACTGAGCAAAACTGTCTCAAAGCCGGTTATGCTGATTGATTTGCTGACAAACAACAGAGAATAATATTATATAAACAAACACACTATAAGAAACGCTTAAAAGAATCAAAAGGAGCTTCTACTGTTTGCAATCCAAATCATACAGTGTGGGTCATGGTGTCAAGTATTAAGTTAGCGATGTTCATGGGCTTTTCTTTCGGTTAGAAAGCCGGCATTATGCAAAGACTCCATGAAGACGCCTGTTTGAGCGCATCGTGTTCTATGCTTTATTGAATGATGCTTAAAGTAATATTTCCATGAGTTCTTAAACAGAAACTGTCCTATGGGGAATACTTCACACAAAATTCAGCCTTCAAAGCTTCAGCTCCTCATGGAGACTTCAAACGATCCAAACTTCAAATAGCTATTTAAATATTAGAACAAATATTTTGTCTTTCTTGTCAACCTCTTTTCATATATATTGCACCATATTTTGTTTGAAAACTGAAGAGTCCATAAGTGGTGTCACAGTGTGATCAGGGTGGTAGACCACAGGTTTATCTGCAGGTGACTGGAAAACTCCCCTTTTCCCTATAGGGTTAACGCACAGCTGATTCCTGATTAGGGCTGCCCTTATAGGAGATGTGGTTCTGTCTGAGAGGGCAGTCTTGGTGCAAGCTGAAATAGGGAAGGGAACGAAATCCTGGGCACAGAAGGAAAGTATATTTTACTTTGGTAAGCGACTTAGCCGCCCAATGTTTCAGGCAGGAATACTGAATGTTTATTTAGTCTCTGTATAAAGAGGTAGGTGTTTGTTTTACATTTGTTTATTTGCCTGTTCATGATGTACCCTGTAAGTTCTGTGGCTGCACAATAAATAAAAACGGAAGCACTGATCCCTGAGTCCAGTGACTATATCACAGAGGCTCATGTGTATGTGTTGTGCCGTTTTCTGGCTGATGGACCATTGTTTAAACATCACCTTTTGAGGTGTTCAAAAGTTTGCAGTCACTAAGGAATTTCCTTATTTCCCATGAAAATATACATGAAATGAGTTTCATTAGGAAACAGTCACTGACAAAGTTAAAAATAATGAATTTTAAGTGGAAGAATAATTGTGTCATTCAAACTTTGTTTTCGTCAAAGCATCCTCCATGTGTAGCGATTTAAAGCCTTGCAGGCCTTTTGGCTTTCTAGTTATCAGGTTGTTGAGGTAGTCTTAAGAGATTTCACCCCACGAGCGCCGCCCCCCCCACAGGTTGGATTGGACAAATGGGCACCTCTTATGATCAAGCTGCTCCCACAGCAGCTCAATCTGGTGACTGTGCCAGCCACTCCATTACAGGCAGAATACCCTCTCTACATCCTCACTGTTTCTCTATGAGAAGGATTTGATTGAATATGATTGATAATGCTTGGAGGTATCAAGTGAGTGGTTCAGTCTGGTGGTTTTGCAGGTGGATAAGTGTGTTAATCGTTTATTTAACACTTCTTTAAAAGCAAGACAACGGGATTCCCCTTCCTATCAGAGGATCTTATCTTTGCTCTTCTTCAAAGCAGTGTTATTTTTGGCTGGGAGTGTCCATTTGAGGTTGAACGCTGTGGGCGTGTGTGGGTTTGATTGTTTGTGAACATGTACAATATGTTATGCACTACACATCACAAAGGACTTGTGAGTCACATTAGGTCCTCAACGCCTTTGAGTTTGCTATATCTCCGTCTAGGCTACATAGTGACTTTTGCGGTGTATCACTGCGCTACTGTTTTTTAAATTTCTGTGTTTCTATTCTTTTTTTCCTGGTGAGAAAATTTCTTTCAAATCAGCCAAACTTAGAATTTTTCAATTTTAGGACGCAGCAGCTGTGGACATCAACCTGCACTTGGCTGATCATGTGATAGCCTGTGCTTATAATGGGTTTAAGAATGAGGAATCAATTTTAAACCATGAATTTCAGCGAACATCAAGCTGACTTATCCTCACAAAAACAGCAGCTCACTTTTGAAAAGGATATCAAACAATAGCGCATCTAACTCATTGTTGTGGGCAGCTAAAGCTTCCTGAAGATCCAAAGGAATACCCTTTGACTAATGAACTGACTTCCTTCCGGCAGCAGGCAAGTGTTACACCAGGGCTGTCAAACTCCCGGTTCCCCAGATGTCGAGGCCTACAATTCCCAGAATTCTTCCAATGTAATAGATGGACAGGGAATCAAAGGAGCTGTAGTTCAGAAACCTTTGGGGCCCAGAGTTTGACAGTCCTGCTCTACACACCATCAGGCAGCTTTCATTGGGCCTTCTAGTGACTTACGTGTGTTGTAGAGGTGGATGAAACCCCTATATAAAACATCAGATTCCAGGACAGTAAAAGGCTATGTAAAGGATCACGTCACCTTCTGAGTCCTGATAAAAAACCTCTTGCTTAATAAATTCTTAGGATATTTGGGTGACCCAACCAGCAGATGTCTAGAATATATGGGCAAAGGAAATCCTTAAACTGGACTGGCCCTTTGAGTGGCCGGATGCTAAGCTAGAGTAGAGAGCAACTGAGGTACACAATATCAAGGAAAACATGCCGAGGTCGGGATACCCGAAATACACAATGTCGAGATCTGTCTATCACAGGAGAACTATGCGTAGCCAAGAAGCAAAATCAAAATCTGTATACCTAATTGGAGTGCGTCAAATCCAAACCCTAAAAATGAGAGCGTGCTTTGAGAACGAGAGGGTTCATTGATGTGAGGTCATATTGGTTGCGTATGAATCCCTGCAGACAGCGAGCGTTCTGCATCAGTACAACCAGTAGGATGATGTTCAACAGAAGGCGCGTCAATGGAATGGTCCACGACAGTACCCATATGTACCGTAGCAACTGCGCCAAGAGCCTGGCAAGTACATTGAGACCGGTCAGGAAGGCGTCTGCTCGGACAGGGGTATGTTGAAATCTGGCATTAATCCTGACATAAATAAACTGATAGCAGATTGAGTGTGTATCTCTATTGCAGACTTGTTAACTTTGGCATGTTTGAGATCGAGAGAAAGAGTGTTTGACCGCTGAGGGGGCATAAACTCACACTATTTGTGCCATAAACTGCAGCCACACCACCAGAAAGTTGTGAGTGTCATGTTGGCACACATACATCCCTGGGCCAGCATGTACTGGCCATAGGGAGATTCCCGGTGGGCCGATGGCTCAGTGGGCCTTTGTGAATGCTGGTTAACCACGTGGCTCGCACTGCTCTTAATGGGTGAGGTGAGAACTTCCTCACCATCTGTAAAACGAATGCAGTCTGCCACAGTCTCGTATAGGGGCCACAGTACTGCGCATCCGCCTCACCTTAAGACATGGTGCGCGCTCAACCTCAGTGCTGCTATGTTGCTTTACCCAATCGGTCTGCAGCAACTCCAGTTTTGGCAGAGCGATTGGTTGAGTGATCGGTTGGTTTATTTACTATTTTTGTGCGTGTTTGCAAAATTAAAGTGGGCCGATCTGGATGAAGTCCAGGGCTGATTTTTTGTCCCAGTCCTGTCCCTGGGTGACTAGTTGCCCTTCTAAGTGGTTAGACATGGCTGTTCGTACAAGAGCGTTCATTAAGGCTCATGTATGGGCTTCAAAAGTCCTGATTTTAACTATTAAAGAACAATGAGTGTCATTAAAATCAGATTCTTCCACCCCCTTAAGTCATCCTGAAAATAATGTCACCCTTTAGGGCCGTTGATGATCGGGAGAAATGGGTGAAAACCATCAGCCTATGGCTGTGTAATTGGAATAAACTCGCCAGTGGTACAATTCATTCCCATTGTGTTGGATAATAGGTGACAATGGATACTCATAGGATTTGGGTTGAGGTAAATAACACTTGGCCTGTCAGTAGTACCTCTATGCTTGTATGTCAGGGGTGCAGAGGATTAAGATGATCTTTCAAATCTGTTGCTGGCAGAATATTTTCAAATGAACAACATTTTAATGATATGTGACATCCAGACTCGATTTTCTGAGCTTGAATGACTTATGCAAGCGAATCCAGCTTTCCTGAGCACACAATCACATGAACCACTGCGTTTTCCCCACAGATTTAATGTCACCAGGCCACCAAACTTCCCACGACTAAATATTTTCCATTGCCGACATAAAACAGGAAGTGGAAGGAAATGGTGACTGCTCCAAATGTCAACATGTATTTGCTTAGTTTATTGCTGGAGAGAGAGGCTAAGGATACAGGGCAATCTTCTGCAAGATTTGGATCATTAACTGTAACCCTTTGAGACCCATATGAAAGCCATAAAGTTACGTTTATGGGCTGCATCCTGCTTGGGAGGTCACTCTCCACTAACACTGGAAATACATTAATACATCATACAGGTATCTTTGGATTTTCTGAGTGCTATCATGTCCATCCTTGCTGGGCAAGATTCAGGATGTAATAGTAGCCCTGACGTTAAGCTCAGATTGTGATCACATCCACGCACAAATTAATTTTACAATAAAAAGTCCTTGGTGCTGCAGTATGTAGGTATTTTTTCTTAAAGGGTTCACCATCAATAAAAGCCATCTCCTTCCTACAACCCATAACTACTGTATGTGATGGGGAAAGTGGGACTTTTATGGTGTATTTGATTAAAGGTACATTCTAGTGTTTTTTATTGGTTTTTTTTTTAAGTAAACTGTAATAAATCCAGTCTGGTTAAACAATAGCAATTAAAACCATTAATTTTCAGCATGCAAAAAGTTATTTCTGTTTTTCGGCACTTTCATTCTTCTCCTCTTTGTTCAGTGCAAGTGATGGGGAATATCTACTGCTCTTTTCAGTGCTGAGGAGGAAGAGCAGTGTTTTCCGACCCTGGTCCTCAGGTCCCCATAACAGGCCAGGTTTGCAGGATATGTGAAGCACAGCACAGGTGATATGATTTGCTGCTCAGTGATTGCAGGATTCAGTCTGCATTTCCCCAAGGTGATCCTTAAAACCTGTCCTGTCAGGGAGACTTGAGGACCAGGGTTTGGATCACTGGGTTAGGGTTACTGGCATCAGCTTACAGAGTTTGAAAGTGAAAGGAAACAAGCTGGGTGTGTGAAGGGTGTTAAATGAAATAAGTAGAAAATGTCATATTTCTGGCAAGTTTTTTCACAGATTTAAATAGACACTTAGAACATAATTAGAGCACACATGATTAATGCAAGACCAGCTCGTTAAAGGTTTCATTCTGAATATAGGTGTAAGGCTGGGGTCAGTCGAGCGCTCTACTGACGTGCCTCTCACGTCCATCGCAGCGTTGTGATCCTCCATAGGAGGATCAAGCCTTGCAGCGCTGAGCACACTAACTACACTCAGCGAGGTGGCCAGACGGGCATCAGAGTTAAAGGAACGTCCAATCTCACAGACGTTCCTTCCTCTCGGAAAAATGCCTGTCTGACCCCAAGGCTGCGTTCCAACTGAGCGACATGAAAATCGCACGTTTTTCTGAGCGATTTTCATATATGCGATATTGAGCGATAATATCACTCAATATCGCGTTATGAACGATATCTTGCAACACCACTGTTTGTCTCTCAATGCGAATCACAGAAAAAAGGGCCATGTACCAGCGACAAGCTACAGTGACGAGCTACAAGCGACATTGAGCTGTGAGATGTGAACAGCTCCATTGAAATGCATTGGAGAAGCTACATAGAGTGATATCGCGCGGATATATGAGTGACATCGCTGCAAAAATCGAGAGTTAGTAATCCATTAGCCCATCATTTTTTTGTGCTAGCTTCCGCGAGCTTACTGTACTTTGCGCATCCTATACTTAACATGGGGAGCGCAAACATCCATTAGCGTTTCGATAAGCAAGGTATTACATAGTGCTAGTTTTGGTGGTAATTATTGCAGGAATATTCATGAAACGAAAAAAAGCCTCCACAAGAAGTGAAGGCAGACAATCACCCCACCCCACAAGAGTTAGCAATTTGGGATGGGCACTCCTAAGTAGGATTGAACCTAGTAAGAAAATGAAAAACAAAAGTTGAGAGAAAACTCTCAAAAGGAATAGGAGTACTAATAAAACATAACTTTTAATAATTATGATAATAAATAGCCCAACATTAATTAAAAAACATATACACAGACGTGATAAGGAGCTGAGAGAATGACAAAATATTGTTGTATAGCCAATTGGCAGCCCAGGGATGTGGATTGGTACGGCAGAGCGATGGCAGGAGAAAAAAACGGTTTCAAAATTGTGAAGCCAAAAACTTGGCATATATCAAAACCAAACGTTTGGTGAAACACTGCCACAAGGATGAAAGTCTGTATAAATTGGTTCAGCCAAAGCCAACTACATTATTGTGCATGGACTGAAAAAGGCATCAAAATTGTAAGGTACGTAAGGTGTAAATCGCCAATTGTATATTGGAACGTTGAGGACTGCAATTAAGACGAACAGGGAATGAGAAATGCCAAAATTAGGAACTGTAATAAACGACGTTCATTTAGCTTGGCTACCCTGTATTACAACAGACAGGCAGATATATAATGATACCGCAATGCCAATGAATGGCAGACACCAACATACTTTAGAAAAATGCTGACCATCAACAGACATGTAGAGCGCAAAAGCGCCGGATACACCACATAGCCCAAAGGGCAATAATTTATCAATAAATCACCTCTCAGAAAAATAAGTAAATCACATAACAATTTAAAAGAAGAGAGACTCGACACGTGTTTCGCCGGTACTCAGACCGGCTTCATCGGGAGTCAGATGAATTGTGATGTCGGAGCTGAATGTGCTATAGCTGGTTATATACACAGTAAAAGAGAAGGTCACATGAACGAACCGGCCAATCAGGAACTGATTGGAAAATAGGAAACCGGGTAGTGAAAAAGACGCTGTGCCGATGATACATTGAGTCGTAAGGAGATCCGTTTATTGGTCAGAGGAGAGAACACATGATAGGGATGGGACCAATGGATACAAAGGACAACAAAGGATTATCAAAGGGATGCCTATTGAACTCGCAACCCTTTAGATTATGTACCTGAACGCAGGATAATAAATATAAGCCCACAGATACGTGACCCCAGGTACTAATGCTCGTATTAGATAGGCATCAAGATTATCATCAAATATGATTAAATGAATGAGAGAAAGAGAACCCTCGTTCAGACCAGGTGAAACCAAACATACGTATCTGGTGTATCTAACAAACATTCACACCGACGTAATTATAGATCAAAATCACATTTCCTAGGTAATGGCAAGTGCTTATTCCAAACCACAAGACCTTAGGACATTTTAGGCATTGCCAGCATAATGTTGGATGTATTGAATTAGATGTATAACCCCAAATGGTAACCTCAAATAATGCTCATAATGAATAGAGATAAAGATTATCGAAATATGATTTAAACAAAAGTAGGGAAGAAGAAAAAAACTCCATTTAGACCAGGTAGAATCAGAGTGCGCATCTGGTATATCCAGCGACATTCACATCGAAATCGTCTTTCCTAGATGATAGAGGCTTAATAAATATAAGCCCATAAGTGCGTGACCCCAGATAATGGCCTAAAATAATGCTCATATTAAATAAACATCAAGATTAATATCAAATATGATTAGATGAATAAGAAAAAGGGGAGGACCCTCATTCGGACCAAGTGGAACCAACACATATATCTGGTGTCACCAGCAAGCATTCACACCGGCAAAGATTATAGATCGAAATCACCTTTCCTAAGTGATGACGGATGCTGATTACAGACCACAGGACCTTAGGACTTTTAGGCATTGCCAGCATAATGTTGAGTTAGATGTATAACCCCAAATAGTAACCCCAAATAATGTTCGTAATGAATAGACATATAAGTTTATCGAATATGATTAAATAAATGGGGAAAAAGAAAAGCCCTCATTCAGACCAAGTGGAGCCAAAGTGCGCATCTGGTATATCCAGCGACATTCACATCGGCGTAGTTTTAGATCAAAATCGCCTTTCCTAGGTGATGGCAGAACTGATTCCAGACCGCAGAACCTTAAAACTTTGGCATTACCAGCATGATATTGGGTTAGGTGTCGTGATACTGGGGTCTCCTGAACCCTTTTAGTGGAATGCACATGTTCCATGATTCGTCTTTTAAATGGGCGTAAAGTCTTTCCCACATATTTTTTTCCACATAAACATGTAATAAGGTACACAATACCAGTAGAGTTGCAATTAAAGAAAGAACAGATTTCAAAATTGGATCTATTAGATGAATCAGTAACATTTTTTGAGGATTTCAGAATATAGGGACATGCCACACATCGACCGCACTTATAAGTACCACGTAGGTCCCTGGAGAGCCATGTATTGGTCTTATTAGAGGGAGATATAGAGAAATGACTGTGAACCAGTCTATCTCTCAAATTGCGGCTTCGCCTAGCCGTAATGGATGCCCTATCAGTCAATACGTCTTTCAATTGGGAATCCAAGGTCAAAAGTGGCCAATAACGGTCCATGATTCCTTTGATGTAATCCCACCCTGCATCGAAAGTTCCTATGCATCTTATCAGCTTAGAGTCAGGTTTGGAATGATCTTCCAGCAGATCATTACGGGACATCGATAAAGCACGTTGGTACGCTCTTTTAAGCCAACGGTTAGGATAGCCTTTCTCTCTAAAATCACGTCTAAGAGCCTGTGACTTAACGACAAAATCATCATCAGTGGAGCAAATTCTGCGTAAACGCAGGTATTGCCCCAAAGGGATACCCCTTTTAAGTGGTTCTGGATGGAAGCTGTTCCAGTGTAACAAATTATTGGAAGCAGTCTTCTTCCGAAATAAGGAGGTGGATATTTCACCAGTAGGATTTTTCATGATTTTGACGTCCAGAAAGTCAATTTCTTCATTTTGAACCTGGGAGGTAAGCTTAAGATTTAAAGGATTATCGTTAAGTTTAACCACAAAGTCCCTGAACTCAGATTCAGTACCCTTCCAAGTGACAAAGATATCATCAATGTAACGGGACCACATATCGATCTTTGAATGGTCTGTAGTTGACATAGCCCCAAAAACGTATTGTTCTTCCCATATCCCGAGAAATAAGTTGGCATATGAGGGAGCACAGGAAGAACCCATGGCTGTTCCCCTGATCTGATGATAATATTGACCATCAAACATAAAGAAGTTATGTGTCAAAATAAACTCAAGTGCAGACATCACAAATTCAATGGTTGAGTCTGCCAGGGTTTCATCCCTTTCAAGTATTGTCTTAACATGTAAAAGACCCAGGTCATGTGGGATGCTTGAATATAAGGATTCAACATCAAGGCAGCATAGTAATACATCCTGTGTGATATTTTTGTCTTTGAAAGTATGTAACACCTGTTTTGTATCTCTAATATATGATGGTAGAGCTACAACATATTTACGTAAGATTTTATCAATGAAAACACTCATATTCTGAGTGACATTATCATTACCGGAGACGATTGGACGTCCCGGTGGATCATTCAGTTGTTTGTGAATTTTAGGGATACAATAAAAAGTTGAAATTGTAGGGTTACATGGAATCAGAAAATCACGTTCAGTTTTGGAAATAATAGATTTATCAAATGCAGAATTAACCAGTGATCGTAATTGTGCTAAATAGATGAGAGTAGGATCACCACACAGTTTTTTATAAGTGGACTCATCTTTTAAGATATTCATTACCATTTTTTTGTAATTCATTGTAGTCATCAAGACAATATTGCCCCCTTTGTCAGATTGTTTAATCATTAGATCCTTATCTTTAACCAAATCACTAAGTGCATTTCGCTCAGCAATGGTAAGGTTGTCATTGTGTGAAGATAAAATCTCCCGTGTATCGAGATTATCAATATCAGTACAGACAAGTCTGCAAAAAAGGTCAACATTCCCAAAGTCCCTTAAATTAGGGGTAAAACGACTTTTTGGTCTTAATTTAGTCAGTCCTATTTTCTCCTTCGTTGATTCATCCATCAAATCCATTAGATCCTGTAATACTGGTAAATCTATGTATTCCAGACCCATATTTTTAGCTTTGGCTTCATCTTTAGTTCTATAAAATTTATGTAACGCCAACTTACGACCAAATAAGTGGATATCCTTCGTCCACTCAAATTTGTTAACAGGTGGTCGTGGGACATATGATAGACCTTTACTTAGGACACTGATATGATTTGAGTTCAGATGGAAAGCGGATAAATTGACAATCCTTAAGGCTTGCCCAACTGAGGTCTGCGTATTGATAACACTGCAATCATCAAAGGTGGAATTCGCACATAATACCCTAGGGACCGAAGATTTTTCAAAAACAGGATTCCCTACAGCATCCGAGTAATGCAAAATACTAACAGGTGTAGCATTCTCAGTAGAGACAGGTAGTTGAGAATTAGAGGAATTGAGATCAATATTAGCAGTATGACGAGGAGGATGGAAAATCTTAGAGATAGGCGGATCAATATTGTGATCAGAAGGAATTGCTATCTGGCAAGCTAAAGACCCAGCTACCGGTACCTTCTGCCTTTGTGCCCTCGATATGCCCATTTCCCTCGATCTCGTAGTTTCTCTGGGAGAACATCTTTGTCTAAAAAAGACACTCCCTTTTTGAGAATGCTTCTCGGTTGATTACTCTGATCACTAGTACCTTCAATATCAGTATCAGATGATTCACCATCAGCAGATGATACATAGTGCTTGACATTACTTTTATCTTTACCAAGTTTATAGATACAATCATTTCTATAATCCTCAGAGTCTCTAATAAACTTCTTTTGCTTTCTATCTCTTATATCTTTCTCATATCTATCCATTTGGCCCATATCTATCCATTTGGATACAATTGGCGATTTACACCTTACGTACCTTACAATTTTGATGCCTTTTTCAGTCCATGCACAATAATGTAGTTGGCTTTGGCTGAACCAATTTATACAGACTTTCATCCTTGTGGCAGTGTTTCACCAAACGTTTGGTTTTGATATATGCCAAGTTTTTGGCTTCACAATTTTGAAACCGTTTTTTTCTCCTGCCATCGCTCTGCCGTACCAATCCACATCCCTGGGCTGCCAATTGGCTATACAACAATATTTTGTCATTCTCTCAGCTCCTTATCACGTCTGTGTATATGTTTTTTAATTAATGTTGGGCTATTTATTATCATAATTATTAAAAGTTATGTTTTATTAGTACTCCTATTCCTTTTGAGAGTTTTCTCTCAACTTTTGTTTTTCAATTATTGCAGGAACACTCAAGCCAAAATATTAGCCCGTTGGCCCGATCTGCCGCTTCTTGTCGCCGGGAGCAGAGTGAGAATGGAGAAAAATAGTTCCCAATCTCCCTCCGCTATCACTCCGCAGCACTGTAAGATCGCACAGGGCTCGCGACCCGGAAGTGCAACACTCCATGGAGTCCTATTGGCCTCCAGGAGGTGATACTCGCACTACCGCGAGAATTGCAGCAGGTAGCGATGTCGCCTGAATATTGCGCAAACATGGGGACACTATGGGGATACCTGCAAGCGCAGATTTTCCCCATCGCATCCCCATTTTTCCGTGAACGAAGGAATAGGGCCCAATTTGTGAGACCTGACCAATCTAGTTGATTACATGGTTCTGTTTGAAGGAGAATTGACATCAAACACAGAGTATCCAGGTTGTCTTTGTGCATATGTTTACTGGAAACCTCATTGCTTTTATTTATTCCCTGTTAAGTCACAGGACATCCCTCATGCTGCCATACCCACCTTGTCTACTGGTGATGTCAAACATAGCTGCAAAGAACAGAGTAAAGCCCGAGGGGTTATTTGGGGTAAATTCATTTTGAATTTGCATTCAATAGAATTTATTGAATTTCGGTATGTGTGACGTGCTGCGGTTTGAATGGATAGAGCAAAGGATCAGGAAATGAGTAAATTCAGTACGACTTTGACTCATATATAAGGAGGAACACATGAACTAGGCTACCCAGGAAGCCCTAGCAGGAACCGCTCCACAATAGGGAGTATGAGTATTGCAGAAGACATTGTCACATTGTCATTAAAACCTCACCACAGCAAAGCTACTATGTTTACACAGCGAAGCTTTAACTGTTTACTAAACCTCAAGTAATGTACAGTGTATATAGCACTTAATATCTAGCTAGTGCTCTAGGAAACTCATTCCCAACTCTACTCATCCAACAGATCTAAGAAAACTTGCCGAGTTCAGGGCATTGTTAAAGGGACACTCTACACATCTTGAACACTTTATCTTTTGAAAGTGGTGAAGATTTGAGGAGTGCCACCCCTTCTTCCCCTCCCTCCCAGCTCCCCTGATCAGGAGATATCGATGGGTGAGGTTGAGGAGTTTTCTCCATTCTCCCAGTGTCACCAGCAGTCGGAATTTATGAATTTCCTGGCTGTCAGTCACCAGATCATTCACTAGTGACGTCAGCACACAGAAAGCATGCCGGCGTCACTCTCTCTGAGACCACACGCTGTAGTGATCGGTCTCGGAGAGGCAACTGATGGATCAGATCTTCGCATGCACGCTAAGTAAAGAGCACAAGTCCAGTAGAGGTGCACAGCTTGTGGTTCCTACGCTATGCAAGGTATTTTGGCGTGGATATTGCACAGAACAGCTTAAGGACTTCCAGGTTTGGGAGTCCCGGAGCCAAAAAGGAGGAGCATGTGCGGCGAGGCAGAAAAGGTGAGTAAAATTGGCCAAAAATAAAGAATTATAATAATTGGGCAGTTGCTGTTAGCAGCCTCTGCCCAGTTATTTAAGGGTGAACAAAGGTATCTCTATATTCTGTGGCATATCCCTTTAATCAGCATTTGTGTTTCTTTTTGATTGTGAGCGCTCAAGCAGGGTCTTCTCTCCTACTGTTTGGTGTGTATGTATATTTGTTATTCTGTCTCTCCCATTGTACAGCGCTACAGAACCTGTTGGTGCTTTATAAATGCTTGTAACTGTAACTGTAACTATACCAAGTAGAGACTGGCTCCAGACTTTGCATTGCATGAGGCTAGAGACAAACAGTCGCTATCAATTACAACTAGGCACCATAAGTGGTCCTTTTGCAGGCAGAACCTGGTCTGTAGAGATGTGCATTCGTTTCGGAAAAATTCGGAATTTGCAACGAAATCTGATAATTCGTAGTTCGGAAGTACTTCCGAATAACGAATCGATACGATACGAATTTGAAACGAAATGGTATATAATGAATTTATTTCGTTTAACACTTTTGTGTCATCATCATAAAAGAAAACTTTGAATAATTGATATCAACTATTGAATTTGAAATGAACTATCAAATTGATATCAACTATCGAATTGATCTTAACTTAAAATACAAGTAATAGTCAGCAAAGGACTTTAATTTGACTCAAATACTAAATCTGTGACACAGCTTAAAATTTAACCGTAGCTTTTCTTTTAACAGCAAAATTTGATTAATCGTTTTTTTATTTAGTGATCCAAAATTTGAATTGATATCAACTATCGAATTGATATATGAAATTCGAATCGATACGAAATCAATACGAAAAACAAAGCAAAACTAAATACAAAACTAAATTAGTTACGAAATTCCGAAAACAAAATTATTTAAAAACCTAATGAAACGAAACTAAACAAAATACATTTTTCAGCCATGCACATCCCTACTGGTCAGGGAGGTACAACATCATGTACTGCATGTCTTGAGAGCTCACAGCACACCTGAGCTACTGTACTCCATAAACTGTTTCCAAGGTTGATAATGTTACCAGATCCCCTTTGTGGCTGGCTTTGGGTCAAAGGCTAATTTGTATTCTTAAATGGGCACACTGAAGATAAAACATGCATAAACTGACCCTCTTCATCTTGTCATTTAGAGTCCAGTCGTGCCAAATGGTGAGTTTGTTAAACATAGACATAGTAGGTGCTGTCGGGGCTTTGGCACATCTCTGGGATGTGATGAAGGTAATTCTTAACATTCTACTGGTCGATTTGACCTCTCGAGTTATGGGGATCTGACTACCTGTAGTTGTAAGGCCATTTCGGTTGGACGGTGGAATGAAACGGTGCTCCAAGAACTAACAATGCTTAGTTGAATTAATATCTTCTAAGCACCTATGGCTTTGAGTCTGAGAAATACATTTGTTATAGTCAGGACGATTACAGCAAATACAAAAACTGATGGCCTTGCCAGTGAGACGGAGGTCTCATAGCTATTGAGTATTCGCATTTCCCCTCTTTTCTATGGAGCCCTAATCAACCAGTTTAACAATGAACACATGTCTGTAAAAGGTCATATTAGCAATGCAGAATGCAGCACTGGCTCTATGCTAATCTTCCAACAACGACAGAAGCAATTGACTTATTACGCAGCTAATTGGTTGAGACACAAATTCCATTAGGTTCAAACTTTCCAAGAAGTCCTATCGATTCTGCTTGTATATGATACAGTAGAAGGGGGGGGATCCTCTTACATCTGGTACATAGCCTGTGCTCTGTATTCAAGACACGTGTCATTCTCTGTGTTAACATCCTTTCTCAAATAAGTCTCTTTGTGCAATTTGTTTTCTATGAAAATTCCCAAGTTACAAAACTACTGTCAAAGAACTAAAAGGTACAAGTGACGACTCTTAGATCAGAGATAATCAGAGTTACCCAATGAACCATTACCAAACCCTGATTCCTGTATTCAATGACACGTAAACCTGTTGACTTACCAGAACCAATCGGTCATTCAGCAGACGAGCATTACTGGAGTTGATCAGCAAAGTAAATTGATATAAACACCTGAAACAAATCAGAACTGTGAAACAGGAAATTTAATTTTAGGAAATAAAGAATGTGAGGAGATGTGACAGAACACAATGTCACTGTGCGATTTGGAGGGGGCTGTGCGCTGGCCTCCTGCCCAGAGACTATGGCCCGTGAAAGAGACTATTGAGGAACTGGTGGACCTTTTAAATATATTTGGTTTTCACTATTTTATATATCTACCAGTTAACTAAAGATTTCTGATGTCTGTGTGTTATTCCCTGTATAGTGTAGATCTCTGTATTAGTACTTGCTATTGTGTAAGTTCTCTCTGTAAGAAATTCCTTTTGTTCTCCTTCCCCCATTCTCCATTGTTTGAAGGTCCTGTGTAGCTATCTGATCTGTGATGTTGTCTGTTTGATTGTATGCAAATGTGATGGTCCTTGACTCTATCTGTCCTCTCTGTGAATAAACAGTCAGTTCTATTCTAACAAAGCTTGAAGTCACGACTCATGATTTGGGGTACCAGGGTCTTCTACCCGCTGTGCCAAGGAAAGGCTCCAGGTCTACAGCTTCGGCTTATTTCTGGGGGTGCTAGCTAGGCTCTCTATATACACCGGGCTTTAAGCTGCGGCTGAGGTACAAGAGAAAGGTGTGCGAGTCACGAGGAGAAACTGGGTGTCCAGCGAGGAAGCAGCATTTGGCAGATGTGACCCTGTCCGGGCATAGAGATCTGGTACAGGAGATAGCTGACAAATCAATTAACACGATGAAAAACATGGCAGAACTGGATAGAAACGTAGCAAGGTTAGGGAAAACATGCCAATTTCTGAGATGTAACATTGAGTAAGGCAAGAACACATTGGGTAGTCCAAGTGGTAGGATATTTCCCGTAATAGTAGTAACACGATATAGCCCCATGAGTCCTTAAGAAGACACTCCATAGACCTATAGGGCAAAAATAAGAATTTGAGGTGTATGTCTGGAATTGGTGTATGTAGAGTACAGGTGGTTAAGTATAAGGGTGCCAAAAGTAATATAACGTTTCATAAATACAACCAATTAAGGAAGTCTTGCAAAGAACAATCAGGATCTGTAAACCTAAATACAAGCAACGGTGGTTTGGGAGGACGGACATTAGAATCAGTAGGATCAGTAGAGAAGGTGGTTTAATCCAAGACGCAATGAGAAATGGGAACCAGCTGAGATCTTTGCAGGGCATGAAACTTATTTTGATAATAAATTCCACATTTTAACTGCGCAGATTGGAAAAAGAAAAACATATTTATGTTAATAACACATATTCTGGGCTGGGAATATGTGTTTAGTCGATCTACAATTATAGGAGTTATAGAAAATCCGATTTGGGACAGGTTCTTCTAACCTATTTCTATTTCCCAAAAATGCGTATATAGGAGGGAGGGCACCTATCCTGTGCTCAAACCCTATGTCCCGCTCTTCTCTCCTAATGTCACTCTTTAGGGGCTGCATTTATTTGGGTTGTATAACAAAGTGGTAAAACGCCCAACAATGGGCCCTATTACAATCTTCGCGCAAACAACAGCGCGTGCGCAAAAACGCATTAATGCGAGGGGCAAAACCCTTTGCGCTGAACGTCGTATTACAATGTCAGCGCAACAAACGCGCGTATACGTCTACTGCGGGTGAACCTGCGGGAACGCTGTGCGAACTTACTGTACTACGCGTGTCCTGTACTTGACATTGTGAGCGCAAATGCGTTTGTGCGCTGGTACGCGGATGGTATTACAATCTATGCGCAGTTTGTAACGCACAGCCTTTGCGCGCATAATTTTAGCAACTGCTAAAAGCTGGTGTTAATGGGAAATTCTATCAACCTGGCCGAACCCAAATACACCAGCCCAAAAAAAAAATACAGCAAAGTATAGTTAGTTACACATTCTACACATACTAAACCAATAAATTTGAGAAGTTGTGTGTGCATTTTTTATTGATGCAGCATATATGCGCAGATTGACTTTGACAGGTGCAAAAACGTGAGACAATTGTTGTTCTTAATTCTGATTGATTGAATCGCGTGAAAAAAACAGTCCGTACACTTATTTCTGCGCGCAATGTTGCTGCGCTTGCATTTTTGTGCATCCGTTTTACGCACGTTATTGCCTCGACGGATGAAAAAAATGCATGAGGATTGTAATTCCAGAGTTGATTTACGCGCGTTAACGTTTAATGCTGGGCGCACAAATTCACGCGTTGCGCGTTCGTTTTTGCGTGAAGAATGTAATAGGATCTTTTAAAAATTAGTCTTTTAAAAATAAACAACCCCGAAAGCTTTTGAAGTCATGTAAAACATCTGGGACAAGTCTAGTCTCTGGCCACGTTCCTACAAGATTCTATAAAACATAAATATCCATTTATGGCCATTTGAAATATTGGTGTTTATTTCCTAATAGTACCTTGTGGTTTAGCCATCCGCCACATGTAATATTTAACTGACCGAATCTTATTTCGAGGTTATATTCTTTCTGTTCTCGAGCAGTAATTGATAATGTTACTTCTGGATTACGTCTCAAACTGCAGAATAATATGAGCCGTATCACCATTTGCTCTCAGCACCTTCTTGGGAGCATAACGCATCGTTAAGGTAGAGTTAATTTCCATTTAATTTAATGATCCTTTGTTTTCCTTTCCAATAGCAATCGAATAATCTCACCTGAGACCTTATCGAGGGGTGTCTGACACAATGCGTGTTTCAGCAGATTCTAGTGCTTATTGATATTGGTTAATTCTAGATACTTTTGCCGAGAGTAAAGTAAATGTTAATTACAGTTCTAATTTTACAGATCATAATGCATCTAGTTAATAATTGAATATATATATTGCAAAAAGTGATTATTTTAAATTAGGTACCGCTTGCCCTCGATTATATTTTCTAATTTCTAGGTTCATTAAACCCGATGCGTTTTGCAACTTCATGAAAGACAAAAGCAACAAAATTACAAACACTGATTCCTACAAAAGAAAAATGCTGCACATCACAAACATGTTCTATATTCAGCTTTTTATCTGCGATCATTAGTCAATGTTAACCAGTTTCCATTTGCCATTTAGATTGTTCGATGCAGTGAGGCGTGTCTCCATAGCTTCTGCTCATTTATTGTTGTATACTTTCGTATGAAGCCTCGTTGCAGAGTAGGGATGTGCGTTTCGGGTTTCGGAATTTCGGAATTTTCACGAAATTTCCCGATTCGTGTTTTCGGATGCGGCCGAATTTCCAAAAATTTTTAGATCCGAAAATGGCAGATCCGAAAAGTTTTCCGAGCCGAAACGAAATATTTTCGGAATTTTCGAATGGACTTGAAATGTGTCAAATCGAAATTTATTGCTTTGACACGAGGAGAACAGACTTTCCGAAAAAACGAAAATTTCCGAACTTACGAAAAGTCGATACAAAAACGAGCTAAGTGACACGAAAATATGAAAAATGGTCGAAATTCCTAAAACATGTACAATTCCAAAAAACGAAAATTTCCGAAATCACGAAAAGTCGATACAAAAAACGAGCTAAGTGACACGAAAATACGAAAAATGGTCGATATTCCGAAGAAAAAAAGTACACGAAAAATGAATCGAGCCGAACCGAATCGAAACATAAATCGGTCGAACCGAAAAAAAATCGGTGCACAAGCCTATTGCAGAGCAAGGGAAGGACCAAGGGCAAGGTTCAACAATACCGTTGTCCAGAAAATAGTCCCAGTTTCTGAATTGCACCAACTTCCTCATGTATGAACCGCCAAAACAGACACAATTCTTGCCAGCAAGCAGTGGTCAGAAAGGGAGAAGCTGTCATCTGCCCATCTACTTGTGTTTTAGGAGGACAGGTTACCCTGCTCAAGCATCAGATACAGATTAATGACCTTGTCCTGCACATTATCCTTTATGATGCTGTCATGATACAACTTGATCTTCCAACTGTCAATGCTGTTAATCTATGGGTATATTGATAGCATAGAGGCTGCCTGAAGCACACAGACACAGAATACACTCACTCTCTCAAAACGTTAGAAAACAAGCAGGATCAGGGCCGGCCCAAGCCACTGTGCTGCCTGGAGAGATGGACGAATTGCTGCCCCCCCCCAAAAAAAAACATGCAAGGTGTATGAGCTTATTACAAAGCTCCACAGCAATAAAACTCAGTAATGTGCGGTGTGTATGAGCGTAACCGTGCTCCACAGCAATAAAACTCACTGGCTGCGAGCGGCTGTGACAGACTGCAAAATAACAACATGCACTGTGAGTGTTATATACAGATTTGACCTGTCAGTCTGGAAATTGATAGCTCTGTGTACTACAGGGGTCAGGTGTCTCAGTCTGGTAAATGACCCCTCCGCCCCAGACAGTATGAGTGTTATACACAGGTCTGACCTCCCTGCCTGGTACAGGTAAAGGCAGTAGTAGGTGCGACAGGGCCTCTCCCTGTAACCCATCATCACTCCCCAGCTCGTTTCCATCCACACTCAGCCATGGAGCCCTGAGCCTGCAGCATCCCAGATCCTAACCAGCACCGCTGTTACATCCTCAGCCCCTGCTGTGCTCCCTGGCTTTGGAGTAGAAGTCTGAAAGTACTGTTTATTGTGTTACCATCGAGCAGATAAGTCTGTCCAAAAAGATCTCAACCTCGCTACTCCTGTGTGAGCGCCACGGTGCCCGTTACATCACGTCAGGGCCTTATATGGATCCGACAGATTTACAACCGCATTCCTTGCAGTGACCAGACGTCAAGTCCCTCCCCTGGAAAGAGGTCTAGCTCAAAACCTGTTCTCCCGGAAACAACCAAAACATTAAATGGAGCCCCCTGGATACACACGGATGGGCACCAATATTATCCAGGGGGTCAGACAGGTCTGGACTCTGGAGCACCCCCATATCTCTAATCCAAGATCTGGTGTATCACTCATTGGGCAGATGAAGTGGCCAGTCTCTCCCTAATAAGAGGTGGGAAAGGTCTTCTGAAAGGGGCAGGCACAGTCTGCTATAGGGGCGGGCGCAGTTGGCGTTCTCCACGAAACACCAGCCTTCTGGAGGGCCGTGCCTTGTTCGGGATGAGCGCTCTCCATGCCACGGCCTTTGTCAGGGATGGCAAAATGCTGCCCACGACAAAGGGCTGCCTGGAGCTGCTGCTCCACCCTGCTGCTGCATGGACGGGCCGGCCCTGAGCAGGATACGACTCCGACTGAGCCAATAATAAAGAACGTCTGCTGGGAAAATTACTTTGTTAGAGACTCACAATTATTGAAAGTAAAGCCACTAACTGAAGTGGTGCTGGTAGTATCTCCTAAAGTCTCACTTGGAGTACTGTGTGCAGTACTGGAGACCATATCTCCAGAAGGATATAGACATCTTAGAGAGAGTTCAGAGAAGGGCTACTAAAATGGTGTACGGCTTGAAGGAGAAAAGTTACCAGGAAAGGCTTAATGATCTTAACATGTACAGCTTGGAAAAAAGACGAGACAGAGGAGATATGATAGAAACATTTAAATACGTAAAGGGAATCCACAAGGTAGAGGAAGGGAGTATATTTAAAAGGAAACAAAGTAGCAAAACAAGAGGACATAGTCTTAGATTAGAGGGGCAAAGGTTTAAAAGTAACATCAGGAAGCATTATTTTACTTAGAGGGTGGTGGATACATGGAACAGTCTTCCAGTAGAAGTGGTAGAGGCCAAAACAGTAATTGAATTTAAGCAGGCATGGGATAGGCATAAGGCTATCCTAAACAAAAGATAAATCCAGGTAAAGTATCCATGTAATTGGGCAGACTAGATGGGCCGAAAGGTTCTTATCTGCCGACATTTTTCTATGTTTCTAAGTCCACAGGACCCCGGACAATCCAGATTTTGGATGCTTCCAGATTTCAGAATCTGTGAGAATCCGATGTCGGAGAAGAAGGAGATTGCACCAGGAGGGCCCAGATCCCCTTCCGGCTGGTGACACATCTGTGTATGGATTCTCTACGGATGCGAAGCGCAGAGCCAGTGTGATGCTGAGCAGCATGTGACATGCCAGGACTGCCCATTGGCTCCAAGTGTGTGCGGCGATCTGCTGCAGCACTTGGGAGCCGTTTTCCCAAGCTGCATGACCTGTCTGGAGTGCTCCTAATCCAACTTTACTAAAATCTGGAAGGCTCTGTAAAAAAAAATTTTTGGAGTCATCCAGATTTTTCAAATTCTGAATTTAGAATAAGGGATGTTCAACCAGCATCTGAAAATATTTAACTTACCTTCAAATTGGGGATGTTTGAATTACTTGGATGGGTATTAGATCATTTTATCTATTTATATATTACACATATGTGTAGGCTATTGTTAAAAGCCAGAAAATGCATAGCTGTCAAGGGTTCTGTAAGACTTATTTTTCAATAAATATGTTTTCCCCCTTCGGATACATTATTTGAGGTCCCTATTGAGGGAAAACCATGTTAGAAAAACTGATGTGAGCATTTTTCTATCTGTGGGAAGTCGTTTTACCCAAAAATAGACAATACCATTTCAGCCTAATCCATCCATGTATAATGGTGCTCATTGTGAAGACTGAATGCAGCAGTGTTCAGACTATGGAGGAGGTGTAGAATGCAAGGCAGTAGCAGTCGAATGGAAGTGGCTACTCTACATTTGAGAAATGACCAGCAGCTGAGGTTTTGCTGTTTATTTTTTTTAATTTGAGAATTAAAGGTCTTGCCTTTTTATTAGTGCTGCATTTTTTCACTCAATAAAACACATTAGGGATTTTCTTATGTACGCTGGAGTTTGTCGAAGTTGCAACCACCAACGAAATCCAAGTGTTGCAACTTGGAAAACGCCAGCATTTCACTAAAGGTAAATCTAAAGTGTATCTGGAGAAGTTACGCTCTGAAGCTTCTCCTGCCACTGTTTGGATTAAAGTTTTATGTTTGCACTTGCAACTTTGATAAACGCTGGTGGAACCTGAATTGTAGGACACCAAATACTGGGGGGGGGGGGTCAGAGTTTGACAGCCCTACTGTAAAGACTTGTTCTATGGAACAACAGTCAATACGCATGTCTCAAATCCTGCTTTGGGAAACGTCCATTACAAAATGGATATCAGGTCCGATTACCTGTTGGCATGGGTTGTGGCTGCCAGCGGCAGGTGCTCTTGCCTTGCGACACCGAGTATGGATCACATGGCCCAGCCTTCTTCGGTGATGCGGCAGCCCCCAGGGAGTCTATTTCCCGTTCCATTGCCTTCTGCCAGCAGACTGCAGGAATCTGAAGGTGCTCAAGGTTTCAGGCAACTTTTCACTGCTGGTTTTTGTTCTCTGAATAGCCAAAGCATTGCTTCTCTATGGGGATTTCACTGCCCTCGAACAGGCATCGTATGTGCAGGCAATTCGCTAATTGCCTGCTCTCTGGATATCCGAATGGCCAAGAAAGGTAACCGAACGCTGATTTTCAGCCGCCATTCGGATCTCTTTGAATAACCCTGTAGGTCTCTGATTTGCCCTTCTGGAACCCCACCTCGGTTCCTGCCACTACCATCTATAGTGACAACCACTGGAGTTCCTCTCTCTGCCAACGGGAATCCCTGACAATGTCATATTATGGTGATTATTAACAAATCTAGATTTGTTCTTAATTTTTCTGTTTCAGTCCAGGATAGTCACTATCCATATGTATTCTAATGCTCTCTACATCTGTTATACATAGGTTTTCTGTTCATCCATCTCATATTGATAACCATTGACCATGGGTGATGGGGATGTAAGGGATAAGCAACCTCTACACTTCAAAACCTTCCCATCCCACCACCAGGAAAGAAGTGGGTGCATCTTTTGAGTTTACCCCTAAACCCTTGTCTATGTAGGAATGATATAAATGATGAATACATGCTATTATCCCCTGTGGACACATGGGTCTAAATCCCACTCTACAGGTAGTACCAATTTAGATGAGAAGAAAAGTCCAAGATCTGATGGTGAGGATTGTGATTTACACTGATTGTTATTACCAGAGCATGGCTACAATTGATTGTGTTCTAGAAGATGAGTAGCTGTTCTGTTTCCCTAAAACGAGACTCAGTCCAGTGGTTACCCGTCAGGGATTAACAATGAGATGAGGAGGGAAAGTAAATGAACATTAAACAGGGTTATTCAAAGAGATCCGAATTGCTTGAGAAAGGTAATCGAACGCTGAAATTTAGCATACGGTTAACTTTCCTGGCCATTCGGCTATCCAGAGAGCAGGCAATTCGCCAAATCCTAGCGAATTGCCTGAACATACGGTGCCTGTTCGGTGCCTGTTCGAGGGCAGTGAAATCCCCATAAAAAAGCACTGCTTCGTCTATTCAGAGAACACAAACCAGCAGTGAAAGGTTCCCGAAATGCCCTGCCATTCGGTGGCTTCATGCGGCAGATTTATTCAGGCGAATCCCATAGGCTTCAATGTTAAACATTTTCCCGTTTAAATTCAATATCTAATAAACCGTTCATTATAATATTCTGCAGCAAAAAGTCTCTTTTTATTTATAGATTTTTTAGGATCTTTTAAGTATTTTTGGGGATTTTTTTTGCCAAAAATAGTTTTCCGGTTTTTTTTATTATTTTTTGAAACGTTTTTTCTGTAACAGCCCTTTTTATTATCATTCATTGGATCTTATATGTGAATTTCAGACATTTTCGCTCAGTAGTTTCTTTGCAAACAGCGTTTCACTTTCAAACATTCAAGCGTACTGTTTTTTATTTTCTTCACTCCATTCGTCTGCGGCGGTTGCTCTGCGCTGTGATCGGCTCCTGCTCGGGTTTCTCCGGCGTGTTCGGCGGGATTAATCCAGATGGTTTTGTGGGTTTCAGTGTGCATTCGCTGGGTTTTGCGGTGAGTTTTCTTCGGGTTTGTGGCGGCTTTTCCCTGCATTGGGACGGCCCTGTGGTGCTTGCTGAATACACCGCAGGGTCGCCGAAATGGGATCGGCAAATCGCACCGAATTGAAGAGAACGAAAAGTCACTGAACATGCGGTGACTTTTCAATTCTCTTTGAATAACCCTGTAAATGTTTGCGTTTTAACACTCAGCTTTACTGGCGGGCATCGAATTACCAAATATTGATAAATCGCTAGTCTTCAAGCAAACCTATGTTGATTTTTATCTGCACGTGAATCAACTTGGAAAAGCTTAGAAAGAGTGGAAGATAAGGGAAAGAATCCGGAGGCCTCATTATAAGGCATGTAAGACGTTCCTGACTTGTGTTTTCTCCTCAATGTAAAAGCTAATTGGTTTTCTCGAAAAGAAAAAACAAGTGGTGACCTCGCCAGCTACCCTGTTCATAGAGCAGTAATGTAATAAAAAGAAGAATCTGCAAACCAGATGGAGAAAGAATGGGTTGTAAAAGTTACATAGTTACGTTTGCCCCAGTTTTAAGCACAGCTGATTAAACACGTCAATTTATGTCAATATCACATGCTCCAGTGTGAATTCATTCCGTTTGCGTCACCACTCAAACACCGGACACTAAACCCGAGCCAGCTATGGGCTTAATAAACGTTATTTATGTGGTCTGTCCTTATGTAGCAAGCTCTGCCACAGGAATTGTATCTTTTATAACTTTCTTTAAAGCAGGGGTGTCCAATCACTGAACTTGATTGTTATTGGAAGACAGCACCCGTACGTCTCTGATATAGCCGTGGGAACAAGTCAATGACTGGAAGGGTACATCCTCTATGTATAAGGGGACATCCTATCTTTCGGATTTTGTCACTGTTTTTTTTTTTAAAGGCAACATTATCATGGAACTATTTTCTAATTATGCAATTTATTTATTTATTTTCAAAGTATTTTACCAGGAAAGATACATTGAGATTTCTCTCGTTTTCAAGTATGTCCCGTGTAATTGATTCCCTCGCAGGATGCAAACCTATAACTTCCTATCATTCCTTTTAAAATTATCTAGCCCATTTAAAAAAAATGAGGGATAATCATAATGCAACCGCTGTTGAATTCTTTTGCGTATGTGTGCATGGAAGTAGGAATCGTGTGGGGATGCAGAGGGGGCATTTCCTTCCAAGAAAACTGTAAGGGGATGAAAGGGTAGCTAATAGCTATCCCCACTCCCGTTATGGTCACTGGTCTACATACCCTGTATATTATAAGTGAGGGCTCTGTGCATCCCTCTGTCAGTTCTGGGTCAGTGATAACACCGCAGGAAGCTGCTTGGACCTCCCATGTCTAAACAACTGCACATGTTACCCACTAGACCACCAAGTATGATCTAAAAAAGTGTTATCTTTATGTATTGCTACTTATCTGTTTCCGATCCTATCTGACTGTCGTCTGCCAGTCTGTCTAGCTGTCCCGTTATTATTAATCTATAGCTCTGTCTGTCTTCTGCCCATCCCTATTTCCATCGTATTTTGCTGTCAATTCGCCAGTATTTGATGAATTAGTAGCTTAGTGAACTGCCCCGACATTGCACCAAACGGTGAAATTCACTGTTCAGTGCAAATCGGTGCCAAATCAGAGATTAGTGAATAACCTCTTATGTGTCCAGTCAATCAATAAGTAATCGAAGAGGAGATCACTCTTGGATATGCTATATAATGCATAGCTGTTTTATTACAGGCCTTATTCTGCTTCCCTAAGCAAAGCTGTGAGGTGTCAGGCGTGGGTGCTTTAGATTAGCCAAGTCTGTATTTGACCAGTACTCAAACGATGAAGTTCAGCAGATAGCTTCAACTCAGCAAAACTGACACGTAGAAAGATGAATCCAGTTGAAGACTTTAATGATCAGACTGACAATCTTTATAATAGTGTACAGCAATGCAGGTAAAAAGCCATTAGTTTTGTCCAGCAGTGAGCACAAAATGGCTGCTATGTAACCAGGAAGTCCCTTAGAACAAGACACTGACCAAAGGGGTGGAAACTAGCTGGATACAGAAAGCTAAGGAAACCCAGCAAGGACAAATTAGCTATGAAATCAATAGCATGTAAGCAGCAAAGGCAGATTCAACACAAAACAGAAAAATATACAATAAATCAGGGCTCAAAGCTTTCAAGTCCCAAGCTACTAGCCAGACCTTAATAGTTACTCGCCACCAGTTGCCCCACCTACCCTGCCCTGAACTCCGCCCCTAAACACACCCTCTTAAATTATCTTATGAAATTACACTGTTAAAGGTTTTATTCAGAATAAAGTTACAAAAATAAATAACTTTAATAACCGGCCCGAGACCCCAGATATATGTATATCCAGACATCAGACCCAAGTAATATCTTCCAAGTACAGTCTCCTCTCCAACAGTTTTTAGGACCAAATTAATTTGGGGTTTATTCATCCGATATATCAAGGGGAACCGAATACTCTCTTTTAATTGTTCGTATGCCAGGTTATCAATAGATGTTAGAAGACCCCAGAGTCAGTTTTCCCCCTTGGATGCTTATACAGACAAACTCATTAATATTCGCGTGCAATACTTCCATCCCCATTGTTTTTTTTTGCTCTTTCCGTATCACTCATCTTTCTTTATAAATAGATATATTTTGCTGAACCTCAAACGCCTACGCCACCATTACACCAATTATGACCCCTCGCGGAAGATGTCAGTTTTGCCAAGGGTCCCCTTTAATTAATTTCTCTCTCCCCCCGTGATTCATTCCTCTCCCCCCCTGTAATTCATTCCTCTCCCCCCCTGTAATTCATTCCTCCCCTGCAATTTATTTCTCCCCCTCCCCTGCAATTCATCCCCCTCCCCTGCAATTTATTTCTCCCCTCCAGTGCAATTTATTTCTCCCCTCCAGTGCAATTCATCCCCCTCCCCTGCAATTTATTCCCCCCTCCAGTGCAATTTATTCCCCCCCTCCAGTGCAATTTATTTCTCCCCCTCCAGTGCAATTTATTTCTCCCCGCTCCCCTGCAATTCATCCCCCCCTCTTTAATTCATCCCCCTCCCCGCGAGTAGTAGAATGAGGGGGTGGGGATAATCCCTGCTTCCCTCACTCGCTGAGGCTCACCGGATCCTCCTTCACACTGTGCCTGGAAGATGAGGGGTGCAGCATGAAGGGAGATCCAGCGTGCAGCAGCGAGGTCCAGTAAAAGGGGGGCGGGAGAAGGAATTTGCACCCCCCTATTGTGGCACTCTGAGGTCTCTTGATGCTGCACTCACTAATGCCGCTTCGGTGAGACGGGTTGAACCTCTTTCTGATCTCGGAGTTTTGCTCGGCACACTCGCCTGTTTTCCGTTTGCTGCACCATGTGAACGGAACACGGGAAACTGCACCGAGCAAACATCCCGAATCAGTAAGAGGTTCAACCCGGCGTCTCCCCGAAGCGGCGTCAGTGAGTGCAGCATCGAGAGACAGAGGGCACGCCCAGCTACAGCAGGAAAAGTGAGAGTAAGAAGGGCATGCGGAGCTGTTAGCGTGACTTCGGCCGGCCGAAAATAAAGAATAAAAAAAAAAATGCTGCCACTGGAATACGCAGCGCAGGCAGCACGATATAATTTATCATGCTGCCTGCTTGTGCAGTTCCACTCGCCCACGCTTAATTTCCACTCGCCAAATGCGAGCAGGTGAGTGGAAATTTTGACCCCTGCAATAAATCCTAAATCATGGGGTATGACAGGCCTTCTGTATCCATATCAAACGTAAGAGCCATTAAGAAAACTAGGAGCCAATGACACATTTTCGGGAGCTAGGTTAAACAGAGTATATTTGTAAAGTATATAACGCAGTTCTAGGAATATACGATTACCTACTCTCTGTATTTGTGAAGTCCTGGTTTATTTAAACCTTTTATTACGAAGCATTTTTTGTCTTATCTTATTACTGTACAGCAGCGAGTAACCCCAGAGCTGTCCCTGTATTCTGCCCTCTCCTTGGCTATTGTAATGCAGTAGCAAAGTTTGTTGAACTTTTTGTTGCAGTGAGGGAGGGGGCAGCACCATGTCACATTAATACCAGTTATCAGGAGTGAGATCTCACAGAGATTTGCATTTCTAACCAAGAGAACACTAATCTTGCATCAAACGGTTACACAGATGTGGTATTGTATGCTAATTCTCTTTTTTTTTTGTATCACAATGCAAAATTGTGTGTAAACGTTTTTGGTAGTGAACAGGTTAATAATTTAATGAATTCATAGTGTTTGCCCTCCATATGGGACATTTATAAAGATCTATGTTGTGTAAATGTGATCTTTATATAATCTAGATAAATGGGTTTGTTACAGTTATATCGGCCGTGCACATAATGACATCCCATATCAACCACAGTGCAGCTAAGCACGCAACAACAACGAACGTAACTCTGTAGCGGCGCCATCATTTATCAGCACGGTGTTTTTAGCTGGTAAACAACCATTGCTGAATCGCACATGATTTATCTTAAAATGTGCTCCAAGGTCATATGCAGTTTATTTTTATTTAATTCGTGTTGATGTGCTTGATTCCCATTTTGATGAATGGCAACGAACGGCAATTTTCACAAAACGTTGTTTCCTACAAGGATAATTTGCATTCGCTGTAATCGCATTTAAACAAAAATAGCTTTGCCTTATCTGAGTAACCCACATTGTGAATCTACTTGGGAGCGCAGATTAATAAATATTCTAATGGAAAGCCGTTCCTTCTTTAATTAACGTGACAAATCAACTACAAATTGAACTTCATAATCAACTTGAAACCAAAACGTGACGTGGGAAATGGCTTCTTTGATCATGTGAAATAGATTTTGTTTACAATTTGTGTTTTTTTTGTGTTTTTTTTTTTTTTTTAGGATACATGTCCATCTCCTAATTCCTGCCGTGTGCCCTTAGGGAAATTCCTACTGGAATTAGGTCAGTAACCATGGAGAAGAATCTATGACAGACAGCGAACGTTTGCCCTTTAAGTCTAAGCTAGAAAATGCATTCTTACGATTTGTAAAAGTGGGAATAATACCCGTAATATTGACGACCGTCACAAACGTCCCATAGTTTTGAGTCTCCTCTTGCGGTGGAAACACGTTCGTGTTTGGCATCGTCCCTCTTTATCGACCTGTGCATATTATTATTTTAATCATTGGTTTGGTTCAAATCTGTTTGTTTTACAAACATCAGATCGATCGGTATTAATTCCATGCATGTAGGTCAATAAGTAGGTCATGTAGACGTTCTAGATGAGCATTGAAAACCGTGTAACATCCACTGACTCCTTTATTCTACGGATAATGTGTTTTATTTACTTAAAAGCGAGTTGTTGAGAGATTGGGGCCATTTCACAAAACCGCTAGGTCAAAAAAATATCCGACTGGTCGAGACCCAATTGTCTAATCTTTCACAACCACTAATAGAACTGCTAAGTGGATTTTCACTCGATTAGAAATTCTTCTTTATGGACAGTTTTAGAATCTTTATCCAAGCTTCGTTTTGGTTTAATATACAATCACTGATTTGGTCAAACATCTCAATTATGTAGTAGATTCTTACGGTCACTTAGATCTTAACCCCTTGGTGCTGTGGGGTATACTATGCCATCCCTGTGGCAGGCGTGCTTAAATGCCGAACGGGTACATATCACACCATGCGGCTTTCTGGCCCTTCTCCAGCCCGCCTCCCTTCCCAGCGTCAGATCACAGTCATTGGCTGCAGGGGGGCTTCCTGAACTCAGGCAATACCCTGTTTCCCCAAAAATAAGACCTATCCCGAAAATAAGACCTAGTGTGTTTATTTGATAACTGCCAAAATATAAGACCTACCCCGAAAATAAGACCTAGTTGTAGGGCAACTTGAAGAGTCGCGGTAGAGAATCCGTGATAACCAGAGGAAGGGAGGGAGCAGAGCCACATAAAGCTGTGGTCACACGAGTGTTCTTTAAGCAGAAGGAACATCCGTGAGACTGGACATTCCTTCCACTCTGATGCCAGTGTGGTCACCACGCTGAGCGCAGTTCGTGCGCTCAGCGATAAAAAATGCGATCCTCCTAGGGAGGATCATGCTTTGAAGCCCCGTCTGCGTCCATCGTAGCTGTTTGATGGGGAGGCTGAAATCACGTCTGGTAGTCCACGCAATTCGTGCGCACACTGCACCATGTGACCCACACCCTCCAGCCTTCACAAAGCTGCAACGGGCGCAGGGAAGTGTGGTCACACGGACACACTCAGTGCATTCCTTCTGCTCAAAGAACGTCTGCTCATGCTTCCTCTAACGCCAGCTCCTGTCACAGGTGGAGTGATACCAGATGTACACTGTCAAAAAAAACCCCACCAACATAAAAAATAAGACCTACCCCGAAAATAAGACCTAGTTTGTT
This sequence comes from Leptobrachium leishanense, assembly GCA_009667805.1. NCBI lineage: Eukaryota > Metazoa > Chordata > Amphibia > Anura > Megophryidae > Leptobrachium > Leptobrachium leishanense. The sequence continues at coordinate 43,448,185 of CM019068.1, forward strand.
GTTTGGGGGCCAAAAAAATATAAGACAGTGTCTTATTTTCGGGGAAACACGGTACCAGTGATCGGCCTGTTGGGAAGTGAGGTGGGCCTGAGGAGGGCCAGAAAGCCTGTGGGGTATGCTATTCCACCTTGCAGCGTTTAAGCCATCCTGCCACCTGGTATAGCTGCAACATTAAGTGGGTCAAAGTCCCACGCCCAATGTTTGGGCTCCTTTGATAAAGAATTTCTCCTTATATATGCCCTAGCATTTTTTTATCTAATACACAAATAGTAGATTTTTTAGTATTCCCTTTCAAACTTTAGCTACACGCCATGTTTGGCGGCATGCCCCCCAGTTGAGTTAAATCTGTGAGTGGAAGACCACTGTGACCATCAATGCTCAGGGCACACTGTAAGATGCCCTCAGTAAGCTCCAACCATGAAGGGGGAAGATGGCAGTCCTTGGCGCATGAGCAGACCATGTAGTTTCTTTATGATATCACAAAGTGCTCGGTTCAGGTGCACCTTAAGCTTTCTTGAGCAGGAACCACCTTACCTCTTATTTGTGTATGTTGAGCTAAATTTGTTCTAATTACCTGTTTGCTTTGTCTTACAGTGTCTGACTCCAAATATAACTACACTATTTAAATAATGATAATGTAGGGCCCTATTACACTCTTCGCGCACAATTTTGCGCGTGCGCAAAAACGCATTAACGCAAGGGGAAAAACCCTTCGAGCTGAACATCGTATTACGACGTTTGCGCACAAAATGCGTGTTAACGTCTAACGCAAGTGACCCTGTGCGAACGAAAGTTCGTTCGCGCATCCCATACTTAACATTGTGAGCGCCAATGCGTTCGCGCGCTGGTACGTGGCTGGTATTACAATCGATACGCAAATTTTAACTAACAACGTTTACGTGCATAATTTTAACGTCTTTTAAAAGCTGGTGTTAATGGCAAATCTGAACGTCCTGGCCGAACCCAAATACACCAGCACGAAAAAAAAAAAAAAAATACAGCAAAGTATAGTTACACATTCTACACATACCCAAACAATAAAATTGAGTGGTTGTGCGTGTTTTTTATTATTGGTGCAGCATATATACTCAGATTGATTTTGACAGACGCAAAAACTGAACGGGAGACAATTGTGGTTCTTATTTCTGATTGCCCACCGATTTCTGCGAGAAACGTTAACGCGCCCGCGTTTTCGTGCGTATTTTTACGCGCGATATTTTCGAACGGATGAAAAAAAAGCGCTCGGATTGTAATACCAACGTTAACGTTTAAAAAAAAAATTGCGCTGTGCGAGCTTTTTTGCGCAAGGAATGTAATCGAGCCTGTAGAGTCTTGAAAAGGGAAATCAAACCTTGATAATGGGATTTTTAGACCTAAGACACCTTCTTCATCTTCGTCCCTAGTGTGATGTGTCACCCAGTTACTTTGATTGCTCTTGTACAAATGTTTACGGATATGGGGTAAGATCACTTGTGCAATGCCGTAACCCATTTCTTACATGTTCTATTTATTTATACGTTTGTGATTTTGTAGAGTCGTAGGGTCTATAATTTAGAGAGACGACCGTGGACTCGTCCGTACTTTCTTCTGTCATTTCTATAGCGGGAAGAATTTAATGAATGCTTGTCGTGTCATCACCAGCTAATGCGATTTTTATTTACAAATCCATGGTGCATGTGAGAGAGGGAGGAAAAAAACTAATTCAATTTTCAACGAGCTCCTGCACATATTCAGGCTGAATAACCATGCACAGTTGGATGATCAATACCTGACATCGCGCGTGGGAGAACGTGCAAGGGGCAGATGTGTCTACAAATGAATCCGTGCCATCTTTCATCTCGTTCTGGCAAACCTGATTGCTGCACGATAGGAATATATGCTACCACAGGGAATCGAAGGCAAGTCGGTGGTTTAGATCGGCCCCCGCCACCTCGCTGCTTGCTGACGCTATGAGAGTCAAAGCCGGTACTGGAATGTGGGAAACACTTGCCTCTTACACCGGTGTCATCATCTTCCTCACTATTTATCACAGTGGCATTTAATTGGGTAAGAAGGGATGTTGAAGGATAAAAACCTCTTGCGATACAGTAGCAGAGTGATGAAATGCCTGCGCTTTAATACGTTTTATTTTTTTTGGCATGGGTGCATTCGCAAAGCGTTTGGAACGTTAAGAAGTGTAAATGTATCTCGTGCTTTACCTTCTGTTGTGGGAAATGTGCAATGAGGCTATATGCACATCTTGCCACGGCTGAGACTATTCCCCGGCTCATGATAAATGATCTCATTGCTTCATGCTAGGGTCGTGTAGGTGTATTTACTGAAATATAGGGCATCCTGGAAGATGGGGCTGTGTGATTCCCATTACTATAAAAAATGAGCTGTAACCTGTTAAACATACAAAGTAAAGTGTAAGAAGGCCAACAAAGATAGTGCAGTCACAGTGATTTATGAGAAGCTTGCAAATTGGATTCTTTGGGGGATAAAACATACAAATTAGGTAATTATTTTGAAGGTAGACCAGCTTTTTTTCGTTCTGTACACAGAAATCTAGATTCATGTGAAAGATAGCATGAATATACACATTGGTGGCCGGTTACATAGTTCATGACTTTAGGCCTGTTATCTGTTGCTGCAAATAACCTGTTATCAACCCGTCCGATGAGCGTATACATAAATAACGTCAATTATCTAATGGCTTATAGAAAAACCACCGAACCAAAACCTGTTAAATTTTAATATGCTATGCATGTAATGTGTCAGGTTTCATGACATCGGATCTAAGGATCAGATATTTTCGGGCCCTGTTACATTCTTCACGCAAAAACACACGCGCAACGCGTGAATTTGTGCGCCCATCGCTGGAATTACAATCCTCGCGCATTTTTTCATCCGTCGAGCAATAACGCGCGTACAACGGACGTGCACAAACGCGCGCGCGGCAACGTTGCACGCAGAAATCAGTGTGCTTTTTTTTTTTTTCACGCGATTCAGCCAATCAGAATTAAGAACCAAAATTGTTTCACGTTAAGTTTTTGCGCCTGTCAAAGTCAATCTGCGCATATATGCTGCATCAATCAAAAATGCACACACAACTTCTCAAATTTATTGTTTGGGTATGCGTAGAATGTGTAACTATACTTTGCTGTGTATTTTTTTTTGGGCTGGTGTATTTGGTTTCGGCCAGGTTGATAGAATTTGCCATTAACACCAGCTTTTAGGAGTTGCTAAAATTATGCGCGCAAAGGCTGTGTGTTAAATCCTTCGTATAGATTGTGCGCTGGTACGCAGACGGTATTACAAACGCATTTGCGCTCACAATTTTAAGTATAGGACGTCCGACGTACAGTAAGCTCACGCAGGTTCACCCGCGGTAGACGTATACGCGCGTTTGTTGCGCTGACATTGTAATATGACGTTCAGCGCAAAGAGTTTTGCCCCTCGCATTAATGTGTTTTTGCCCCAGCGCAAACGTATGCGCGAACATTGTAATAGGGCCCTTCATGTTTTATTTTGGTTTAGTAACTGGACATGTAGGGACCTATTACATAACACTAACATTAGTGCTCAGCTGTGTGAGCGTTAACATTGGGTTAGTGGCCCTAGCGCGGGCCAACCATATTACATTGTGAACGCTAACGGGTTAAAAATCCTGTTAGTGATTCGGAGGGCGAGATTACTGTACTTTACGCTCCCTATGCTTAACATGGGGAGCAAAGTGTTACTTAGCATTAGGATTACAAAGTCCTAACTCAAACGTTACCCACAGGTTGGAGCTGGTGCTAACGGATTCCGCTTCTGTAGAATCAGTTGGCACCAGCTGTAAACCTCCCAAAAATCACATTCTCATCTCTCATCCCACGGTAAGAATGGCGGCCCGACCCGTCTCTTCTGGCCGCTGGGAGCAGAGTGAGACTGGGGATAAAAAGTCCACCAGTCTCTCTCCGCAAATCACTACGCTGACCAGCAGGATCTCACGAGAGGCGAGATCCTGCAGGTCATGGGACCAGCAGTCAAAGCCTCAATGGACTCCATGAAGGGGATGCTCGGCGCGGTGTGTTAGCGCTGCCGAGTATCCTGAGGCTTAGCGCCTCGTCCGTAATCTATCACGCTTAAACAGGGACGCTAAGGAGAAACCTGCAGGTGCAGGTCCCCGTTTTACCGAGCACATTGTAATACTGCAAATAAAAAACTAGAGACAAATTTGTCTTTCCAAACACTATAGGAGAATAACTAATATAATATATTTAAACCGGGGGATAAATGGGTAATAAATGGTTAGATCGGCAGGGCCCCCAGGCCAATGAGGTTTTTCCATAGGGTTGGTCTCGCAGCACCCCACTGTTTTTTTTTTTTGCCCTCCTCCCCAAATAAATATATAAATAAAAGGGGTTAAAAAGGAGCCCAGGTAATTATGCTTCACTTTATTTGTGCAGTATCTTGCATATAAGTGCTATATTGTTTCTGAGTAACAAAAGTAATCCATATCAGTGTTTCCCAACCCAGTCCTCGGGTCCCCCTAACAGGCCAGGTTTGCAGATATCTGAAGCACAGCACAGGTGATATGATTTGCTGCTCAGTGATTGCAGGATTCCAGGGCCAGCCCGACAATGGTGCAGAGCGGAGCAGCAGCGAAATTCGGGGGCGGCAAATTTCAGCCCCCGGCACCGCTGCTGCGCTCTGCACTATTTTTTTTATGCGGCTGCAGGAGATCGTGCGGCTCCCGCGTTCATTCCTTCAACGAGCGGCAGCCGCATGAGTATCTGCCGCTCGCCTGAGATCCATCCGCCAGCCTGCCGCGATCAAGATCACATGATCTTGCGAGATCGCGGCAGACTGGAGGGTGGATCCCAGGCGAGCGGCAGATACTCATGAGGTTGCCGCTCGTTGAAGGAAGGAACGCGGTGACCGCACAATCTGCCTGTCGGAAGGGCCTGGCAGAGGTGAGCCTGGGGGCAAATCTATCCATGTGTGAGCCTAGGGGCAAATACATCCATGTGTGAGTCTGGGGGCAAATATATCCATGTGTGAGTCTGGGGGCAAATATATCAATGTGTGAGCCTGGGGGCAAATATATCCATGTGTGAGTCTGGGGGCAAATATATCAATGTGTGAGCCTGGGGGCAAATATATCCATGAGTGAGCCTGGGGCAAATATATACATGCGTGAGCCTGGGGGCAAATCTATCCATGAGTGAGCCTGGGGCAAATATATGTATGTGAGAGCCTGGGGGCAAATATATCCATGAGTGAGCCTGGGGTAAATATATCAATGTGTGAGCCTGGGGGCAAATATATCCATGTGTGAGTCTGGGGGCAAATATATCATTGTGTGAGCCTGGGGGCAAATATATCTATGAGTGAGCCTGGGGCAAATATTTCCATGAGTGAGCCCGGGGGCAAATATATCCATGTGTGAGCCTGGGGGCAAATATATCCATGTGTGAGGCTGGGGGCAAATATATCCATGTGTGAGGCTGGGGGCAAATATATCCATGTGTGAGCCTGGGGGCAAATATATCCATGTGTGAGCCTGGGGGCAAATATATCCATGTGTGAGCCTGGGGGCAAATATATCCATGAGTGAGCCTGGGGCAAATATTTCCATGAGTGAGCCTGGGGGCAAATATTTCCATGAGTGAGCGTGGGGGCAAATATATCCATGTGTGAGCCTGGGGGCAAATATATCAATGTGTGAGTCTGGGGCAAATATATCAATGTGTGAGTCTGGGGCAAATATATCAATGTGTGAGTCTGGGGGCAAATATATCCATGAGTGAGCCTGGGGCAAATATATCCATGTGTGAGTCTGGAGGCAATATACCCATGTGTAGGCACTGCTGGGTATGTGATGCTGGGCACTGCTGGGTATGTGATGCTTGGCACTGCTGGGTATGTGATGCTGGGTATGTGATGCTGGGCTCTGCTGGGTATGTGACGCTGGGCACTGTGTATGTGACGCTGGGCTCTGCTGAGTATGTGAAGCTGGGCACTGCTGGGTATGTGACACTGGGCTCTGCTGGGCATGTGAAGCTGGGCACTGCTGGGTATGTGACGCTGGGCACTGCTGGGTATGTGACGCTGGGCTCAGTTATATACACCTCACATTACTGTATCACAGAGCTCCACAGCAATAAAATTCTAATGTACGGTGTGTATGAGTGTTTGAATTTTATTGCTGTGGCGCACTGTGATACGCTCATACACGCTGTGTGTTTGTTTTTTTTTGGGGGGGGGCAGCATTTCATCCTTCGCTCCAGGCAGTACAATGTCTTGGGTCGGCCCTGCAGGATTCAGTCTGCATTTCCCCAATGCGATCCTTAAATTCTGGCATGTAAGGAGGACTTAAAGACCAGGGTTGGGATCCACTGATCTATAAGATTTCAGACAATTGATCCCCAATCTATGGATGTAATGACTGAATTGGCAGATACTACAAAAATTGAACATACAATACAAAAGGGTAATATAATTTTTGTAGTTTTTTTTCTTACACTAATTTGAAAGCATTTAAATTTATTACAATGCTATTTATTCATTAGTTCAATAATATTTTAAACCGAGACGGTTCTTTGAATGTGATAGGCCAGGGTGACTGGCATCTGAAATAAATTTATCCAGCAGAACATACAACCTGAAATCCATCGCTACTGAAAAAGGTGTTGATTACATGTTTGACCTAGTTGTTTATGTTTGTGATCTTACACGGCTTTAAAGAATAATAATAGAAACCCCAGGAAATAAATAAAGGGTAGCCTGTAAAAATATTATTTCTACTCTTAGACTTAAGCAACAGGAATCATTCTCAAGTAAATTTCATAGCCGCGGGATCCTGGCTTAAAGCTTGAAGAAATATCACAATTTGTTTCTGAGTAATATCTTTTGTGCTTTCATTATAAGAAGGCTTCCTGATACTTTCTAAACAGGTACGAAGAAGTCACTTAATCCGGCGGCCCCTGCAGGGACTCCTTTATAAGCTATGCAGAGCGGTCGATTGACTTGCGTATAGAACTTAATAGCACATAAGAGTTATTTAGCCTCCCTTGGCAATTCCCTTACTTATTGCAACCTCAGGCTATTTCATCAATGGCCTTTTCCTAAAAAAATAATAATAATAATGCGATACTATTTATGCTTGAATAGGATATACATTTAGGGCCCTATCACCTCCTTAACGCTAGCGCTCACATAAATTAGTGTTAGCGTGCCACATAAATCACCTCCCGATTGCTAATGGGTTAAAAAAAATAATTAGTGCATTGGTATTAGCGCTTTTTAGTACCAGCTTACTGTACTTTTTCGCTCCCTATACTTAACATGGGGAGCGCAAAGTGTAAGCACAGAGTAAGTAAGCGTTAGGATCACAAGGTCCTAACGCTAATTACAAACAGCTGTCGCTAACTAAAAACGTTTGCTACAGCTTAGAGCTGGTGCTAACTGATTCCAATGCTGCAGAATCCGTTGGCTGCAGCTGTAAACCCCCCCCCCAAAAAAAAATCAAATCCTCGTCTCTCATCCTGCGGCGAGAACGGAGACGCGATCCGTCGCTTCTGGCTGCCGGGAGCAGAGTGAGACTGGGGTGAAAAAGTCCACAGTCTCCCTCTGCGATCACTCCGCCAACCGGCAGGATCTCGTGACAGGCGAGATCCTGCCGGACATGTGACCTGGCAACAGAAGCCTCCATGGAGTCCTACGTACTCCACAGTGGGGATGCTGGGGACGGCGCTTTAGCGCTGCCCCGAGTATCCTGGAGCCAAGTGGCCGCTACGTGCCACGCTGCTGGACTCAGTGCCTGCCTCGTAATCTACAGATAAAACGGGGAGATTAATTTTCCCCTTTGCGTTCCCGTTTTAGCAGTAGGCAGCCGATAGTGCCCTTAAAGTGCCTCTGCACCTGTAGCTGTCTCTGACCATATGGGCATATATTTGATTGTGCATGTATCATATGCAGGTCTCCTTTTCCTTGGGTAGCGTAATCTTGCTATGGTATTTGGAGCCTGGATGGCACCTTTTTTCCCCAAGTGGAGCGTGTCTATTTGTTGGCATTTAAAGAGCTGGCGAAGGAAGCCGTGGGACGATTGATCCCTCCAATACCACTAAGAAAGCGTACAATGTCATTCTAAGGCTGATTAACTGAAAACAAAGGGGACTTGGACTGTCTTTATAAAGAGAACTGCAGGACATTGGTTAATATGACAACTGACCCAATTATACGATGTACCTATGCAGTGTTCATTTCATCGACTAATAAGTATCGTCACAGACTTTGTTGAAATTTAATTTTCAGTGACTAAAACTCAATAAAAACGAAGTTATGATGACTAAAACTATGATCATAATCCACTGACATTTTCGTCACTATTAAAAACAGAAATGATGAATCTTCTATGTTCAGATAACATGTGCGATGGCGGTACAGCCAAACGTTTGTTTCTTAAAAAAATATTTCACTCCTGCTTGAAAGAATGAGGAATGTCACGTGTAAGTTTGTGAAAAAGACAAGTCATACTCCTGTTTCTTTCTGACACTTGGATTTGTCTATATTTATCATAAAAATAAATTGTAGTATAGAATATGTTCAAACATTAATGCAACAGAGAATAATAGGTTAATGAAGGGTTACTCCAGGGGCATATAATGCGTTAACACTTTAAACCTATTAAAACAATTCAGACAACTAAAATAGGACTACCTACATATAGTTACATAGGCTGAAAAAAGTCATGCGTCCATCAGGTTCAGCCTTTCACACATCACCTACTGCTGTTGATCCAAAAGAAGGCAAAAAACACAGTCTGACTCGCTCGCCGATATGCAACACACTGGGAAAAAATTCCTTCTTGACCCCAGAATGGCGTCAGATTTCTCCTTGGATCAACTTACCCACATATTAAATATTATAGCCCTTAATATTCTGTGACTGCAGGAAGTCATCCAGTATTTTTTAAAAAAGTCTGTAAGTCTCTGACCCAACCACCTCAACAGGCAGAGAATTCCACAGCTTCATTGTTCTCACTGTAAAATAACCCTTCCTATGCTTTAGGCTGAATTTCCTTTCGTCCAGTCTAAATGTGTGACCTCTTGTCCTGTGTATAGTCCTGTTAATGAATAGGTTTCCAGACAATGGTTTATAATGGCCCGTATATATTTATTTAAAGTTATCAGATCCCCTCTAAGGCCTCGTATAGATTTATATAAAGTTATCAGATCCCCTCTAAGGTGCCGTTTCTCTAAACTAAACAGGTTTAAGCTTGTTAGTCTTTCCTCATAACTTAAACCTTCCATTCCCCACATTCATTTAGTCACCCGTCTCTGCACTTTTTCTAGCACCATAATATCCTTTCTTAAAACAGGTGCCCATAATCACACAGCTTATTCAAGGTGCATTTTACCATTGATATATAAAGAAGCAAAATTGTGTTTTCATCTAGAGTGAATTCCCCTTTTAATGCCAATACTTTGCTGGCCTTGGCGGCTGCTGTTTGACATTGCACATTGTTACTTAGTTTGAAGTCTATGATTGTTCCCAAATCCTTCTCCTGCTTGGATTGCCCTAACTCCGTACCATTTAGGGTATAGGTTGCTTGTGTGTTCTTCACTCCAAAGTGCATAACTTTGCATTTATCTACATTAAATTTAATTTGCCATTTAAGTGCCCAGTCCCCCAATCTATCTAAATCCCTCTGCAGTGAAGTAACATCCTGCTCACATTGTAATACTTTTCCTAGTTTTGTGTCATCTGCAAACACTGATACATAATGGATCATAACACCTTGTAGAGCCCTCGGGAAAATTTGAAATGCCAGTTTCCTCACTCTACCCTTTTCTCTGGTGGTTCAGCATCTCGGCCCTTATCGTAAGAGGTTTGTGCATTGGGTAATTATTTTCCCATTGCTTGGAGCACCAACCCACTGGACAACCAAGGTAAATAGAAGTCAATCCCCATGCAAGATACTTTTTCCCTTAGCAAAAGTACCCAGTTACCTGCAAGAGGTAGCATGTCACGTGATCGTGGGGGAGACTAGAAGCTATTTGAGCGTCCAGCTAACCAGTGATTTTCAATGCCGTAGCACGGCATTTTAGTTCCCAAAGGTCCTGAAGCCCCAGACCCAGAGTTCAGTGCTCAGGTTCTGGGTGGGACTAAGCTCCTGTGCTCAGAGAGCTGAACTAGTCTCTGAATCCCCCTCCCAGAGTGGTAACACTACGCAACATGTTCCTTTAACCTAGTTTGTCTTCGTGACGTGTGTCACTTGGAACTTAGGGTACATGGGCCTAGAAATGTATTTGGGAGGTGCAGGCCTCATGTTCTATATTATTTCCCTGCCCTCTCTTGTGTTTAAGTCACCCTGAGCATGTAGGGTGCAAGGTGTTTGGGTAATCTGTGTTTTGTACGAATAATGTTATCGTCTATCGTTATGGTTCATGTGCATCTGTTGCTATCTGCTGATGGGATTACTAGGTTATGTTGGCTTTTTCCAGCTAAGGAATGTGGGATAATCTGTTGTAGATTTGAGCAGCCTTGTTGATCTGCCTTGTCAGGCAAACACTGCCCCATTAATCGGCTGTTTTAAACTGTAATCCCGTTTACCATCACCGACTGTCCTTGTATCCTGCCTAGAAATGTTGATGCAATGTTTATCTCGCTGTCTGTACCGGGTCTGATTAGGTCTCCCACTACCGAGAAGCATACTGAAGAAACTTCACAAAATCACAACATGGGAAACTTTCTAGGGGAGGGATTATGATGTTACAGTTACAAGTATTTATAAAGTGCCAACAAATTCCTTAGTGCTGTACAATGGGAGAGACAGAACAACAACTATACATACAAATTACACACATGGGACAGAAGGAGGGAGGACCCTGCTCGAGAGTTTACAATCTAAGAGGAGAGGGGTGACCCATTAGGTGAGGGTGAATAGGGTAAGTGGGTTGCCGTAGGGCTGAATGGGAAGAGGAGCAGGAAATGACAGTGGGGAGATCATGGAGTAAGCCGATAGGCTTATCTAAAGTAATGCGTTTTCAGAGACTTCTTGAAGGATCGGAGATGTAGTGCTGTAAGATGCCAGGGTGTTATGTCCCATTGGTCTTAGGCCCCTCCTGGTACAGTATACATTCTATAAAGGGGTTCTGTATTTCTGTTACAATGAAAACCTCCAGATATGCAGTGTCGTCTTATTTCTGGGTCGAAGCTAGCAAAGCTCTCTACTTGTCCGGGTCCTCAAGCTTCATCGGAGGACTGGTGGAAAGCACGAGAGTCTGCAGGGGAGGGCACGGGGGTCCGGCAAGGTAGCCGCATTGACAAATGAGAAAATAATAGACCAGTGAAATCTTATATAGGAATTAATAAGGGCAAAAAAAGTAATCTGCGCAAAACCCAACCAGATTCTGAAGGTAGCTAATGAAGTGAATCTCTTATTTCTCCTCAATTTATTTTCGTCAATGTTTCATTGTTATAGAGCATTTCTTTTCATTGAGTTTGTATTCTAGGCTGTTTGAAAAACACAACTAAGAAATTCCTGGTGATTTGTTATGACATCGCTGGATCTGCTAAAATCCGTTTCTGTTACTCGTGGTAGCCGGAGGGAAACTTTGCTTGGTCACAGCCACAGACTTTACTTTCCCGTGCAAAAGCCTGATCCTTTGTTGTAGCATATATATATATAAAATCAAATATTGTCTGTAATAGGAAGAGACACATAAACACTGTTCGGTACAGCTGAATAACCATATGATCTGCGTGTCTGAAATGCACTGAAGTGTGCAGGCAGCTTCACATTTAGAATGCAGACTATCGCTGTCTAGATTTTTGCTGACTTAAACTGAAGGATTGGAAATGAATGAAGGGGGACATTGACAGAGGGTACTTGTAGGGTAAATGTAGAGCAATCAACAGTCTTATAGAGATAAATAATGTATTAAAGTTATAAGTAAGATGTGAAATGGCAGAACAGGTAACTACGTAATCAGATCAAAGTGTGGAACCAAGTGCCTTTCATTGGGATCTTCCTCCGTAAATAGTTTTCATAGAGCACCTCCAATAAACAAAAACATATATAGTGCAGGACTGCTTGTGTCGGGTCTAAATAGAATTGAGTACAGTATACACTCACATAAGTCCAGGCTCATCACATGTCGCAGATGGACCCATAAAAGGTGATTCCCCCCTTTCTTTAGCGCCAATGGGCAATGGCACAACCTCAAAATAGCAGAAATCTATACTGCAGGGAGACCTTTACACTCTATAAAATAAATTAAGTAGCCGAAGGCCCACTCACATGAGCAGGTGTTTTTACTAAAAGACACCAAATCCCAGGCAGCCGGTAATTTTAGGGAGTACCGGTTCCCCCATCACTTTGAGCCGTCCTCTATGTATATCCAGGAAATAAGCGGCCACAAAAATGGATAGTAACATAAAAATCACTTTATTTAAAATAAACATTCAAAGACGCGTTTCGCTGTATAATCAGCTTCTTCACTTGGTATATCTAGGTAACTATGTAACAAAGTTAGCCTGTATCATTAAAAAGATATGGGACAAATTTAATAGATCTGTACAATTCAGTTCAGCCTGAAAGCAACTTCGACCGACTATTGACAATTGCAGCGATTTGGAACCATCCAAATTCGGAATATCCAAGCCGCCGAACTGGATCACTTAAAAAATGAATAAATTATGGATCAATCCAAAGCAACCCAAATATAATTGTATTGATTTGGATTCCTGAAAACAAGTGGACTCACTGTGCAATGCAAATTCCCTAACCCTAATATGTAAACAAGCAAAAATGATAACCATAAGCCTAAAAGCCTAAACCCTTTAGGTTTACTAACCGTACCATAATCATAAAACAACCCTAACCCTGATCATAAAAAAGAATCAGTAGACTTAATAATAAAACATGCAAAAATGGTAATAACTCTAAAAGTAACTCTAACACTAAAAAGCGGAAATGATAACTTGAACGATACCCTCACCCTAATCATAAAACAAAAATGGTAATACCTAATCATAAAACAAGCAGAAATGGTAACTCTGACGTTACAGTAACTCTCCTCATAAAACAAGCAGAAAATGTAACCATAAGCCTAACTCTAGCCCTAACAGTAACTCCTACCCTAGTGCTAGCTGTAAGTATAACGCTTACCTTATTTTCTGAGTATGAATCCCCTGAATACTCTGATCCAATCTGGAACATACGGATCAATTTGAATCAGTAACTTCTGTATCTGACCTATTTGGATCAAAAAATTTCCGAAGCTGAATTGAAATGTTTTGCCGTGCACATATCTAAAATGTAGCATTAATTGTGGATTTGATGGCTAACATTAGAGCGATCAATGATGGCGTGCGCAGTCTGTTTCATTAGGGTGCGCACCGATATAATTTTTTTTATTACATATCTAGGCTTGGATAATAATTTTGTACAGAACAGTTATTTTTGTTAGTGTTCATGCTATTTATCATGAACCAGATAAAAAACAGCCAAAATATCAATGTGGGGGGGGTCAAAGATGAACCCTTTACCCAACATTAGGTTAGGGTGTGCCTGGGCACAACAGGCACACCCCGGGCCCTATTACATACTTAACGCTAATGTTAGTGCTCAGATGTGTGAGCGTTAACATTGGCTTAAGTGGCCCTAGCGCAGGCCGACCATATTACATTCCGAACGCTAACGGGTTAAAAAACCCGTTATCGATTCAGATCTTGCACTTTTCAGCGCGAGGTTACTGTACTTTGCGCTCTCCATGATAAGCATAGGGAGCGCAAAGAGTTTATTAACGTTAGGATTACAAATTCCTAATGCTAATTTATGTCCCGCTGCGGTTAACTCAAAAGTTAACCACAGCTCGGAGCTGGTGCTAACTGATTCCGCTTCTGCATTATCAGTCAACACCAGCTACAACCCCCTCCCCCCAAAAAACATCAGATGCTCACCTCATCCCGCATCGAGAACGCCGGCTCAATCCGCTTCTTCTGGCTGCCAGGAGCAGAGAGAGACTGGGGGGGGGGAGTCCCCAGTCTCCCTTCGTAATCACTCCGCCGACCTTCAGGATTTCATGAGAGGCGAGTCCCAGCAGTTGAAGCCTCAACTCCATGGAGGGGATGCTCAGGGCGGCGCTTGGCGCTGTCTCAAGCATCCTGAGGCTTAGCGCTGCATTATGGAGCATGCAGCTGAATCAGCACCTGCCTTGTAATATGGTCCTAAAACGGGGACGCTAAGGAGAAACCTGCAAACCCTATGAGAGCATTAGACAGTTACCTTAGAAAGATAAATGCATAAATTGATTCAAAGATAGACAGACAGGCCAACAGGTAAACTGGTCTGTTTATAAATAAAGTGTCTGTGGTTACAGACATGTTTCTGTTAACGAGGAATTCGAGATGGCCAACAACTAACTCTCACATTTATGACCAACGTATCAAAGTGGAGAAAATGCTACGGCTTGAATATTTTAATTTAAAATGTACAGTTCCTGGATGACTTTGGTATTATATATATATATCATATATCATAGTCAGGTCCAGAAATATTGGGACATCAACACAATTCTAACATCTTGGCTCTATACACCACCACAATGGAGCTGGAATGAAACAAACACAATGTGCTTTAACTGCAGACTGTCAGCTTTAATTTGAGGGTATGTACATCCAACTCAGGTGAACGGTATAGGACTTACAGCAGTTTGCAGATGTGCCTCCCACTCGTGAAGGGACCAAAAGTAATGGGACAATTGGCTTCTCAGCTGTTCCGTGGCACGTGTGTGATATTCCCTCATTACCCCAATTACAATGTGCAGATAAAAGGCGCAAACTTAATTTCAAGTGTACTATTTGCATTTGGAATCTGTTGCTGTCAACTCTCAAGATGAGATCGAAAGAGTTGTCACTATCAGTGAAGCAAGCCATCATTAGGCTGAAGAAACAAAACAAACCCATCAGAGAGATAGCAAGAACATTAGGCGTGGCCAAAACAACTGTTTGGAACATTCTAAAAAAGAAGGAATGCACCGGTGAGCTCAGCAACACCGAAAGACTGTCGGATATAATCTCTGCACGTGAATACAACACGTTTGTATATATTGGATTTATCAGCCAAGCCTCCAATATGTCTATATTGGACCTACTGGACCTACCTCGGCAGTCGTCTCCAATATATCAGGGATTATTATTTCATAAGAAACTTATACGAGACACAAATATCAATCGTTTATATCTCTTAGAAATTATCCTGAATTCTTTTCATTGTCTGTGTTTTGCTTTAAAAAAATACAATAATCAATAATCGGATAAAAATATATATATATTTATTACGTATACAAAAGAATTTCAAATCTCATATCATGAACAACAATTTATAAACCACACTCCATCAGCATATAAAAACTAGCTTCACAATATATGTATCTCCGGTTAGTAACTGCATATATGATTAATATCATTTATTTTCTCAGTTAGTAACTAATACACAAATGGTTAATAAACATTTCTGCTTAATACAACATGCATTTCCCAGCAAACAATGTTTAACCAGCCAGCTCTTATAGATATATATATATCTCTGCTACATGGATCAACAAAAGATGAGCTAATTTGATGATAAATAATAAAAACTTATTTAGTGAATCCTCCCCTAATCTCGAGAATTAAACTTCTAATCTTCTGCTTTTTATTTTGTAGTTATATAATTCCTTGCTTATTAATTTTAATCACAGTAATTTCCAAATTCAATATATATATTGGTATCAATCTTGCAACATGTCTTTAGGAATAAATCCTTATATCCACTTCTTCATATTTCTATCTGCAGAATAGAAAATACTTAGAATTTGGATTTTAACCGTATCCGAGAAGTCTCAGTCTGCGTTGCAAAATCTCTACAAATATATTTTTACATTAATTCCTTATTTCATACATTACCTGTCCAATTTGGATGTTGATGAGTCTGCCTTGGAATTTTCTATGTGATGCTTTGTTTTGGAATATGTGAAAATTATCGATATTAGATAATCAATGCATGCGAGTTAGAGATTTGGTGAGAATATTGATTGCCTCATGTCTTGGGATCTGAGTGCATGGCGATGTGAGTCTGATGTGAGTCTCCGTCTGATCTCCGACTTCTCAGAGTGTCATGTATAATGAATGTCTGAGCGCATGGTGATGTGACTCTCTCCGCTGGAATCTCTGACTAACCTTACCAAAAACTTTTTCCCGCTTATTATAGCCACACAGTTAATATTAATGATAATATAAATCATTATTTTTACTATCCTGTAGAGGGCAGTGTTGCACTTCTAATTTAATTCCATTAATTCCATTAATTCTTATCTTAGGGTCAAAAGGTCAGACTAACTTAACAAAGAACCTTGTCTTCTAACTAGACTCTAGACTCTAGACTGTCTCTTGAGATTTATAGCTCTCCTCCCTTTTGGTTGCTAAGAGCCTTATCAGCTAAATTCTTTTCTGGTTACAGAATATTCTTCAGTGATTTCTTTTATTTATCAATTATACTTTCTACAATATTTATTGGAGTATATATTTCACTATTGTAATTATAATAAAAATATACCTTGATTATAAACATATATTTTGTGAATATAATTCTATATTACAGAATGCTTTAACTCTTATTCCTATACCCAAAAGAAACAAAATCTCTTTTGTTTTAAAAATTTAGAATAGACCAATAAATTTACTTATGACATGTCTTAGCATTATCTCACATTCATCCTAGGTTCCTTCATGTCTGGGACTTCTTAACCCAGGAATGAACTTTGTAAAAAAAATCTTGTTCATTTCTAAACCTAGAGAATATTTTGAAAAAGAAAACTGTCTTTAAAACAAAATGGCTACAAGCATCCATTTTAAATTCTTTGTCTCTCTAATATACCCGACATAACCCCCCTGTGGTTTCTTGGATATTTATTAACCAATTAAATTTCAGGAAAACATACAATATCTCCCCCCTTTACCAATTAGGCTAGGTCTCCGCCTTTCGCAACACGTTTTTCTTCTTTCATCCATTTAATAATTGAAGATGTAGTGTTTTTAAACTTCAATGTACGTACTTTCTTTGTTAGTACAATCATCCAGACAGTTAGAAACATAATTACTATACAAATCACAATCTCTGTAATCTTCGGCCCGTTATAAGCAGATAGCAATTGATGATCAATCTGTGAATACATTGGAGCATAAATTGTTAGATTATCTTTTTATTATTAGAAGTTCAATAGTATGGTCATGCTAGTTCTTTAGCAAAAATTTCAAATCTGGATTCATGGGTATCTCTTGCCCTTGGAATACGACGACGATTTGTATCTCTTCATACCAGACTTCATTTATAAAAATAACTTCTCGATAACAACTCTTGATTCTTTAGAAACTTTCACGAGAATCACTGGTGTGGGTATGAACACTCTCTTGTTTTGTACCAGATTCTTCCGGTAAACATTTGCTTCTCTTTCTGTGTATCAAACAGCGGTTGCAATAAAATATGCAGCAAATCTTTTCTTTCGGTGGTTCTTGTACATAGCACTCAACGGTATCCTAGCTGTATCCCGCATGTCTTTCAGGCTTGCATGAGCTTGATGCGCATGGGACTTGAGCATTCTCCTTGGAATTGTGCGGAAAACCGTAGAATTTCCAGATAGTCGCAATCTTTGATGGTCCGATTCATCTTTGCGGATTAAGCGTCGCAGTTCGGATTAACCATTTATCTCAATTTCTGTCCAATTTGGATAATTGAGCAATCTCATCTTGCATTTGATCTTTTTCTTTTGCACACACCTTCAATTCCATTATCATTCGTTCTGACTCATCTTTTAATTTATTTACGGTTTCATGCAAGTCACAATTTTTATTTTCTAATCTGTCTCTGGTTTCTTTGTCATCATTCAATCTCTTGTTCATTTCTGCGATCAAGTATATGCATTCAGGCACAATTTTTAAAGCAAACATTTCTTTGTCCTTTTTATTTGTGGCCGCACTTATTTTTCGCAAACACTCAAGAAAATTTGATTGATCTGACCAGATTGAATCAATATAATTCGATATATTTGATTGCAATTCTTTTATCCATTCAAATAAATCGTCTGTGACGTGTAACTTGTCCTTTAGATAAGACATAACATCTATCAATATTATTTGATTAGTATGTATCTCTACATCTTCCTGAGTCTCAGATTCTGACTCTGACATTTTTACACTGTTTAGTAGATAACCGTAAAAACCACAAGTCAAAATACAACAAGGAATCAAAATATATATATATATTTTATCTCTGTCTAATCAGACAATCACTGACAATTATATTCCAAACAAATACTACAATCTCAACAGTTGCCTCCAATTTGTCGGATATAATCTCTGCACGTGAATACAACACGTTTGTATATATTGGATTTATCAGCCAAGCCTCCAATATGTCTATATTGGACCTACTGGACCTACCTCGGCAGTCGTCTCCAATATATCAGGGATTATTATTTCATAAGAAACTTATACGAGACACAAATATCAATCGTTTATATCTCTTAGAAATTATCCTGAATTCTTTTCATTGTCTGTGTTTTGCTTTAAAAAATACAATAATCAATAATCGGATAAAAATATATATATATTTATTACGTATACAAAAGAATTTCAAATCTCATATCATGAACAACAATTTATAAACCACACTCCATCAGCATATAAAAACTAGCTTCACAATATATGTATCTCCGGTTAGTAACTGCATATATGATTAATATCATTTATTTTCTCAGTTAGTAACTAATACACAAATGGTTAATAAACATTTCTGCTTAATACAACATGCATTTCCCAGCAAACAATGTTTAACCAGCCAGCTCTTATAGATATATATATATCTCTGCTACATGGATCAACAAAAGATGAGCTAATTTGATGATAAATAATAAAAACTTATTTAGTGAATCCTCCCCTAATCTCGAGAATTAAACTTCTAATCTTCTGCTTTTTATTTTGTAGTTATATAATTCCTTGCTTATTAATTAATCACAAGTAATTTCCAAATTCAATATATATATTGGTATCAATCTTGCAACATGTCTTTAGGAATAAATCCTTATATCCACTTCTTCATATTTCTATCTGCAGAATAGAAAATACTTAGAATTTGGATTTTAACCGTATCCGAGAAGTCTCAGTCTGCGTTGCAAAATCTCTACAAATATATTTTTACATTAATTCCTTATTTCATACATTACCTGTCCAATTTGGATGTTGATGAGTCTGCCTTGGAATTTTCTATGTGATGCTTTGTTTTGGAATATGTGAAAATTATCGATATTAGATAATCAATGCATGCGAGTTAGAGATTTGGTGAGAATATTGATTGCCTCATGTCTTGGGATCTGAGTGCATGGCGATGTGAGTCTGATGTGAGTCTCCGTCTGATCTCCGACTTCTCAGAGTGTCATGTATAATGAATGTCTGAGCGCATGGTGATGTGACTCTCTCCGCTGGAATCTCTGACTAACCTTACCAAAAACTTTTTCCCGCTTATTATAGCCACACAGTTAATATTAATGATAATATAAATCATTATTTTTACTATCCTGTAGAGGGCAGTGTTGCACTTCTAATTTAATTCCATTAATTCCATTAATTCTTATCTTAGGGTCAAAAGGTCAGACTAACTTAACAAAGAACCTTGTCTTCTAACTAGACTCTAGACTCTAGACTGTCTCTTGAGATTTATAGCTCTCCTCCCTTTTGGTTGCTAAGAGCCTTATCAGCTAAATTCTTTTCTGGTTACAGAATATTCTTCAGTGATTTCTTTTATTTATCAATTATACTTTCTACAATATTTATTGGAGTATATATTTCACTATTGTAATTATAATAAAATATACCTTGATTATAAACATATATTTTGTGAATATAATTCTATATTACAGAATGCTTTAACTCTTATTCCTATACCCAAAAGAAACAAAATCTCTTTTGTTTTAAAAATTTAGAATAGACCAATAAATTTACTTATGACATGTCTTAGCATTATCTCACATTCATCCTAGGTTCCTTCATGTCTGGGACTTCTTAACCCAGGAATGAACTTTGTAAAAAAAATCTTGTTCATTTCTAAACCTAGAGAATATTTTGAAAAAGAAAACTGTCTTTAAAACAAAATGGCTACAAGCATCCATTTTAAATTCTTTGTCTCTCTAATATACCCGACAAGACCCAGGAGACCACGGAAAACAACTGTGGTGGATGACCGAAGAACTCTTTCCCTGGTGAAGAAAACACCCTTCACAATAGTTGGCCAGATCAAGAACACTCTCAGGAGGTAGGTGTATGTGTGTCAAAGTCAAAAATCAAGAGAAGACGTCACCAGAGTGAATACAGAGGGATCACCACAAGATGTAAACCATCTTGCCTCAAAAACAGGAAGGCCAGATTAGAGTTTGCCAAACAATACCTAACAAAGCCTTCACAGTTCTGGAACAAGATCCTATGGACAGATGAGACCAAGATCAACTTGTACCAGAGTGATGGGAAGAGAAGAGTATGGAGAAGGAAAGGAACTGCTCATGATCCTAAGCATACCACCTCATCAGTGAAGCATGGTGGTGGTAGTGTCATGGCGTGGGCATGTATGGCTGCCAATGGAACTGGTTCTCTTGTATTTATTGATGATGTGACTGCTGACAAAAGCAGCAGGATGAATTCTGAAGTGTTTCGGGCAATATTATCTGCTCACATTCAGCCAAATGCTCTAGAACTCATTGGACGGCGCTTCACAGTGCAGATGGACAATGACCCAAAGCATACTGCAAAAGCAACCAAAGAGCTTTTGAAGGGACAGAAGTGGAATGTTATGCAATGGCCAAGTCAATCACCTGACCTGAATCCCATTGAGCGTGCATTTCACTTGCTGAAGACAAAACTGAAGGGAAAATGCCCCAAGAACAAGCAGGAACTGAAGACAGTTGCAGTAGAGGCCTGGCAGAGCATCACCAGGTATGAAACCCAGCGTCTGGTGATGTCTATGCGTTCCAGACTTCAGGCTGTGATTGACTGCAAAGGATTTGCAACCAAGTATTAAGAAGGGAAAGTTTGATTTATGATTATTATTCTGTCCCATTACCTTTGGACCCTTAACAAGTGGGAGGCACATCTGCAAACTGCTGTAAGTCCTCCACCGTTCACCTGAGTTGGATGTACATACCCTCAAATTAAAGCTGACAGTCTGCAGTTAAAGCACATTGTGTTTGTTTCATTCCAACTCCATTGTGGTGGTGTATAGAGCCAAAGATGTTAGAATTGTGTCGATGTCCCAATATTTCTGGACCTGACTGTATGTGTAGGATTGGCAGTATAACATAATAAGATGAGCCATTAATACCTTTTTTATAGGTTTCCACCGGCAAGCAATTGGAACTCCTAAGATATTTCTGTAATAGCTGTGGTATATGTATGGCTGCTATTCTATTATTATATAGCACCAACATTTTACACTTTGATTTACATTATTATCTACAGAAAACTGACAATTTCACACATTCAAAAAATAAAAATAAATAAGAATTGCAGATGTTGGCGAATATTGTGCTTACAAAAAACATCTCGGGACTTAGTAAAAATGGTAGCAGTACGTCAACTTTAAACAACGTACGGCTTCTTTACATTACTTTGGCTGATTCAACGAGACCGATTCCATTTCTAATGGATTGGATACGTTTCACTTGGTTTAAAATCGGCAAATGCCACTAAATGTAACGTGTACTGAAATGTAAAATATTGCATCTTGAATGTGATATTTCCACTTCTGAAGCATTTGAAAAGGATAATAAATGCAGGACAAGGATTGGAACAGATGTTTTCCTCTCTAAAACGAAGCGTGCCACATGTGCAAACAAGAAACGAAAACCCACGTCTGTTGGCAAGTCCTCTACATCAAAATGCTTCCTAATTCTATTAATTTGAACAGGTTTCAGGCAGACTCGCAATCTCAGGCAGAATCATTCACTTTTATGTTTATTATTGCATCCAGTCCAATCCTTTACATCCTATGTCATTTTCCAGGAATATTGCTGCAACGAGCACCCACAGATTGGAAACGTTTTGTTTAGAAGTATAAATATTATGTTTCTACTGTTACGCAATGTGTACGCACTGCCTTAAACTGATAAGACTGTGCACAAAACTGAATTCCTGTGTGTACAGTTAAATGAGACCCAGATCCATAAAAGATCAGGGGCAGATCCAGAAACCAGTCGTGATAAGTAGTGATGGGCCGAACACCCCCGTGTTCGGTTCGAATTCAAACTCGAGCATCCGAAAAAGTTTGAATTCGAACACAATTCAAACACCATGCAAGTCAATGGGGCTCAAAAGTTTGAAAATTAAAGTGCCCTCCAAGAGGGTATATATGCAAGATATTGGCCATAAAAGGTTTATGAGGGTCAGGGTACTGCTCTGGGGGACAGGAAACAATGAACATAAATTATAAATAAATAAATAAAAAATATATAAATAAATGTGCACCGATTTGGATATCGACTATCGAATTTGAAATGAACTATCAAATGGATATCCATTTGATAGTTCATTCCAAATGTTAAAAAAGGTGTGGGAAATGTTAAATCCCATAGGCTTCAATGTTAAAAAAGTTGTGGGAAATGTTTTACTCCATAGGCTTCAATGTTAAAAATATTCCCGTTTTAATTCAATATCTACCAAATCATTGCTTAGAATTTTCTGCAGGTAAGAGTGTCTTTATTTTTAGATTATTTAGGATTGTTTAAGCATTTTTCTAAAAAAAAAAATAATAAAAAAAAAGGTTTGAAGTTTGCGAATTTTCCAACTGCCGATGTTCGAATCGAACTTAGAACATATTCGAACCATCAGCCCATTCCTAGTGATAAGGGCACCTACTATTGGCTTAGAGGGCAGATGAAGGGTTATTTGCTAAGCTGCAACACCGGCCTTTTGTGGATAACCCCTAGAGAGATGGATGCAGAGATACATAGATGAATGAGTGATAGATACATTTAGAGCAGATGAGCTGACAGATAAAATATACATAAAAAAATATAGGAGAGATAGAGCAGATGAGCTAGCAGACAAATAGACAGACACACCGTTAAATAGAGCAGGCTGGCAGATACACACACTCCTCCGGTATACTTTGTTCCTCAAGCAGCCATCTCTCTGGTGCCGCAGGCTCTCACATCCGCCCTGCTCGCTCAGCTATTCCGTGTCTCCGTAGCAGAAAGTTCCAGTCACATGACCGGTTCCTGGTACAGGGTGATTGACCAGCCTTCCAATTTGGGGGTGCTCTTGCCCTGGTGCGCCCCCAGATCCCCCACTATATTTGGTTTATTTAATTCAGTATTGCATATCCAAAATATGACATAAGTAATATAACTACTACTTACTGATTAGATCATAACCACCAAACAGTGCGTGATTTGCAAACCAAATTAACATCTATATACTGTATGCACAGCTGTATATTATGTACATGTGAGGCTGAGGTAGTACACACATATATTTACTTAATGTATACTTCCTGGTAAAATACTTTGAGATTTCTCTCGTTTTAAGTATGTCCTGGGTTCAAGAACATTGAATTGTTACAGTCGTTACAGAAATACAAAGTAATAAATGCAAGATATTAAAATACACAAATATACAGATAAACACAGAAAATAAATATGTAGGAAATATAGTCACTATGTTACATGTCTACAGGTGCATTCTGTATATAGTCACTGTGTTACATGTTTACAGGTGCATTCTGTATATAGTCACTGTGTTACATGTCTACAGGTGCATTCTGTATTGAGTTATGTTAATAGGGAGCTCTTAAGTGACTTTAGACTGGGGGAAGATTTGATGGCGTCTGGGAGGTTATTCCATAATTGTGGTGCTCTGTAGGAAAATGTGGATCGAGCCACTTTCTTTTTGTATTGTGGTATTGTAAGTAAGGTGCTGGTCCTGGATCGGAGGTTATAGGATGAGGGAGCTGCTGAGGGAAGCAGCCTATTCAGGTAGGGTGGTAGCTTACCAGAAAACCTCCTAAACACCAGGTTGGAAAGGTGAAGGGTGCGTCTAGATTCCAGCGACGGCCAGTTTAGCTCTTTTAACATGTCACAATGGTGGTCATGTAGTTACATTGTAATGCAAAGCGGCAGAATGAGTTATACAATGTAGTAAGTTTATGAAGGGGGGTTTGCCGGGCAGCTGCATACACTACATCTCAGTATTCAAAGTATATATATATATATATATCCACAATAAAATCTAGAGAACCTAAAGATGCAAAATCTAACACACTCTAAGGGCCATATTACATACTTGGTGCTAACTTAACCAGAGCTGTTGTAAAACCTTAACTCAAAACCACCGTAGGCTATAATGGCTTTGGGAAGTTTACAACAGCTCTGGTTAAGTTAGCACCCACTATGTAATATGACCCTAAAAGTCCTATCCTAAATTATTTGCACGACTTCTATTAAGTTCAATTTAAAATCCAATAGGCCAAGGAATAAGAGTCAAATCCTGTTTTGTATAAACCTGCGTGACTATTCAGTAGTTATTTGCTCACTTGCAATTAAAATGTATTAATATAATTACCGCATCCTGCAGATTGCCAGTGTCTGTATTAATATCCAGTTCTGGGTTTCTGAGCAGAGCATGTCGTCCCATCTCTGTAACATTCATCTCAATTGATTTGACCTCTCTACTTAATCCTGACTTTGAAAGACACAGACTTCTTTCGTTTGCAATTTAACGGTGGGCTGTTTGCACCCCCTCAAAGTGGACACATGTGTAGCCTGCTCTGAATGTGATCTGTTGCTCTGTATGTCAGATGGATATGTATTAACACAGTATAGGGGTTATTCAGAAAGCGCAGGTACTCGCCGACGTCTCGCTCCCTTTGGTTATTGTAAAGCGCTGCGGAAACTGTTGGCGCTTTATAAGTGATGACAATAATAATGTCCTGCCATTGATATCAAGATATTGTTTTTGTCTGGGGACAGATTCCCTCTCTGTGCAAATCTCCGTCTACAGGGTGTTTGTTTTATATTTCTACCCACTATATCCGTGCATTTTCCAAACGGAGAAAATCTACAGAATAATGATAAACCCTGTCCGTTATGCTAGGAAGCCCAGTGTAGCATACGTACCTAGTGTTGTGTTTTGCTATTTTAACCCCTTAAGTACCAGGGGTCTTTAAAGTCAATGCATTTATGATGTAAACGTTATGGGCCATATTACATAGTTGGTGCTAACTTAACCAGAGCTGTTGTAAACTTCCCAGAGCCATTATAGCCTATGGAGGTTTTAAGCTTACAACAGCTCTGGTTAAGTTAGCACCAACTACAGTTGTGTTCAAAATTATTCAACCCCCAATGCTGTAAAGGGTTTTAGGGAATTTAGTGTACATTTGTAATTGTATTCAGAATGAAATCCTACAAGGACTTTTTAAAGAACCATATGCAACTAAAATGTCATCAATTGGTTTTGTAATACAGTAGTAAATGTTTCTTTTGTGAATTCTTCATTGACACAATTATTCAATCCCTTAACCCCTTAAGGACGGGAGTAATTTTACAACTTCGGCGCTGTTTCGGAAGTAGAAGTTTGCTGAGCTCATTTTGACCATTTTTAAGTCACGTATTCTTATACCACCCAGACAAATTATATATCGTTCTTTCCGGCAGATTAATAATATATCATTATTATATGTATATGTCATGCCCTGCCAAAATGCTATAACAAAAAATGTAAAAAAATTTGAATTTTCAATAAAATTTCAATCTTCCACAGTGTGTAAAGTGTTTTTTTTTTTTAATTTTATTATCCGAGGCTCTGCGGTCATATTCTATTGGGTAGATTTGTTAAAAAAATTAGAACGGTGAACCCATTTTTTTTTTGGGGAGAAATTGCGTGATTTTAGCTAAACCCCCCAAAAAAAAAATCATTAGTGAAGCATCATTGTTCACATTATAATTGAAATGTGAACAATAGTGCTGCATTAAAAAAAACAAAAAAATTTTTTATTATTATATTTATTATTTTTTATTATTTAATTTATTATTTTTTTATTATTTTTATTTTTACTTTTTTACACTTTTATTTCACTTTTACCATGGTCATGTTTGATATCATTGGAAAGGCCATGCTCTGGCCTTTCCAGCAATATCATACATGACCCCCTAGCTGCCACCGATCAGGAGATAAAGGGGTTCAAAGAACCCCCCTATCTCCTGCAAGGGATTTCCATGGGAAATCCCTTTGCAGCTAGGGGTTCCCCGGTTAACTGACATCATCGCGCATGGCGCGATGAGTCAGTTGACCAGGGGGTGACCCAGAGGTGGGGGCTGCCATCCAAGATGGCGGCCCCCACCGGAAATAGGCCGCGATCGGGCACAAATTAGTGCCCGGTCGCGACCTGGCAGCTAAGGGGTTAACCCCCCATACATCGCTGGAAAGGTCAGGCTGTGACCCTTCCAGCGATGCTGGCCACAGCCGCCGGGGACCAGGCGATCGGGAGATAGAGGGATCCGAAGGATCCCTCCCCTCCAGGCGCTTCCCCTGCTCCGGCGGGGGGGGACGCCTGAAACTGACGTCATCGCGCCACCGGCGCGATGACGTCACAACGCCGGAGGAGGGATCACACTGATCTGACTCCGGGGGAGTCAGAACAGCGTGGGAAGCGACCGGAGAAGGTGAGTATCTCCCGGGGGGGCTCTAAACGCCGAGGACGTACATTTACGTCCTGCGGCGGCAAAGCCCGCCTAATGCAGGACGTAAATGTACGTCCTGCGGCGTTAAGGGGTTAAAAACTACCACTCTGAAGAACAGAGGTTCATTCAAGTGTTTTCAATCAGGTATTGAAAACACCTGTGGATGTCACGGAGCAGCAATAAAGCATAATAAGCACCAATTAGGCAGCTTTAAAATGACTGTGATACTCAGCTCCTTCTAGACATTTACTGGTGTGGTTACAAACATGGTGACGTCAAGAGAATGGTCCAGAAAGACAAGAGAAGAGGTGATTACTCTTCACAGGAAGGGCAATGGCGATAAGAAGATTGCAAAGATGTTAAACATACCAAGAGAGACCATAGGAAGCATCATTCGCAAATTCAAGGCAAAGGGCACTGTTGAAACGCTACCTGGTCGTGGCAGAAAGAAGATGCTGACTTCGACTGCTGTGCGCTACCTGAAGCGTAGAGTGGAGAAAAGTCCCCGTGTGACTGCTGAGGAACTGAGAAAAGATTTGTCAGATGTGGGTACTGAAGTTTCAGCTCAGACAATACGGCGCACACTGCGTAATGAAGGCCTCCATGCCAGAACTCCCTTGCTGTCTCCAAAGAATAAGAAGAGTCGACTGCAGTATGCCAAAAGTCATGTGGACAAACCACAGAAATTTTGGGATAGTGTTCTGTGGACTGATGAAACAAAATTAGAACTGTTTGGGCCCATGGATCAACGCTATGTTTGGAGGAGGAAGAACAAGGCCTATGAAGAAAAGAACACCTTGCCTACTGTGAAGCATGGCGGGGGGTCAATCATGCTTTGGGGCTGTTTTGCTTCTGCAGGTACAGGGAAGCTTCAGTGTGTGCAAGGTACCATGAATTCTCTTCAGTACCAGGAGATATTGGATGACAATGTGATGCAGTCCGTCACAAACCTGAGGCTTGGGAGACGTTGGACCTTTCAACAGGACAATGATCCCAAGCATACCTCCAAGTCCACTAGAGCATGGTTGCAGATTAAAGGCTGGAACATCATTTTGGAGTGGCCATCGCAGTCACCTGACTTAAATCCGATTGAGAACCTCTGGTGGGACTTAAAGAAAGCAGTTGCAGTGCGCAAGCCTAAGAATGTGACTGAACTGGAGGCTTTTGCCCATGACGAATGGGCGAAGATACCCGTAGATCGCTGCAAGACACTTGTGTCAAGCTATGCTTCACGTTTAAAAGCTGTTATAACTGTAAAAGGATGTTGTACTAAGTACTAAGATTGAATGTCACTTGGGGGTTGAATAAAACTGATAATGATGTGAGCACAGAAAAGACATTTGTGGTTATTTCATTATAAAGGTTATGTTATATTTGTCTGACCTACACGTGCCTCTTTGATTTAATTGTAAGCAAGATGACTGAATGATCAAAATCAATGTCAAACTGGCCAAAACACTCAATTTCAGTGGGGGTTGAATAATTTTGAACACAACTGTATGTACTATGGCCCTACGTCGTTGGTCCTTAAGGGGTTAATGCCACTCTGTTTAAAGCGTGTCATATAATCTGTGCTTGGAGTATCTGCATTATGCTGCGGAATCATGTGTAGGTTTTCAAGCGATGAGAAACTTGCGCTGCAAGCAAAGACATAATAGGAAATTGATTTGTACTATGGTAATAAAAGAGCATCATTTTGAAGAACTCCTGTACTCCATAAATAAAATGTTCACTGTTTGCGGATTTCAGCTCTTACTGTCAGCAGGGACTGTCACACAAAATTAAAGGGACACTAAAGGAATTGTGACGACTCAATTTACATTGAGTGGTCACAGGGCTCTGAGTGTCCCATTCCCTCGGGGGGGGGGCTTTCTTTTGAAGGGCTGATTCTGACAAAGTGCAGGGGTTTAACTCATCCAGGAGTTCAGATGAGCAAGACATCTTGGATACAGAAGTATCAGACATAAGAGCAGCCTGTGTGTCAAAGAAGAAACAATGTGTAAATACTGTCAGACTGTGATGAGTCTAATGTGCGCTCCCAAGCAGTGGCGTAGCGTGGGGGGGCCTCGGGGCAGTCGCCCTGGGCGCAAAATTTCAAAAGAAATTTGAACCACTAATGTTTTCCAGCAGGGATCAGCAAGGTGTCTGTTCACGGGCACTGGTGTCTGTGAGAGGCCCTTGCACAGGCAGCCCCCAGTTTTACAGTGCCGGTAGCGACTTAGCACTCAGTGTCTGGAAAGGAGGACCAGGACAGAAAATGCTGTCCTGACTCCTCCTTAGGCTGGGGTCAGACGAGCGTGCTATGTGCGCCCGTACTGACGTGCTTACCGGCTTCCGTCACAGCGTTGTGACGCTGCAACGGGGCCGTGCACACGCTCGTGCATGATTGTGTGCGTGCGCAACAAGAGTCGGATAGGAGGATTACACTCCATAGGAGGATTACACTTTGCAGCACTGAGTGCACAGAGTGCGCTCAGCGAGGTGGCCAAACAGGCGTTGAGTGGAAGGAACATCCATTCGAATGAAGCAGCGCAGCATTATCCGACAGAACACCCTGTACCATGCTTGTCAGCCCCTCTTGAAGCTGTGTGCTAGCCCCCCGCCACTGGCAGCCCTGCAGCTGCTGAACAGGAAGGAGGGAGGGAGGCGCCTGCCCTGCAGCACCTTTAAAATCCGGTCTCCACTAAGTCCTCTGGACAGCTCCCCCCCAGGCCACCAGCAACACCACGCAGGTAGGCGACACTGTGTGACACCAGAGCAGCGTGACCAACACACAGTGATGGGGTATGGGGAGAGGTTGACTGGAGGTTCAGGGAGAGAGTGACTGGGGGTACTGGGAGAAAGTGGGGGTACTTGGAGAAAGAGTGACTGGGGGTACTGGGAGAGAGTGACTAGGGGATACTGGGAGAGAAAGAGTGACTGGGGGTACTTTGAGAGAGACTGGTGTACTGGGAGAGAGAGGGACTGGAGGTACTGTGTGAAAGAAAGTGACTGGGGGTACTGGGAGGGAGAGTGTGACTGGGGGTACTTGAGGGAGAGAGTGACTGGGGTACTGGGAGAAAGTGGGGTACTGGGAGAGAGTGTCTAGGGGGGTACTGGGAGAGAATGCCTGGGGGTACTGGGAGAGAGTGACTGGGGGATACTATAGCCCTAGTGTCCTTACTTTCCGCTTCTGGAATTCCTAAGTGGAAGGGTTGTGCATCCAATGTGCTCAAAAATTTATCAATGTTACCCTTTCCGCATGAATTTTGAGTTATTCCTCAATATGACAGTTCTTCCTGTGGTCCTGATAGGCTCCGGAATATATGGGAGACAAAGAAGAGGGAAAATAGTGCAATATTGTCTGTGCACACTAGACAGCGTAAATTCTGATAATATCACACTTACAAATTCCAGAGCCTCAAAATATCCAGGCTCTAGATTGGAACGCCTCGGGCCAAATATAGAGTGGCCGCTACCCTTTTTAACACGAACCTCGTTACCTCAGACAGAGAAACAGAACAGAGACAGCGCTCTCATAGCACAGCATTAGCTGATAATTTTATAGTGCAATGAAAGGATTTGTTTACACTCACCAATTAAGGAGCCTTAGCGTTCCAGGCTCAACTTTTAGGCATATGGTGCTTCTCAATGGTGAGCACCTTGACCTCTTTGTCTGCTTCCTCAGTGCCTGCCTGGGTGGTAGTCGCCTGCTCATCTGTGGTCTGCTGTTCTGCTGCATCTGGGTGATAGTCGCCTGCTCATCTGTGACCTGCTGTGTGGGCTTGGCAAGGGGTGCGCATGCGCGATGAAAAGAATCTGCTGGCCTGCGTGAGGGGAGAAAATCCTGTCCGTTGGAGGGAAGGCTGTGTGAGGAGGAAGCTCAGCTGAGCCCTTTTTATTATCATTCATTGGATCTTAAATGTAAATTTCAGACATTTTCGTTCTGTGGTTTCTAATGCAAACAGCGTTTCACCTTTCAAACATTCAAGCGTACTCTTTTTTTTTCCCCCACTACATCCGTCTGCGGTGCCGCCTTTTTCTGGCGGCTGCTCTGTGCTCTGATCGGCTCCTGCTCGGATTTCTCCGGCGAGTTCGGCGGGGTTAATCCAGATGTTTTTGCGGGTTTCGGTGTGCCTTCGCCTGGTTTTGCCGTGAGTGTTCGGCGGCTTTGCGGCAGCTTTTCCCTGCTCTACGACAGCCCTGTGGTGCTTGCTGAATACACCGTAGGGTCGCCGAAATGGGATCGCCGAATCAAGCCGAATTGAAGAGAACGAAAAGTCACCGAACGTGCGGTGACTTTTCGATTCTCTTTGAATAACCCTTTACATTTCCCATGTGGCTCAGTCATCTTAATGGGTGACTGAGCATCGTGGGAGATGTAGTTCCCAAAACATCAGGGAGCCAAGGTTGCTGACCCCTGAACTAGGTGATAACAGCCTGGTATCACTTGTCGGCACTTACTTGGCGCTTGGTGAATGGCACCCTAAATAGAAGATAATCACCCCCTCGGAAATCTAATGTTTCATTTTCTCTATTGATTGATCTGTATAGTATACAGTATCCCGTTATCAAGCACAGAGCACTGATGCCTTCTTGGCTGGAGACATTAATTGTAATCGTATACAATGTGTATCCGGGAAGAGGGAGATACATGCCGGTGTTTGTATTTATCACAATGCTGAGTGTGTCTTTTTTTTCTCAAGGTCGGAGGACTAGGATTTTTCTTTTTCTTTTACATCGTTTATTTTTTTTCTCTTGTTAGATGCATAAGAATGAGCAGGGTTAGTAACTCTTATTTATGCTTTTTATCTGGAATGGATATGGTAAAATACTTCATAAGGATAAAGGATGGATACAGGCTGGCTCCCAATGTGTGAATAGTTAAAGAAATATTAAATGTGTAATTAATGGCTCTGAATTAATGAATACTTAATGCAAACATGGGTAGTACACAGCTTTAGATCCCATCTGCGACCTTCTGTACAGATGGAATTAAAATCTGTCCTGTTAAATGAACGTAAGGAGCTATTTATTAGGTTTACCGACTCAGAAATGGATGGAAAAAAAAGTTTTAAGAACGAGACGCATATACACAACTTATATTAATGCAGTGTTCAAGATCTGTCGCTCTTAACACACACACTATGTGCCCTATTACTTACTTAATGCTAATGTTAATGCTCAGCTGTTTGAGCGTTAACGTTAGCTCTGGTTGCCCTAGCGCGCTCAGACCATATTACACTCCGTACACTAACGGGTTAAAAAACCCATTAGCAATTGGGATCTTGCACTTTTCACCGCGAGCTTACTGTACTTTGCGCTCCACATGTTAAGCATAAGGAGCACAAAGAGTTAATTAGCGTTAGGATTACAAAGTCCTAACGCTAATTACCGTCCTGCTGCGGTTAAGGCTAGGGTCAAACGAAAGCATTTTTACACGCGAACGTAAAAAAGTGCGTCCGAACGCATTGACGTATTTTTTCATGGAATTCGCGAAAACGGTCATACGATGCTCATTTTCGTGCGTGATTTTTTACGGATCCAAACCAGGAAACTTTGGGTGTCTGGACGTTATGTTGGCCGGACACGAGCAGGGTCTGACGTCTCCAAATCACACACACACACCGCTAGCGGACGCAGCGCACTCTGTACGTCAGTACTAGCGGTTCTGCGTTCTCGAAAAAATGCGTTCATTTTCCACTTGCGTTGCGCGGCTGGACTTTCGTGCGACCGTACTTCGTATATTGGCTGTCATTGCCCGTCATTTGCTGCTAGTGCGGCCGTGATTAAGTGCGCCAGAACGCACGTTAAAAATGCGCTGGTCTGACCCCAGCCTAAATGATTCCACTTCTGCAGAATCAGTTGGTACCAGCTGAAACCCCCCCCCCCCCAAAAAAAAGCACATACTCACTTCTCATCCCGCGGCGAAAATGGCGGCTCAATCTGCTGCTTCTGGCCATCGGGAGCAGAGTGGGATGGGGGGGAAAAAAGTCCCCAGACGCCCTCCGCGAATCACTCCGCCGACCTGCAGGATCTCGTGAGAGGCGAGATCCTGCAGGTCATGTGACTGGCAGTTGAAGCCTCAATTGAGTCCTATGGACTCCATGGAGGGGATGCTCGGGGCGGAGCTTAGCGCTGCCTCGAGTATCCTGAGGCTTGGTGCCACATTACGGTGCAAGCTGCTGGTTTAGCGCCTACCCCGTAATATGGAGCTAAAATGGGGACGCTGAGGAGAAAGGTGTAAATTTTCCTCCTTAACGTCCCCGTTTTAGCAGGTAGTATGTAATACTGCCCTAACAGTACAGTATTACTTTGTTATAAAGATCCTGGTGCAAACATCCAATAATAGAATATATTAAACCATAGGATGCACTCACCTGTCAGGTTTTGTTAAAGTTTAAATGGACACTCTGGGCCCTATTACATTCTTCACGCAAAAATGCACGCAGAACGCATTAATTTTTGGGCGAAGCGTTACATGTTAACGCGCGGAAAACAACGCTGGTATTACAATCCTCGCGCATTTTTTTCATCCGTCCAAAAATAACGCGCGGAATACGGACGTGCAAAAACGTGCGCGCATTAACGTTGCGTGCAGAAATCAGTGTACGGACTGTTTTTTTTCACGCGATTCAGCCAATCAGAATTAAGAACCACAATTGTCTCACGTTAAGTTTTTGCGCCTGTCAAAGTCAATCTGCGCATATATACTGCATCAATAAAAAATCCTTTGCATTCAATCACAGCCTGAAGTCTGGAACGCATAGACATCACCAGACGCTGGGTTTCATCCCTGGTGATGCTCTGCCAGGCCTCTACTGCAACTGTCTTCAGTTACTGCTTGTTCTTGGGGCATTTTCCCTTCAGTTTTGCCTTCAGCAAGTTAAATGTATGCTCAATGGGATTCAGGTCAGGTGATTGACTTGGCCATTGCATAACATTCCACTTCTGTCCCTTCAATAACTCTTTGGTTGCTTTTGCAGTATGCTTTGGGTCATTGTCCATCTGCACTGTGAAGCGCCGTCCAATGAGTTCTGCAGCATTTGGCTGAATGTGAGCAGATAATATTGCCCGAAACACTTCAGAATTCATCCTGCTGCTTTTGTCAGCAGTCACATCATCAATAAATACAAGAGAACCAGTTCCATTGGCAGCCATACATGCTCACGCCATGACACTACCACCACCATGCTTCACTGATGAGGTGGTATGCTTAGGATCATGAGCCGTTCCTTTCCTTCTCCATACTCTTCTCTTCCCATCACTCTGGTACAAGTTGATCTTGGTCTCATCTGTCCATAGGATCTTGTTCCAGAACTGTGAAGACTTTGTTAGGTGTTGTTTGGCAAACTCTAATTTGGCCTTCCTGTTTTTAAAGCTCACCAATGGTTTACATCTTGTGGTGAACCCTCTGTATTCACTCTGGTGAAGTCTTCTCTTGATTGTTGACTTTGACACACATACACCTACCTCCTGGAGAGTGTTCTTGATCTGGCCGACTGTTGTGAAGGGTGTCTTCTTCACCAGGGAAAGAATTCTTCGGTCATCCACCACAGTTGTTTTCCGTGGTCTCCCGGGTCTTTTGGTGTTGCTGAGCTCACCGATGCGTTCCTTCTTTTTGAGAATTTTCCAAACAGTTGTTTTGGCCACGCCTAATGTTTTTGCTATCTCTCTGATGGGTTTGTTTTGTTTCTTCAGCCTAATGATGGCTTGCTTCACTGATAGTGACAGCTCTTTGGATCTTATCTATAAGGTTGATAGCAGCAGATTCCAAATGCAAATAGCACACTTGAAATTAACTCTGGGCCTTTTATCTGCACATTGTAATTGGGGTAATGAGGGAATATCACACACCTGACCATGGAACAGCTGAGAAGCCAATTGTCCCATTACTTTTGGTCCCTTAACAAGTGGGAGGCACATCTGCAAACTGCTGTAAGTCCTACACCGTTCACCTGAGTTGGATGTACATACCCTCAAATTAAAGCTGAAAGTCTGCAGTTAAAGCACATTGTGTTTTAGCACATTGTGATTTATAATATATCAGTGTTACTTGTGCAGAAATGGGCCTGAATCAGAGTTTTTGCACCTGGAAACTAACTAAAAAAAAGAAATAAATTACAAATGTAAAGTGTGGTAGAGCTCTTTGTTGGCTCCCTGACTTTTTCTGAATAAACACGTATTAAATCTAGAGCTGACAAGAAAAGCCATTTCAACTGTTCTAATTTGAAGATCAGTCAACAGAGGATCTGACATTACTTTAATGAGCTGAGCAGCTGGAGAATTATGTAAAAGTCAATGCGATTAGGTTTCATTTCTTCCCCTGGAATTAGATTCTTTTTTTTTCTTGCAATACCTGGCTGTATAATGTTATCAAATTCTAACGGGATCTCGTCACAAAGGAAGAATCATCAAATGAAATATTTTGTATTTTTTTTATAGGCTTTTAATAGATTCTGTCACGGGAAATGTAATTCAGAGACATTCATGGTGCCAAGGTTAGCATCACTGATCTAGTGTTTGCTCCGTGCTTAACATTCACTTCCCTACTACCATTTCTAGCATCTATTAAAAAGGTAGAAAACACAAAGGGCCCTATTACACTCTTCGCGCACAATTGTGCACGCGCGCAAAAACGCATTAACGCGAGGGGCAAAACCCTTTGCGCTGAACGTCGTATTACGACGTTCACGCACAAAATGCCCGTTAACATGTAACGCGAGTGATCCTGCGTGAACCCCTTGCGAGCGCAATTTAGTGCACGCATCCTATACTTAACATTGTGAGCGCAAATGCGTTTGTGCGCTGGTACGCGCATGGTATTACAATCTTAGCGCAAAATTTAACGGACATCGTTTGCGCGCATAATTTTAAAGTCTTTGAAAAGTTGGTGGTAACTGCAAATTGTAACAAGCTGACCGTACCAAACTGCGGATTCACAACGAAGAACGTCGATGCGCAAAGTTATTTTTACTAGATCCATCAAAAATGACGGCCACTACCTTGTCTTCCGTCAGAACGTACGTCTGTTGTGCGCAGTCCGCACAAAATGCGTTCGTCTGACGGACTCGCGTTAAGAATTACATTGCGCTCATTGATTTCTGCGCTCAACGCTACTTTGCGCGCATTTTTGAGCGTCGGTTTTACGAGCGCAATTTCCCGACGGATAAAAAAATGCATGAGGAATGTAATTCCAGCGGTGATTTTCGTGCGTTAACGTTTAACGCTTTGCGCAAAAAAACACGTGTTTAGCGTGCGTTTTTGCATTAAGAATGTAATAGTGCCCAAAAGGGGTTATTCACTAAGCGTCAATCTTGCCACGAGATTACACCGAATGGTCAAATTCACCACACGGTGCAATTTTGTGGCAGTTCATTCTTAGTTCATTTTTCAGTTTATCTTTTGACAGTTTTTGTTTCCCATTTTCCAAGGTGGTTTTTTTTTTCAATATTTTATTCTGTAACAGAACTTTTTATTTTTTTAACGGACCTTTTTTATTATTTAGACACATTTTATTACATTTTTATTGTTCGGAGAATAGGAGAGTTCCATTTTTTTTTTTATTATTATTTTTATTTTTTTGCACTTCGGTGGATTTCGCCGATGCCACATCGGCGGTCTTTGGTGCTCTTCGACGTTCTTCAACATGTTCGAGGGGCTTCAGCGACTCCACCTTCAGTGCACTACAGTGACTTTACGGTGACTGGTGGATTTACCGTAGTCCTGGCGAAATGGAAGCACCGAAGTGCAAAGTGCTGAAATTTCAGTGCTTTGTGAATAACCCCTAAAATATTCTACAGAGGTGCTAATCTGTTAATCTCAGGATTACTAATATAGTAAAAGGTAAATTCATACAAATATGTTCTTTACTCAAAAGAAATGTGGGAACTCACCAAGATTTGTGCCTCAATGTAACTGTTGTCATTTTATACATCCCCCTCCCCCGCACACACACAAATTTGTTAAGTGGACACATGACAGATTACCTGAAGTCTTTTCCCTGAGGCTGGGTTCACACCTCAGCGTTTTTCATATGCGCGTAATACGTTCATTTTTGGCGCACATATCGCAAAAACGTGAAGAACGCGCATTGCAACGTGTTCACACTGCAGTCTATGCCTGCGAACGCGCTGCAATACGCCCCAAAGAAGCTCCTGTACTTCTTTGGGCGTATGGCGTTTTACAGCGGGTTCTTACGCCCTGTGAACGTGCCCCATAGGAAATCGTGAGATTTCCGGGTTTGGGCGTTTTACAGCACGCAGGAACGCGCTGTAAAATGCCCAGGTGTGAACAGTGGAAGCAACTAGAGATTCTTTCATTCTAGGAGCTGCAATGGCAAGTATGGAGAAAGTCACTCCCATGCATTGCCACTGCACTCAAGCCCTAGAAAGGGTTAAATTTAGGCATATTTGTGTTTAGAAAATCATTTAGAATTTAATCAAACCCTATGTTATATCTATCACCTGTTTTTTCCAAAAAATATTTTTGTTATATTTAGAACCGCAAGCCCCTACTGTAAATATTTCCACTGTTACAGGAAGACTCGCGCTTACGGGTTTACAGTAAAAAATGTGCATGTCTGGAATTTATAGCGTGTTTGCAGGACTTCAGATTACAATGCGCACATCCAAGGGTTTCACTTTAAAATGTGCATCGCACAATTTCTGCACAGTTAGAGCTGGACCCAGGAGCCAAATCTAGCAGGAAGGCTTAGGAACACAATTCCCTCACTATTTTAGCGGGAGGAACTTGGCTACCAAGTTTTGCTCCTTGACTTGAATTTGAATCTATTGGCTGAACCACCATCAGGTGTTGACGGCCAATGATTTTTTTGCCCCGGGGCAAGTTTACTTTTTGAAGTATGTTTTTCAAAGTGTTAAGTGATTTTGTAAAAGTAAACAACCAATTCTATGAATCTAAATTTAAAGGGGCGGATACACAAGCCAGTGGACTGGGCCATATCTAAAGAGTTAGTTCATTACCTGGCGGAAGAGAGCAGCAGGGTCGGACCAAGACCTTGTGCTGCCTGGGTCCAAATATGAAATATGCCCGCCCCCCAAAAAAAGTGCCGTGTGTAAGCGTATCACAGAGTTCCACAGCAATAAACTCAGTAATGTGCTGGGTGTATGAGCCTATCACAGAGTTCCACAAGGATAAAACTCACAGTAATGCGTTGTATGTAATGCCCCAGTTGAGACCCAAAATGCTGCCCCTGGCAAAGTGCTGCCTGGAGCCATGGCTCCATCCGGCCCTGGAGAGCAGACACATTGCTTGTTTAACTAGTGGACTTTTAACAAGGAAGACTGTGAGTGCAGCAATAATTGAATAGATCCTGCTCTATGAGAAATAGTAAGTGAAATTAATTTAAAGCAATACGTGTGGCACTCATCAGTTGTATTTAATTATTCACATTGACTTGTACCGTCTTCACTGATCAAAAAGTGCTTTATAACCGTGCCACGATGACCTTAACCTGAGATATATACAGGGTTATTCAAAGAGAACGAATTGCTTGAAAAAGGTAACCGAACGCTGAAATTCAGCGTTCGGTTACCTTTCCTGGCCATTCGGCTATCCAGAGAGCAGGCAATTCACCAAATCCTGGCGAATTGCCTGAACATTCGGTGCCTGTTCGAGGGCAGTGAAACCCCCATGAAAAAGCAATGCTTCGGCTATTCAGAGAACACAAACCAGCAGTGAAAGGTTCCCCTAATGCCCTGCCATTCAGTGGTTTAATTCGGCAAGTTTATTCAGGAGAATCCCATAGACTTCAATGTTAAAAATATTCCCGTTTTAATTCAATATCTACTAAACCGTTCATTATAAAATTCTGCAGTAAAGAGTCTCTTTATTTATAGATTTTTTTAGGATATTTTAAGCATTTTTCAGAATTTTTTTTTAAGTTTTCTTCTTTTTTCTGTAACTGCCCTCTTTATTATCATTCATTGGATCTCATATGTAAATTTCAGACATTTTCGCTCAGTAGTTTCTGTGCAAACAGCGTTTCACTTTCACACATTCATACAAACTGTTTTGCTAATTTAGGCTGGGGTCAGACGAACGCAGTGCGAACGTGCGTGCAGCCGCACTTTATCACGGCCGTAGTAGCAGCAAATGACGGGCAATGACGGGCAATATACGAAGTACGGCCGCACGAAAGTGCGGCTGCGCAACGCAAGCGGCAAACACATTTTTTCGAGAACGTGATACCGCTAGTACTGACGTACAGAGTGCGCTGCGTCCACTAGCGGTGTGTGTGCGTGGTTAGGAGACGTCAGACGCTGCTAATGTCCGGCCTACATAACGTCCAGACGCAAATGTGTTTTATTGATGATCCGTACAAAATCACGGACGAAAATGCACATTGTATGACCGCTATCGCGTATTCCGTGAAAAAATACGTCTATTCGTTCGAACGCACTTTTTCACGGACGACGTAAAAAATGCGTTCGTCTGACCCTAGCCTTATTCACTGCCTCTTCTGCTGTGTCTAAGGCTGCGATCGGCTCCTGTTCGGGTTTTTCTGTGGTTTTCGGCAGGTTAATCCAGATTTTTTTGTGGGTTTTCGGCGTGCATTCGCCGGGTTTTGCGTTTAGTTTTCGTCGGGTTTGCGGCGGCCTTTCCCTGCAATTCAGGGGCCCTGTGGTGCTTGCTGAATACACCGCAGGGTCACCGAAATGGGATCGACAAAACAAACCGAATTGAAGAGAACGAAAAGTCACCGAACGTGCGGTGACTTTTCGAATCTCTTTGAATAACCCTGCTAGTATATATATATTAAAGAGAACGATCACTTTTAAAGGCTGCTCTTATGCTATAGGTAGCTGTGTGAGAGGCAGGACGCTTTAGTTGTGTATCCGCAGCTGTGCACCGAGGAATAGTCATGAGATTTGTTATTCAGAAATTACTGAGCAATATATTTATTAATGTCATATAGTATTTCCCTACATTAAATTTTTATAGTCTTCTGACCATTAAGATTGATTTGTTCTAATAGTAATGAATGAGCACATTAGTGTTTCCTTCCTGGACAATTGGTAATTTGATTTAGGCTTGTATGTAAGACACATTAGTGTAATTTATCCCTTTTCACTGAGAGACCTGGATGGCAGGCCTTGATCTTATTTATTATGGATTGTGTGTACCGAGCCTGACCATTAAGTACTGATACTCTTGTTACCCTGTTGGCGATTCCGTCTCTGTCTTCCCATGTATCCTACTAATATAAAAATAGTAAACATACACTGTAGCCACCATAAGCATATAATGTTTTTTTTAATGGTCACGGGAGGATGAGTATCCACCGCCTTCCTCAGAGGGAGACCCATTCACCCACCCACCACCCCCTCAGAGGGAGACCCATTCACCCACCCACCGCCCCCTCAGAGGGAGACCCATTCACCCACCCACCGCCCCCTCAGAGGGAGACCCATTCACCCACCCACCACCCCCTCACAGGGACACCCATTCACCCACCCCCTCAGAGGGACTCCCATTCAACCACCCCCTTCAGAGGGACTCCCATTCACCCACCCCTTCAGAGGACTCCCATTCAACCACTACTTCAGAGGACTCCCATTCACCCACCCCCTTCAGAGGGACTCCCATTCAACCAACCCCTCAGAGGGACACCCATTCACCCACCCCCTCAGAGGGACTCCCATTCAACCACC
Organism: Leptobrachium leishanense; assembly: GCA_009667805.1. NCBI lineage: Eukaryota > Metazoa > Chordata > Amphibia > Anura > Megophryidae > Leptobrachium > Leptobrachium leishanense. Next base: position 43,488,575 of record CM019068.1, read on the forward strand.
CCTTCAGAGGGACTCCCATTCAACCACTACTTCAGAGGGACTCCCATTCACCCACCCCCTTCAGAGGGACTCCCATTCAACCAACCCCTCAGAGGGACACCCATTCACCCACCCCCTCAGAGGGACTCCCATTCACCCACCCCTTCAGAGGGACTCCCATTCAACCACTACTTCAGAGGGACTCCCATTCACCCACCCCCTTCAGAGGGACTCCCATTCAACCATCCCCTCAGAGGGACACCCATTCACCCACCCCCTCAGAGGGACTTCCATTCACCCACCCCCTTCAGAGGGACTTTCATTCACCCACCCCCTTCAATCAAACCTTCAGAGGCACTCCCATTCACCCACCCCCTTTAGAGGGACTCCCATTCAACCACCCCATTCAGAGGGACTCCCATTCACCAACCCCCTTCAGTGGGACTCTCATTCACTCACCCCTTCAGAGGGACTCCCATTCACACTTCTGATACTTTCCTCAAATGGAACAAGGGGTATTTACTGGTCAGCAATGCACAAATAATTCCCGGTAACCTTCCCACGCTTCGGCAGGTGGTCGCAAATGCAAACATGCGTAGGGTCGCGCTTGGCTCCATAGAGTTATGTGGATACCAGTGGAGGCGCGGTTGCCGGTATCTAGGAATAGCACCAGAATGGTTCAGTTTGAGCCATTAATATAATGACTAGGTTGGAATAAAGCTGTTAATAGCTAGCCACAAGTGGATAACAGCTTGTGGGAAATTTATCCATTTGAGAGCCACTATTGGGCCCTATTCCAAGGTTGGTGGAAACTTATCCAGAGCTGTTGTAAACTTAAATCCATAGGGTCTGGTCAAAACCTGGCCGTTAAGCACAGTGTTTGAGCCATATAGCATAACTGCTTAAGCTCTCTGCATATTTTTTATGTCTTGGATGTTGCACCTGGTTACTGTATATTAGCATCTCCTATACTTTGTATGTGGCTCCAGCAGATGGAGAACGAGCTATTCCAACCAGCTCTTTCCCCATCTGTGACTGTTATTCTGAAAAGAATAACGTTTCACAGACCCTGGTGTTAATCCCTTTACGCCGCGGGGCGTTCTATATCGTTCCCGTGGTGGGCGGGGCTGAACACCGCACGGCGGCATAGCATGCTCTGCTGGCGTCTATGAACTGTGACTGCTTCACCCACCAGCTGATGCACGCACCAAATCATTTGGTGCCGCGTGACCGCCTCGAGTTCAAGCCATCCCCCTGCAGCCAAAGTCGTGCGCCGGAGCACAGGCCCACCGCAGCAGCCGGCGTTAAAGACCTCCTGCCGGGCACAAACCGCCAAACAGTAAAGGGTTAAGTGATTGCACATTGTGCACAATCATATACCACAAAAAATAAGCCCACCCAAAAATCCCATACTCACCTCAGATACCTCAGTGGTGTGATATGCTGCTTCCTTGCTCCGTGGTCAGAGGACAAATAGTTCCCAGTGCTCCTCCACCTAGCCCTTCGCCTCCCGGCCAGATCCCATTCTCACAAGTTCTCCTCCGTCTCAATATCTTATGGACTCCTGGAGCAGAGAAGACCAGCAGCTCTTAGCGCTGCTATGTTATCAGCCAGATATTGAGGCTTGGTAGTTTTACGACTCAAGCTGCCGGCAAAACGGCTCGGTCGTAATACGGTCATTAAAGACGAGCCTCAAATGGAACGCTTTAACGACTATAATGGGACCTATTCCAAATTTGTTTTTTAACTTAACCAGTGTTGATGTAAACTTCCCAGAGCCATTACTGGCTGGGTTGGATATGGGCCCAATGTATTTATAAACAGCAATGCTAATACAGACATACTGTGTATCTATAAACCTAAATAGAAGACTCAAGCCTAATGAGCAAACCTGTATGTGATATCCGCTGCCGGATCAGACGGATCAGAATATTCATATCAGTGCATATTCCTTGGAGGGGACCTAGGAAATGTTTAAATCTAAAATGAAAACATTAATTCTATTGATCAGTCATGACATTATTTATGGTCTACGCTCAGCAAACAAAGTGCTGACCAATAATTAAATTTTTTATAGTTTTTCAATAATCATATATTTTCAACTGCAGCATTAAACATTTTATAAATCATCTCCATGGTGAATGCGCATGTATGACTGTAATGACTAACACGATGCTCCATGGCATCAGATTCATGTTTAGTTAAAGCAGTGCAAAGGTTGGGGTTAGGAGGTAGGTCTGTGTTCCCTGGCTGTAGTAATTGCTGCATACATGAAGGCGACTGGGCTGGAATAAAGTATATATGCTCGTCTCTCTCACTGGCTCATGCATTACAGCGCAGGCATTATCTATACGTTCTCGGGCTTCAAAGGCACCATCTGGTCCCTAATATCGATATATCTCGATATGCTGATCTGCAACCCAAAAGCATGAGATTCATTTGCTTTTGGGCTGCAGGAGGTGCCCCCCAAATTTTAGCCCTGTGTGCATAATGCCCAAAGAGCTAAAACTGTAAAATCAGCTGCTCGAAGCTCTGAAATATCGGAATTTCAGCATCGGATTCGGGGAGAAATAGAAGAAAATAGACCAGCAGCTCAAACCTCTGTAACTCAATTTGGCAGCAGATGGCGCCATCTACTGACCAAATAGGTTATTTACAGTAAGAAATACAATAAGTATAAACTCAAATATTTCTTACTTTATAATTAATTAAAAATGATTTAAAAAACAACCCCACTGGTTTCTGACAATGTTTTTTTTTGGAAAGTCACTTGGTAGTGAAGGGGTTAATATAAGCACAAAATGAATATGCTTTCAGAGTAACCCTTCAGTTCCTCAAATCCAGGCTGTTAGAATGGCAAGATGACTGATCAACGTCTTGTGGCATTTATTGTGGAGACGAGAAGCTAAAAAGAGGAAGATAGCTGACAGCAGCCTTGGTGCACTTTACAAAAGTTACAAAGAAGCCTAAAATTTATATATTTTTAATACGTTGTTAAATGCCTTGTGTTTGAATTTCTCTGAATTGTCAGGGTTTTTTTTGTTTCTTTCTTGTTTATGAGTGGGATGGTTACATTGTTGCGTCGGTTCAGTGGAGTGAAACCCATCAGTTTAAAATCTTTTATCCTTCCAATGAATGAGAATCTTTGCACAGCTGTTTTTCTACTCCAGGACAATTGATCATGTTTATTTCTCTACGGGCCCTATTACAATCTTCGCGCATATGTTTGCACCCGTGTAAAAACACATTAACGCGAGGGGCAAAACCCTTTGCGCAGAACGTCATATTACAATCTCCGCACAACAAACGCGCGTATACGTCTACCACGGGTGAACCTGCGCGAGCTTACTGTACTTCGCGCGTCCTATACTTAACATTGTGAGCACAATTGCGTTTGTGCGCTGGTACGTGGATGGTATTACAATCTATGCGCAGTTTGTAACAGATAGACGTTGCGCGCATAATTTTAGCAACTCCTAAAAGCTGGTGTTAACGGCAAATTCTATCAACCTGGCCGAAACCAAATACACCAGCCCAAAAACAAATGCAGCAAAGTATAGTTACACATTCTACACATACCAAACCAATAAAATGGAGAAGTTGTGTGTGTTTTTTTTTATTGATGCTGCATATGTGCGCAGATTGACTTTGACCGGCTCAAAAACTTAACGTGAGACAATTGTGGTTCTTAATTCTGATTGGCTGAATCGCGTGAAAAAAACGGTCCGCACACTGATTTCTGCACGCAACGTTGCTGCACGCGCGTTATTTTTTGATGGATGAAAAAATGCGTAGTGGATTATAATACCAGCGTTGATTTACACGCGTTAACATTTAATGCTTCGCTCAAAAATTCACACGGTGCGCGTGCGTTTTTGCATGAAGAATGTAAAAGGGCCCCCCTACCTTTGCTTGTTTTTGTTTTTAAATTATTGTACTCTTTGCTTTTCGTTTTTCCCCTCATTTTTTTCATTTTGTGTATGTTTATGTGTGTGTGTGTGAATGTATATCTATTTACAAACACATACATACAGATCCTACATCTCTCATATTGATATTCCTGCTTTGTAGAATCTTTGTTTACTGTATCTCTTGAAGTTCTAAATCTCCTAAGCCCTTTCCCAAGATGAAAAGCAAACTGAATTCGTTTAGCTGATAAACAAAGCTATCTTGTTTTACGCTCCTCCGCAGAATGCTGAGCCATAGAACAGGAGGCTGTTTGAATCTAAAACATTTGGTCTAGCGAACAATATTCTTTTCTTCTTTTTGAAATGTGTGTCGTCTTTAAAATCCCAGCTGTGGGAGAGAACATATTCACGCAGACTTTTTATTTTAACATTTTAACTGTGCCAGTAATATCAGAAACACGAGCCTTCTCTTGGTACAGAGGAAACTTGGGAAAGCTTGAGAAGGAGCAAACACTGCAAGCTTACATGTAATTTCCTGTTGCGGCATTAATAAGTCACTGATCATAAAAAGGTCAAAGCAGTGTTATATGTGATTGTTTAATCTGTACTTGCCTCACATCCAGAGAAGAGATCACCGCCATCCTTTAATGTCAAATTCCAGCCGCCGAATGTTTCTGAACTACAACTCCCATGATTCCCCGGCCATCTATTGCATTGAAAGAATTCTGGGAATTGTAGACATAAACACCTGGGGGGCCGTGAGTTTGACAGTCCTGCTTTAATGTGCTGGTTGCGAAACACATTCCCAAACCAAGCAAAATTACAATTATTTATTTAGCACCAGCAAATTCCGTAGTGCTGTACAGTGGGTAGGACAAAACAAACCAAATTAACAGGCAAGTCAGGCCCACTCAGAGCGATGAGAAAAAAGACACTGCTCAAGAGCTTACAATCTAAAAGGAATGGGTCAAGTCCTGCAGTAATGCTTGGGAACGCAGTTCTCTCACTATTTTAGTAGGAGGAACTTCGTTCCCTTTTGGCTGATGAAGCTGCAATACCTTTCTATATAGACACCGTTTTATGAAACTGTATATTTAAGTTTTTTTTCCCCTGGATTTATGTACATTGAAAGGCATGGGAATGGCAATTTCTCAATGTTTGCCAGAGGAATTGCATTCTCATGCATAAAGAAGTGTGCAGCTGCTGTGGCTCCCAGTGAGCTTTGAGACCAGAATGTACAGAAATGTTGGAGTTCCAACAATTATTTTTTTAGGACTTGACCCGAGTGGGATGATACACTGAGGGTAAATAGCTGAGTATGAGAAGTAATGGAATGAATGGGGGTGATGGAACAGGAAAGGTGCAGTGGGGGGGGGGGGTTTATGGAGTGACTTATTGGGCTTCTCTAGAGACTTCTTGAAAGATTTGCGGCACTTGGAGGGTTTAATGTGTTAAGGGAGTTCCAAAAGAAGAAGGCAAAAGTTCTGAAAGCGAGAGTGAGGGGCTCTATATGGGCTCTGGGGTAGATCAAGACACCAATTTCTGGAGGGACATTCGACCAATTTTAGGCTAAAAGTCCCGATAGACAAATGCAGAGATACATAGACAACCAGAGACTGACGATTGCAGAGATACATATATAGACGACCAGACACTGACGATTGCAGAGATACATAGATAGACGACCAGACACTGACGATTGCAGAGATACATAGATCGACAACCAGAGACCGACGATTACAGAGATACATATATAGACGACCAGACACTGACGATTGCAGAGATACATAGATAGACAACCAGAGACCGACGATTGCAGAGATACATAGATAGACGACCAGAGACCGACGATTGCAGAGATACATAGATAGACAATCAGAGACCGACGATTGCAGAGATACATAGATAGACGACCAGAGACCGACGATTGCAGAGATACATAGATAGACGACCAGACACAGACGATTGCAGAGATACATAGATAGACAACCAGAGACCGACAATTGCAGAGATACATAGATAGACGACCAGACACCGACGATTGCAGAGATACATAGATAGACGACCAGACACAGGCGATTGCAGAGATTCATAGATAGACGACCAGACACCGACGATTGCAGAGATACATAGATAGACGACCAGACACTGACGATTGCAGAGATACATAGATAGACGACCAGACACTGACGATTGCAGAGATACATAGATAGACGACCAGACACAGGCGATTGCAGAGATTCATAGATAGACAACCAGAGACTGACGATTGCAGAGATACATATATAGACGACCAGACACTGACGATTGCAGAGATACATAGATAGACGACCAGACACTGACGATTGCAGAGATACATAGATAGACGACCAGACAGAGGCGATTGCAGAGATTCATAGATAGACAACCAGAGACTGACGATTGCAGAGATACATGTATAGACGACCAGACACTGACGATTGCAGAGATACATAGATAGACGACCAGACACTGACGATTGCAGAGATACATAGATCGACAACCAGAGACCGACGATTGCAGAGATACATATATAGACGACCAGACACTGACGATTGCAGAGATACATAGATAGACAACCAGAGACCGACGATTGCAGAGATACATAGATAGACAACCAGAGACCGACAATTGCAGAGATACATAGATAGACAACCAGAGACCGACAATTGCAGAGATACATAGATAGACGACCAGACACCGACGATTGCAGAGATACATAGACAGACGACCAGACACAGACGATTGCAGAGATACATAGATAGACAACCAGAGACCGACAATTGTAGAGATACATAGATAGACGACCAGACACAGGCGATTGCAGAGATTCATAGATAGACGACCAGAGACAGACAATTGCAGAGATACATAGATAGACAACCAGAGACCGACAATTGCAGAGATACATAGATAGACGACCAGACACCGACGATTGCAGAGATACATAGACAGACGACCAGACACAGACGATTGCAGAGATACATAGATAGACAACCAGAGACCGACAATTGCAGAGATACATAGATAGACGACCAGACACCGACGATTGCAGAGATACATAGATAGACGACCAGACACAGGCGATTGCAGAGATTCATAGATAGACGACCAGAGACCGACAATTGCAGAGATACATAGACGACCAGACACCGACGATTACAGAGATACATAGACGACCAGACACTGACGATTGCAGAGATACATAGATAGACGACCAGAGACCGACGATTGCAGAGATACATAGATAGACAACCAGAGACCGACGATTGCAGAGATTCATAGACGACCAGACACCGACGATTGCAGAGATACATAGATAGACGACCAGACACTGACGATTGCAGAGATACATATATAGACGACCAGACACCGACGATTGCAGAGATACATAGATAGACGACCAGACACTGACGATTGCAGAGATACATAGATAGACAACCAGAGACCGACGATTGCAGAGATACATAGATAGACGACCAAAGACCGACGATTGCAGAGATACATAGATGGCCAGAGACCGACGATAGCACTACAGAGATGCATAAAGCAGATAAAGATGCTTGATAAGGCCGGGATCAGATGAGTGCATTACATGCGCCTGTACTGACGTGCCTCCTGGCATCAGTCACAGCATTGTGATGCTTCAACAGAGCCGTTCACACTCTGTAGCACGTGCACGAAATGGGCGCGCTACAGCGGACGTGCTGAAAGCCTCCCCGCTGAAACACTACGACACGCATTCGAGGCTGCAAAGCACGATTCCCCCATAGGAGGAACGAGCCTTGCAGCGCTGAGCGCACTAACTGCACTCAGCAAAGTGGCCACACAGGCGTCAGAATGGAAGGAACGTCCACTCTCACGGACGGTCCTTCTGCTCTGAAGAACGCTTGTCTGACCCTGACCTAAAGGCCCTTCCAGAAGGACTGAAACGTTACACATTCTCCAATAAATCTTGCTCCTATTTTTCACATACCCTGCCTGATCTGACTGGTTCCTTTTTGGATTTTGATGGATAGAGCAGATAGACAAACTTCTTCACTGCAATTTTCGCTTATATTTCCAACATCGGCAAACACCAGCACTTTCTGAAGACCCCCCTGAAGCTTGAAGCAGTGCCCCCCTGCGATTCCCAGATAGTCTCTATTGTTATGTCCTCAGATGGCATACACAGCCGTTCGAGCAATGATAGAGCCAGGAATATCTGCCATCGAGGCACATTGCAGCAGCTACAGGATAGAGCGAATCTTGGCCATTGTCAGCGAGATTTCTGTGTAATGCTTGTGGATATATCTCTGATTTCCCAGATAAAATATTGAAGATATGATCCCCTTCTGGATAACTTGAAACTAGAATTATTAGTATGAGTATACTGATTTAAAGCAACATTATTCAAGACGACTCAAAAGCGTCAGCGAGTCTGGGGAATCTGTCAAACATTTCTTCACTTGATTTAAAGTTGTTTCCATTTAATACCTTTATTCATACTATCCATATGCATACTTCCATCCTATGTTTATTTAGTTTTGTCTTGTTCCCTTTGGTTATTGTAAAGCGATGCGGAAACTGTTGATGCTATATAAATGATGACAATAATAATAATAAGAATATATTGAATATAATAATGTGCCAGCAACAACCGTGTATCTTCTCACACCAATTAGATGAAGGCAGGTCTTTAGGACATGACTTGATACATTTTGTTGAGTAACACATAGGTGCACTGTGTAACAATACATATTCATGAGATCTTATTTTCTATCTTTTCTAGAGAACCATGACAGGACATCGATTTTCACATATTTTAGTCTTCACTATTGGACTAAATGAAGTGTTTGCTGCAGGAGAAAATGGCACAGCAACAGCTTACACATCCTCGCCGGGTAAGACCAATTAACCTCTACATTTAGTTCTTCTGTATTGCCTCATAACTGCTTATGTATCACCTTCTGTTTCGTCCCATAACTGACAGTCATCACAGACAGATGGACAACCTGCGGCGCAGTGCCTTGGGACAAGGCTGGCCACTTAAGATCGTACGAAGAAAATGCACACGCTTCTCAAGCCGCTCATACCAAAACAAGACTTCCACTTCCCACTAAAACTGATCGTCCCAGTACTTTTCCTTACTAGGGATGGGCTGCCGGTTCGAATTGGTTCAAAGTTCGATTCGAATATCGGCTGTTCGAAAATTCGCAAACTTCGAACTTTTCGGGACGTTTGTGGAAAGTTCGAGGGAAAAATTTATTTTCTCAAAAAAATTCCAAAAAATGCTTAAAAGATACTAAAAAAAATCTAAAAATAGACTCTTTACTGCAGAATATAATACTAAACGGTTTATTAGATATTGAATTAAAACGGGAATATTTTTAACATTGAAGCCTATGGGATTCATAAACCTTTCCCACTCCTTGTTGGTCAAACATTTCTCACTCCTTGTTTGTCAAACATTTCCCACTGATTGTTGGTCAAACATTTCCCACAGATTGTTGGTCAAACATTTCCCACTGATTGTTGGCCAAACATTTCCCATGGCTTCAAAACGCGTTTAAACATGAGCAAAAGCAGTAAAAATTAGCTCAGCGCACGACGGTGAAATGGCTCAGCAGTGAAATGGTTAAAAACGGGGTTTTTCTTTCCTTTTTTTTTCATGGTTTCCTGTCCCCCAGGGCAGTACCCGGACCCCCATACACCTTTTATGGCCAATATCTTGCATATATGCCCTCTTGGAGGGGACCTTAATTTTCAAACATTCGGACCCCATTAACTTTAATGGTGTTCGCATTGTGTTTGAGTTTGCGGTTGAACTTTTTCGGGTGTTCGAGTACGAATGCGAACTGAACACGGGGGTGTTCGATCCATCACTATCCCTTACAAGTATTAAAATAGTTTATGGGTGGGAACTAGATGTAGCATTGAAAAAAATGGGTTGGATAATAAATATTTATTTTCCAATGGAAATTTCTTTGAATAAAGACTCAAAGTAAACCTGCCACCAATGGCATCACTCTCCTGTAAATGTATCCTCAAGCTATAGAGATCATATTGATCAATGTGATATCTTGTCCTTTGAGAGAGTAACAAAACCACTGCTTACTCAGTTCCAGCTCCAGATTCCACAGCATTTCCCCTCTGTAGACGTCTGTCGCACTGTGGGAAATCGTGCCAACCCGTGACATTGGCCCTATGCATCACCACTCTTCATTGGCGTGCGCGCAGCCCATTTCATTAGGGTGTGCACCCATAGAATATTTATTAATTTTTTATCTATGCTTGGATAATATTGTGCAGAACAGTAATTTTTAGTTAGGAATAACCAGTGTTTATGCAGTGATACAGTCAATATTCACGCAATTTATCATGAATCAGATAAGGAACATCCAAAATATTCATGTAGGCGGCCAAATAGGAACCCTGCACACACGGCTTTATGCGTTTAAGCAAACCTGCTGCACATTTGGAAGATTTTTATTTCATTCTCTGTATTCGATTGTTAAATTTTAAATGGTAAACATTCTATACAGTCAGGGCAGCCATCAAGGGGTGACGGCCCATGAAATCATCAACAGCTTTGGCTTTAATTACCACCTCTACGCTGATGACACTCAGATCTACCTCTCTACCCCTGAACTCTCTCCCCCTGTCCTTTCAAAAGTCAGTGACTGTTTATCTGGCATCTCCTCCTGGATGGCCTCCCACCACCTAAAGATCAACATGTCAAAGACTGAACTCCTACTTATTCCTCCCTCCAATACCCTCCACCGTGATAGAGAAGTCAGGAGGTGGGGAGGCATCACCATCTCCCCATCAAACCAAGTTCGCTGTCTTGGAGTTACACTTGACTCTGCTCTTTCCTTCATCCCCCACATCAAGTCTCTTTCCTCCTCCTGCCGATACCAACTGCGTAATATTTCCAGAATTCGGCCATTTCTTACCGCTGTCACCACAAAACAACTCGTACACGCCCTGGTAATCTCCCGACTCGACTATTGCAATAATCTCTTATCTGGCCTCCCTCTGTCCCGCCTCTCCCCCCTACAATCCATCCTGAACGCCTCCGCCAGGCTAATTCACCTCACCCGCCGCTCTGTCTCTGCCGCTCCCCTCTGCGAGTCCCTTCACTGGCTCCCCATCCACTGCAGAATTAAGTTCAAAATCCTTATCCTTACCTACAAAACCCTCACTAACTCAGCTCCCCACTACCTGTCCTCACTAATCACCAAATACACCCCAGCCTGCTCCCTAAGGTCAAACAGTGACCTGCGCCTAGCTTCTCCCCACATCACCTCTTCCCATGATAGACTGCAGGATTTCTCACGCGCAGCCCCCACTCTCTGGAACGCTCTCCCTCGTACTGTCAGACTTTCCCCTAACTTCTCTTCCTTCAAACGCTCCCTTAAAACGTTCCTATTTAGGGAAGCCTACCACCCAACTCACTGACACAACCATCAATCACTCTCACCTTACAGTCTTCTCCTCCTGTTTCCAACCCCAACCCTCCCAGATTGTGAGTTCCTACGGGAATAGGGCCCTCATCTCCTCCTGTACTGTTTGTCAAATGTTGTTCAATGTATTGTAACCCTGTCTATACTGTGCTTATTGTACAGCGCTGCGGCATATGCTGGCGCTTTATAAATAAAGAATAATAATAATAATAATAATAATGGGGCCCGGTGGCTGAAGGGGGCCCTGATCCTTACAAACACTGTGTAACTTGAAGTGCCTCAGATGTAAGAGTCCCTTCAATGCCACCCTGAACTGATCTGTCGGGATACCAGGAAATTTCCCGGTGGGCCGCAGCAAAAGGGGCCGGTAAAAGCACTCTGGCTAATCACTGAGGGAGCAATAAGTATGGTCTGCGCCAGGTAGAGGTGCAAAGTGAACGCCCTCCCACCAGGAAACACATTTTATCCGCCAGGGATTTAGAACACTGCCTGTAAATAAGGTAAGAAGAACAGGCGGCACAGTGTTTTATTTTTAATTAGTTTATGGAAATGGCTAGCTGAGGGAAGGTGGGCCAGACCAATGGTTCAGTAAGTGGCCCCACGATCTCTGATGGCAGCCCTGTATAAAGTACACAACTCTTGAAATTAACCTGGCACTTGTGACTTTGCGCACATGTTTTCTCCTGCAGTCCTTGCAGCTACCTCCCTCCCACACATTCGGCGGCATCTCTTCCCAGCCTTGTTATCTGCCAGGGGGGAACCATTGACAGTTACATTGATAAAATAATAACCACGTACCACAAACTCCTACCTATTTTTAAAATAGTGAAGCTTTTTCAGGGATGATTGAATGACAGCCAGTCACTGACGCCAAGGGAAATATTTTTTGACTTTTATAACTTCTCCTCATTTGAATATCAGAATTTTTTAGTTTTTTCAATGGCCGGAAAAAAAAATATTAATATGGATATACAATAGCTGTGTCATTCTGACAGGGTTATTCAAAGAGAATCGAAAAGTCTTTATTTTTTAGGATCTTTTAGGCATTTTTCAGGATTTTGTTGATTTTTTTCTGTAACAGCCCTTTTTATTATCATTCATTGGATCTTATTTGTAAATTTCAGACATTTTCATTCTGTAGTTTCTTTGCAAATAGCATTTCACTTTTCAAACATTCAAGCGTCCTGTTTTTTTCTTCCAAATCCATTCGTCTGCTTGTCGGCTTTTTCCGGCGGCTGCTCTGCGCTGTGATCAGCGGCTGCTCGGGTTTCTCCGGCGTGTTCGGCGGGGTTAATCCAGATGTTTTTGCAGGTTCGCCGGGTTTTGGGGTGAGTGTTCGGCGGGTTTGCGGCGGCTTTTCCCTGCACTACGTCGGCCCTGTGGTGCTTGCTGAATACACCACAGGGTCGCCGAAATGGGATCGCCAAATCGCTGAATAGCCGAAGCATTGCTTCTCTATGGGGATTTCACTGCCCTCGAACAGGTACCGAACAGGCACCGTATGTGCAGGCAATTTGCCAGGACTTGGCGAACTGCCTGCTCTCTGAATAGCCGAATGGCCAGGAAAGGTAACCGTACGCTGAATTTCACTGTTCAGTTACCTTTTGACTACAATTCGGATCTCTTTGAATAATCCTGTAAGTGTCATAAATAATTACTGGGTGTCCACATTTTAGTGAAACCTCAGCTCTGTGGTCTGACCTACAATCACTGCCGCTGTGGTTGTGTTTATCTGTCCGGTAAGAGTAGTAGAGGTGTCTTAAAGGAGGTTCTCAAGCTCTGACTCCTGGTCTCTGACCCTCGAAGCCAAAACAAGCCAATGAGTAATTTAATTGTGGGGCAGACATTTTGGTGTGTTCCCACACAAATTGTTATAGGACCCTGGACACAGCATATCGAAATATTATTTCCAGTTCATAGGTGAGCGCCCATTGGAGCACATGACTCCACAAACACGTGGGTCCATGGGCAAACCTGGGCCTCTGTTTCTCAGACTATGAGTTAAGGACCTGACTTATCCACCAATCCAATCTATATATGGAATAATATTGGTGAAGTTTAATGATTTCTGGATATAAAGCTGAAGAATAAGCAATGTCAGGCAACGCTTATCTACATGCTCCATTGTATCCAGTCCACCTCTCTTTTGCTTCATTCCAGCATTGCTTTGGTGGTTACAGCACTGCCGCTGCCATTTGGAAGACATAAACCTGCATCAGCAACCTTGGCTTTCCAAATGTTTTGGAACTACAAGTCCCATGATTCTCAACTTTTCATTGGATTGCCTGAGCCTCAATGGAAATGTAATGAACAACATCTGAAGGTTCAAGGTTGCTGACCCAGGCATAAACCATACGTGCAATGTGTATCAGGTGCCGGACAAAATCCCTACAGCCAAGTTGCCTAATGCCCACATCCCAATGGCCAACTTCCAGACAGAACAAGTGCCGGGCATACCAAATTCCCTACACGCTCAACTTCCAGACATCCATAATCCCAGCGGCTAACCCTAATACTAACACCCTAACCCTAGGTTTAAGGGGGTTAGGGCTAGGTTTAGAGGGTTAGGGTTAGGTTTAGTGGGGTTAGGGCTAGTTTTAGGGGCTTAGGGTTAGGGCTAAGTTTAGGGGGGTTAGGGCTAGGTTTAGGGGTATGGGTTATGCCTAGTTTTAGGGGGGTAAGGGCTAGGTTTAGGGGGTTAGGGCTAGGTTTAGGGGGTTAGGTTTAGGGGGTTAGGTCTAGGTTTAGGGGGTTAGGGTTACGGCTAGATTTAGGGGGGTTAGGGCTAGGTTTGGGGGGTTAGGGTTTTAGGGTTAGGGCTAGGTTTAGGGGTTTAGGGCTAGGTTTAGGGGTGTTAGGATTAGGGGGTTAGGGCAAGGTTTAGGGTGGTTAGGGTTAGGGCTAGGTTTAGGGGGTTATGGAGTAGGGTTAGTGTTGGCCGCTGGGATTTTGGATGTCTGGAAGTTGGCCGTCAGTGAGTTGTCTGTGTAGGGAAGTTGGCCGTCAGTGAGTTGTCTGTGTAGGGAAGTTGGCCGTCAGTGAGTTGTCTGTGTAGGGAAGTTGGCCGTCGGGATTTTGGCATTAGGGAACCTGGTTGTAGGCATTTCGACCCAAACCCATGTGTATCATGTAGGTGATAAAGAAATACAGGCCATGTACGGATTATTATCGGAGCAATATTATCTTAAAAATCATGGAATTGAAGAAGGATGCTGGTGCTGTGGAAGTGTTAAATGAAGACTCTTAAGTCCCCATAGTATGATCGGTAGCAATATATAAAAGTACACAAATTCCTTACATTCGTTCTGTCATTGCTCCCACATTTCTCTGTCACCTTGGCAACTACAATTCACCTTTCAGTATATATGTATTATAATACGCAGTGATGAAATAAACTCAGGTAAAACGGGTTTTGAAGCTTCTTTAGATAAATTTACTCAACCGAGAGTTACAGATAATACACAGAAGTTAAAGCCAATATAACTGTAGTATAAAAGGATTTAATTACCTGTGATAATTATCTAAGTAATAATTACATACAACATTATATACATCCCTCAAAGGTTAACTCGCAATGAATGCTGCAACTGGAGTTCAGGTTTTTATTTTGTTCTGTTTCTGCATTTAATTGCTTTCAATAAAAGTCCAAAAGAACTTGCGCAATTAAATAACTGGAAGCACACATGGTCCTCATTGCTATTTCAAGGGGAGGGGTACAGTCGGACATGTAACCCCTCTGAGCTGTGATACCATTATAGGAGGTCCAGTTGCCTTTTGGACCCCTGTATCTCAGGCTCCATACATATCACATGGTCAAGGGAGACATCTTTGGAAAGGCCAGAGGTGCTCCTTTACAATGAGACCAAACATGATCATGTACAATAAAAATTGGTAAAATATCTAATATATTTTTTTTTTCCTAAAGCCGCAGCATTGTCTGCTTTTCAATTCTAAAGTAAACTATGCTGCTGCTGGAACTCCCGGTCTCATTTCTTACTGTCAGGTGTCACTGTGATGGGCACAGCCTGCCAACCGGCGCCCGGTCTGCCCATCACTGCTACTGCATATTGAACCTCAGCCTGTAGCCAAAATCGGTAGAGTGTCCCATCCAAAAACTGTGTCTGGATCTGCCCGTTTGCATGCTCTTTTCTTCAAAACATTATATGAAGGAATCGTAGTTATGGGATCATGAAGAGCATTGCTGTCTATTGCTTGAACAGATATACGGGTGTTTTTTTTCTCGGAAATAGGATGGTGTTTGTGCTTGAAAACGTATGTGCTGTATGTATGTTTTGCGACCTGTATTATTAAGTTGTGGACCAGGGGTGAGCAACGTTGGACCTCCAGATGTTTTGGAACTATAATTCCCATGAGGCTCTGCCTACCTAACAATGGCTAAGCTTCATAGAAGTTGTAGTTGTGTAGTTCCGAAACATCTGATGGGCTAATGGTTGCGGACCCCTGCTGCAGAACATATTTTGCATGTGCTGCAATGTAGACTAAGGGAGTTATTCAATAAGTGGCAAACTTGCCACTGAATGGTCAATTTCACCATTCAGGGCAATTTCGTGCCAGTTCGTCTATTCACTAAGCTGTCAGTTCACCAAATACAGGTGAATTGACAGCGATATACGGCGGAGAGAAATAGAAAAGTAATGGTTAATCTATTCAGAAAATGCCAAACTGCACCGAAATATCAGTGAAATTACCTGATTTACGGTGGTTTAGTGCGACGGGTATAAACAGGCCAATCCCATAGGATTCAATATAAAAAAAATATTATGTTTTTTTTTTATTATTCAAATGTTTATTCCTTTCATTTTCAGTTTTATTTTTATTTTTTGGAACATCTTTTTGTATTTTTTATTTTTTTTGCGAAATCTTTAATTCCCAACCTTTTTTAAAAATTTTTAACAGACCTTTTTTAATTATTTAGACACATTTTTATGCATTTTTATTTCTTTAAACACCTATTATAAGACTAGCAGTGTTCGTTTTTGTTTTGTATGGTTGTTTTTTTTGCAGTTCGGCTGCTCTATGTTCGGCGAACTTCAAGGACCCTATGGCAAATAGTGAATTTACTAAAGAGTCGGCGAACTGGAATCGCCAAAGTGTGCCGAACCAGAAACCACTGAAATTTTGGTGCTTTCTGAATAACCCCTTAAAAGGTCGAATTAATTTAATCTAAAGGTTTCAATGTTTTATTAATGTAGCTCCAAAGATTTACTTAAACAACCCTAAGTATCCTTTTTGGGTGAAAATGCCTGTTTTTTTTGTTTTTTTTTAAAAATTAAAAAAAATCAATAGTGGATTTGATAGGGTTAAAGTGGTGAAAAGAAGATGCAAAATCTACTGACGATCCAATTCATTAATTTAGTGTATGCAATCAACATTATTTTGCTCAATTCTTCTTCTGGACCACATTTTGTGAGACCACGCTAATAGGATGCCCAGCATGATCACACACTAGTTTCAAAAAGCTAATTATTTCTTCGGCGGAGCGTGGAAAATTTGCACCAAGCGGAAGTGATCATTCCCAAGAAATAAAATAATCCGGCATTTAGCACAGCAGTTCTGCCGTAACAGAGAAGTGTCACTAACTGCTCCCTGCTTGAAACCGAGCAGCCTGGGGATATCAGACATAAATAAATGCCTCACCTGTGATTAAAAATCAGGCTTGAACGCAACACTGTAAGAAAAAAAAAATCATTTATTCATTAAAAATATTTATTTACTTGTTTTTTTTTGTCTTCTTTATTTTCCTTTTCTCAACCAAGTAAGATTGTTGGATTAAAATGGTTATTTTTTTCTGCTACACTGCAGCTTCTACAAGCTCACCCGGCACCGATCCAGGCACTGTCTTAACCTCAGTATTGGTTCCTCTGCTCGTTTGCTTTGTGCTCATCATCCTGGCTGGGTACCTTTTAAGGTAAGAATAGCCTACACTGTGAATGAGATTGTTACTCATTTAAACTTCCTATATGTAGGTACCTAAATTGCATTGAAAACCTTCAGGGACGTCCGTATTTTAGAAGCCCTGAGTGCATTTAGGATGCCGAGGGAGAAAAGGTGAGTATATACTCCCGAACTAAAATAAATAAAAGAAAATAATAATTGGGCAGATGCTGTCAAAAGCATCTACCCAATTATTTAAGGACATAAAAAGGGTTTGCTTCAACAAACAAAGCTTATTTGTTTCATTCTGCCAATCAGGGAGTAACACTTAGCTCTGGTGTCATTCAATAAAGAAATAGAATGCCTGTCATGCCCCATGATTTAGGATTTATTGTATAGTTTTCTGTTTTGTGTTGAATCTGCCTTTGCTGCTTACATGCTATTGATTTCATAGCTATTTTGTCCCTGCTGGGTTTCCTTAGAATTGCTGTATCCAGCTAGTTTACACCCCTTTCTCAGTGTCTTGTTCTAAGGGACTTCCTGGTTACATAGCAGCCATTCTGTGCTCACTGCTGGACAAAACTAATGTCTTTTTACCTGCATTGCTGTACACTATTACAAGATTGTCAGTCTGATCATTAAACTCTTCAACTGGATTAATCTTTCTACGTGTCAGTTTTGCTGAGTTGAAGCTATCTGCCGAACTTCATCGTGTGAGTATGGTCAAATACAGACTTCGCTAGCCTAAAGCATCCACGCCTCACAGCTTTGCTTAGGGAAGCAGAATAATGCCGTACGATGCAGATACCTGAATAGAACACAACGATCATACAGATGTACAAGTAGGGTTTACATTATATGGTGTTTGGAACCTGTGTTGCCACAATCACAGTCCATAAAGGTAACCTGTCATCGACACGTTCACTTTTCCTGGGATGTCTCATCAGGTGATGGCTATCACGTTGCAATATCTTCTCCCTTGATGAAGTATTGCAGGCTGCACTTGCCTGGTTCCAGCATTGGGCACTGCCATCTTCTTCCACCCGGGCATCAGTGAAAAAGGATCACTGTGAGTGATTGGCTCTCTTTGATGACGTTGACACTCTGAGTACCATTGCGCTGGCTAGTGAGTCAAATGGCTGACGGGAGCTAGAACACAGCTATTACATCTGTCATCCACTCCATTGGCATTCCACCAGAAGTTAGAGATGCCAATGTCTTGATAGAAAATTACTTAAAATCTTCTTATATATTGTGTTGGAAAAAAAAACGGATTGGTGTTTTATTAAAACCTTCTTTATATATTGTGTTAGCAAAAAAAATGGATTTGATCTTTCTTCTTTATCTATTGGTATTCTTGACAGCATACAACTTAAATGTTTAATCCTTAAATGTTCATTCTGCCACTCATTATTTCTCTCTTAACCCTTTCACTACCAAGCCCTTTTTTCATCATATTTATAAAAAAATCGATAAAGATAAAGCTAAGTAAACAATGACTTTTTGTGAAAGTTCTCATAATGTGTACGTCTTCGCACCTCACAGTACAGGAAACTGCAACGTATTGTTTAGTTTTAGTTCTACTTCTACTGTGAATACACATATAATAAACTTCCTGTATTTCATCTGGGCATAGTGAGTTCATCGGAAAACATGAGCAGGTCTTCAAACAGTTCCTTTAAAAAGCGGGTGTCTCTTCTTTTAAGGGCTAGAAAGCATCGGAAAGCAGACGTGAACTCCAGCGATAAGAAGATGCCAAATGGAATCTTGGAAGAGCAAGGTATGGACAAAAAAAAGGATCTTCTAAGTTAATAAGTCAATATTTGCTACATTTATAAGCTGACGGATCTTCCATTTTTCACTGAAAACCTACCACGATCATTTTGTTTTAATGGCAATTGAACTATGATGAGCCTTTATGGATGTAGATTTGTAAACTGTGTTATACTTGATGTTTATTTAGCAGAATGGTAAAAATTAATGAGTTTTACGAATCAGATTTGTTAACCCAGTGTTTCCCAAACCTGTCCTCATGGAACACAGGTCAGATTTTAAGGATTCCCTCGAGGAAATACAGACTGAATCCTGCAATCACTGAGCCGCAAATCATATCACCTGTGCTGTGCTTCAAATATCTGGAAAACATGGCATGTCTTGCAGAGTTATTCAGAGAGAGGTGAAAGCCAGGAGAATGACTGGAGAACTGAAAATTCTAGGTCAAGATAGCCGACTTGGAAAGTGAGTTAAATGGGAGAATTTTTCTGGTTTGGCTATTTTGACCTAGAATTTTCAATTTTCCAGTCATTCTCCTGGTTTTCACCTCTCCCTGAATAACCCTGTGGGCCCTGAGAACAGGTTTGGGAAACATCATAGTTATCCTATAATTTGACAATCCATTGGCATTTCTGGATAACTTTGTTTTATGAAAAAATGCATTAATTTGTAACAAAGAACACTCAAGAATTGAGAAATAAAAACCCTCCTGGTATATTTTTTTTAGGTATATTTTTACATTTAATACATGTTAATACGATGATATTGTTAAATGTCCTAAACAATAAATATTAGCAATACGTGCTAGTCTATTGTAGGGTACCGGGAAAGTATCAGTTTCTGTAAGTTAACCTGAAGCCCTTCGGTCTCCCATAAATTTTGCGTTGAACGACGTTTATATTTAACAGGAAATGGGAATGAGAAAGGAAAATGACTTACTTCCTGTTTCCAAAAGAGCTGCTCCCTTCTGAATTATTTATTTGAACTAAAGTTGGACTGAAATTTACAGTAACCCTTATTGTGTGAGAAAATACGAATCGAGTGAGTGCAAAAGATGTAAAAATTAAAAAAAATAAAAAAAAAATAACTAGCCGAGTCAATTAAAAGGAAA
The DNA here is from genome assembly GCA_009667805.1 of Leptobrachium leishanense. NCBI lineage: Eukaryota > Metazoa > Chordata > Amphibia > Anura > Megophryidae > Leptobrachium > Leptobrachium leishanense. The sequence continues at coordinate 43,508,704 of CM019068.1, forward strand.
CCTCTAGAATGAAAATCGCACTCTCTTGCCACAAAGCCCCGGTGTGTTTCCTACTGTAAAGTACTCGTGTGAAGTATATTTTACTTAACCCTTTCGCTGCTGATCCATTTCACCCCTGTGTGCTGAGCTAATTTTTACCGGTTTCGCTCATCATGTTTAAACGCGATCTGAAGGCATGTTTTATTATATGACCTAGATATATTATATTTCGTTCTTTCAGTGCAGCATCATTGTTCACATTATAATTGAAATGGGAACAGTATTGCTGCATTAATAAAACACTTTTTACATTTTTTTTTACATTTTTATTTATATTTTTTATTTACTTTTAACATGGTCATATTTGGTATCAATGGAAAGGCCATGCTCTGGCCGTTCCAATGATACCAAAAATTAACCCCTAGCCAGGGGCGGACTGACCCATCGGGCACTCGGGCGCTGCCCGAGGGCCTGCGGGTCAGTGGGGGCCCAGTTTTGTAAGGGACCACGGCGGCGGCGCTCCAGCGTGCCTTCCTGGGCCCCACGTGCACCCTGCATTTATGCCGCCCCCTCACGTGAAGCGCGCGCATCACGTGGGGGGAGCGGCGTCAATGCAGGGTGCACATGGGGCCCAGGAAGGCACGATGGAGTGCCGCCGCCGAGCTGCTGGGGTCAGTATATATCCATGTGTGAGCTGGGCACTATACATCATGTGTGAGCTGGGCATTATACATCAATGTGTGAGCTGGGCATTATACATCCATGTGTGAGCTGGGCACTATACATCCATGTCTGAGCAGGGGCAATATACATACATGTGTGAGCTGGGGCACTATATATTCATATGTGAGCTGGGGCAATATACAGTGGCAAGAAAAAGTATGTGAACCCTTTGGGATTACGTGGAGTTTTGCATGAATTGATTATAAAATGTGCTCTGATCTTCATCTAAGTCACAACAATTTGAAAAACACAGTCTGCTTAAAATAATACAACACAAACATTATATGTTTTCATGTTTTTATTGAACAAAACATGTAAACATTCACAGTGCAGGGTGGGAAAAGTATGTGAACCCCTAGCCTAATGACTTCTCCAAGAGCTAATTGGAGCCAGGAGTGAGCCAACCTTGAGTCCAATGAATTCCAGAGTTTATCAAGACATTTTGCAGGAAAACGTAAGACCATCTGTCCGCCAATTGAAGCTCCGCAGAGGATGGGTGATGCAACAGGACAATGACCCAAAGCATACAAGTAATTCAACAGAATGGCTTCAACAAAACAAAATACGCCTTCTGGAGTGGCCCAGTCAGAGTCCTGGCCTCAACCCGATTGAAATGCTGTGGCATGACCTTAAGAGAGCGATTCACACCAGACATCCCAAGAATATTGCTACACTGAAACAGTTTTGTGAAGAGGAGTGGTCCAAAATTACTCCAGATCGTTGTGCAGGTCTGATCTGCAACTACAGGAAACGTTTGGTTGAGGTTATTGCTGCCAAAGGAGGATCAACCAGTTATTAAGTCCAAAGGTTCACATACTTTTTCCACCCTGCACTGTGAATGTTTACATGTTCTGTTCAATAAAAACATGAAAACATATAATGTTTGTGTTGTATTATTTTAAGCAGACTGTGTTTTTCAAATTGTTGTGACTTAGATGAAGATCAGAGCACATTTTATGACCAATTCATGCAAAACTCCACGTAATCCCAAAGGGTTCACATACTTTTTCTAGCAACTGTATATCAATGTGTGAGCTACTGGGGGCAATATATATCCATGTTTGAGCTACTGTGGGCAATATATATCCATGTTTGAGCTGCTGGGGCAATATATATCCATGTTTGAGCTGCTGGGGGCAATATATATCCATGTTTGAGCTGCTGGGGGCAAAATATATCCATGTGTGAGCTGCTGGGGGCAAAATATATCCATGTGTGAGCTGCTGGGGGCAATATATATCCATGTGTGAGCTGCACATTACTGTGGGTTTTATTGCTGTGGAGCTCTGTGATACGCTCATACACACTGCACATTACTGGGAGTTTTATTGCTGTGGAGCTCTGTAATGTGCAGTATGTCAGGATTCTACAGTATCTGTTAAAGTGATCGGCAGTTTCCCACATTTTCCACAGGGACTTTCTGTGCCGGGGTGTAGCCTTAGCTGCAATGAGTGGGTGATGGCTGCTGCAGCAGTGTGGTGGCCAGGGGGGGCCCAATTCGCTGCTGGGTCCAAGTGGATTTTCAAAAAGGTTATTTTTGGGAGTTCAGAAATGAATTCTTTAGCACAATAATGTACATGAGGTTGTTGCGTTGTAGGGGGTGGGGTTTTTTATGGGTGTGGCCTCCTGTGGGTGCAGAACAAGGGGGGCCCCATTAGTTGTCAGTCCGCCCCTGCCCCTAGCTATAGGTGCCACCTGCCATAGGTGGCAGCTAGGGGTTAACTCCCGAACTGACGTCATCGCGTCCATGCACGATGACGCCAATAGGCAGAGGAAGATCCCGGAAGCTTGGCCGACATTCAAGATGTCGGCCAGCTCTGTGAGGGGACCGCTATCCGGCACCTGTTGGCGCCGAATCACTATCCAACCCCCAAGGGGTTAAAGGCAGCCACCGCTTGGAAGGGCAGGCTGTGCCCTTTAAAGCAGTGCCTGCCTTTCGTTTGTAGCCCGTACGGATGGGGGAAGGAGAGGTCCAAAGGCCATCCCCTTCAGGCACCTTCCCTACACTGGCGGGGGCCAGGATCCCGGCGGATCGCGGCTGCAATGGCAGGACGCGCTCGGCGCGTCCTCTGCAGCCAAATCCCCACGCGTCTGGATGCGCTGAGCGCATCCTCCACAGCGAAGGGGTTAAAGATAATCTCTAATATATTAATAACCACATCCTAGTTTAAAACTAGTTTTCAAGCTTTATCATTATTATAGTTATGTGGTAACTGCTTTATAGAAACATAGAAACATAGAAACTTAGAAAAATGTCGGCAGATAAGAACCTTTCGGCCCATCTAGTCTGCCCAATTACATGGATACTTTACCTGGATTTATCTTTTGTTTAGGATAGCCTTATGCCTATCCCATGCTTGCTTAAATTCAATTACTGTTTTGGCCTCTACCACTTCAACTGGAAGACTGTTCCATGTATCCACCACCCTCTCCGTAAAATAATGCTTTCTGATGTTACTTTTAAACCTTTGCCCCTCTAATCTAAGACTATGTCCTCTTGTTTTGCTACTTTGTTTCCTTTTAAATATACTCCCTTCCTCTACCTTGTGGATTCCCTTTACGTATTTAAATGTTTCTATCATATCTCCTCTGTCTCGTCTTTTTTCCAAGCTGTACATGTTAAGATCATTAAGCCTTTCCTGGTAACTTTTCTCCTTCAAGCCGTACACCATTTTAGTAGCCCTTCTCTGAACTCTCTCTAAGATGTCTATATCCTTCTGGAGATAGGGTCTCCAGTACTGCACACAGTACTCCAAGTGAGGTCTCACCAGTGCTCTGTACAGTGGCATGAGCACTTCCCTTTTCCTACTGCTAATACCTCTCCCTACACAACCAAGCATTCTGCTAGCATTTCCTGCTGCTCTATTACATTGACTACTTACCTTTAGATCCTCTGAAATAATAACCCCTAAATCCCTTTCCTCAGATGTTGAGGTTAGGACTGTATCAAATATTCTATATTCAGCCCTTGGGTTTTTACGTCCCAGGTGCATTATCTTGCACTTATCCACGTTAAAACTCAATTGCCACAGCTCCGACCATTTTTTTAGTTTACCTAAATCATTTGTCATTTGGCTGATCCCTCCAGGAACGTCAACCCTGTTGCAAATCTTTGTGTCATCAGCAAAAAGACATACTTTTCCATTAATACCTTCTGCAATATCACTAATAAAAATCTTAAATAGAATGGGTCCAAGTACTGACCCCTGAGGTACCCCACTGGTAACAAGACCTTGCGCCGAATAAACTCCATTTACCACAACCCTCTGTTGTCTGTCACTCAGCCACTGCCTAATCCATTCAACAATATTGGAATCCAAGCTCAAAGATTGCAATTTATTGATAAGCCTTCTATGCAGAACAGTATCAAAAGCCTTACTGAAATCTAAATAAGCAATGTCTACTGCACCACCTGTGTCTATTATTTTTGTTACCCAATCAAAAAAATCAATAAGATTAGTTTGGCATGATCTCCCTGAGGTAAACCCATGTTGTTTCTGATCCTGTAATCTATGTGTTTTTAGATGGTCAACAATCCTTTCCTTTAACATGGTTTCCATTAATTTCCCCACTACTGACGTAAGACTAACTGGCCTATAGTTCCCAGATTCCTCCCTACTACCCTTCTTGTGAATGGGCACAACATTTGCTAATTTCCAGTCTTCTGGGACGACTCCCGTTAGCAAGGATTGGTTAAATAAATCTGTTAACGGTTTTGCTATAACATCACTGAGCTCTTTTAATAATTTAGGATGGATCCCATCAGGCCCCATTGACTTATTTGTCTTTACTTTAGACAGCTGCTGTAGAACCTCCTCCTCTGTAAACTGATATGTAATTGTCTCGTTAGTGTTTCCTCCTAACTGAGGTCCCTTTCCTTCCTTTTCTTCTGCAAAGACTGAACAAAAATATTCATTGAGGCAGTCAGCGAGACTTTTATCCTCTTCTACATACCTTCCTTCCTTTGTTTTTAATCTAACTAATCCTTGTTTTACTTTTCTTTTCTCGTTTATGTATCTAAAAAATGTTTTGTCCCCCTTTTTTACTGACTGAGCTATTTTCTCTTCTGCGTGTGCTTTGGAAGCTCTTATAAATTGCTTTGCCTCTTTCTGCCTAATCTTATAGGTTTGCCTATCTTCTTCACTCTGAGTTTTTTTATAATTATTGAATGCTGTCTTTTTGTTCTTCACTATTTTGGCCACTTCTGCAGATTACCACAGTGGTTTCTTCCCTTTTTTGTTTTTGCTAACAAGTCGAATGCAATTGCCTGTGGCCTTCAATAATGCTTCCTTTAAATAATCCCATTTCTCCTGGACTCCCTTTAAACTCCTCCAGTCTGATAATGACTCCTTCACACAAAGTCTCATTTTAGAAAAATCTGTTTTTTTAAAGTCTAAAACTTTTGTTTTTGTGTGGTGCGGCTCCATCCCTGTTCTTATATTAAACCATACTGACTGGTGATCACTAGATCCCAAATTTTCACCTACAACAACGTCCGATACCAAACCTCCATTTGTGAGTATTAAATCCAATATGGCCTCTTTACGGGTCGGCTCCTCAACTACTTGTGTTAGAGATAATCCCAGTAGGGAGTTTAGAATATTTGTACTCCTGGTGCACCCAGCTGTTTTGGTTTTCCAGTTCACATCAGGAAGATTAAAGTCCCCCATGATAATAACTTCCCCCTTCATTGCCATTTTGGCTATTTCCTCAAGCAGCAGATTATCTAGCTCTTCTACTTGTCCAGGGGGTCTATAGATCACACCTACACGAGCTACTGTATGATTGCCAAATGTTAGCGTAACCCAAACTGACTCTATGTTCACCTCGCTCACTTTTATTTGGTTCGCTTTTATGTTGTTTTTCACATACAGGGCCACTCCTCCTCCTTTCCTACCTTCTCTGTCTTTTCTATATAAAGAGTACCCCGGTATTGTTATGTCCCAGTTATTTTTCTCACTGAACCATGTCTCAGTAACCGCAACTAAATCTACTTTTTCAGCTGCCATCATTGCCTCCAGTTCATTGATTTTATTGACTAAACTGCGAGCATTTATAGACACGACTCTGAGCTTGTCATTTTTTTCCCCGCATGTTGCTTGCACCCTCCGATTTAGTTTTGGGGGACAATCAGGCAGATTGTTTTTTACCCTTTAAGGCTTCACCAAGGTAAATGCTCAATGTTTGCCTAAGACTGTAAAACTGTTCGATTCGATCAGCAACCATGACCCTCCAGTTGTTTTGGAACTCCACCTGTTGTGGAAATTTTATTATGTGGACATTCTACTCTAGGATGTGTGTGTTTTATAAATTGTCACCTGTCTCCCTGTGTCAGATTAAACCGAGAAACGCTGTAGCAGAGGGTACTTGGGTTTAATCAGGACCAGCGGCAAAACCGTCAGTATGAAAACCTTCTCTTGGGTTTAGAGATGTGTTCTCCATGTGTGGGGGTGTTTGGCGGTTTGTGAGCACTAAGTGCAATGCACTGGACCTCTTACCTCCCAATGTCTATGCACGTTGGAGAAGTGAAGTCTGCATAACGAGAGATACGCATTATATCTCTGTTGCGGCTACGCTATCCCTTTCTGGATACATACCTGCTTTTAAGACATGCCTTCCTTGTCTGTACACTCGTACCGTGTGCTGACAATAGCTGGAATGTCTCCGCAGATATGTCTCAAATCTATAAGAACAAGTAGTCTGATCTTCACTAGATACTGATCAAATTTGAGCAGTGTTGAATGGGGTCCATGCTGACAGTGATGGGGGGATGGTCGGCCAACATGGTGGACGGGGACAATGGACATGACTTCTTTTACAGGGATGAGGTGTGAACTAGCCAGGCATCCTGGTGCACTCCCCTGTCCTTTTGATATGTAAATGTATTTACTTGGGTGTGGGCCATTTGGTCTAATAAATTAAGTAGTCCAGAGGCAAAGAGCTCTCTTGGTCAGATGGACTCCAGCATGAAGCAGCATTGTGTGTGACTCTTTCTGGGCTAGAGAAGGCATCCCATATACAGGAATGAGGTTCCAACAAGACAGCAGAGTCTCTGTCTCCTTACTGCACACGTTCAGATAAGTATGGCAGGGAGAGCAGAGAACTGCTTGTAAGTGCAGCGGATCTAACTACACAGAAATAGTAGATTCATTTCTACAAAACACCTCCCATGATGCCTATTATTATTATTATACTTTATTTATATAGCGCCAGCATATTCCGCAGCGCCGAACAATGGGCACGATATAGAGAGGGTTACAATACATTGAGACTGAACAACATTTTGATAAACCAGTAAAGGAAGAAACGAGGGCCCTATTCCCGTGGGAATTTACAATCTAGAACAGTTGGGGTGGAAAGAGGAGGTGAGGACTGCAAGATGAGAGTGATGGACTGCAAGGTGAGAGTGATGGACTGCAAGGTGAGAGTGATGGACAGGTTGGGGCAGTGAGGTGTATTAGTGAGTCGGGTGTAGGCTCGCCTGAATAGGAATGCCTTAAGGGAGCGTTTGAAGGAAGGGAAACTAGGGGAAAGTCTGATAGTACGAGGCAGAGCGTTACAGAGGAATGGCTGACCATCGTGGCAGATGTATTTCCAAAACATCTGGAGGGCCAAGGTTGCTGACCCATATATAAGATTTTTCAAGTTATTCTTTGTGTATGCAAATTACGTTGAGTACCAGGTTTTTGAGAGATCCCTAGTTTTGCCTGATTTCAGCTACTTTTTTTAATACCCTTTTTGCAGATTGGTAGCCAACCCACTTGAACTTGTTGTGGTGGGACTGCGTTAATAGTCAGGGCCGGGTTAAGATCTCTATGGGCCTGGAGCTGAATATTTTGGTGGGCTTTTTTTGGAATTTAGTGAAATGACAACATATTTTAGGCTATTTAATATTGCATATATACAGGTAGGTATATCTAACCAGGCAGATACTGTGTGAGTCAATTTCCATTCAGATTTCAATCATCACAGTGTGTAAAATAATTTTTTCATATTTTATTATCCAAACCTCTGTGGTGATATATTCTATAAGGAATTCTTGTTAAAAAAAATTAAATAGGAACCTGTTACTGCCTTTTTCTGAGACAATATAAAATCTTAACCAAAAAAATTTGATATTTCCCATTTGCTTTGGATAATGGTGTTTTATGAATAATATGACTATGTATGAAACATTTACCTTGCTCCCAGCGTGGGAAAGGAGAAGGTGAGTAATGGAAGTGGTATTGCTCATTTTATACGTGACAAATGAACAATACCATCGCTTTGGAACAAGAAATAAATAAAAAAAGTTGTTTTTTAGATTTTACATTGTCATGTTTGGTATCAATGCAAAGGCCAGACGGTGTCCTTTCTGATGACACCTCATTTGACCTTGTGAGGTGTAAAGATTAGTGGCGTAGGGTTCCAAAGCCCCCGCCAGTACACTTCGCTGCAGTGTGGCGGTTTAGGTTCTTGGATATAACAATTCGGAATAATGGATTGTACCATCACCTCCACACATGTTAGTGACATGAAAAATGAGATGGGGAGTTACTGCAGCATCATTGTTCCCTTTATAATTGAAAAGTGAAAAATATTGCTCTGTTAGAAAGAAAAATAATGAAATATTTATTATTTCACTTTTATTGTTAGATAAAACCTGTTCATGTTTGGTATCATCGGAAAGGTCATGCTCTGGCCTTTCCGGTGATACCTCATATGACCCTGTAGCTGCTATGGTGGTGGAAATATAGGGGTCCAAATGCCCATCAATGGAGACAAATTTGGCCTTTCTGTGGGCCTATTCTGGGCATGGGCCTGGAGCTGTTGCTCCATCTGCCCTTATGTTAATCCGGCCCTGTTAATAGTTCAGCACTGATGTTTAGTATATGGGTAGTATAGTAGGTGCATGGCTATGAATTAATATCACAGCTTGGCACTCTACCCGCCTCCTAACCCCATAACCATTCCCCACCTATGGCTATCTGGTGAGGTGTTTAAATTTAGGCCAGTGGGCTGGTCAACCATTTCAATTTCTCCCCTCAACAGCTGGCAATAGGTGGGGGTGAGGGATATATAGGAGGTGTGATATAGCCACTGTTAAGCAGCCATTCACCTTGTATGTAGAAGTCTCCAGTGCAAGCTTCAGGAGATGCAGAATAAGTGGTGGATAAACCTTGCAAAGGAAACTCTGTTTTGCGCAGATGTGGATGATTACAGAGTGTTTTATGAAGCCCTAACAGCTGTGTATGGCCCTTTGCACTCTGTACAGAGCCCCTTGCAAACTGTGGATGGTCAAAGGCTAATCACAGACATCCTAGACTGGTGGTCAGAACATTTTCAGTCTCTTTTCAGAACCAATCGCTTGATCCATTTATCTGCACTCCATCACATTCCACAGCAGCCAAAGAAAATGAAGTTGGACAAGATCCCCACTCTTGAAGAGGCTGTCAAGGCCATAAAGAAGCTTACAAGTGGCAAGTCAGCTGGAGTTGATGGAATCCCACCTAATATCTGGAAGCATGAGCTCTTTGCCTGTTGTTGGGAGCAAGGCAAACTACCACAGGACCTGCATGATGCAGTTATCATCACCTGTACAAGAACATGGGGGGAAAGTCTGACTACTCCAACTACCAGGAGATAACTCTGCTCTCCATTGCAGAAAAAATCCTTGCAAGAGTACTTTTGCACAGATTAGTACCCAACAACAGGAGCACCACTGACATGATAGTTGTCCTCTGGCAACTCCAATAGGCAATGGCGCCAAACAAGGCTACATCCTCACACCAACTCTCTTCACAATTTTCTTCAGTATGATACCTCAAAAGGCCACTCCAGACCTTGATAAGGAGGATGGCATTTATATTCGATATCGGACCGACAGCTGCCTTTTCATTTTGAGAAGACTGAGAGCCCACACCAAGACAACAGATCAACTAATCCGTGAGTTGCTCTTTGCTGATGATGCTGCCCTTGTTTCCCACACAGTGACAGCCCTGCTGTGAATGACAACCTGCTTTGCAGAGGCTGCTGAACTTTTCGGACTAGAAGTCAGCCCGAAAAAGTCAGACGTTCTCCATCAGCCTGCATCTCAAGAAGATTCGCACCGCCCCTGTAACACCATTGGCAAATTGGAGCTAAAGACAATCCATCAGTTCAGCTACCTTGGGTGCATCATCTCCTCGGATGTCAAGGTTGACAAAGAAATAAACAGACAAAGGCAAACAGTGCCTTTGGTAGACTGTACAAGAGAGTCTGGAACAACAAGCACCTGTCTGAAGAGAGGCACAAAGATCAGTGTGTACAGAGTGTACTGACCACACTCCTCTATGGCTCTGAGTTGTTTGTTATCTACTGCCACCACCAGAGATTCCTTGAGTGCTTCCACCAGCACTGCCTCCGCACTATACTCGACATCCAATGGAATGACTTTGTTACCAACATTGAAGTTCTCCAACCAGCCAAGGTTACCAGCATAGAAGCATTGCTTTTGAAGACGCAGCTGCGCTGGGCAGAGCACATCTCCAGGATGGAAGATTTTTGCTTACCCAAGGTTGTGCTGTACGGCGACCTATCCACTGGTCACCACAACAAAGGGGCACCAAAGAAGAGGTAGAAGGACTTTCTGAGGAAATCCCTATGTGTCTGCCACAACAAACATTGGCAGTGGTCTGCTCTAGCCTCTGACCGGGAGACCTGGAAACAAACACTTCATCACGCCGTCTCTTCCTTTGAGAACGTACGTAGAGCAGATCTAGAGGATAAAAGGAAACCGAGGAAGGACCGCAACATTGTGGCATCAAATATTTCAGACCAGATTTTTCCATGCAGCTGCTGTGGCCAGACCTGCTTGTCCTGCATTGGCCTTGTGAGCCACCAGCAAGCTTGCAGCAGACGTGGACAGCCTGCTTCCTAAATCTTCGTTCGCAAAATCAAGCCAGAGAGATATAGCCACTGGGCACAGGGATCAGCGCTTCACATTTTTCTTTATTATACAGCCACGGTACTTGCAGGTTACACTATGGAACAGGAAGATAAAACAAATGTAAATCAAACATCTACCCCATATGCGGAGTAAACATTCAGTATTCCTGTCTACACTATTGGACGGCTAAGCCGCTTACCAATAAGCAAAAACAAAATGTGCTTTCCTTTTTTGCTTCAGAATTTAGCTTTCTTCCCTGCTACACCCTGCACCAAGACTGCCTTTCTCAGAGGGAACCACATCTCCCATAAGGGCAGGACAGTCCTAATCGGGCATCAGCTGTGAGTTAAACTTATAGGGGGAAAAGGGCATTCTCCATTCGCCTGCTAATAAACCTGTGGTCTACCACCCTGCCCCTATTCACACTGTCACAGGGGGATACAAGTCCATCCTACGTAGTCCATGGGAGCTTGTGGGTTTCCAGCAGCCCAACTGTTCTCTTCGTTTAACTCTTCACCCTCTGCCAAGAAATAATTCATTAGCTGTGTTGTAAGATCTACCAGCAACAGATCTGTTTTAACGGAACAAAATATTTAGTCTGAATTTCAGAGGAACCAAAACAACCGTCAAATGAAATTCAGATGAACCCTACATTACACAATAATGTCTTTGCACATGTCTAGTCCTGTCGGACGCTGCCTGCAGCTTTCTTTAATCCGAGTTATACCCGTGAACTTACTCCTCTGCTTTAAAGACTCATATGATAACTGTGTGACGTTTATGACCTATTTTTTATTACCACTCATATCAATTTCCATTCTTATGCCACACGAATAAGAGTTACCTTGATTGGCTTGCTCTGAATATTAGAATATTTAGATGTGTAGAGTCTTGTTAAAACCTAGTATCTCTATTCACTACATGTAAACTCTAAGTCTGTGGTTACCAAGCCTGGGCCTCAAGTATCCCTATCAAGCCAGGATTTAACAATTACCTTGGGGAAATGCAGACCGAATCCTGCAATCACTGAGCTGCAAATCATATCACCTGTGCTATGCTTCAGATATCTGCAAACCTGGCCTATTAGGGGGACCTGAGGACCAGGGTTGGGACCACTTCTGGTGGTTGGTGATGTGGAACAAAACAGGAAGCAACAGGGTAATCACTGAATGTTTAAATGATGTGAGTAGTCCCACAGAAATTAATCAAATGCACGCCTGATTTCTGTATGTAATACACATGATAAATCTATGCTAAATTAATTTACTAAGTCTATATTTGTTAATTTTCCTTTATTTTTTGGCAACCTGATAGAACAGCAAAGAGTGATGCTGCTCAGCAATTCCCCCACGGTTTTCAAGAAGTATTTTCCCATTGCAGTGGAGAACTTGGAAGATGAGGTTCGCATTAGATCAGCGGATGACGGAAAACTCTTTCGAGAGGAGTACAATGTAAGAATGCGGGTATTTAAAGGAAAAGCTGCTGTATCAGTGTACTGGTAAAATCTCTCAAACCTGATTTGCTCCTAGTTTGTGAATTTCTCCTAGAAAGAAGTATTTCCCTATTTCTTCTCTGAAATTCAAAAAGCGACAGTGATATTTTAACCAAATTCCATTTTTTTTTCTTCTATCAGTGATATACTGCAACTGTACCCATGTGATGCCACAAACTGTAACTCAGAAGTCAAGTATATGTTGCGCCCAGAAAAAAATCCACCAGTGGGCGTAGACATGCTTCCAATTCCAGAATACTTCAAAAATAAACAGTTATCGACTCTTTAATGTGGTAATGTAAAGAGGATTTTATTACACAGTGAGCAGCAAAGGACAACATTTCGACACAGTGGTCTTTGACAAAGACCACTGTGTCGAAAAGTTGTCCTTTGCTGCTCACTGTGGAATAAAATCCTTTTTACTTTACCACATTAAAGCATCGGTAACTATTTATTTTTGACAAACTGTAACTCGACATTCTTCGCTAATTGGGTTATCTAGAGTTTAATGAGTGATTATGGCTGTATGTATAATACAGATTCTGATAATTTTTTCTTTTTAGAAATGCGCTTGATGTAGCGTACACTTCGCAATCGAGCTCCTATTCTTTTACACCGCTCCATGTTTTTAATTGGGAACAAACACTAAACCTAGATTCATCTAAGTAGAAAGTGGCTTCAATTATATCACTGATTAGAGTTTGGGTTGAATTAGTTTTATGTAAATATGTATTGAACAGGAAAAAGATTAGCAATGTATGATGACATATTGTGAGTCAGGGGTGTCAAACGTACATGTTTTCACAGCCAGGGGCCGGGGGTCTTACTACCCACTCTGATTTGTGTTGATTGCTTCCAATTCACATAATCACACCCTGGGTGAATGCTTTTTGCCATGTGTACCATAATTAAAGATGTAAATTAGAATGTGTGGTGTCACACTGATGTGCACAAACGTAGTTATGGTATTGGTTGATTTTAATGAAGTTAGCCATATGCATTTGCATCACTGGAACCAATCAGAAGAATCCACGTCCTCTATGACAGTAATGTCGACTGCTCCCCATTCACACCTGCTTATCTTTGTGCTGTCATAGAATATGTGGATTGAGGCACGCTCTGTTGGTGCTGTCACAAAAGGTGAAGAATTAAAGTGGCAAGTGGGAAATAATGCATAATAATAATGCATGGCAAGGAAATTCACAAAGTGAATTTTTGACAAGATCGATGGATAAAAATAGATTCTATATCATCAACATATTTCTGTTAATGTCAGTGATTAAATGAAAGAATAAAACACGACTTTTCTCTGGTTCTGTTTCTTCTCTTCAGTCGTTACAGCCTGGAAACATACAAGGATTATTGGAAGCCGCAAACAAAGAAGAGAATAAGGAGAAAAACAGATATCCCAATATACTCGCATGTACGTTCGAGAGAAATTGACAGAATATTATTTTTATGTGAAAGTTTCCTGTTCCCTATATAACTTTTTGAACACCGAATAGATATGAGGAAAGTGTTACCTTGAGTTATCTGGATAACAGCTTACTCTAACTGTCTATAACCTATAGTTTTCACTCTTGCCTACATAGAACATGTAGCAACCTAACAAGAAAAAAGTTTGTCGTTTGTGCTTATTCCTGTGGCTCCATGCTGAACAAACCAGAAGTTTTTATTTACATGAATGTTTACACCTCTTTCAAGGTGGGTCCTATAACCTAATGAAACCAAATGTTGCTTACAAGCAACCACATGTCCTCCTGCTGCTTCTCAGCTAAGAGACAGAATGGTGGGGTTATATTTATACCCTCACCAAAACATTTCCACTTTAAGATTAAAAAAGAAAACATGGAAAGGGACAGCAGCAAAAAAATGACCTGGCTGGGCATACAACAAAATATACAAATATTCACAAAAAGCGGTTTAGTGTACTATTCCCTACCTGGGTGGCTGCGCAAACCAGGAGTCTGCTTTTTGGGTATGCAGCAACCTAAGCTGCTCACCGACTCATCTGATTTTATTTGGGTAACGTACAACTGTCCCACCCTTAAGGGTATCACCAATTTGAAGTGCCAGACAATCATGCTCTAAAGACCCCAAAACTCCGGACGACCATCACTTCACCTTTCATTGGGCACTATCGCGTGCCTCTTGCCAAATCCTGGACGCTACCTAGCCGTCCCCAGCATCTGCTTCATGGAGTCCATATATCTAATTGTTACACTTTATGAAGTTGGCGTTTCGGAATACAAGGCATTTTTTTGTCATCCATAAACCATCCATAATATGACTACGTTTTGTAATGCGTTAAGATCTTTTTTTGATCTTGCTTTCTACATGCTTCGATGTAAAGGATAATGCTATCCATTTTCACGCATGAGATCTTGTCCCTTGTTCCTTTTAAAATAGATCTCTCATAACAAATACCTGGTGTATGCTGTCGTTTCAGATGACCACTCCAGAGTCTATTTGACGCCAGCAGAAGGGATCCAGTGCTCCGATTACATTAATGCTTCCTACATAGATGTAAGGCATGAATTCCCATGGATGTGTCCTTTTTTTACAGCATGTCGTGTTACAGCTGGAAGAGCGATAAAAATGTCTGCTTCTATTTTTTTTTTAGGGCTATAAAGAAAAGAATAAATTCATAGCAGCTCAAGGTAAGGGCAGATATGTCCATAATTTGCCCCATCAATCGAGTGTTAAATGGATACTATAGGGTCAAAATTTGAGGGGTTAACCACTGATCCCTTCTGACCCCCCTCTGCACCCCTCCTGTTTTAACCCCTTAGTCTTTTATTTTTTTTTAAACTCACAGGGATCCAGAACTGGTCTGCCGCTGAGCTCCTCTGGCCAGGACATGCTGCTCCATAGGCAGCTAGCCCACCACCACCACATAAAGGACCAGTTACATCATGCAGAGATGTAAGAAGGAGCAGTATTTTAATGGAAATTGCAACGATTCAGCCCTATCAAAGGACCGTTATCAAGCATCCTGATAAAGGTCTTTTGATAGGACCGAAACATTGCATTTTGCAAATAAAACCCTGCCCCTGCTTGCAAACCTACATGATGTCATCGGTCCTTTCTTTGTCTTATGTGGGGACAGACCTTTTGTCACACTTGTCCAAGACCTGTACAATTTAGGGCAGTGATGGCGAACCTTGGTGCCCTAGATGTTTCAGAACTACATGTCCCATGATGCTTAAACACACTTAAGGCTGGCAGAGCATCACGGGATATGTAGTTCAGAAACCTCTAGGGTGCCGAGGTTCGCCATCAGTGCCTTAGGGCAGGGCTCAAACTTTCAAGTCCCAAGCTACTAACCAGGCCATAAGAGTTACTCGCCACCAGTTGCTGCACCTGACGCATACCCAACCCTTAATGCTGCACCTAAACACACCCCCTTAAATTATCTTATGAAATTACACTCGTAACGTTTTTATTTAGAATAAAGTTAGAAAAATAACATACCCGTCCCAGTCATCAGACCCCAGATACATGTATACCCAGTCATCAGACCCCAATGTGAGCATCGCGAGGAGGCAGGGAAGCTCCTCTCCACCCCCCTGCCAGTGACAGAGATGAGCTGGGTCAGGTTAGGCAACTGATCCCTGCCACTGTGCAGCCTGGGGAAGAGGGGGGCTGCACGGTGACATTGCCGGAATACGCAGCACAAAATAATTTCTTGTTTTGCCTGTGTGTGCATTTCCACTCGTCCTCACTTAAGTTCCACTCGCCAAATGCGAGTAGGCAAGTGGAAATTTTGAGCCCTGGGGATCCTTAGGGGATCTGGAATACACATTGTAAATCCTATTCTTAATATATATTATCCACCACAAGCCTTTCAATGAAATATCAAAACATTAAATCATAGAAACCATTCACGATCCCGTTTGAGTTGCACTGGATAAGCATTTTATTTTTCGTGTAGGACCCAAGCAAGAAACAGTTAACGATTACTGGAGGATGGTTTGGGAACAGAAGTCTGCCACCATAGTTATGCTAACCAACTTGAAAGAAAGGAAAGAGGTAAGAGCCACTTTGTCAAGGCTCTTCAAAGCCGGATCTCCTGCACATTGCTCGTTCATCCTCGTTACACTTTTCTTTTAATGCTTTTTATTTTATGAAGCGCGTTTCAAAGTCCAAGCATTTGTACGAGCGAGCGGGAGAGGCGAGCGGTAGGAAAACAGTAATAATGGCACGGACATGACTCAGAGCTTGTGTTAACACGTCAAATCCAAGGTTATTTTGAGAGCAGTATAAAAGCGATTCTTGCATAATCGCAGCTATTTCCTGTAAAGCACAGAGTGCGGAGAAACGGGATACGTCTGTATTCCTGTATTATATATACAAACATTCAAATGGCCAAACAAACCGCCGTGTTTTGTAAGCAAAGCATATCAATTCCTTACTTGTTAGAGAGGGGAGAGGACACATTTGGTAGATAATATTACTAGAACAGGGATGCAGTTATCACATATCCGAGGGATCGAAGGTAGTATCGCTTCTGACATCATACATCCTTTCATTTGTGCAATCAAGGAATGGAAACAATAAATACAGTTTCATAAACCAATCACTCTTCCTGATTATCAGAAGGGGTTATTCAGAGATCACCAAAATGTTGTATTTCGGTGCTCGCTCTCGTTCGGCGCACTTCGGTGAATTAAATTCGCCGAACCTGCGGGGAATTCGGCATTCACTGCAGGGTCACCTAAGTGCGCCGAATCAACCTGCCGAACGCATCCTCCAACCGCCAAAAAAAGGTGTGATCGATTAAAAGAAAAACGGCGAATATTGCCGAAGACCCGCCGGACAGACTGCTGAATCGATCCTAAAACCGCTGAACAAACCGCCGAACAGCCGCTGGAAAAAGTCGGCCAGCCTCTGAACAGGAGCAAAAAAGAAAAAAAACTTTAAAACGCGTTTTACAAAAACTAGTGCATGAAAATACCTTAAAATAATATATAAGGTCCTATGAATAACAATATTTGGAAATATGAATATCGCCAAAATAAATTCTTTATTTTATTTAAGACTTTTTGCTGCAAATGAAAAGAATAAATAGTTGAAAAATATTTAAGAAAGACAGGGAATTTTTTTTTCTTCTTCCTTTTATACCTATGGGATTCTCCTGTCAAATGAAAGCACCGAAAATCTGGGAATTTCACTGACATTTCGCTGCTGTTCGGCGTTCTCTGAATAAATTAACCATTACTTCTCCGGGTATTTCACTGACCGTATTTCGCTGGCACTTCGCCAATATTTGGCGAATCACCAGCTTTTTGATTAGCCTAATGGCCACAAAATTGCACCGTACGAAGAAATTCACCATTTGGTGCTCCTCGAATAATCCCTAGAGTGTAGATTTCTGGTTTATGTAAGTGATGAGGTCTTATGTTTTTCACCTATGTTTCATCCTAACCTCCCTCTCCCTTCTCCCTCAAAAATCATGAAAAAAATGGATCTGTGGCACCTTATTTGTCCCGTTTATGTCATATATACTATTGATGTTATGTAGGAAGCACGGATATACAAAGAGAGAATGCGCTGTGACTTCAGACATTGTAAATCTGCTCTCTGCTCTGAGAGCTGTCTCTGGAGCCTTGCTGTGTATTCACACCTTCATCCTTTAAAATGACACATGATTAAACAGATAAAAATATAAACCAGTGCGCAAAAAAAAAAGCATCCTCGTCCTGGACAAAAAGTGAGACCTATATTTATCACATCTATTACCAAAGGAAGGTGGCAGGAGCCCTGCGCGTGTACCTGCAGCCCTGCGCGTGTACCTGCAGCCCTGATTCGTTTCAAGATTAAGCTATCGCTTTGTTTAAAAGGTTTTTTTATAATGATGTTTCCACTAAGCGCTTTTTTTTTTTCTTATCACTTCATATTCTGTAGCTGATGTTCTAATGCTTTATGACGCATATAAATATCAGGAGAAAGACAGAAATGCAGCAGATGCTGTTTTTTATTACGGTGTGTAATGGTAAAACTAGACGTGCCCAGTCTGCTGGTGTATCCTCTCTACTGTGGGGGCTATTCAAAGAGAGTTGGTGTCGCCGAAGGGGCAAAGGACAGTGACAAACCGTGGCATGAGAAGCTTCACTGTGAAGCCTATACATTGGTCATTTGTTCAGAAGATTAGATGTCAGTGGGCTGTATTCCAGGCTTAGAGTAATCTTCTAATCAGCACAAAGATATGGCATGAAATATACAATGTCAATACAAGACATGTGATGGAACATCCAGAGCTGATCATAAATATTGGAACAAATGCATAAGAGCAATAGTAAATACATAAATATACACTTGCTAATATTTAGTTGGCCCGCCTTTTGCTGTGATTCCAGCACGCATTCTCCGTGGCATCATTCTGATAAACTCATGCAATGTCACAGCATTTATTCGGGTTTGGGTCAAAATCCCTACAACCAGGTTCCCTAATGCTAAAATAACGACAGCCAACTTCCCTAAATCCCAGCGGCTAACACTAACCCTACTCCCTAACCCCCCTAAACATAGCCCTAACCCCTTAAACCTAGCCCTAACCCCCTAAACCTAGCCCTAACCCCCTTAAGCCTAACCCTAACCAAACCTAAACCTAGTCCTAACCCTAACACCCAAGACCTAACCCTAACCCCCTAAACCTAGCTCTAACCCCAACCCCCTTAACCTAGCCCTAACCCCCCTATACCTATCTCTAACCCCAACCCCCTAAACCTAACCCTAACCCCCTTAAACCTAGCCCTAAACCTAACCCCCTAAACCTAACCCTAGCCCTAACCCCCCTAAACCTAGCCCTAACCCTACCCCCCCCCCTAAACCTAAGTCCCTAAGGGTTAGGGTGTTAGTATTAGGGTTAGCTGCTGGGATTTTGGATGTCTGGAAGTTGGCCGTGTATAGGGAACTTGGTATGTCCGGCACTTGTTCTGTCTGGAAGTTGGCCATCGGGATGTTGGCATTAGGGAACCTGGCTGTAGGGATTTTGTCCGGCACCCCATTTATTCACATTAATTTGTGGCCAAGATCTTGTATTGATGATGGGAGAGTCGCAGCGCTGCATAAAGTCTTCTCCAGCACATTATCCCAAAGATTCTCAACGGGGTTAAGGTCTGGACTGTGCGGTGGCCAATCCATGTGTGAAAAAATGATATCTCATGCTCCCTGAACCACTCTTGCACAAACTGAGCCCGATGAATCCTGGCATTGCCGTCTTGGAATATGCCCGCTGTGCCATCAGGGAAGAAATAACCCTTTGATGGAAAAACCTGCTCATTCAGTAATTTCAGTGAGTCACATGACCTTATTTTCTGTTATCTTTATGTATTGACTGATGTAAACCTTACCAGATCTCTAACATACCAGAGCCGTTAGATGCTAGAGTTACCATAACGCTGGTTAAGTTTACACCAGGCTTGGAATACAGTCCTTTAAGATCTTTAAACTTCGATTTTCTTAGAATCCTGTTAATTCTGTCTGGCAAGTCTCTCATTTACTCAATTTTTCCTTTTATAACTTTCCAGTTTCTTTTATTCTTTGCAGGATAAATGTCACCAATACTGGCCGGACCAGGGCTGCTGGCTTTACGGAAACATTCGGGTCTGTGTTGAGGATGTGATAGTCCTTGTAGATTACACAATTCGCAAATTTTGCATACAGCCGGTAAGTGTTACCTAAGGTGTGTGTATCCTTCGGCCTAGATTCCAAGTCATGCTTAAACCTAAACAGAGCTCCGGTAATCCTACCAACTCCATAGAATTTAATGGCTCTGGTAAATTCACTAGAGAGTTAGTTACGTTTACACCTGACTCGAAATCTAGTCCTTGAAATGCTCCGTTTCTATTGCTTTGTAATCATAAACATTGTTATACTTTATCCGGGGTCGAGTCGTAAGAATAAGCGTGGGAACGTCCCTACATTTCTTCCTCCAAAATGATCTGTTGTAATCTTTAACATTTTGCAACTGATCCCCGTGCTTGACTTTGGCTACAGTGACCACATAGTAATTATATAAACCATAGTAACAGTAATCAGATAAAGGGCCAGTGTTTGCCTGACAAAGCAGATTAACAAGGCTACTCAAACATACACAGATAATCACACATTCCTCAGAGAGAATGCTGGAAAAGACTAAAATCAGACACTCAGTATCCTATCAGCAGATAGCAACAGATACACATGGACCATAATGACAGACAATAACATTATTCATAAATAACACATGTTACACAAACACTCTGCATACAAGAGAGGGCAGGGAAATAATTTGGAACATCAGTCCTGAACCTCCCAAATACATCTCCAGGCCCATGCACCCCAAGTCCTAAGTGATGCACATCACCCATTTTATTTCTTGTTTTTTTATTTTAATTGTCTGTGTTAAATGTTACGGAATCATTATGATAAACATAATAACTGTAATGTATTCATTTCTAATTTAAACAGGAAATAAACGATTGGACAACTAAATAAAAGCTTAAGAGTGTGCTGGCCAAATGGCTTTTCTGTTCCCTCTGCAAAAATAGTGGAGGAACTGCGTTCCCTGACTTTATCTGCCATTTGTGTTTCTTTTAAAATGGGTTTCTGAAAAATTAGGCGAATGAACAGGCTGAATTACATTTTGACATCATGCTATATAATCCATGTTTGCCAGAAATATCTCTTGCATAATGAATAATAAAACAGAAAGTTAATTTTGCTCTTTGCCTGAGGCAGAATGTGTCAACCAACCTTGTTATTTATGATTTTTTTTCTCAACAGGTGCAAGATGGATGCAAAGCTCCAAGGCTTATAACGCAGCTGCACTTCACGAGTTGGCCTGACTTCGGCGTGCCTTTCACACCTATTGGCATGCTGAAATTCCTAAAGAAGGTGAAATCGTCCAATCCGGCTCACGCTGGACCTATCATAGTTCATTGTAGGCAAGTATTTTCCACAACTGCTTCATATCATAAGTGTTTCAAGCGGTTTAGAAGCTTAGAACAGAAATAAAAGGAAGCATTGCCTGATAGGACTGAAGTAGTAATTCGATGTTTAAACAGTTAATATATGTAACGTCAAATATATAGCCTAACATGTTTATGTTTGATACAGAACAGATGCAAATATCGCCCACATCCAATGGGTTTTCATCACGGAGGTGGACGATCGCATTCACTCCCTGCATACATAATAAGCCTACGCTTATACAGAGCATGCATCAGCACGCATACATACTCAGAAACTCAAATACATACATATACATACACATATATATATGTGTATATATACATACACATCAGGGCCAGTGCAAAGGTTTCTGCCACCTTGGGCAAAACAACATTTTACCCCCTGAAACCCCCCAGTGACCAAATATTGTCTTCTCTCCTAATACGTCTTGTTAGGGTCTAGACCAGGGGGAACCTTGGCCTTCCAAATGTTTTGGATCTACATTTTCCATGCAGCTCAGCCAGTCTAATGAGTAGCTGAGTTCTATGGGAGATGTAGTTTAAAACATCTGGAGGGGGGCAATGTTGTTGACCCCCTGGGGCAGCCACAAGCTCCGCGACAACACTAAACAGACAGAACTTCTGCCATAGTACCTGTGGTTATAGTAGCTCAGTGCGTTACCCCCTGTCCTAATTGCACCCTAGGCAACTGCCTAGCTGGCCTAATGGATGCTCCGGCCCTGATACACATACATACATTCACACTCATATATATTTACATTTATACTGACGTATAAACATACGTACCATCCTACCCAGAAAAGGAGCAGTGCAAAATAGTGAACACTGGAGTTGGACGCCCAAAAAATGTGGTGCCCAGAGGTTGTTTCTGACTATATCCCACTGAGAGTGTTGCGTTAGATTATTTTTCCTCTCCAACGTATCTGGCATCTGATCAGGACTGCATCTGCCGAGAAGCTGACTCCCCTCTTCATGCATGTTCCTCGTTATGAAGGAGAAGCCTCCAAACTGTGCCAATAGGTCAGATTGAGCCAAATAGATTTTCTGCTATCTACCCACCGGATTTTATACTACCGGGGAATTTTGGTCTGAAGCCTTGGTTGACTGGGCCTCTTGGCGTCGGTGGTCGGTCACACTAGTGATTTCTGCAACCCCGGTAGTTACGCCATTGTTTTTCTTACTAAAGATAATTTTGAACGTTCATACTATAATGTGGAAAACTGATACATCATGATCTTACATGCTACTGTTTTTTGAAGTGGGTGTAATGTGCTTTCTGGATATTGTATCTTGTGATTTCGTAAAGATTAGTTCATCTCAATTGGCAATTTACAGGGTTATTCAGAGAGCACAGAAAAGTCACCGACATTTCGGTGCTCTCTCGTACCCCGCACTTTGACAAGTCCGATGATCTGCCGCAAAACTGCCGAATCAATCTGAAAAAAGCTTATGACCTGCTGAACAGAGTGCCGACCAGCTGCCGGAAAAAGTCGACGAGCCACCAAATGGGTAAAAAAAAAATTAAAAAGTACCCTCAACTTTTAAAAGGGGTGTGCAAAAAAGCTACTGCACGAAAATGCCTGGAAATAATACAGTATGTAAGGTCCCATAAATAATAATAAAAAGGTCTGTTAAAGAAATAAGAAAAACACCATTTTTAAAAAAAAATCGGGGAGGGGGAAATAATTTTGCAAAAAATAATCCCAAAATATGCCTAAAAAAAATCTGAAAAAATAAATAGACTTTTTGCTGCAAGTTAAACGAATAAACTGTTCGAAAAATATTTAGTAAGAACTTGGAATTTTTTTAGCATTGAAACTGATGGGATTTACCTGATTAAACCTGTCGAATGAAACCTCCGAACGTCAGGGCATTTCATTGACATGTCAGTGCTGTTCGATGTTCTCTGAATAGGTTAACCATTGTTTCTCTATGGAGATTTCACTGCTGTCAAAGATCACCGTATTTCGCTGGCAATTTGCCAATATTTGGCAAACTGCCTGCTTTTTGAACAGCCGAATGGCCACGAAATTGCACCGTACGGGGAACTCACTGTTTGGTGCAATTCGGTGGCCAGTTCGGCCGTCTTTAAATAACCCTGTTAGTGTCCCGGCTCCGTGGCCAGTTAGTCTCTTTCTTGGTTATGGTGCATAGAGAGTCTTTGGTCCCTATCTGTCTGTTGATTTGGGTTGTAGAGCTTTATAGAAATCTCTAAACTTTCATTTCAAGCTGATGTCAAAGGGGGGATGCTTTCTCAACCTACTGTGACTTTCTGTAGTAGTGAGGGGGTGCACTTGCAGGGACAAGATGTGATTCTCAACATTCGAATGCCTGTCGGGCTCTTGCACAGCACAATCTTGTTTGCTTACAGCCCAGAGCACAGGTCTGCAATCTACAAGCAGACATTAAATTGCAATCCTCATTTAGTCATTAACTCCTCACTCCTATCACCCTTTGTAACTGCAAAGTAGATGCCTCCTCTCTCACTGGGGGAAAAAAAGAGATCAATTTGTGCTCCTATGCGACTTGGAATGATGGATCGGAGCTGTGCACGCATGCGCAGATCCAATCCATTGGCCGCCTCTCTGAGATCACTCGCTACAGGGATTGGTCCCAGAAAGGGTGACGTCAGCATACTCTCTAGTGCTCACATTACTAGTGCTCGATCTGATGACCAGCAGCCGGAAGGTATAAAAAATCTGGCTGCTGGTGTAGAAAACTCCTCAACTTCACCCAGCGTTTATGCCAGATCGGGGCAGCAGGGAGGGGCGGGAAGAGGCAGGTACCCCTCACATCCTGACCACTTTAAAACAATAAAGGGTAGAGTGTCCCATTATTTATTTATAAAGGATTTTACCAGGAAGGATACATTGAGATTTCTCTCGTTTTCAAGTATGTCCTGGGTTCAAGAACATTGAAGTGTTACAGTTAGTGCCAACAAATTCTGCAGTGCTGAACAATGGGTATAACATAGACAGTGTTACAAAGCGTTGAGGCTGAACATTATTTGATAAACCAGTACAGGAGGTAACGAGGGCCCTATTCCCTTGGGAATTTACAATCTAGAAGGGTTGGGGTGGAAACAGGAGGAGAGGACTGCAAGGTGAGAGTGATGGACTGCAAGGTGAGAGTGATGGGCTGCAAGGTGAGAGTGATGGGCTGCAAGGTGAGAGTGATGGGCTGCAAGGTGAGAGTGATGGACTGCAAGGTGAGAGTGATGGACTGCAAGTTGAGAGTGATGGACTGCAAGTTGAGAGTGATGGGCTGCAAGATGAGAGTGATGGACTGCAAGTTGAGAGTGATGGGCTGGTTGGGGCAGTGAGGTGTATTAGTGAGTCGGGTGGAAGGCTTGCCTGAATAGGAATGTCTTAAGGGAGTGTTTGAAGGAAGGGAAACTAGGGGAAAGTCTGACAGTTCGAGGGAGAGCATTCCAGAGGATGAGGGATACACGTGAGAGAAATCCTGCAGTCTGTCATAGGAAAGGTGATGCAGTCAGAAGCTAGGCGCAGGTCACTGTTTGACCTTAGGGAGTGGGTTGTGGTGTATTTGGTGATTTAGTGAGGACATGTGGTGGGGAGCTGAGTTAGTGAGAGCTTTGTAGGTCAGGGTTAGGATTCTGAATGTAATTCTGCAGTGGATGAGGAGCCAGTGAAGGGACTCGCAGACACTACAAATCCCCATAAACAGGATATCTCACCATTTTTATCAACATCTATCTTCATCACATTTACTGTATTTACCATTTCTGCCTGTATGCTAAAAATGAAACCCCATTTGAGATTGTGTGAGATTAGGGATACCATCTAGTATTTACAACTTTTCATCCAACTGTGAGCAGATACATATCAAATTAAAATAATGTAAATTTGTACATTTTTATTCTTTTAAATATTTCAAAATAACACCATAAGCGAAACTGCTCTTTTAGCCTCTGCATCCCGAGTTTCAAATAAATGCTATTTTTTTCCTGCAACCAAAAGTGATTGTTATTGAAACATAAACATCTAGGGCAGTATTACATAGTTAGTGCTAACTTAACCAGAGCTGGTGTAAACTTCCCAGAGTCATTATAGTCTATGGAGGTTTTCAGTTTACAACAGCTCTGGTTAAGTTAGCACCAACATTGTAATACTGCCCCTAGTCTGCCCAATTACGTACAGTATATGGATACTTTCCCTGGATTTAACTTTTATTTAGGATAACCTTATGCCTATCCCCTGCCTGCTTAAACTCAATTACTGTTTAGCCTCTACCACTTCTTCTGGAAGGCTGTTCCATGTATCCACCACCCTCTCAGTAAAATAATGCTTCCTGATGTTACTTTTAAACCTTTGCCCCTCTAATCTAAGACTATCAGGGTTATTCAAAGAGATCCAAATTGCTTGAGAAAGGTTACCTTTCTTGGCCATTCGGCTATTCAGAGAGCAGGCAATTCGCCAAATCCTGGCGAATTGCCTGAACATACGGTGCCTGTTCGAGGGCAGTGAAATCCCCATGAAAAAGCAATGCTTCGGCTATTCAGAGAACACAAACCCGCAGTGAAAGGTTCCCGAAATGCCCTGCCATTCGGTAGTTTAATTCGGCAAGTTTATTCAGGAGAATCCCATAGGCTTCAATGTTAAAAATATTCCCGTTTTAATTCAATATCTAATAAACCGTTCATTATAAAATTCTGCAGTAAAGAGTTTCTTTATTTATAGATTTTTTAGGATATTTTAAGCATTTTTCAGATTTTTTTTTTTTTTTAAAAGTCCGATTTTTTTTTTTTTTTTTAAGTTTACTTATTTTTTCTGTAACAGCCCTCTTTATTATCATTCCTTGGACCTCATATACAAATTTCAGACATTTTCGCTCAGTAGTTTCTTTGCAAACAGCGTTTAATTTTCAAACATTCAAACGAACTGTTTTGCTAATTTATTCACTGCCTCGTCTGCGGTGTCGGCTTTTTCCAGAGGCTTCGGCTGCGTGTGATCGGCTTCTGCTTGGGTTTTTCGACGGGTTAATCCAGATGTTTTTGGGGGTTTTCGGCGTGCATTCGGTGGGTTTTGCGGTTCGTTTTCGTCGGGTTTGCGGCAGCTTTTCCCTGCAATTCGGGGACACTGTGGTGCTTGCTGAATACACCGCAGGGTCACCGAAATGGGATCGGCAAAAGGAACCGAATTGAAGAGAACGAAAAGTCACCGAATGTGCGGTGACTTTTCAAATCTCTTTGAATTACCCTGTATGTCCTCTTGTTTTGCTTCTTTGTTTCCTTTTAAATATACTCTCTTCCTCAACCTTGTTGATGGGTTAAATGCATACAAATATATAAAGAAAATAGATGGTTTTGCAACATATTGATATGGTAATGATACCGTTAACATTGATACATTTAGTAAACACACAATTAAACCCATATTTTATATTTTATTAGACAGTCAAGTAAAATATGTAACTGAGCATTATGATCTTCAGCTGGAGATCAAAAAGACACGTGGAGATGGAAAAAGGTTGTTGCGATTGAAGATAGTTATGGAAAGCACATGCCCTAAAGAGTGAAATAACTTTGGTTCTCTCCAGTTATTACATGTCTCCCATACATCTTCACAGCAGTGCTATTTTTGTACATAAGTTTTAAAATAAGTGAAAAAAAAACAGATTATTGTTGGTTGGCAATTTTTAAATTAGCCATTTGTTCTCAATGTTAATTCTTGTATAGACACAGCTCTTGGATTAATTACAGTTGTATTGTTGTTCCATAAATATCCCATACAACTACTGAATCTGTGTGATAATGCTCACTACTCTCAATCAGCCATCAATTGTGTTCGTTTAAAGAGCGCTAATGATCTTTGTGCTGGCCATTCAATACATCTTCCAAATCCAAGCCAGGCGTTGGGTCCTACAAAAAAAGTGTGGGAACTCACCAAGATTTGTGTCAGCCAATTATCACTTATCATCTCGCACTTAACACAAACACACAGACAAATCTGATATATTCATGTATATGTGTGGATTTTAGCAAACAAATTAGGATAAACTCTATATTTATTTTGACATAAGATATGATTACAAGCCTGAATACAAGCTTTATAAGGGTTTATTCAACAACCCCAAATTGGCCACAAAATTCGACCGAATGGTGTACGGTGCAATTTCGTGGCCATTCGGCTATTGAAAAAGCAGGCAGTTCGCCAAATATTGGTGAATTGCAAGCAAAATGTGGTGGTCTTCGGCGGCAGTGAAATTCCCCATACAAGTAATGGTTAATCTATTCAGAGAACGCCGAACTGCACCAAAATGTCAGAGAAAAATGCCCTGATTTTCAGTGGATTAAACAGGCGACTCCCATAGGTTTCAATGTAAAAACAATTCCCTGGTTTTATTAAATATTTACTCAACAATTTATTCTTTTCATTTGCAGCATTTTTTAGGACTTTTTAGGCATTTTTCAGGATTTTTTCGGCGCAATTTGTTTTTCTGATATTTTTTTTTCTAAATAGCGTTTTGTTTTAATTCTGTCACAGACCATTTTATTATTACTCATAGGACCTCATATTATTTCCATGCATGTTCATGCAATAGGTTTTTTTGAAAACGCCTTTTAAAAATTACAGTGTGAGTTTTTTTTTTTTTAAATTTAAGCCTGTTCAGAGGATGGTCGGCTTTTTTTTCTCGATTCGCCGGATTGTCAGATGCATTCGGTGATTTTTCAGTGGGTTAGGTCATTGATTCGGTGACATTTCAGTGCACTCTGAAGTGTATGGGACCAATCAGAAATCGTGGAGGAACTCCATTCCCAAGCGTTCCCCTCGCCTTAACCCCACCCCCCCCCGAATTAAGCCAAGATAACCCTTCCATGAAATGACACAATATTGCCACTAGTATTAACACTGATAAAAAAAATGGATAAAAAAAAGACATGGTATAAATGAAAATGTCCAAATTGGAAAAAGTTAAATAAAGGAATTGAACGTTTGGGTTTAGGAGATATTTTTTATTTGTTCGATCACAGCATCGTAAGCTTCATTCGCTACCAGCGGTCATTCACATGACACTGACGTGCTGAATTAACACAGGGAATGTCTGGCCCTGTTATGGTTGGAACAGCAATTTATTAACAACTGCCTGCAAACTTACCAAGTGGGGCAGTTTTCTCTGACCAATACAAGCTGCGGTGACCCACGATGCAGCTGATTTTTCACTGGTGGAGTTTATTTGATGCCATGGTGTGTTGCACAAGAGAGCGAATAGTTTTCGGTTTCCTCCCAGTCGCAGCTGGAGCTGAATCAATTCCTCCTCTTCACTGAGGGTGGGATGTGAGTTGGCTTTTTCTGCACTACACCCCACATGTTGTGACACTCATACAATAGTCCTCAGACTATGGGTGAGTTTCTGTGAGGATTCCCTGGATTCTGTCCAGGCGGCATTCCTGGTCATTACCATTGGTCCCCAACTGTCACCACTTCATCTCTCTCCCTGCCAGAGGAATAAATGACACAATACACAATTAAGAAATTGCATGTGTCATCCAAGTGACGCCAGGACCACACTCCTACACTTCGTGCTCTAATGGGTGCACACTTGGAACTGCAGAAGGACGCAACTCCCTATATAATCTTTCTTTTGTCTCCGCTCTGTGCCGTGTTCTGGTTTTCTCTGATTCCCAATTAGCGTGCTCCTGATTGTATTACCTTGTGTCTCAGCTCTCTGCCCTGCTGTGGTTTTTGTCTGGTTACCAAATGGCATGTCCTGTTTGTATGGTTTCCCTGTCCGATATCCTTTTGACCCAGCTTGTTTCTCATTCTTGTGTTCCTCTGCTATCATGATCTCTGCTTTTGTATTGCTTTGGGATTTCTGCGTAAATGTACAGTAAGCTGCACAGCTAAGACTTGAAATATCAACTAAGTGCACTACTTCATAGTTGGCGCTAACGTTAGTGTGGATAAGTAAACGATAGCGCCAGGATAAGTGTGTTTAACGCATGTAACCCATATTACAATCCTGGCTCTACACCCCCCCATTACTAATTTGTTACCGCATCGTTTTTTGTACTAGCTTTCACGAGCTTCCTGTACTTTGCGCATCCTATACTTATAGATACAATATGCTGTGTATAGAAAGAGTAGCAATAGTTGTATCCAATATGCAGACGGAGGGAGATTATCCTGTGATATTAAGGGGGTAACCCAAGTTTGATTTGCATCAGTGGATCAGAGGATAAGTAGCAAGTTGTAACTAAAACTTAACATTTAGTGTGATTGAAACTAAAACAATGAAAACCTATACACACACACAGTCCAACATCTCATAGAATTGGCGCTGGGCTCACAACTGAGTAGCCTAAGCGTGATTGGAGATACGTGGGGGGCAGTATTTGCTATCTAAGAAATGTAAGGATGCGAGCATTCTTTTTTTTTTCTTTTGCATGATAATTTTATTATTTAATTGTCAAAAGGAACATATAGAGAACATACACAACGAGAAGATACAATACAGTAAAGAAAAGTAAATACCATTGGTGGAGCGGTTATGAGCATAGAATGCGAGCAATCTAGGATTCGCTGTAACAGGACGGATGGAATGTTAAGGAAGGATTTAGAACAGGTAAACATATGGTAGGTAAAGATGCCAGTGGTCAGTTCATTGGGAGGGTCTCATGTTTAGAGCGCTCATGCCAGAAGACCATCTCCCGACCTATAGTAGGGACGAGGATAGCAAATACAATTGAGTGAAAGAAAAAGATAAAAAATATATAGCATCTAGCACTCCATATCCAGCTTTACGCGTTTCGCCCTTAGGGCTTCCTCAGGAGCAGTTTGGAATCGGTTGCTTGGAGAAAAATGATAAGCCCTTTTAAGCAGCTCAATTGTGAGCCCAGTGATAATTCTATGAGATGTTGGGCTGTGTGTGTGTGTATATGTTTTCATTGTTTCAATCACAATAAATGCTAGGTTTTACTTACTTGCATCCTATACTTAACATGGGGAGTGCAAACCTACATTAGTGTTTCAATAAGATATTACAAAGTGCTAGAGCAAATTACCGCAGGGATGTGGAGAGCCAAAAGTTAGCACCACCTAACGCTGGCGCTACATGATTCTGCATTTGCATGTTTTGCAGTTGTTCCTAAACTTATATACTGTATAGACAGATAGTTCTTTCTTTTTCCTAGTTCAGACATATTTGATGGACTCTCTTAAAATAACACCACGGTTGCATCCCTGCATGTGATTTCCATTTCTTCTTTAGGTGCACCATGTGTTCGGTACTAGGTGGGTCTATATAATTATTCGGTTTTGTGCAGGGGACCCGAGGGAGTTTCCGTGACTAACATATACTCTACCTATATTCCTCATTGACAAGAACTTCTGTTATTTGTGTAGATCTTTCAGAAAACCCAGTGGTTTTGTGGTAAACCACGGAAATGTCCACACTCACAGCACATGTAGATGAAGCCTGCTTGATTTGAGACGTTCCACAGAACTGTTATAACTTAGAAAATTCCAAAAAAATGATTTCCTGTTAACGCAGTGGTTTCAGTTTTATAGCTGTTATAGGATATGTAGCTATAGGATGAATAGCTATAGGAGAAGCTGATCTATAATATATATATATATATAATCTCATGTCTTACCCAGAGTTCTGTGCTGCATATAGGGAATGTAGCACATGAGCTCTGTGAAGCAGTTCTCTGAATTGCTGGGATATGCAAATGACTTCTGCAATAATAAACTTTAGTGAGAGAAAGGGGGGAGGGGTGTGAGGATCCTGAGGACGAGCAACAGCACTAGTGGCCTGCTCTACGGTGGGCCCGCTCAGGCCTCACAAGGTTTTAGCTTTCTTGTGCCATTACAGGGATGAATGCTCCATATGCAAATCAGTCTGCTCTCACCCAATGAGGGTGGCCAGTACTGACTGCCAAGGACGTCATCCCTGCACGAGAGGTGCAGCAACCCCCGACGATCGTTTCTGCCTTGTTAGGCCTCGTCAGGAGGGTATAGCTGACACCCCTCTCTCACTATAAGTTTACAGGGTCATCCAGACGTGGACCCCTTGCTTGATGTGCCTAGAGGGGTGTCAGCTGTACCCTCCTGACGAGACCTAACAAGGCCGAAACGATCGTCGGGGGTTGCTGCACCTCTCGTGCAGGGATGACGTCCTTGGCAGTCAGTACTGGCCACCCTCATTGGGTGAGAGCAGACTGATTTGCATATGGAGCATTCATCCCTGTAATGGCACAAGCAAGCTAAAACCTTGTGAGTCCTGAGCGGGCCCCACCGTAGAGCAGGCCATTAGTGCCAATGCTCGTCCTCAGGATCCTCACAAACCCCCCTTTTCTCTCACTATAAGTTTAAAGGGTCATCCAGACGTGGACCCCTTGCTTGATGTGCCTAGAGGGGTGTCAGCTATACCCTCCTGACGAGGCCTAACAAGGCCGAAATGATCATCGGGGGTTGCTGCCGTATATGTATATATATATATATATATATATTTTATTTTATTTTTTCAATTTAGCAAGAACGCCAGCACTCCATGGATTTTTCAAAGATAATTCCATTTATTAGTCCATGGACATCAACGTTTCAGCTCACCAAGGAGCCTTCATCAGGAGCCTTCGTCTGTCCTGATGAAGGCTCCTTGGTGAGCTCAAACGTTGATGTCTATGGACTAATAAATGGAATTATCTTTGAAAAATCCCTGGAGTGCTGGCGTTCTTGCTAAATTGATATTAACTGAAGCCATCGCAGAAGCACCGGATGAGGCTAAATCTTTGGTGAACCGTGAGTGCAGAACTTTCGTGTTTATTTTTATATATATATATATATATATATATATATATATATATATATAATTACGTCTGCAATCACTCCAAATAAATGAAAACCAATATTGGTGCTGGTGCCTAGTCTTTAATACATGTACAGTATATAGCGTCAAATGTACGCACTCATGATCTCCTTAAAACTATTACATTTATTAAATATGCATTAAAACAATCCAATGTTTCAGCTCAGCAGAGCCTTTATAAGGTGGGGTTTTTTGCTGTTTGATTTCTAACATTACAGTGTCTGTGTAGGACAACGTCTGCGCAACAGTATGTTGGTTGCTCTTTATAGCAAGTTTTAAGGTCACAAAATATGAAAATATAACAAACTATATCAAGTAGTTTCTAATAGACAAAAAGATCTTGGGGGATAAATCCATTTTGACAGACATGTTCTAGTGCCTGAAGCGTGTGACTTGCGGTTTGCATTCATTAAATACATTTCTCCGCTTTTCACTTATTTCTGAACAGGTTCTAGAACAGGAATTTGAAACAGATTTAAAACTTCCTGTTTGTATATAAAATATATATATATTTATACACACACACGCACACTTTATTCACACCTGCACTTACAGTAAATACACACACAGATGTGAGAATGCTTGGGCATCTATGTGAGCGTTAACGCTAGGTTAAAGGGACACTCTAATAAAAAATCACCCCCCCCCCCCGTTTTTTAACCTTAATCTATCCCTATTCCCTTAATAAATCGTTCGTTTTTTTTTTTTTTAACTGTAATACTTACCCTAAAATCCTCTTGTTTCCAGCGGCGTCTTTTTTTTTTTCATACTCACCTCCCTCCTCTTCCGCTCCCGTCCTTCTTCTTGCTGCGTCTTGGCTTCTGGTTTACGTGAGAAGCGCGCATGCTCGCCTCTCACATTAGCCAGCCAATCGGCAGGCTTCCTCCCGGCTCCCTCTGAGGATTAGTGTTGCGCGCAAGAGGATACGCGCAACACTAACCCTCAGAGGGAGCCGCCAGCTTCTGCGGTGAGTTGGAGACGTCATCGCGCTGAAAGCGCGATGACGTCTCCTACTCGGCAAAAGTCGGCAGAAGCGGGAAATATGATTCCCGCTCTGCTGACTGACAGCTGGGAGGGCGGAGTAAAGTTCTCCGCCTCTCTCAGCTGTTTTCAGCATTTACAGCTGAACCGCTGAGCGGAGGGAGGGGGGACAGAGGGCAGGATACTCTGGGCATCATGACCACCTAAAAAAGCTTAGGTGGTCATGTTGCCTAGAGTGTCCCTTTAAGTGGCTGTAATGATTGCCACCTATATTACAATCCGAACGTTAACGGATTAAAAAACCCGTTAATGATTCAGAGATTGCGATTTTCAGCGCAAGCTTACTGTACTTTGCGCTCCCTATGCTTAACATGGGGAGCGCAAAGAGTAATTAGTGTTAGGATTACAAAATCCTAGCGCTAATTACGTCCCGTTGTGTTTAACTGAAAAGTTAACCATAGCTAGGAGCTGGCGCTAACTGATACTGCTTCTGCAGAAACAGCACCAGCTTAAAATCCCCCCCAAAAATCAGATACTGGCCTCTCATCCCGCGGCGAGAATGGCTGCTTGATCCGCCGCTTCTGGCCACCGGGAGCAGAATGAGACTGGGGAATAAAAGTCCCCAGTCTCCCTTCGCGAATCACTCCGTGGATCTGCAGGATCTATTGAGAGCGAGGTCCTGCAGGTCACATGACCCAGCGGCACAAGCCTTCATGGACTCCAGGAGGGGTTACTTGCGGTGGGCGTTAGCGCTGCATTACGGGGCAGGTGCTGATTCAGCATGCAATATGCTAAAACAAGGACGCGAAGGGGAAGACTGCAGGCGGCAGTAATGTAATATTGCCCAATATGTGCGTGTGTATATATTTATCAATATGCACATATATCATGATTGGGGGTGAAAGGTATAAGGCAGGGGTCAGCATCCTTGACCCTCCAGTTTTTTTCGGAACTCTTACATGATGTTTAGCTACTCATCAGGTTGCTGCACCTTGTGGGAAATGCAGTTTCAAAACATCTTAAGGGCTATGGTTGCTGACCCCTGGTATAAGGTGTAACACAGAATTAATAATGTAAATGTGTTTACACTCAATTACGTGATTATTATCAGTATCGGAACTATTTAACCCCAGATCAATCAGGCTTTCGTCCAAATCATTCAACTACAACTGCCCTTTTAAAAGTTTGTAATGATATGTTACTTATATGTTGCTTATATAGAGCAGCAGGAAATGCTGGCAGAATGCTTGGTTGTGTAGGGAGAGGTATTAGCAGTAGGAAAAGGGAAGTGCTCATGCCACTGTACAGAGCACTGGTGAGACCTCACTTGGAGTACTGTGTGCAGTACTGGAGACCGTATCTCCAGAAGGATATAGACATCTTAGAGAGAGTTCAGAGAAGGGCTACTAAAATGGTGTACGGCTTGAAGGAGAAAAGTTACCAGGAAAGGCTTAATGATCTTAACATGTACAGCTT
Organism: Leptobrachium leishanense; assembly: GCA_009667805.1. Classification (NCBI taxonomy): domain Eukaryota; kingdom Metazoa; phylum Chordata; class Amphibia; order Anura; family Megophryidae; genus Leptobrachium; species Leptobrachium leishanense. Next base: position 43,543,049 of record CM019068.1, read on the forward strand.
GGAAAAAAGACGAGACAGAGGAGATATGATAGAAACATTTAAATACGTAAAGGGAATCCACAAGGTAGAGGAAGGGAGTATATTTAAAAGGAAACAAAGTAGCAAAACAAGAGGACATAGTCTTAGATTAGAGGGGCAAAGGTTTAAAAGTAACATCAGGAAGCATTATTTTACTGAGCGGGTGGTGGATACATGGAACAGTCTTCCAGTAGAAGTGGTAGAGGCCAAAACAGTAATTGAATTTAAGCAAGCATGGGATAGGCATAAGGCTATCCTAAACAAAAGATAAATCCAGGTAAAGTATCCATGTAATTGGGCAGACTAGATGGGCCGAAAGGTTCTTATCTGCCGACATTTTTCTATGTTTCTATATCCAAGCGGGCATGGAACAAGGAAACCTAACTGGAGCCATCTTCCTTGATTTTGCCAAGGCCTTTGACACAGTAGACCATGGCATCCTATTACAAAAACTTAAAAACTCCGGTATTGGTGATCGCACGCTAACCGGGTTTTGATCATATGTATCTGATCGGTCGCAATATGTGTCCATTTATGACAGCACTTCCCTTCCCCTCCCAGTCACGTGCGGTGTACCCCAAGGCTCGATACCCGGCCCCCTGTTATTCATGATATTCATAAATGATCTGCCCAATGTCTGCAAAGCCTCAACTGTACACATGTACGCAGACGACACTGTAATCTATACCAGCAAACCAAATCTCCCACAGCTGGAGGCGTGCTGCAAGAACAATTCGCAGGGGTAGAAAAGTGGATCACAGATAACAAACTTTTTCTCAATACTGACAAAACTGTTACAATGCTCTTTGGAACCGCACCTAAACTACACAAATTGCAAACACCCCATCTATGTGTCAGGACAAGATCAAATGACACGCTGACTACAGTCACTTCTCTCAAATATCTAGGTATGTGGTTAGACCCAAATCTATCTTTTGGCCCCCACATCGAAAAACTCTCATCTAAACTTTACCCCAAACTAGGTGCCCTGTACAGAAACAAATCCTGCCTGAGTCCCGCGGTAAGAAAGCAGATTTTACAGCAAATGCTTGTGCCAGCCATTGAATACGGAGATGTAGTGTATGCAGTCGCCCCTCAAACACACCTCCAGAAACTTACTACATTGTATAACTCATTCTGCCTCTTTGTGCTACAATGTAACTACATGACCCACCATTGTGACATGTTAAAAGAACTAAACTGGCCATCGCTGGAATCTAGACGCACCCTTTACCTTTCCAACCTGGTGTTTAAGAGCTTTTCTGGGAAGCTACCACCCTACCTGAATAGGCTGCTTCCCCTAGCAGTTCCCTCATCCTATAACCTCCGATCCAGGACCAGCACCTTACTTGCAATACCACAATACAAAAAGCAAGTGGCTCGATCCTCATTTTCCTACAGAGCACCGCAAATATGGAATAACCTCCCAGATGCCATCAAATCTTCCCCCAGTCTAAAGACACTTAAGAGTTCCCTATTAACATGCCTCAATACGGAATGCACCTGTAAACATGTAACATAGTGACTATTTCCTACATATTTATTTTTCTGTTAATCTGTACATTTGGTTTTGTGTTAATATCTTGCATTTTACTATTTTGTATTTCTGTAACAACTCAATGTTCTTGAACCCAGGACATACTTGAAACCGAGAGAAATCTCAATGTATCCTTCCTGGTAAAATCCTTTATAAATAAATAATTAAAATAAATAATAAAATATATTCTATCTGCAGTATTGCAATACTTTTTTACCCCAAGATTTCTGCAGATTTTTTTCATAGCCCCCTGATAAGAACACAAGGTGGCAAATGCATCTATAGCGTGCGCTCTTACAGGCAATAGAACTTGATGCAGTTTGAGCAGGGTTTTATATTTTGTCTCCAAGGTTTTTTTTTTTGTGACCATGATAATATTCACTTCCCCCGTAGCTCAGATTAAACTGATACTAGCTTAAAATTAAACCAATTTCTAAGTCAAGTAAATCAACTTCCTTTTTGTTTATATACAGCTGCTGCTCTGCTTAAACTGAAGAAGCAATAAAAGTGTCCTACGTGAATTTGGGATTAAAAAAATAAAATGCTGTACCACATTTTTTTAAGCTTAAGTATCGATAAAATATTGAAAGTGAATTTCGCTACAGAGTTTTATTTCTTGGTCAAGTTGATGTGTTTTTCTTGGTCCATCGCTGTGTAGAAAAACAGGCTGCAAAATAGAAGAAAAGAAAGGAGGAAATAGGATGTTGTGAGCAGAAGACACAGGATGCCGTTCCCTTTCCTTTAGAAAACAAAAATGTATATAGAGTACAGTATTTATTACACACAGTCACCACCTACTGGTTGCATTGAGATAGTGCAGATACTGTAGGATCCAATGTACAAAATTATAAATAAATACCATTAATTATTAAATCAATAAACCTAGTTAACCTTTTCTTACACCTACCGCCATGGGCTACAACTAATGCTGCTGTTGTGGATTTTCTAGTGTTTATATATGTTATATATGTTGTGTGTAATGTATAGAAAGGCTTCTTTCCCCCTTTTTGGGGACCAAAAACAATAACAAACGTTACATAAGTAAATAGACAAAAAATAAAGTCACATGTACGCATTTTTTCTTATTAGGCCTGCAACATGATACATTTGGTAAAAGAGCAAAGAGAGGGAAAATTCAAATAAAGACGGAAATTTAAGATAGGGAAATAATGGGAAGGAATAGGGGCAGCATCCCAAGTAGCGCCATACCCGCCTCCAACAGACTAAAACACCTACACTACCAAGTGCTTTTCCATAAAACCACTGTCAGGAGCCAGTGGTTATATGGAAAATGATTCCCTGCATAGTAAACATATACATTGGGACATATATATGTTTGGGTGTGTGTTTACTGTAGGTAAGCCCTTTATTGGCAGGCTGAGGGCTCTCTCTGCTGGCCAAAAAGCGCTATATTTACATTATAGTTAGAGCTCTTTCCGTGCAGGAAAAAGAGTTTTCATATAATTTCAACACGTCGGCTGTTATGTCGGATGTGTTGAAATTTGAGAGACTTGTTCTGTGGCCCGTTTGCAAATGATTTTCATTCCTTTGCATTGCTCCAGAATAAGACCAGATAGATTATACTGTGTCCCTGGTACCTACAGATGCTTTTGATGAATGGGTATACTCAATAATTGTAGTGAAGGAGTTAGTCATCTCTACTGCCCCCAGCACAGGGGCAGACTGACCCGTCGGGCACTCAGGCACTGCCCGTGGAGACCCGCAGTTCAGTAGGGGACCGGTTTTGGAAGGCAAGTTCTGAAGGGAAGAACATCTCTGGGAGGGCGTGGCAGTTGGCCCTGCGGCGCACTACCAAAGTGCCTCGTCAGCGGCCCTGCAGCGTGCCTATCTGGGCCCCACGTTCTCAAACAGGAGTGCACGCTGCATTGACGCCGCCCCCTCACGTGATGCGCGCGCAAAACTAGATCTGTACACTTCTATAAACATTTTGTAAAAGAATGTTATAGAGCCTGATATCTACTTCTATTGTGTTAATCACTCTATTGAGCAAAGTTTACCATTTTTTTAAAAAGACTCCTGTTTTCAGCTAATTACAGTTAATTGAGCATTATCCTATTAAAAGACTTAAATGGATCTGCATACGGTTAGACATTTATATGTGCTATGCTCAAAGTGTAGAACTTTCTTTCATAAAACCTTTTCTGGAGAAACTGGTCTTTGTTTAAAAAGGAATGCGCTTGTAAAGCTTCCTATGAACTTGATATCTAATGTATCATTCAAGGTTTCATGTTGTCTTCTTCCAGTGCCGGTGTTGGCCGAACAGGCACCTTTATAGTGATAGATGCCATTATTGACATGATGAATGAAGAAAAGAAGGTCGATGTGTTTGACTTTGTTGGGAAAATCCGGAATCAGCGCCCTCAAATGGTTCAAACCGATGTAAGCATCATCATCCCTGCGCATATTCTATTGCTCTTTCGCATTAATCTTAAATATTACAATATTTATACCACAAAACCACTGGAAGCGGTCCCAAAGAGACGTCCATAATTAAATGTATCTCTTAAATAAAGATAATCCCCTAACAGGAAATAAATAATGGCTATAAATTAAAGTAAAAACATGGTTGATTTAATGTTCCGTAACGTTGATTAAAAAAACAAAAACAAACACTAAAATGTACTTTTAAGGTTGTTTATGTTAGATTTAACCTGAGCAATTAGAGCATAAATAGTGACCTTTTTAAAATTCACATTCTTAAAGCACATTTGGATATCTTACAAGCCATCAAGGGTTGGGAGAGAAAAATCGATAAATGGGTATAGATGATTTATGTCCGTTCTGTTTGCATGAAACGCTGCTCGGCCGCTGAAGGGTTGACCGTTTCGCGGCATTCGTGTTGTACTCAATGCGTTTCGTATCAATTTGCTGTGGTTAAATCCTGAAGCAGGCTATTAAATCACTAATTAATAGCTGAGTGTGCTGTTAAAGGCTGCTCTATTGATCGCTGGCTTATTTGGAATATAGGGCTTTGAGCCAAGAATATCAAGCAGCGTCTCTGCATGGTGTTTTCAGGCGAAAGTAAGAGGCAGATGGAGAATGGATTCGTCCATATGCTTTAAAATAAAGAGGAAAAAAAAATAACTTGTTGGATATTTTTATGGTATTGTAGGGCTAAAATATAAATATTTTGTTAACCTGTTCAATACTGTGATCTAAAGTACATTAGATTGTATGTTTTGGACAAAAGAGCAATTTTTCTCTATAGACATTCAGAGGCATGAGAGAAAAGTAAACAATGTAAATTAAAATAAACACTATTTGAATGTTACGTTTATTCTTTTATTACGGAAATATATTATTGCACGCTGTGATGTATTAAGATTAGGCTTGAAATATGATGCGCCCATTCTAGGTAATGAGTGGCACGAAAAATATGGTAATGTTTAGCTGTGAATCATGTCTGGGAGGAAAAAGATACACACGTGATACTTTGAATATCCCTTATCTTGTCCATGTGATTAGTCTGACTCTTGGCAGAAATTGTCCAAAGAATTTGCCTGTTTCAGGAACACGTGCATTTGTTTTGCAAATCTGGTTATTTGCCTAAAAGGGTATGAATTGCCTTCAATATTGCAAGTCTTGATTCTCACATCTTTTTAATATTGCAGTTTAGAAAAAACGTTGTTATCTGCTTCACTCTAAAAAGTGTGTGTGAGTTTTGTGTTTTCTGTCTCCTTGTACCTTACTACACACATAGGGCTCTATTAAATTCATCGGGCAAAAGCGCAGGTGCATCGCTATTTTTTTTTTCAGCGAAGCGTTAAACGCTAACGGATGAAAAAAATCACCACTGGAATTACATTCCTTTCGCATTTTTTCATCCGTCGGGAAATTGCGCTCGTAAATCCGACGCACAAAAATGCGCGCAAAGTACCGTTGATCGCAGAAATCAGTGAGCACAATGTAATTTTTAATGCGAGTCCATCAGACGAACGCATTTTGTGCGGACTGCGCCCAACAAACGTACGTTCTGACGGAAGACAAGGTAGTGGCCGTCATTTTTGATGGATCTAGTAAAAATAACGTGCGCATCGACGTTCTCCGTTATGAATCCGCAGTTTGGTACGGTCAGGTTGTTACAATTTGCCGTTACCACCAGCTTTTCAAAGACGATAAAATTATGCGTGCAAACGTTGTCCGTTAAATTTTGCGCTAAGATTGTAATACCATGCGCGCACCAGCGCACAAACGCATTTGCATATAGGATGCGCGCACTAAATTGCGCTCGCAAAGGGTTTGCGCAGGGTCACTCACGTTAGACAATAACATGCATTTTGTGCGCGAACGTCGTAATACGACGTTCAGCGCAAAGGGTTTTTCCCCTCGCGTTAATGTGTTTTTGCGCATGCGTTAACGTTTGCGCGAAGAATTTAATAGAGCCCATATTGCGTGTATATATATATATACAGTCAGGTCCAGAAATATTGGGACACCGACACAATTCTAACATCTTTGGCTCTATACACCACCACAATGGAGTTGGAATGAAACAAACACAATGTGCTTTAAATGCAGACTGTCAGCTTTAATTTGAGGGTATGTACATCCAACTCCGGTGAACGGTGTAGGACTTACAGCAGTTTGCAGATGTGCCTCCCACTTGTTAAGGGACCAAAAGTAATGGGACAGAATAATAATCATAAATCAAACTTTCCCTTCTTAATACTTGGTTGCAAATCCTTTGCAGTCAATCACAGCCTGAAGTCTGGAACGCATAGACATCACCAGACGCTGGGTTTCATCCCTGGTGATGCTCTGCCAGGCCTCTACTGCAACTGTCTTCAGTTCCTGCTTGTTCTTGGGGAATTTCCCCTTCAGTTTTGTCTTCAAGTGAAATGCATGCTCAATGGGATTCAGGTCAGGTGATTGACTTGGCCATTGCATAACATTCCACTTCTGTCCCTTCAAAAACTCTTTGGTTGCTTTTGCAGTATGCTTTGAGTCATTGTCCATCTGCACTGTGAAGCATCGTTCAATGAGTTCTGCAGCATTTGGCTGAATGTGAGCAGATAATATTGCCCGAAACACTTCAGAATTCATCCTGCTGCTTTTGTCAGCAGTCACATCATCAATAAATACAAGAGAACCAGTTCCATTGGCAGCCATTGTCAGGACTCACCGCAGCTACCATCCGCTCTGGGACCACGCAGGGGGGTGACACCGCGCTCCGGCACACTTCTCAGCAGCGGTTCTGGGGGAGGGGCGCCGGCGCTCGGCCGCGGCGTCCCCGCACCCGATCCTCAACCAGCAACGAGAGGGTGTTTGGCGCAGGCTCACCTCCGGCGGCTGTCGCCGTCCAGCTCCAGCCTCCTGGCTTTGGAGAGGCAGTGCAGACGAGGAGTCAGACCCGTGTCTCCACGCGGGGAAGGATCCCACGTGGCACTCCCGGCTTGACAGTCAGACCCTGCTCCGCCTCTGTTTGGGGAGTTCCCCCCAAGGAGGTTGGACAGGGAAACGATGACATCAGCCAGGGGGCCTGGCCAAGGGATCAGACCTGCAGGTTCAATGACTGGGGTTTCCCTGACTCTGACGTCACGCCCCTCTCTTGGGGGTGGAGTAGGAGTGGGCAGAACTCCCCTATATAAACCTGAACCACCTATGCTTCATTGTCCAGTTGTTGTCTGAATCTCCCAGAGACACTACCATACTGAACCTGTCTTTCCTGGTGTTGACCTTACCGCCTACCTTACGAATAAATAATCCTTCGTTATCTACAACGACCCTTGGATTGAATATTGTCTACGAGCCTATCTATACCAGCATCTGCAACACGCCTGATGTAACCTGCATATCGAGGTCCAATCGTGATAAACTACTGACAATACAACTGGACCAAAACATGGACCTCGCAGGGTTATCTGACACCCTCAACGCTTTGGCCCATCAAATAGGGGTACTAACCCAAACCGTCCAGGGCCTCCAAACCGGCCAAGATCAACTTCGTGCCAATATGAGGGAGCTCCAGGGTGTCCCCCCACCTTATCAGGCGTCTATGGAACTCGTACGGGCACAGGATCCACAAGCTCCAGAACCCCCCGTACCTCTGCCCGAAAGGTTCACAGGTGACCGCAGCAAATATATTATATTCCGTACTGCCTGTCAAATCATGTTTACCCTGAAGCCACGAACCTATCATTCCGAGAACATCAAGATACAAACCATCATTTCCTTGCTTTCTGGGGAACCCCAAACATGGCCCACCATCTAATCCTATCCAATAGCCCTATCCTGGACACCTGGGCGTCTTTCATTACCGAGCTGGATACTCTGTATGACGATCCACTACGTAAGGATACCGCCGAACGTACGCTACGTGCAACCAAACAAGGGCGTAGACCCGTAGAAGAGTATATCTCTGAATTTAAAACACATGCGTTTGATACCGAATGGAACGAGGCTGCATTAATCAGCCAATACCGTCTAGGATTATCAGAGCAAGTAAAGGACGAACTATCAAGAGGTGATCTTCCCCACACGCTAGAAGCACTCATGCAACTGACCCTGACAATCGATAGACGTATGAGAGAACGCCGCCTAGAGAGGAACCCACTCCTCATGGGGGCCATACGACGCCCACCTAGGGCACTTCCATCCGATGCCGCAGCCGTAGTCCCGTACTACGGTGGAGAAACAAGAGAGGAACCCATGCAACTAGGTGCTACTAGTCGCAGACTCCCTCCCGAGGAATTGGATCGCCGCAGAGCCTTACACCTATGCCTATATTGCGGAAGCCCCAACCATCTCCGTACCTCCTGCCCTGAAAGGAACAACAGAGGAGGTAAGGGCGCACCATCTCATAACCCTAGTAATCCATGTTTTCCTCTTCACTTATCCCTGCTCATCTCGTTACAGTGGAACAATAAGACGGTCTACGCCCGAGCCATGGTGGACTCAGGAGCCAGTGGGTGTTTTATGGATATGGAATATGCACAAACTATTAATATTCCTAAGCTAAATAAAAAAACACCTATAAACATACACATGGTTGATGGGTCATTATTACGCTCTGGGACGGTCACATCCGAAACACAATCCGTTCAGATGGCAATAGGTAATAGACATCTAGAACCAATATGCTTCGACTTGGTGGCCTCACCCGTTTTTCCCGTCATACTGGGACTCCCCTGGTTGCGACTACATAATCCCCTCATTCACTGGGAGCCGAGTAGAGTACGTTTCCAATCTCTTTACTGTAAGAAACATTGCATGCTCAGACCTCAAATAGGATTCTTAAACTCTGTTCTGGATAAAAACATGCGCAAAACCAATATAGAGGTGCCCAAACCCTACCTCGAGTATGCAGACGTCTTTGACAAACAAGGGGTTGAGACTCTGCCTCCACATCGGGCCTATGACTGCCCAATTGACCTGGTTCAAGGTGCCACGATTCCCTATGGTCGTCTATATCCATTGTCACAACCAGAATTAACGGTTCTAAAAGAATATATCCGCGAAAATCTCGACAAAGGATTTATACGTCCATCCACCTCACCTGCTGGTGCAGGTATCTTCTTTGTCAGCAAAAAGGATGGGGGCCTCAGACCCTGCGTGGATTATAGAGAGCTAAATGACATCACCATAAAAAACCGTTATCCGCTTCCACTGATTCCAGAATTAATGGAACGCCTGCAAGGCGCCACCATATTCACAAAATTAGATCTCCGTGGGGCATACAACCTAGTCCGAATACAGAGTGGCCATGAGTGGAAGACAGCGTTCAGGAGCAGATATGGACACTACGAGTATCTCGTGATGCCCTACGGGCTCTGCAACGCCCCAGCCACTTTCCAACACTTCATCAACGATGTTTTCAGAGATCTGCTCGATCAATATGTTGTGGTATACCTCGACGATATCCTGGTCTACTCAAAATCTATCGCTGACCATCGTGCACATATGAAAGAGGTGTTATCCCGACTCAGGAAACACCGTCTGTACGTTAAAACCGAGAAATGCATCTTCGACGCCCAAACCATCTCATTTCTAGGTTTTATATTATCACCGGGACACGTGACAATGGACCCCGAAAAGGTCACTGCCATCACCACCTGGCCCATACCCACCTCAAAAAAGGAAATACAAAGATTTTTAGGTTTTTCCAATTTTTATCGTCGTTTTATACGAGATTTTTCCAAACTGGCACGTCCCCTCACCATGCTAACAGGTAACAAAACTAAATTCTACTGGTCCAACCAAGCGGACAATGCCTTCCAAACATTAAAGAAAAAGTTTTCCTCAGCACCGATCCTCTCTCTCCCTAACCCCACTCTACCCTTCTTCCTGGAGGTAGATGCCTCCGAGTATGCCACCGGGGCCATCCTCTCCCAGCGAGACACGAACTCGAGTCTACTCCATCCTATAGCATTCCACTCCAAGATCATGGACCCAGCCGAACAAAATTATGACGTAGGAGACAAGGAGTTACTAGCCATCAAAAAGGCATTGGAGGAATGGAGACATCTATTAGAAGGTACTCACCACCCGGTAACAATATACACAGACCATCGAAACCTTGAGTATCTTCGCTCAGCCAAAAGACTCCGCCCACGCCAAGCCAGATGGGCCTTGTTCTTTTCCAGATTCAATTTTCATATAACCTACCGCCCTGGACGAAAAAACATGAAGGCAGATACGCTTTCACGACTACCACCTACGCCTACCAAAGTACCATGTACGGATACCATACTCCACTCCGACCACTTCCTATCAGCCACAACCATCGATACTCCCACACCTTCCCACAAAGAACTCCTCGAACTGTGCCACGACTCACCCTCTGCTGGTCATGGAGGAATCAAGAAAACCGAACATCTCATGCACAGATATGGCACATGGCCACACATGAAAAAGGAGATTAAGAAATACGTAACAACCTGTTCCGTTTGTGCAAGATCGAAACATTCAACAGATAGGACATCGGGTCTCCTCCAACCCATACCAACACCCTCTCGTCCTTGGACCCAAATATCGGTGGATTTCATAACCGATCTCCCACCTTCAAAAGGACATACCACCATCATGGTAGTGGTAGATCACTTTACTAAGATGGCACACTTCGTGGGTTGTAAGGGACTCCCCACTGCAGTACAAACAGCTACCATGTTCCACAACCACATCTTCCGTTTACACGGCACCCCCACATCCATCATCTCCGACCCGGGTTCCCAATTCACTTCGAGATTCTGGAAAGCCCTCTGCAAATCACTTCACATCTCCAGCCGACTATCATCAGCCTTTCACCCACAAACCAACGGCCAAACTGAGCGTACCAACCAGACTCTTGAGCAATACTTAAGATGCTACTCTACGCAATCACAAGATAACTGGATGGATCTGCTGACTACGGCCGAATTCGCCTATAACAGTGGTTTCCACTCGTCTATCAAGACGTCACCTTTCTACGCCGCTTATGGATACCACCCTGTTCTCCTACCGGGTTCCTTCCGTCAGACTCATGTTCCCGACGTCAATGCGTTACTACGACATCACCGCTACCACTTAGCCCTGCTCAAAAAAAAACTGTTACATGCCAAACAATGCCATAAGAATCAAGCAGACAAAAAGAGAAGGATAGCCCCTTCCTACCAAGTAGGTCAAAAGGTATGGCTCTCTTCACGTAATATACGTCTACTATGTCCATCAAAAAAGTTGGGACCGAAGTTCATAGGACCATATGTAATCGATAAAGTGGTAAACGCCTCAGCGGTTCGTCTCCGACTACCTCCAAAATTTAGAATCCATCCCACGTTCCACGTCTCTCTCGTAAAACCATGGACTCCTGATCTCTTCCGGAAGACGACTCCTCCACCACCCGTTTCTGCCGTTTCAGATCCTGAATATGAAGTTCAAGCTATAATTGATTCTCGTTGGCATGGACGTTCCTTGCAGTACCTCATCCAATGGAAAGGTTACGGTCCTGAGGAGAGATCTTGGGAGCCTGCTTCTGGCGTCAGTGCCGTCCGATTGGTCCGTCGCTTCCATCTCCTCCATCCTACCAAGCCCGCACCTGGACGCCCCCGGAGTGGTCGTCTGGGGGGGGGATTATGTCAGGACTCACCGCAGCTACCATCCGCTCTGGGACCACGCAGGGGGGTGACACCGCGCTCCGGCACACTTCTCAGCAGCGGTTCTGGGGAGGGGCCGGCGCTCGGCCGCGGCGTCCCCGCACCCGATCCTCAACCAGCAACGAGAGGGTGTTTGGCGCAGGCTCACCTCCGGCGGCTGTCGCCGTCCAGCTCCAGCCTCCTGGCTTTGGAGAGGCAGTGCAGACGAGGAGTCAGACCCGTGTCTCCACGCGGGGAAGGATCCCACGTGGCACTCCCGGCTTGACAGTCAGACCCTGCTCCGCCTCTGTTTGGGGAGTCCCCCCAAGGAGGTTGGACAGGGAAACGATGACATCAGCCAGGGGGCCTGGCCAAGGGATCAGACCTGCAGGTTCAATGACTGGGGTTTCCCTGACTCTGACGTCACGCCCCTCTCTTGGGGGTGGAGTAGGAGTGGGCAGAACTCCCCTATATAAACCTGAACCACCTATGCTTCATTGTCCAGTTGTTGTCTGAATCTCCCAGAGACACTACCATACTGAACCTGTCTTTCCTGGTGTTGACCTTACCGCCTACCTTACGAATAAATAATCCTTCGTTATCTACAACGACCCTTGGATTGAATATTGTCTACGAGCCTATCTATATCAGCATCTGCAACACGCCTGATGTAACCTGCATATCGAGGTCCAATCGTGATAAACTACTGACAGCCATACATGCCCACGCCATGACACTACCACCACGCTTCACTGATGAGGTGGTATGCTTAGGATCATGAACAGTTCCTTTCCTTCTCCATACTCTTCTCTTCACATCACTCTGGTACAAGTTGATCTTGGTCTCATCTGTCCATAGGATGTTGTTCCAGAACTGTAAAGGCTTTGTTAGGTGTTGTTTGGCAAACTCTAATCTGGCCTTCCTGTTTTTGAGGCTCACCAATGGTTTACATCTTGTGGTGAACCCTCTGTATTCACTCTGGTGAAGTCTTCTCTTGATTGTTGACTTTGACACACATACACCTACCTCCTGGAGAGTGTTCTTGATCTGGCCAACTGTTGTGAAGGGTGTTTTCTTCACACAGGAAAGAATTCTTCGGTCATCCACCACAGTTGTTTTTCGTGGTCTCCCGGGTCTTTTGGTGTTGCTGAGCTCACCGGTGCGTTCCTTCTTTTTGAGAATGTTCCAAACAGTTGTTTTGGCCACGCCTAATGTTCTTGCTATCTCTCTGATGGGTTTGTTTTGTTTATTCAGCCTAATGATGGCTTGCTTCACTGATAGTGACAGCTCTTTGGATCTCATCTTGAGAGTTGACAGCAATAGATTCCAAATGCAAATAACACACTTGAAATTAACTCTGGGCCTTTTATCTGCACATTGTAATTGGGGTAATGAGGAAATGTCACACACCTGGCCATGGAACAGCTGAGAAGCCAATTGTCCCATTACCTTTGGTCCCATAACAAGTGGGAGGCACATCTGCAAACTGCTGTAAGTCCTACACCGTTCACCTGAGTTGGATGTACATAACCTCAAGTTAAAGCTGACAGTCTGCAGTTAAAGCACATTGTGTTTGTTTCATTCCAATTCCATTGTGGTGGTGTATAGAGCCAAAGATGTTAGAATTGTGTCGATGTCCCAATATTTCTGGACCTGACTGTATATAATTTATTATTGCAGAAGCCATCTGTACATCATAGCAATTCAAAGAACTGCATCCCAGAGCCCCTGTGCTGCACTCCCCATATGCAGCAAGAAACTCTGGGTAGGATATGCTAATGACCTCTGTCTCACTTTTATTGCATCCTGTGTATATATAATTATGGCTCACCAGGAGGAGAGCACTCCAGCCAACAAATTCAAAGACATTAACAGTAGCCGATATATCCAAAGATTTTTACCAAAATTCAACCCCTTACAGATTCTAACAACTCTTATCCCTGCAATGCAAGTTCTGAACCCATTTAAGATTTTTCAAGGTTTCTAACCCTAGGCTCTGTAAAAAATTATGGGAATTTAGTACACAATAAATTGCCATAAAATGCTTAAGCCTGCCAACGCCATCAATGTATCCCACCTTTGACAAGTCCTACTGTAAATCACCTAATGACTGCTATTATGGGATTAACTCACTTAATGAGGACAGAATCAATTCTGGTATCCCTACCATTCAAGGTTAAGTAGAGCCTGAAGGTGGAACACCTGTGATAGGGAGGGTTGCTTGCCATGGGCTGTCAGCCGCCCCTTTCATACAGAACACACCAGAAGGGCAGCACTCAGCCTTTACGAAGCACAGAAGGCGAATGCGTCTCAAAACAGTAAAACACAGCTCATCAGGAGGAGAACGCTCCAGCCAACAAATTCAAAGATGTCAACAGTAGCCGATCTATCCAAATCTTGAGAAGCACCCGCCCTCTGTGCTTAGTAAAGGCTGAGTGCTGCCCTCCTGGTGTGTGTATATATATATATATATATTATACTAAAAAAAGTCATCTAGCATGGCATGGCACTGATGAGAGGGTTCTGTGTTAAAATAGACCCAGGATGCAAAAAAATTAGAAATTGCAAACGTCATTCGCATGTCTTACCCAGAGTTCCGTTCTGCATATGGAGAATGTAGCACATGAGCTCTGTGAAGCAGTTTTCTGAATTGCTGGGATTTTTAAATCACTTATGCAATAATAAACTTTATTATTTGCAGTGTGGAGGCTTTTAGTCTAATTTTTTGCCTTCCACCACAACTTAAATGAGTGTACACACACACACACTATTCTTTATATGTAATGCTTAGGAAGTAAAGATGGCAGAAATACAGATTTTAATTCTTTATTGTGGAATATTTGCACATATATCAATGAGATACCGTGAGGATGGGATTGGATTTTGGATAAGGGATACTCCACAAGCATAGTATTTCAAACAGATGGATATATTCTGTCTGCTTTAAACGTGGGGGGTATCCAAGCTCGTTAACTATTTGTGGATAACATTTGTATTCTCTTTTCTAGATGCAGTATTCCTTCATTTATCAAGCCTTACTAGAATACTACCTCTACGGTGACACAGAACTTGACGTGGCATCGCTAGAAAAACATCTGCAAACGCTCTATAGCCCGGCACCACATTTTGATAAAATTGGGCTTGAACAAGAATTCAAAGTAAGCTCAGAATGGGTTCTAGACCACTACCTTCTCAGTACATAATGATCCTCAAAAAACACTTTAATACAACAAAATATTCTTAAACTATAGTAGAGGATTTTAATTGTTGGAAGAAATGTACTAGTACTAGTACGCCCCGCTTCCCAGCTGCTGCAGTGGGCCCCTGCTGCATTCAGGCTGTCCCATTGCACCGAATGACGCACGCCGCGCTCCAACTGGTGGGCAAGCCTGTCACGGCCCATAGACGCCGGCGAGGTGTGCTATGCTGCCCCGCGGCATTCGGTCCCACCCGCCATAGGGATGGCATAGTATGTCCTCGGTGTTAAAAGGTTAAATAAAAGAACAACAGCAGCAACATAAAAGCCACATGCAGACTTTACACTTTGCAATACTTTTATTACAGCCAGGTGATGTGTGTTTACCTCATTGTTAGTCAGTAGGAATTGTCTTAAAGTAAACCTATTGTTGTTTGCTAGGGATCTAAATTCAGCCTAGACATTGGGCTAGTCAAGTAACTAGAAGGTACTATTGTTATTACAACAAATCATATTAAGTGACCGGCCCCAATTGTCAATCAAATTGACGGCATACAGCAGAATGATATGCCAATGCCAGTGACCGGTAACTGAATGAAAGCAGGCGTTTTCCATACAGGGTTATTTAGAGAGGGCCGAATTGAGTTTCTGGTGCAATTTCGGAGCCATTCAGCTAATCCAAAAGGCAGTATGCCAAATATTGGCGGATTGCCAGCGAAATACAGTGCTGTTTTTCTGCTGACGGCAGAGAAATCCCCATAAAGAAGCAATGGTTAATCTATTCAGAGAACACCGAACAGCACCGAAATGTCAGAGAAATGCCCTGATGTTCGGTGCTTTCATTCGGCAGGTTTAAACAGGCGAATCCCATAGGTTTCAATGTTAAAAATATTCCCTGTTTTCATTAAATATTTATTGAACCGTTTATTCTTTTCACTTGCAGCAAAAAGTCTCTTTATTTATTTCTTAGGATTTTTTTAGCCATTTTTCTGGATATTTTTGGCAAAAACTTTTTTCCCAATATTTATTTTGTTATTTAATTTTTTTTAAATAGCATTATTTTTCTGTAACTGGCCTTTTTATTACTATTCATAGAACCATATATATTCCAGGCATTTTTGTGCAGTAGTTATTTTTTTCTAACAGTTTTTAAAAGTTGTGGCGGTGTGTCTGTTTTGTTTTTTTTCAGCCCGTACATCGGCTTGTTGGCTTTTTCTGGCAGCTGGTCGATGCTCTGTTTGGCGGATCGGCGGGTTTTTACGGATGTGTTCGATGTTTTTGCTGCGGATCATCGGGTGCGTTCGGCTTTTTTCCGGTGGATTTTCTGTTTGATTCAGCAGTTTTGCAGCGTTTTTTCCTATGCAGTCGGCGTTTTTTCCCAGCAGTTTGGGAACCCTGTGGTGAATGCTGAATTCACTGCAGGGTCGGGGAATTTGACTCCCCGAAGTGCGGGGAACAAAAGCGCACTGAAATTCCGAGGGAATCTACATGTGGCTCTGTTACACTTTGCTGCTGGCACACCTTGTGTGCTTGTCTAAAACATTTTAGCTATACTTTCTCAGAATGATACTTTAGGGTTAGCATGGGAATGGGAAAGGATGGATTAAACCTGAGCCCAATTTAACCCTTTGAGCAAAAAACTCACCTTGAATCCAGCGCCAGAATTTCTTGGTGTTGGCCCAGATGTGACAAGCTGCAGCTGTCACATGACCAGGGGGAGGTTGGACACTCAAGCAAGCCTCCAGCCAATCCAATGTCTCTTCCTGTGAACACATATAAAACCATTGACTAAAGGCAGTAATAAACAAGTGTTAATTCCCGGCATTTTAAGAGAAGAGATCTGAATTTGATACTATACCTGTCGAGTGGGAAATTGCACAGAAAGTGAATCTCACAAGTCTTACAAGATCGTTTGACGTTTCTTTAGGAGATTAACCTTTAGGCAAACATTTGGTTTGAAAGTTCTGTGTGCTCTCTCCTATGCTTTTAGAAACTGACGAGTGTTCGGATAATGAAGGAGAACATGAGGACAGGGAATTTGCCAGCCAACATGAAGAAAGCCAGGGTGATTCAAATTATCCCATGTAAGACTCATGACAAGAAATGTACATTTTTTTTAAAACTGTAAATTAAATATAAGATATTGTAGATTTAAAATATTAACCCTTGCTCTTTCTCTAGTTCAGTGCTTCCCAACCCTGGTCCTCAAGTCCCCCTAACAGGCCATATTTTAACCCCTTCACTGCTGAGCCAGTTCACGTCTTAAAAAAAACATGTTTTTCCTTTATTATTATTTTTATTATTTTTTGTCTTTAATTTAAACATGGTCATGTTTGGTATCTTTGGAAAGGCCGTTCTCTTGCCTTTCTAATGATACCAAACATGACCCTGCTAGCTGCCAACAGTCGGGAGATATTGGGGTTCAAAGGAACCCCCTATCTTTCCTTAGGAGTCAATGAGGACGTTCCCCACAGGTCCTCAGCAGTGAAAGGGTTAAGGATCACCTTGGGGAAATGCAGACTGAATCCTGCAATCACTGAGCAGCAAATCATATCACCTGTGCTGTGCTTCAGCTATCTGGCAAACCTGGCTTGTTAGGGGGACCTGAGGACCAGGGATGGGAACCACTGGTAAAGGCTGTAAGCTCATCTGAGGAGGACTTTCTATATCTCATGTCTCTGATTACCAAGTTTGTTTAATTCCCCATTCTTTATTATAAATAATAACAATATACCTCCTCTTTATCACACTGTCTTATTACACTACCTCTATACAGCATACAATCTGAAGAGTAGCCCTCCCCTTCCAGAAATGTGCAGTTCAGATAATATGAACTTTTATAATGTATAATGGGGCCCTAAACCTTTTTGCATTTATTTTTATGACACATTCCTACATTTGGAAAGCCCTATGTTATGGGTATCAGTATTGGTGGCATGAAAATAGCGCATTTATTTTCATATATTCATTGCCAGAAACACGATTTATACTACATCTATACTATAAAAGAGTAAGCTAAAAACTGTCCGTCGCCAGAACCCTACTGCGCATGCGCGACGGACATTTGAAAGCGGCCGTTAAAACACACAGGTAGCTGCGCGTGCCGGCCGCGTGAAAAAAAAACAAAAAAACGGCACGAGCCGCGCGCAGCTACCCGTGTGTTTACACGGCCAGATGCCCGATCCTCCAGCGGTGACCGTCCTCCGGCTGCCGGCGGCCTCCAGGCTCAGCGAGCCCCCGGCTCGGTTTGGGCCTACAGGCCCAGCCGAGCCGGGGACTCGCCTAAGCCTAGAGGCCCGCCGAGCAGCCAGCGGCAGCCAGAGAAGGTCACCGCTGGAGGATCGGGGCCGAAGTTCCCAAAAAATACACCCCAAAATCGGCCCTGAGCTCCAGCGGAGACCTCCTCCGGCTGCCGCTGGCTGCTCGGCGGGCCTCCTAGGCTTAGGCGAGCCCCCGGCTCGGTTTGGGCCTACAGGCCCAGCCGAGCCGGGGACTCGCCTAAGCCTAGAGGCCGCCGAGCAGCCAGCGGCAGCCGGAGAAGGTCACCGCTGGAGGATCGGGGCCGAAGTTCCAAAAAATACACCCCAAAATCGGCCCTGAGCTCCAGCGGAGACCTCCTCCGGCTGCCGCTGGCTGCTCGGCGGGCCTCTAGGCTTAGGCGAGCCCCCGGCTCGGTTTGGGCCT
The DNA here is from genome assembly GCA_009667805.1 of Leptobrachium leishanense. Taxonomy (NCBI): domain Eukaryota; kingdom Metazoa; phylum Chordata; class Amphibia; order Anura; family Megophryidae; genus Leptobrachium; species Leptobrachium leishanense. Next base: position 43,561,551 of record CM019068.1, read on the forward strand.
ACAGGCCCAGCCGAGCCGGGGACTCGCCTAAGCCTAGAGGCCCGCCGAGCGGCAGCCTGAGAAGGTCACCGCTGGAGGATCGGGGCCGAAGTTCCCAAAAAATACACCCCAAAATCGGCCCTGAGCTCCAGCGGAGACCTCCTCCGGCTGCCGCTGGCTGCTCGGCGGGCCTCTAGGCTTAGGCGAGCCCCCGGCTCGGTTTGGGCCTACAGGCCCAGCCGAGCCGGGGACTCGCCTAAGCCTAGAGGCCCGCCGAGCTGCCAGCGGCAGCCGGAGGAGGTCACCGCTGGGATCAGGGCCGAGGTTCCCAAAACATACTCACCGACATCGGCCCTCCTGCGATGGCGGTCCCGCTTGCAGCATCCTCTCTCTCTCCGTTGTTCGCCGGAATGACGTCACGAAAGCCTTTGACCCCGGGGGTCAAAGGCTTCCGTGACGTCATCCCGGCGACCAACGAGAGAGAGAGAGGACGCTGGAAGCGGGACCGCCATCGCTGGAGGGCCGATGTCGGTGAGTATATCCACGAGCTGGGGGCCATATCCACGAGCGGGGGGCCATATCCACGAGCGGGGGGGCCATATCCACGAGCGGGGGGCCATATCCACAAGCGGGGGGCCATATCCACGAGTGGGGGGCCATATCCACGAGCGGGGGGCCAATATCCACGAGCGGGGGGGCCATATCCACGAGCGGGGGGGCATATCCACGAGCGGGGGGCCAATATCCACGAGCGGGGGGCCAATATCCACGAGCTGGGGGCCGTATCCACGAGCTGGGGGGCCGTATCCATGAGCTGGGGGGGCCGTATCCACGAGCTGGGGGGCCAATATCCACGAGCTGGGGCAATATCCACGAGCTGGGGCGATATCCACGAGCTGGGGCAGTATCCACGTGCTGGGGCAGTATCCACGTGCTGGGGCAGTATCCATCCACGTGCTGGGGCAATATCCACGTGCTGGGGCAATATCCACGACCTGGGGCAGTATCCACGAGCTGGGGCAGTATCCACGAGCTGGGGCAATATCCACGTGCTGGGGCAATATCCACGTGCTGGGGCAGTATCCACGTGCTGGGGCAATATCCACGTGCTGGGGCAATATCCACGTGCTGGGGCAATATCCAGGAGCTGGGGCAGTATCCACGAGCTGGGGCAGTATCCACGAGCTGGGGCAGTATCCACGAGCTGGGGCAATATCCACGTGCTGGGGCAGTATCCATCCACGTGCTGGGGCAATATCCACGTGCTAGGGCAGTATCCACGAGCTGGGGCAGTATCCACGAGCTGGGGCAATATCCACGTGCTGCGGCAATATCCACGTGCTTGGGCAATATCCACGTGCTGGGGCAATATCCACGTGCTGGGGCAGTATCCACGTTCTGGGGCAATATCCACGTGCTGGGGCAGTATCCACGAGCTGGGGCAATATCCACGTGCTGGGGCAATATCCACGTGCTGGGGCAATATCCACGAGCTGGGGCAATATCCACGAGCTGGGGCAGTATCCACGAGCTGGGGCAGTATCCATGAGCAGGGGCAGTATATCCACAATAGACTGCCCTCTGGGCAGGCTTTACAACTAGTAATATAAATAACAGGATTGCTATTCTGGAACCCCAGGGTCATATGCGAGAAGTGCATGTGACATGCAGGATATGACTGAAGTCAGATAGCTTCATCCCCTTCTAAAACCACACAAAGTCCTTTATATTCACTTTATTGCAAAAGTAAAAGCAAATAAAAGGCGTCTTGTGGGAAGAGAGGGCTTTTCTTGGTGTGCTTTGTTATGGGGAGGAGGTAAAAACAGGATGCAATTACCCAGTACGAAACAGGATCTTTACTGACAGGAAGGCAAACTTTGCTAAGGAGGAAATGGGGCTGGGCCAAACTAACTATGTGAGTCAGACCGGGAGAGTGGACTAATCCATTCTGAGTAAAAGCATAGGGGGGGGGGACCAAATAAGGAATCTGGAAAATTTGTACCGTGTTTCCCCGAAAATAAGACACTGTCTCATATTTTTTTTTGGCCCCCAAAAAACACACTAGGTCTTATTTTCAGGGTAGGTCTTTTTTTTTGGTGTTGCTGGGTTTTTTTTTTTGGCAGTGTACGTCTGGTATCACTCCACCAGTGACAGGAGCCGGCGCTAGAGGAAGCATCGGCTAAGGCTGCGGTCACACAAGTGCACTGAGTGTGTTTGTGTTCGTGTGACCACACTTCCCTGCGTCCGTCGTAGCTTTGTGAAGGCTGGACGGGAGGGCTAAACAGTGTAGCGTGCGCAAAAATTGCGCGCGCTACCACCGGACTTGATTTCAGCCTGTCAAAATGCTGCGACGGATACAGATAAGGCTACAAAGCGCAATCCTCCATAGGTGGTTTGTGCTTTTTAGTGCTAAGCGCACTGACTGACATCAGAGTGGAAGGATGTCCACTACTCTCAAGGACATTCCTTCTGCTCAAAGAACGTTCATGTGACGGCAGCCTTATACAGCTCTGCTCCGTCCTCTGCCGCCTCGTTTCCTCTGGCGTCGGCATCACCGATTCTCTCCCGCAGCTCTTCAAGTTGCCCTACTACTAGGTCTCATTTTCGGGGTAGGTCTTATATTTTAGCAGTTATCAAAAAAACTGCTAAAACTATTTTCAGGGAAACAGGGTAGCTGTAACTGGTTCCATGATAATTGCTTAACCATTTATTTTGTATATGTTATACTGTATATGCCTAAAAGATATATAAATTTGCCTTTGTTTATAAAGCACCGGCATGAATTGTTGCAGTCTCAAACAATATCTATACTATAAAAGAGTAAGCTAAAAACTGTCCGTCGCCAAAACCCTACTGCGCATGCGCGACGGACATTTGAAAGCGGCCGTTAAAACACACAGGTAGCTGCGCGTGCCGGCCGCGTGAAAAAAAAAAAAAAACGGCACGAGCCGCGCGCAGCTACCCGTGTGTTTACACGGCCAGATGCCCCGATCCTCCAGCGGTGACCGTCCTCCGGCTGCCGGCGGGCCTCCAGGCTCAGGCGAGCCCCCGGCTCGGTTTGGGCCTACAGGCCAGCCGAGCCGGGGACTCGCCTAACCTAGAGGCCCGCCGAGCAGCCAGCGGCAGCCGGAGAAGGTCACCGCTGGAGGATCAGGGCCGAAGTTCCCAAAAAATACACCCCAAAATCGTCCCTGAGCTCCAGCGGAGACCTCTCCGGCTGCCGCTGGCTGCTCGGTGGGCCTCTAGGTTTAGGCGAGCCCCCGGCTCGGTTTGGGCCTACAGGCCCAGCCGAGCCGGGGACTCGCCTAAGCCTAGAGGCCCGCCGAGCAGCCAGCGGCAGCCGGAGAAGGTCACCGCTGGAGGATCGGGGCCGAAGTTCCCAAAAAATACACCCCAAAATCGGCCCTGAGCTCCAGCGGAGACCTCCTCCGGCTGCCGCTGGCTGCTCGGCGGGCCTCTAGGCTTAGGCGAGCCCCCGGCTCGGTTTGGGCCTACAGGCCCAGCCGAGCCGGGGACTCGCCTAAGCCTAGAGGCCGCCGAGCAGCCAGCGGCAGCCGGAGAAGTCACCGCTGGAGGATCGGGGCCGAAGTTCCCAAAAAATACACCCCAAAATCGGCCCTGAGCTCCAGCGGAGACCTCCTCCGGCTGCCGCTGGCTGCTCGGCGGGCCTCTAGGCTTAGGCGAGCCCCCGGCTCGGTTTGGGCCTACAGGCCAGCCGAGCGGGGACTCGCCTAAGCCTAGAGGCCCGCCGAGCGGCAGCCTGAGAAGGTCACCGCTGGAGGATCGGGGCCGAAGTCCCAAAAAATACACCCCAAAATCGGCCCTGAGCTCCAGCGGAGACCTCCTCCGGCTGCCGCTGGCTGCTCGGCGGCCTCTAGGCTTAGGCGAGCCCCCGGCTCGGTTTGGGCCTACAGGCCCAGCCGAGCGGGGACTCGCCTAAGCCTAGAGGCCGCCGAGCGGCAGCCTGAGAAGGTCACCGCTGGAGGATCGGGGCCGAAGTTCCCAAAAAATACACCCCAAAATCGGCCTGAGCTCCAGCGGAGACCTCCTCGGCTGCCGCTGGCTGCTCGGCGGGCCTCTAGGCTTAGGCGAGCCCCCGCTCGGTTTGGGCCTACAGGCCCAGCCGAGCCGGGGACTCGCCTAAGCCTAGAGCCCGCCGAGCAGCCAGCGGCAGCCGGAGAAGGTCACCACTGGAGGATCGGGGCCGAAGTTCCCAAAAAATACACCCCAAAATCGGCCCTGAGCTCCAGCGGAGACCTCCTCCGGCTGCCGCTGGCTGCTCGGCGGGCCTCTAGGCTTAGGCGAGCCCCCGGCTCGGTTTGGGCCTACAGGCCCAGCCGAGCCGGGGACTCGCCTAAGCCTAGAGGCCCGCCGAGCGGCAGCCTGAGAAGGTCACCGCTGGAGGATCGGGGCCGAAGTTCCCAAAAAATACACCCCAAAATCGGCCCTGAGCTCCAGCGGAGACCTCCTCCGGCTGCCGCTGGCTGCTCGGCGGGCCTCTAGGCTTAGGCGAGCCCCCGGCTCGGTTTGGGCTACAGGCCCAGCCGAGCCGGGGACTCGCCTAAGCCTAGAGGCCCGCCGAGCTGCCAGCGGCAGCCGGAGGAGGTCACCGCTGGGGATCAGGGCCGAGGTTCCCAAAACATACTCACCGACATCGGCCCTCCTGCGATGGCGGTCCCGCTTGCAGCATCCTCTCTCTCTCCGTTGTTCGCCGGAATGACGTCACGAAAGCCTTTGACCCCGGGGGTCAAAGGCTTCCGTGACGTCATCCCGGCGACCAACGGAGAGAGAGAGAGGACGCTGGAAGCGGGACCGCCATCGCTGGAGGGCCGATGTCGGTGAGTATATCCATGAGCTGGGCCATATCCATGAGCTGGGGGCCATATCCACGAGCGGGGGGGCCATATCCACGAGCGGGGGGGCCATATCCACGAGCGGGGGGCCATATCCACGAGCGGGGGGGCCATATCCACGAGCGGGGGGCCAATATCCACGAGCGGCGGGGCCAATATCCACGAGCTGGGGGGCCGTATCCACGAGCTGGGGGGCCGTATCCACGAGCTGGGGGGCCAATATCCACAAGCTGGGGCGATATCCACGAGCTGGGGCGATATCCACGAGCTGGGGCAGTATCCACGTGCTGGGGCAGTATCCACGTGCTGGGGCAGTATCCATCCACGTGCTGGGGCAGTATCCACGTGCTGGGGCAGTATCCATCCACGTGCTGGGGCAATATCCACGTGCTGGGGCGATATCCACGACCTGGGGCAGTATCCACGAGCTGGGGCAGTATCCACGAGCTGGGGCAGTATCCACGAGCTGGGGCAATATCCACGTGCTGGGGCAATATCCACGTGCTGGGGCAGTATCCACGTGCTGGGGCAGTATCCACGTGCTGGGGCAATATCCACGTGCTGGGGCAATATCCACGTGCTGGGGCAGTATCCACGTGCTGGGGCAATATCCAGGAGCTGGGGCAGTATCCACGAGCTGGGGCAGTATCCATGAGCTGGGGCAATATCCACGTGCTGGGGCAGTATCCATCCACGTGCTGGGGCAATATCCACGTGCTAGGGCAGTATCCACGAGCTGGGGCAGTATCCACGAGCTGGGGCAATATCCACGTGCTGCGGCAATATCCACGTGCTGGGGCAATATCCACGTGCTGGGGCAATATCCACGTGCTGGGGCAGTATCCACGTTCTGGGGCAATATCCACGTGCTGGGGCAGTATCCACGAGCTGGGGCAATATCCACGTGCTGGGGCAATATCCACGTGCTGGGGCAATATCCGCGAGCTGGGGCAATATCCACGAGCTGGGGCAGTATCCACGAGCTGGGGCAGTATCCATGAGCAGGGGCAGTATATCCACAATAGACTGCCCTCTGGGCAGGCTTTACAACTAGTAAATGTATAAACAGTTAATATAAAATCAGAATGATTATCATTTCATTCATAGTTAACACAAATTGTTTATTATAACGTTTTGGAATGCAGATGTATCAGAGTGTTTTAACAATCTTTAACTATTTATATTTTTCTCCATTTCAGATGACTTCAACAGGGTCATTCTTTCAATGAAGAGAGGTGAAGAATACACAGATTATATCAACGCTTCTTTTATTGATGTAAGTTTAGGAGGTCATGTGAGTCAACCGTAAAAAGAACACCTTTTGGGCCCTGTTCTATTCTTACCAACTTCCTATCATTAATAATTGAGCCATTAAGCGTAATGTCCTGCTTGTTAACCCTAACTTGTCTTGTCTTGTTAACCCTTCCTATCCTTTTTATAGAGAGTTAAAATGAGGAGGAAGCTGGAGAATTTATTTATTTATTTATAATGTATTTTACCAGGAAGGATACATTGAGATTTCTCTAGTTTTCAAGTATGTCCTGGGTTCAAGAACACTGAATTGTTACAGACGTTACAGAAATACAAAGTAATAAAATGCAAGATATAAAAAAAACACAAATATACAGATTAACAGAAAATAAATATGTAGCAAGCTATTTCAAGTTCGCTCGTTATTCGAGCTTTCACTCAGTAATAGAAATAATTACTAGCTGCAAGAAAGTTACGTGAACGTTTTGCACTGTCGCACGAAAAAAAAACTTAGGCTAGGGTCAGACAAACACATTTTTCGCATCGTCCGTAAAAAAGTGCGTCCGAACGCATGGACGTACTTTTTCACGTAATATGCGATAGCGGTCATACGATGCGCAATTTCGGCCGTGATTTCATACGGATCCAAACCAGGAAACTTTGGGTGGCTGGATGTTATGGAGGCCAGACATGAGCAGCGTCTGACGTCTCCTGATCACACTGCTATACGGACGCAGCGCACTCTGTACGTCAGTACTAGCGGTTCGGCGTTCTTGCGAAAATGCGTTCGTTTGCCGCTTGCGATGCGCGGCCGAAATTTTGTGCGGCCGTACTTCGTGTGTGGGCCTGCGTTGGACATCATTTGCTGCTACCACGGCCGTCATAAAGTGCAGGTAAATGCACATTCGCACTGCGTTCGTCTGACCCCAGCCTTAAATTCCTTACTCAACTCTGGTCCCACAATCCATTGCCTCCTTTCGCCGCAAGCAGAATAGTTCCCAGTGTCCTTCTGCAGACCCTCTGTGATCTAGCCACTGGACAGACCATTCACTGTTTGAGATCTTTCTTTATTTTTCTTCCAGCCACAGTACAGGCAGAGTGTCCAAATAAACAAGCAAATAAAACATGAATCAAAAGCCTACGCCTCATTCAGAGACTAACTAAACATTTGGTCTCCCCTCACTATAACATTGGGCAGCTACGCTGCTTACCAGTAAAGCAAACAACAAATTAAAGAGTTTGTGCTTCCCTTCAGGAATTCAGGGCTTGTTTCCTCCTTTGCTGCTCCCAGTTAAAAGACTGCTCTCCAAGAGGGAACCACAGTAAGATAAAGGCAGGACAGTCCTATTAGCAGTCAGCTGAGAATTAACCCTATAGGGAAAAAGGGCTTTCTCCATCCACCTGCTGACAAAATGGTGTTATATCACCCTGCCCCTTACCACACTGTCACACATCCTAATTATGCAAGTTGGACATGGCTCTTATAGGGTCCAGGAGAGGATACGAAAGGTCGCTCCGCTCCTGGTACCTATTAGCCATCCCAAAACTCACAATTTGAGTCACAAACACCGTGCCTCACTTGTAAGACTGTAGATTATTGGATGCTACTAATGTTTAAAAGCTCACACAGTATGTTGTCCTTAATGGCTCCATATTACTGGAACAGGGCTCCTTTTCAGGCTCTATTAGATGAATACGGTCCATGGATGCAAACTTGGATAAAAATCAGGGCAGCTTTTTCTGGCACGGGGGGGGGTCTTATTCCACTGAGCTTCTACCATTAACTACTGAGCTGTTGAGTAAAGAACAGCTTCACTCGTTAATGCTAACTGTACCCAGTGGCGTAGCGTGGGGGGCTGGGGGGGCCGTGGCCCCGGGCGCAGTTTTGTTAGGGGCGCATTCGCGCCCCTAAAACAGGCCGGGGGTTGAGGGACCCAGATGCCGGGCAGCGCGGGAGCGCCTGCCCGGTCTTGAACAGTCCGTCCTGTGAAGTGGATCGGGCTGTGTGCGTGCGCAGCGGTCACGTGGTCCGGCTAATCAGGTGGTACTGAGTCTCTGTACCACCTGACTGGCCGGACCGCGTGACCGGCTGCGCACGCACACAGCCGCATCCACTTCACAGGACGGACTGTTCAAGAGCGGGCAGGCGCTCCCGCGCTGCCCGGCATCTGGGTCCCAAACCCCTGCCGGAGCTGGGGCAACAATCCAGGTGAGAGCTGGGGAAAATCCATGACCTGGGGGCAAATCCATGTGTGACCTGGGGGCAAATCCATGACCTGGGGGCAAATCCATGTGTGACCTGGGGGCAAATCCATGACCTGGGGGCAAATCCATGTGTGACCTGGGGGCAAATCCTTGAGCTGGGGGGCAAATCCATGAGCTGAGGGGGCAAATCCATGAGCTGGGGGCAAATCCATGAGCTGGGGGGCAAATCCATGAGCTGGGGCAAATCCATGAGCTGGGGGCAAATCCATGAGCTGGGGGCAAATTCATGAGCTGGGGGCAAATCCATGAGCTGGGGCAAATCCATGAGTGAGCTGGGGCAAATCCATGAGCTGGGGGGCAAATCCATGAGCTGGGGGCAAATTCATGAGCTGGGGGCAAATCCATGAGCTGGAGGGGGCAAATCCATGAGCTGGGGGCAAATCCATGAGCTGGGGGCAAATCCAGAGTGAGCTGGGGCAAATCCATGAGCTGGGGGCAAATCCATGAGTGAGGCTGGGGCAAATCCATGAGTGGAGCTGGGGCACATCCATGAGTGAGCTGGGGCAAATCCATGAGTGAGCTGGGGCAAATCCATGAGCTGGGGGCAAATCCATGAGTGAGCTGGGGCAAATCCATGAGCTGGGGGCAAATTCATGAGTGAGCTGGGGCAAATCCATGAGCTGGGGGCAAATCCATGAGCTGGGGCAAATCCATGAGCTGGGGGCAAATCCATGAGCTGGGGCAAATCCATGAGCTGGGGGCAAATCCATGAGTGAGCTGGGGCAAATCCATGAGTGAGCTGGGGCAAATCCATGAGTGAGCTGGGGGGCAAATCCATGAGCTGGGGGCAAATCCATGAGTGAGCTGGGGCAAATCCATGAGTGAGCTGGGGGCAAATCCATGAGCTGGGGGGCAAATCCATGAGCTGGGGGGCAAATCCATGAGCTGGGGGCAAATCCATGAGTGAGCTGGGGCAAATCCATGAGCTGGGGCAAATCCATGAGTGAGCTGGGGGGCAAATCCATGTGTGAGCTGGGGCAAATCCATGAGCTGGGGCAATATCCATGTGAGAGCTGGGGCAATATCGATAACGTGTCCACAGGTTGGGGGGGGGGCGCACAATTCTTGGCTGGCCCCGGGTGCTGACAACCCACGCTACGCCACTGACTGTACCCCTGCTATTTAATTCTAACCACAAAATTCTGCTATAATGCATTTATAGTAACACCTTCTAAAAAAAAAATTATTAAGAAAAAAACTGGTAACTGACCACTGTCAATAGCTATAAGCTATATTTATTGTTCGTTATGTATCATTTTTTTACGAATACTATGTGAAGAATATTTTCTCAATCTGTACCAAAGTACTTGTTTGTTTAGAGCATATATACTTTATTATTCAAGCTAAGACATTTAAAAATATACAGTTAGTTCCATATATATTTGGACACAGGCACATAGTGGGTCTTTCTGCCTTTAGTTTTGCCTTCAGCAAGTGAAATGCTGCTCAATTGGGTTGGGATCAGGTGATGGACTCTCCCATTGCAGAATATTCCACTTGGCTGAATCTGGGCAGACAGTAGATCTCTAAACACTGCTGAAATCATCTGGCTGCTTCTGCCTTCTGTCACATCATCAATAAACACCCAGTGCCACTGGAAGCTATGTATGCCCATGCCATCACACTGCCTCCACCATGTTTTACAGACGTTGTGTGCTTTGGATCATGAGCTGTTCCAAGCCTCCTCCACACTGCGTTCTTCTGGTCATTCTGGAACAGATTAATCTCAGTTTCATCTGTCCAAAAAATGCTTTTCCAGAACTGGTCTGGCTTTTTTAGATGTTTTTTGGCAAAGTCTAATCTGGCTTTTGTATTCTTCAGGCTTATGAATGGTTTGCACCTTGTGGTGAACCCTCTGTATTTGCTCTCATGAAATCTTCTCTTGATTGTAGACTTTGACAATGATACGCCCACCTCTGGAGGGGTGTCCTGCACTTGTCTGGATGTTGTGAATGGGTTTTTCTTTACCATAGAGAGGATCCTGCGCTCATCCACCACTGTTGTCTTCCGTGGACGTCCAGGCCTTTTTAGGTTGCTGAGCTCACCAGTGCGTTCTTCTTTCCTCAGAATGTACCAAACTGTTGATTTGGCCACTCCTAATGTTGCTGCTATCTCTCTAATGGATTTGTTTTGTTTTTGAAGCCTTACAATGGCCTGTTTCACTTGCATGGACAGCTCCTTTCAATGCATGATGTAGGTTCACCGCAATAGCTTCGAATAACAAATACCACACTTAGAATCAAATCCAGACCTGTTACCTGCTTAATTGATGAAGAAATTGCCCACACCTGGCAATGAAACCGCTTTTGATTCAATTGTCCAATTACTTTTGGTCCCTTGAAAAAGGGGGTATGGCTATTCTTAAGAGCTGTAATTCCTAACCCTTCCTCCAATTTGGATGTACATACCCTCAAATTAAACCTGAGAGTGTGCACTTTCCTCCCATATCCATTATAGAACTATAGCTTAAATAGGTATTGGTAAATACCTGAGAAAAAACAAAAATTGTGCCTGTGTCTAAATATATATTTGGATCTAACTGTGTGTGTGTAATATATATATATATAGTATATATATATATATATATATACAGTTGTGTTCAAAATTATTCAACCCCCAATGCTGTAAAGGGTTTTAGGGAATTTAGTGTACATTTGTAATTGTATTCAGAATGAAATCCTACAAGGACTTTTTAAAGAACCATATGCAACTAAAATGACATCAATTGGTTTTGTAATACAGTAGTAAATGTTTCTTTTGTGAATTCTTCATTGACACAATTATTCAACCCCTTAAAGACTACCACTCTGAAGAACAGAGGTTCATTCAAGTGTTTTCAATCAGGAATTGAAAACACCTGTGGATGTCACGGAGCAGCAATAAAGCATAATAAGCACCAATTAGGCAGCTTTAAAATGACTGTGATACTCAGCTCCTTCTAGACATTTACTGGTGTGGTTACAAACATGGTGAAGTCAAGAGAATGGTCCAGGAAGACAAGAGATGAGGTGATTACTCTTCACAGGAAGGGCAATGGCTATAAGAAGATTGCAAAGATGTTAAACATACCAAGAGAGACCATAGGAAGCATCATTCGCAAATTCAAGGCAAAGGGCACTGTTGAAACGCTACCTGGTCGTGGCAGAAAGAAGATGCTGACTTCGACTGCTGTGCGCTACCTGAAGCGTAGAGTGGAGAAAAGTCCCCGTGTGACTGCTGAGGAACTGAGAAAAGATTTGTCAGATGTGGGTACTGAAGTTTCAGCTCAGACAATACGGCGCACACTGCGTAATGAAGGCCTCCATGCCAGAACTCCCAGGCGCACCACCTTGCTGTCTCCAAAGAATAAGAAGAGTCGACTGCAGTATGCCAAAAGTCATGTGGACAAACCACAGAAGTTTTGGGATAGTGTTCTGTGGACTGATGAAACAAAATTAGAACTGTTTGGGCCCATGGATCAACGCTATGTTTGGAGGAGGAAGAACAAGGCCTATGAAGAAAAGTACACCTTGCCTACTGTGAAGCATGGCGGGGGTCAATCATGCTTTGGGGCTGTTTTGCTTCTGCAAGTACAGGGAAGCTTCAGCGTGTGCAAGGTACCATGAATTCTCTTCAGTACCATGAGATATTGGATGACAATGTGATGCAGTCCGTCACAAACCTGAGGCTTGGGAGACGTTGGACCTTTCAACAGGACAATGATCCCAAGTATACCTCCAAGTCCACTAGAGCATGGTTGCAGATTAAAGGCTGGAACATTTTGGAGTGGCCATTGCAGTCACCTGACTTAAATCCGATTGAGAACCTCTGGTGGGACTTAAAGAAAGCAGCTGCAGTGCGCAGGCCTAAGAATGTGACTGAACTGGAAGCTTTTGCCCATGACGAATGGGCGAAGATACCGTAGATCGCTGCAAGACACTTGTGTCAAGCTATGCTTCACGTTTAAAAGCTGTTATAACTGTAAAAGGATGTTGTACTAAGTACTAAGATTGAATGTCACTTGGGGGTTGAATAAAACTGATAATGATGTGAGCACAGAAAAGACATTTGTGGTTATTTCATTATAAATGTTATGTTTTATTTGTCTGACCTACACGTGCCTCTTTGATTTAATTGTAAGCAAGATGACTGAATGATCAAAATCAATGTCAAACTGGCCAAAACACTCAATTTCAGTGGGGGTTGAATAATTTTGAACACAACTGTATATATATATAGATAGCAAGGATGCAAGCACTCATGGGATTTGCAGGAAAAGTTTTCTTTAATGAATCCAAAAAGGTCAACGTTTCGGCTCTTTACAGAGCCTTCATCAGGACAAATATACATACAACCCAATCCTGTGTCCATATATATGGACACTCCAATTAAACAACAATCACCAGCCCCTCCCACTGAAATCATCCTCCAACAGTGATGAGAAAACGTCCACAATCCCAACAACATGTGTGCAAGGAAATTAGCACTAAGCGCCCACAATTAGTGTCAGACAGACAAGCATCAGTCTCTTAACGACCTAATAATGCACCATCTGATGTTTCATTTCAAGCGCCAGCAGGGCATTCTTACCCCCGCCACTTCAAACTCTTGCAACAAACCAGGTGAAGGAGATTGATCTCCAGACGTCTCTGATCCCGGAAACCACCACGAGTACCTGTCGGCGCTCTGCGCCGTATAAGCACGCCGGACCGGTTGCCTAGGCAACCACAGCGTGTTGCCTCGGACGTAACCAAGAAACACTTGGCTCGGTCCCGCCCCCTCTCAGACTCGTGGTTGAACAGGATAATCTACAGGGGAGGGAGAAAAACATTACCCTCCTTAAAAACAAATGTAAAAGTACAAGCAACGACTAATGTGTGCACGCAGCAGATGGCTCAGGCCGGCACAGATTGATTATTAAACCCCACATTAGGAACTACCCTGCCGATAATATCAGTATATAGATTGATTTTAGATTTTGGATTTTTACTTCTTAATTTTTAATTTTGACATTTTTACAATATTTATAAAAAGGCCAGGAGGGAGTTTCTTTCATTCAACCCCCGAGGGAAAACGGTGTCCAAGCGATGAATCCATCTTGCTTCTCTCTGAAGGAGAATCAAAGCTCGATCTCCCCCCCGCCTCGGGGGTGGGACATGGTCTATTGCCAAGAATTTCAACGAGGACAAGGGGTGACCAGACTGAAAAAAATGTCGGGCCACCGGCTTGTCCGACCTGCCATCCCTATATGCGGTCCTGATGTTGGATCGATGGTTGCGAATTCTTTCGCATAATTGGTTGTGGTTTTACCCACATAGGCCAAGCCACAAGGCATAAGATCTTATAGACCACATATTCTGTCCTACAGGTAATAAAGTGTCTAATGAGAAACCGCTTCCCTGTATGGGGATGTCTAAAGTCACTAGACGGAGTCATATGGCCGCAGGTAACGCAGCCTAGACATCTTTTGCAGCCCAGATTCCTAAATTTATTTTGGTCTGGGTCATAACTTTTAATGGGATCCGCCTTTACCAGAAGATCTTTTAGACTGCGGTTTTTGCGATAGCAAAACATCGGTTGGTATCTAAACGTTTCAGGCAAATTCTGGTCTTTCTCTAGGATCGACCAGTTTCTCCTTACTACTGAAGTAATTCGTCTTGAGGCTGTGTCATACGTGAGGGGGAATTTGAATCTATCCGACTTATCTCTTACTTGCCTTGGAGCTCTTGTTCTCTCCAGAGCACCTGTTATCACCTTGTCAGAATACCCTCGAGAAGCGAATTTCCGACACATGTCAGAAATCTGTTCTTCCATAATGGTTCCATCGCTGTTATTCCTTATAACTCTCAATAGTTGGGAATAAGGCAATGATTGTTTTAAATGGTCTGGATGTGCGCTCTGTTGGTGAAGTAAGGTGTTGCGGTCTGTGGACTTAGAAAACAATGAGTAGTGTAGGCAGTTGTCTTTTTTAAAAATCCTTACATCAAGGAAATTGATGGAACTTTCACTGACTGTGCTAGTGACTTTAATTGGTGTATCTAGGTTATTTATGAGATGTTCAATCCCCCTAGCTTCTTCAACTGTGCCCCGCCATATTACAAAGATATCATCAATGAACCGCACATATTGAACAATGTTACCTTGAAACTGGGTTAAGATGTTATCGGTCTCAAACTTGTACATATACGCATTGGCGTACATGGGGGCCATCGCGGCCCCCATGGACATACCAGTGCGCTGTAGGTACCATTTATCCTCAAACCTGAAATAATTATTTTCCAGAGCCAACGCCAGTAGCTCCAAAACAAATTCAACACATGGGCCATCATAGGCCTCTGAATTAGACAGTAACCACCTCATGGCCTCAATCCCTCCCCCATGGGGGATCACTGTGTATAAACTCTTTACATCCAATGTCATGAAGACTACCTCATCACAATTGGTTATCACTGCCCCAAGTCTCTGTAAAAAATCGTTGGTATCTTTAATGCACGTGGGGATACATTGTACCGGTTTCTTGAATAAAAAGTCAAGCCATCTGGCTGTTGGCTCAATGGCACCTCCCACGGCCGAGACAATTGGGCGTAGTGGTGGAGTTACCGGATCTTTATGGATCTTTGGTATCCCATATATCACAGGAGTCCTAGGGTGAGGTTTGAGTAGGTACTGGAGCAGTTCATCATCGATATAGCCAGCTGAGAAACCTCTTTGGATACTTTTTTCAAATTTGGCCATGACCTCACGTGTTGGGTCACCAGATAACAAAGAGTAAGTAACTCCATCTGAAAGCTGAGAGTACATTTCTCTCGCATACTGCGTATAGTTCAAGATGGTAATGGCCCCTCCTTTGTCTGCCTGTCTTATAACGATAGAGGCATCATCAGCTAAGGTCTTTATAGCTTCACGTTCTTGTCTGGAAATATTACTGTGTTTAGACACATGTTGGCCCATGAGTGTACTCACTTCGGACTTTACCTGTCGTAGAAACGTTTTAATAGACGGCTGATTGGAGAGGGGATCAAAACGACTCTTTCGTCGAAATGGAGTTACATTACCGGTAGGCTCATTCCTAAAGAAATCAGCTAGACGTAGGGTGCGTCCGAACTTGTAAAGTTCTACATCCCACTGGAAAGCATCAGGTTTGGATGATGGGACAAAGGACAGTCCTTTACTAAGAACACCAGTTTCCACATCTGTCAAAGTCCGGTTGGATAGGTTGAATATGGGATTTACTTCTTCAATGGTGGTTTGTTTTGGATGCCACTTCGACTTGCTTTGTCGCCCCCTCCTAGTAACTCGCCTTCTTCTGCATTTTTTCCGCGGCTGCGTGTCATCGTACCTCCAGGGTTCTGGGTGTCTGGAACCCCCAAAAAATCCTTCGAGGATGCCTGGGATCCCACTTGGGGTTCGTTATCAGATGCCGACTCCCCGAGGTAACGTCAATGGTTTGCACTCGGGGTTTACGTATGCGGTTTCTTGGATTTCTGTAGGGTCTCCTATTTGGTTCTCCACTTAGCCAGCGGTATACACGATGTTGCAGGTAATCTTGTTTGACTTTTTCAAATTTCTCCTTTTTGAAACGGATCAATTCATTTTTATATATTTTATTACTTCCTATTCGATCTTACATAGGGTCGTCTGCCCTTCTGCTGACCCTATCGGTCGCATGTTCTTTCTCAAAATCCACGATCTTAATCTTAATTTCGACTAGTTCCTCCTTTTTTTTTATGGCCACCAGCATGAGGTCTGATTTATTGAGCACACTTGTCCACTCCTTACACACCTGAGGCTTGGATCGTCCCAAAGTTGGGACATTATGGATTCTGAACCCTAGGGATTCGTTTAGCCCTGTGGTAATCCGAAAGAAAAAGACCGTGGAGGTCCAGATCTACCTCTTTTTTTTTAAGTTTGACCAGCTCGAAAAAAAGATCTTTAGAGGATTTTGGGCATTGTAGCTCCATACCAGAAGCGGACCATAGGATGGCATTTGCCTCATCATCACTGAATTGTAATGTGTGTGCTTGTTCAGCATGGGCGCCGGCTTGCTGCAAAAACATATCCATATTAAAGTCACTAGCACAGTCAGTGAAAGTTCCATCAATTTCCTTGATGTAAGGATTTTTAAAAAAGACAACTGCCTACACTACTCATTGTTTTCTAAGTCCACAGACCGCAACACCTTACTTCACCAACAGAGCGCACATCCAGACCATTTAAAACAACCATTGCCTTATTCCCAACTATTGAGAGTTATAAGGAATAACAGCGATGGAACCATTATGGAAGAACAGATTTCTGACATGTGTCGGAAATTCGCTTCTCGAGGGTATTCTGACAAGGTGATAACAGGTGCTCTGGAGAGAACAAGAGCTCCAAGGCAAGTAAGAGATAAGTCGGATAGATTCAAATTCCCCCTCACGTATGACACAGCCTCAAGACGAATTACTTCAGTAGTAAGGAGAAACTGGTCGATCCTAGAGAAAGACCAGAATTTGCCTGAAACGTTTAGATACCAACCGATGTTTTGCTATCGCAAAAACCGCAGTCTAAAAGATCTTCTGGTAAAGGCGGATCCCATTAAAAGTTATGACCCAGACCAAAATAAATTTAGGAATCTGGGCTGCAAAAGATGTCTAGGCTGCGTTACCTGCGGCTATATGACTCCGTCTAGTGACTTTAGACATCCCCATACAGGGAAGCGGTTTCTCATTAGACACTTTATTACCTGTAGGACAGAATATGTGGTCTATAAGATCTTATGCCCTTGTGGCTTGGCCTATGTGGGTAAAACCACAACCCAATTATGCGAAAGAATTCGCAACCATCGATCCAACATCAGGACCGCATATAGGGATGGCAGGTCGGACAAGCCGGTGGCCCGACATTTTTTCAGTCTGGTCACCCCTTGTCCTCGTTGAAATTCTTGGCAATAGACCATGTCCCACCCCCGAGGCGGGGGGGAGATCGAGATTTGATTCTCCTTCAGAGAGAAGCAAGATGGATTCATCGCTTGGACACCGTTTTCCCTCGGGGGTTGAATGAAAGAAACTCCCTCCTGGCCTTTTTATAAATATTGTAAAAATGTCAAAATTAAAAATTAAGAAGTAAAAATCCAAAATCTAAAATCAATCTATATACTGATATTATCGGCAGGGTAGTTCCTAATGTGGGGTTTAATAATCAATCTGTGCCGGCCTGAGCCATCTGCTGCGTGCACACATTAGTCGTTGCTTGTACTTTTACATTTGTTTTTAAGGAGGGTAATGTTTTTCTCCCTCCCCTGTAGATTATCCTGTTCAACCACGAGTCTGAGAGGGGCGGGACCGAGCCAAGTGTTTCTTGGTTACGTCCGAGGCAACACGCTGTGGTTGCCTAGGCAACCGGTCCGGCGTGCTTATACGGCGCAGAGCGCCGACAGGTACTCGTGGTGGTTTCCGGGATCAGAGACGTCTGGAGATCAATCTCCTTCACCTGGTTTGTTGCAAGAGTTTGAAGTGGCGGGGGTAAGAATGCCCTGCTGGCGCTTGAAATGAAACATCAGATGGTGCATTATTAGGTCGTTAAGAGACTGATGCTTGTCTGTCTGACACTAATTGTGGGCGCTTAGTGCTAATTTCCTTGCACACATGTTGTTGGGATTGTGGACGTTTTCTCATCACTGGTTGGAGGATGATTTCAGTGGGAGGGGGCTGGTGATTGTTGTTTAATTGGAGTGTCCATATATATGGACACAGGATTGGGTTGTATGTATATTTGTCCTGATGAAGGCTCTGTAAAGAGCCGAAACGTTGACCTTTTTGGATTCATTAAAGAAAACTTTTTCTGCAAATCCCATGAGTGCTTGCATCCTTGCTATCTGTACCAAGTCCAGCCTTTGCTAAAGCACCGGGTGTGAGAGGAACTTCACTGTGAACCGTGAGTGCAAAGACCTTTTTGTTCATTCTATATATATATATATATATACATATTTATTTTTTTATAAATTTGTGTCTTATAAATTTGTGACAGTGTCACTTCTCACCAAGAATTTTGGGAATAGGCGATTAGGATGGAGCTATGAGAGCCCCTTCCTTGCACACCAGCCACACATGGTGCTCTCCTGCAGGGTGCTGCTATGCTTTAGACACCAATTACAAGAAGATGAGAAGCACTGCAGGTGTAGTATACATGGATCTTTATTTCAGATGGAGATAAAATCAAGATGACGGTTTGACCCTTTATGGCATGAATAAGGCATTGTGGGCTGAAATATTGCCTTGATTTTATCTCCATCCTAAATAAGGTTCCGTGTATACTCTTGTCTTCTTGGAAACTGTGTATCTGTCACAATTGGAAAGAATTGTGGTAAACAACAATTTTCATGTTTTGGGTTTGTGCGTGAGTTTAAGTGTATTTCAGATTGCTTTCATTTTTGTAGCAGACTGTCCTGCTGCTCTGATGCTACAATTACATTGCGATACTCAGCGGAAACCGAGAAATAAACAGTAACAGAGATTCCTTGTTTTGCTTTTAAGGGCTACCGACAGAAAGATTATTTTATTGCAACCCAGGGGCCATTGCCTCACACAGTGGAAGATTTCTGGAGGATGATTTGGGAGTGGAAGTCTCACACAATCGTTATTCTCACTGAGCTGCAGGAAAGAGAGCAGGTACATATGGTTATTTTTAATTTTTTTTGAGAAAGGATTTACCAGGAAGGATACATTGAGATTTCTCTCGTTTTCAAGTATATCCTGGGTGGCGAGTATGTACCGTTAGGTGTCTTGCCCAAGGACACTTACTGGAGAGATGCTCTGGCTGGGATCGAACCTGTGTCTCCAGTCTCTCCTGGCAAGAGCACCTCTCCAGTAAGTGTATTATTGATCCTTGGCTTACTCATGCTTTGTGTTATAAAGGCCAAATCACATTGGCGTGCGCGATGTAACGATATTAGGGTGTGCACCCATGGAAAATGTATTAATTCAAAACTTTAATTTAGAAGATCTTTCACAAAATGCACATTTTTCATTATAAATAACAAGCCTGTAATCAGAGATACAGTCAGTTTTTATGATTTTCATAAAGAACCAGATAAAGACATCTAAAATGTCAATGTAGGAGGTGAAACAGGACCTTTTCACCCAACATTAGGGTTTACCTGGGCACACCCGGCACACACCCTGTGTAATCATGTGCCAAATCATTATGTATAAGTGTGTTTACCCAAACTCATGGAGGTCATTTCTGTAGAGTCAGTTTCCAAGTACATGTGTTTCATGCCAAAACTAAACAAGGGGTTTATTCCTCAAAATCAAAGGCTGTGGTGAATTAACAAGGGGAATTCATATATTAGGATAAAGTATAGTAATATATATATATATATATATTTTAAAAAAGGTATAATATGGTGTTGTTTATCGCTTAACAAATTGCTTGTGAGCTTGACAAATTCTGTCTAAACGAATACGTTTCTAGAACCTGGTATGATGAGTGAAATGAGCCTCCTGGGTATAGGCCAAGGGTCATCGACTTTGCACCTTCAGGTGTTTTGGAGCTACATCTCCATTGATGCTCAGCTGCTCATAAAAGCTGATAAAGCCTCATGGGAAATGTAGTTCCAAAACATCTGGAAGGCAAGTGGTTGCTGACCTCTACTTTAGACTATGAAATGTTCATTTTAGATCACGATCCTGCCTTTCAAATACAGCTCTGACCTGCACCTCATCTCTAATACTTGAGACCAACAAATTAATTAGTTTTCACATTATCTGTAGCAATTGGCCTAAATCTGGCCATACTGGGACATTATGGGCCTTATTCCCTAACTAACGCTAAAACAGGGACACTAACGAGGATAACTTGTGCCTGCAGGTTTCCCCGTAGTGTCCGGGGCGTTTAGCGTTAGATTCCGGGGCAGGTGGTACTTCGGCACCTCGCCCCAGAACGCAGCGCTACCTTCAGTGATACGTGTGCTAATTGAAGAAAAACACGGAGGCTTCAGTACTTCTCAGATGTCACTGGTGTATATGGTCAGGGAAAAACCAATTGCTCGCTCAGGAATGATTCAAAAAATCCAAATCATTTAAAGGATTTTTATTCTAATAAAACAATGTAAAATAATTCTAAAAGCCCGACGCGTTTCGTCTATAAATTAGACTTCCTCTAGGGCAGTATGTTATACAAACAGTCAAAAAATAATAATCATCAAGACATTATTATTTTTTGACTGTTTGTATAACATACTGCCCTTGAGGAAGTCTAATTTATAGACGAAACGCGTCGGGCTTTTAGAATTATTTTACATTGTTTTATTAGAATAAAAATCCTTTAACTGATTTGGATTTTTTTCAGTTCACTCCTGAGCGAGCAATTGTTTTTTTCCCTGACCATATACACCAGTGACATCTGAGAAGTACTGAAGCCTCCGTGTTTTTCTTAAATTTATGGTTTTCTGGAGCGGTGGACCACCTCCTGGGAGTCAACTTCAGTACCAAAGCTGAGTATTATTTATCCTCCTAAACACCATTTTTTGTTTTAATACGTGTGGTAATGCTTCCGCCCCACCGCGAGTATAACCTCGTGGAGTCCATAGGACTCCATGGAGGATTGTGCTGGCGGACAGCAAGGCCTGCACAAGATCGCGCAGCGCCACAGAGTGATCGTGAAAGACGACTTGGACCTATTTTTCCCCAGTCTCACTCTGCTAGCGGCCAGGAGAAGCGACGGATCTGGCCACTAGCTTTTAAGTGTTGCTAAAATTTCTGTCTGCGCATCGTTGCAGTAATTGGCACTCGGACTTTGCAATTCCTAATTACAGATTGCGCTCCCCATGTTACGTATAAAATGCGCAAAGTACAGTAAAGTCGCAGAAGCTAACCCAATCACCAATGCGCTAACAGATTTTTCATGAGTTTAGCGTTAATAAGGGGGGCATGCGCTAAAGTCACTCATCCGAATGCTACATTTAGCGCACACTATGTAATTTAGTCCTATGTTTTCATCGACAGATGTTGATTTGAATGAATCGGTTGCTCTTCTTAATGATTTCTTTACGTTTCTGTTTATTCTGTCAGATATACAATATTTTATTTGCATTAGTACACATACACAGTGGGGGATAAAAAACGCAAAATATAAGCTGTCAGTCTGCTTGTTTCATTATATAACAGGAAAAATGCTGCCAATACTGGCCATCAGAGGGATCCGTAACTCACGGAGAAATCACGATAAGCCTTAAAAGTGACCGTCTGGCGGAAGCAATAAGTGTGAGAAACTTCGCAGTGACAAGTAGTCAGGTATGAACTTTGGTGTCCATGATTGAATAACCCATTTCAATACATTTATTCATAGTATCCTGTTTAAGGTATACAATGCAATAGGATGCACAGGCCTGCATTGCTTGACCGTGGGTGGACTGCAGGGTCATAGCCATCAATAGCTTTTCATGAAACGATTGAACAAGTAAATTGTTTGAGAAGATGATGCGCTGCATTAAATTACTTTGTAATGACCACCCACTAGTTCACAAAACAACTCACCTGGTGGTGTCCGAATAAACAACAGATCTCTGGGCCTCCCCCAAAAATATTGTCACACACTCTAGACACTATCGGGGATAAACCCCAAAAACTTATGTTCTATGGATCTGTGTCCCAAAAATCTGTGTCCCAAATCTTTATTAGATGACTACCACAACAATAGGTAAATATATGACTATACACACAGTAAATAAAGCACATATATCTTAAAATTGGTCACAAAGTAGCAGGCTGGGACTAATCACGGTACTCCAAATGCAGGAATCACTTTGCTCCAGATAGATGAATAAGTATAAATGCTTTGCTTGAAAGATAATAGCAGATCTCCATTACAGAGGAGCACCACTGTCCTCGATATAACTAGATACCCACTAATAATCCACACAATAGGCTCCTACAGAGATATTAGAGAAGTATAGGTGTCACATTCCTCTTGGATAACTATAGTACTGGTACCTGTACGCAGAACAACTATCCAACACTTCCGATCCTACGTATGGACGGTGCGACTACCTGTATAAAGAATTGGAGGAGAACGTAACCAAACAGACAGAAGGGGTTAAAAACAAGGTTTTGTTCGTGAAACAGACACACAAAGGGTAAACGGCAAGGATACTCTTGAATCGGATATCAGGATACACATTAGCCGGACACAAGGTTTTAACATCAGAAGTAGTCAGAGGAAATGCCAAATAACGTATCGCCAGAGTTCAGTGTCAGCCAGATACCAGGGAGTCTATTTACCAGTCAAGGAGTGCCAGGGGTTAAAAGCCGGTAGAGGAGAGTCATACAAGCCAAAGTTGTCAACAGAAATTCTATTCGATAACGCAAAGCACTGAGAGGAGTTAAAACCATGTCAGGGTGACGAGCATAACTCAGGAGACTGGTTATAAACCTGGTGGGCGCCGTGCCCATGTTCGCATCACGTGATCATCCACTTCTTCACTCGGCAGCCAGCCAACGAGCAGCGTGGAAGGTGCTGCCGGCTGCCACGCTATACAGGCAGTGTGGGACGTGACCATAGGTAGCCAACACTATCTAGCAGTCCTCATAGATTACCTCGGCAGTCAACCACTGCCTACAAGTACCCCAATGACCTCATAATATATTCCATAGCCAAGCTCAAAGTCAAACAGCTAAAAAAGTAACACTAACTCAACACATTTCGCCAATGTAAGGCTTTATAAAGAGTGGTATCAGATAAGGGTATCCACATATAAATACCTTGCCGGATATAGGTCATATGATCATGGCCACAATCTACGTCCAGTTCCTTAATGAGCCTAAACCCTTCAGATGTATCTGTTTAATCATTCGTACAGCTGTGAAAGGAGGGGCTACTACCCCGATCACCATTGAACATATAGGCACTCTTGTCCTCTACCATGTACTTTGTAATGATACTCGTACAGAAAGAATCTAGCTCAGATAAAACATTCATACAGGAAGATGTGGACGTAATTAATGAATAAATTCTAAAATGATGTACTGATCTCCTATGTTCATTGCAGGAGAAGCACACTCGCTTGGTCCGGCAATTTCATTTCCATGGGTGGCCAGAGATCGGAATTCCCGTGGAAGGGAAAGGTATGATCGACCTGATTGCAGCTGTACAGAAACAGCAACAACAAACTGGAAATCATCCTATCGTAGTACATTGCAGGTGAGCAGCTATTGAGACTGATCATGTGTGAACGGTGGATGGGGTCAACTCATAGGATGAATCGAGGCAGAATCCAATCATGACAGAAGACCAGCAGTATAAAGCAGCTGGGAATTAATAAGTAGCTACTGCTTCAGGCTGATATGTTTTACATTTATAAAGGCATCACAGATCACAAACCACGATCTAGTAATAAACAGGCTGCGATATGCTCTTCAGACCTTCTAGAGGTGCCTCGTGCATAGATACAATGTATGGAGCTGATACTCAGATTTCAATATACAGTATCCACATCATAAAGCTTAACATATAAGCTGTATGTGTGTCCCTGAGGTGTAATTGTAATCATTAATTATTCCTCTGTAGTGCTGGAGCTGGGAGAACAGGAACATTCATTGCTCTCAGCAATATCCTAGAGCGAGTGAAAGCTGAAGGACTTCTAGATGTTTTCCAAACTGTGAAAAGTTTACGCATGCAAAGGCCTCACATGGTGCAAACACTGGTAAGAAACGACTAAACAAGAATACAAAAAACCGGCTATGCAGATTTCTGTTGGGGTGTTGGTTTTCTGTTGTGTTTTGTCTTTTCCTCACATATAACGAAGCTCTACATTCTCACAGAAATGGGATTTGTAGGCAATTGACTATAATAATAATAATAATAAGGGTTATTCAAATTTCAGTGCTCTTACGTTCCCTGCACTTCGGGGAGTCAAATTTCCTGACCGTGCGGTGAATTCCGCATTCATCGCAGGGTTCCCGAAGTGCAGGGACAATCTGCCGCAAAACCTGCGATTCGAAAAAAGAAAAAACAGCTGCGAAACTACTGAAATTTTGGATCCGATCCGATAAGCCATTGCATCCATTCCCAAAACCTGCTGAACGCGTCCGAAAAAAGCCAACGATCCGCCGATCACAGAGCCAACCAAAAAAACAGAACGATTGAAATTTAAAAAATTTTAAACACTGTTTGCAAAAAAAACAACTGGGGGAAAATGTCTGGAATTAACATATAAGGTCCTATGAATAATAATAAAAAGGTCTGTTACGGAAAAACACTATTTGTTAAAAAAAATCAGAAAAAAAATTTGCTGAAAAAATCCCGAAAAATACCTAAAAGATCCTAAAATAAAATAAAGAGACTTTTTCCTGCAAATTAAAAGAATAAACGGTTTATTTGATATTGCATAAAAACGGTAATATTTTTTAGCATTGAAACCTATGGGATTCGCCTGATTAAACCTTCTGAATGAAAACACTGAACATCAGGGCATTTCACTAACATGTCACTGCTTTTCGGCGTTCCCTGAATAGATTAACCGTTACTACTCTATGGGGATTTCATTGCCGTCGAACAGGCACCGTATTTTGCTGGCAATTCGCCAATATTTGCCGAATTGCCAGGTTTGAATAACCAAATGGCTCCGTAATTGCACCGTATGGGGAAATTCACTGTGCGGTGCAATTTTTTGGCCAGTTCGGCTCTCTCTGAATAACCCTTTATGTATTTGCAAATATTACATATTAAAGTGAGATTGGATATATTTCCATTTAATTGTCCCTAATGTTTGCACTACTGTTGTTGGTTTTCATATCCTGAATGATCCCCCTAGTCCAGTGTTTCCCAACCCTGGTCCTCAGGACCCACTAACAGGCCAGATTTTGCTGATCACCTTGGGGAAATGCAGACTGAATCCTGCAATCACTGAGCAGCAAATCCTATCACCTGTGCTGTGCTTCAGATATCTGCAAACCTGGCCTGTCAGCGGGTCCTGAGGACAGGTTTGGGAAACATTAGACTAGTCACTGATTCGTTGGGTTTTTAGAATATCCCTTACCTTTCTGATGCGAGCGTGATTCACTAGAAATGCTTAATATGCCCCTCATCATTGGATTCGGACTGCCTAGTGGAGGATGTCAAGAAATGTCAGTTTTATGGGGGAGAGGAAAGCTGATATCAGGAAAAGGGAATGAATAAATTGTATGATTTGCATATCACACAAGCCAGTTCTCCTGATGTAAATTAATCCATATATAATCATAAAAAACAATAAAAGATTTTGAAGAGAGAATTTTCCTGACGGTCAAGTTAAAAACAAACTTTAAAGAAACATTGCTATGTTAATAGAAACTTTTCTGAGCTGTACAGAATATATCTATCCCATAACCTCTTCACTACTGAAATCGAGATATCGCGGACTTTAAAAGGCACCATCCGGTGTCTGATAGAGATATCTCGATCTGCAGCCCAAAAGCAAATTAAATTTGTTTGCTGCAAAGGAATTTTGTTTGCATAATGCCCACAGTGCTAAAACTGTGTAAAATCAGCTGAAGAATGTCCTGACATCGGACATTCAAGAACACGAGCTGCTCCTGGAACAGCTGTAACTCAATTTGGCAGTAGATGGTGCCATCTAATGGCCACATATGTTATTACAGTAAGAAACATACTGGGAATAGGCCCAGATATTTCTTACTGCATAATTAAAAATGATTTTTAAGAAAACCACTGGCTTCTGACAGTGTTTTTTTGGAAAATCACTTGGTAGTGAAGGGGTTAAGGATCACGTGCCTTGGCATTGGTGCTTCCTGTACAAAGTATAGGGAGGATTGTTATACGTAAACTGCAGTAACCACCAAACGACAAAAGAAGTGGGATAAGACAAGAGCCATTAGCTTTAATGAGTGGGGGCATTATACTTAATTGCTCACTCTTTATTCATAACAGTACGGGTAGAATAGGTCCCCTCCCACGTTATCTTTTTTGTTTAAGGTAGCCTTCTGAGCTTTGAGACATATAGACACAGATCCCCTGAATTACCACAAATCTGATGGCTAAATGAGCACATTTTAAGATTTTGAATATGACCCATGTTTACCGTTAATCAACATTTCATATCAGAGTTTTCATAAATAGATGTCATTAAATACTGGGGGCTCTATTCCCTAGTGAACGCTAACTGTAGCGTTCAGTTGAGTAAATGTTAGTGCCAGGAAAGTGACCCCCATATTACATCCCTATCGCTAAACCCCTGAAAAACCCATTAGCACATGGGTGATTGCGCTAGCTTACTGTACTTTGATCACTCTATATTTACCATGGGGAGGGCAATCCGTAATTAGCGTTAGCACTTTGTAATACTTTACTTATTCTAACGCTAATTACCTCACCGATGAGCTAAACAAAAATTTAGCGACTCCTAAAAGCTGGCGCTAAATCATTGTCCTTTTGCGAAATCATTTAGCACCCCCTAAACCCCCCCCCCCAATAAATCCAATACTCCTCATCCCACGATGAGAAAGATGGCCTGATTTGCCGCTTCTCCTGGCCGCGATCAGGGTGAGCCTGGGGACAATTTAGTCTCCAGTTTTCCTCCGTGATCATTCCGCAGCGTTGCGCAATCTCGTGGCCTGGCAGCGCAACCCTCCATGGTGTCCTGTGGACTCAAGGAGGTGATAGTCGCGGCGTTGCGGAAGCGCTTTCTACGAGTATCACAGAGGGTAGCGTTTCGTTCTGGGGCAAAGTGCAGAGTTAGCGCCTGCCCCGGAATCAAATGCTAAGACGGAGAAGCTACGGGGAAACCTGCAGGCCCAGGTTTTACCCCGTTAGCATCCCCACTTTAGCGTTGGGTAGGGGATAGAGCTTTGTGTTTTTATACTTTAATCTGTAGTTCAGAGGGACACCTACTTACTAAATGCATCATATCTGGTGGCTGTATTATTTAGTGCGTTTTCTATGTTTTGGTTAGATTTCTATATATTATGTTTATAAAATAAGCAATGTTGTATTTATTATGACACTACAGAAATCTACATGTTGCTAACCTGTGGTGTTGGTTTTCTTACAGGAACAGTATGAATTCTGCTATAAAGTGGTACAAGATTTCATTGACATATTTTCGGATTATGCAAACTTCAAGTAAAAGGGCTCAATCAAACTTTGGTCTCTACGTGTAACCCTGTAATATTCAGAAATACATTTGAAAGTTATTTTGTCCTGGTTTTGAAAATATGATTTTTTTTGTATGCTGTTCTGCTACCAAATCACAATGTGCTCTGTGCTTTTCTTAAATTTCTTAAAAGTCCCTGGCATTTGTGTTTTGTAAAGATTGAAAAATGCCAAACCATATGGGAAGCAGATCCATGTACAGTAATGTATATATTTATTTATTTACAAGATGATATGTATATTGCCATGCCATACATTCTCAAAGACTATACAGATTTCTATTTGTTTTCGCTTTTTATGTGACAAATAACAAAGAAAATATTAAATACCCGAGGGAGGTATAACATGTTTTGTTGTTTTTCTTTCTTCAAACTCTTAAATGCACATTTGCGGATCATACATAGAATACTGAAACCAACTAGTATACATGTGCATGTAGAATATATGCTATTTAAGAGACGGGTTTTGCGGCCCTTTTTGATACTTTATTTTGAAGGATGCGTTCATGATAGATACAGAAATGCTTCCACATTCTTCTCTCTCTGTTTTTTTTTTATATATATCATAAAAACATTGTATTGTCTTCAAAAAAGTCGTAAAGGGAGAACAAAAATGGGGGGAAAAAAGCGAATGATGCCCTAACCTCCACATATTTACACTCCATGATCCCAACATATTAAACTGTGAAATAATAATGTATCAAAAAACTTTATTTCGCCAATAAGCTATGTATCGGACATCTAATTTAGTAGCTTTGCAAGCCAATCCTATAGGTGGGTGAGGAGGATCCAGTCCTTGTCATTGCGTTGGGCTTCCCATATCAAGGATTATCAAACATCACACAAAGCACATGGCTTTACCCTAGTGGTCCAGTTGGCCAATGCACTGCAGAGGGAGAACCTGGGATCTCGTAAGGCCAGAGAGAAGGAGGTTACAGTAGTCAAGGCGGGAGATAATAAGAGCTTGGATGAGCATTTTAGCAGAGTCCTGATTAAGACTGGAACGGACGCACGCAATGTTTTTTAGGTGGAAGTAGCAAGATTGGGTTAGCGATTGAATGTGAGACTCTGATCTCTCCTTCACTACTGAGGCTGGCGGCACACTAGCAAACACTTTGCGTCCGTCTGACCGCACTGTTTGACGTCCGTCGTAACTTTATAAAGGAGTCAATTAAATACACGACACGAAGCCCCTGCGCAGTTTTTCATGGACTGGGAAAGCATAAAGCCACGGACGCAAAGATAACATCGACGTGAAAAAGCTAAACGGACGCAGAAACAACGCTGCCATGTATTTTCCTAGGGTGTGGAGACATCAGATGTTACAGACGCACTTTACGCACTACTCACAATATTTCCCGTGAAAAAGTGCGTCCGTAACGGACGCAGTACAGTATGCTCGTGTGCCGCCTCCCCAAGAGGACACCAAGGCAACAGGCCTGAGCGGTAGAAGTAATAGGGGCACCATTCACCTGAAGGGAAATGGATGCAGGAATGTTGGTTTTATAGGGAGGGAAGACGAGAAGTTCAGCTTTAGAGAAGTTAAGCTTTAGGAGACTCAGTCATCCATTCGGAGACCGTCGACAGGCAGGCTTTAACACGGTCCAGCACAGGAGGGGAGAGATCGGGGGAGGCAAGGTAGATTTGGGTGTCGTCAGCATAGAAATGATATTGGAAACCATAGGAAGAGACGAGGTTGCCAAGAGAGGAAAAGTAGGGGAACCAGAACAGAGCCTTGAGGTACCCCAACTGAGAGAGGAATTGGGGAGAAGAGGCACCAGCGTAGGTGACACTGAAGGAGTGAAGAAAGGGATAGAAATAGAACCAAAAGAGATTGGAGTCACTGAGGCGAAGTTGACACAGTTTTGTATCGAATTGTCACCCAACTAATGTCACCTATCAGCCAGGGCCAATTTATCCCCATGGTATGTTTAATTGTCCAAAACCATTTTTTTTTCACCAATCTCCGAAACCCAATGCTTTTTTATCTTCCAATTTTACTTCTCCTAGCCGCCTTCCTTTCATTTTCTTTTTTTTTTTAATCACACAGCCTTTTTAATAATGTTGATCTGTGTACATTTATGTAAAGACGCTCATTGACCACAAATGTGCCCCAGAAATTTTTTTCAAAATCTTTCCTCATTTATGTACATTTTTGCACCTTTTATAGGTTTCTCGGTTTTCATTAAAGCATCACCGGTTGCGTGATTAGTTTAGGTTACACATAACTGCAAGCAAAGAAGCTTTCTGTAAAATCTTTTCTGAGTAATTCTGTTGAAATAGGAATGCAATGACAGCGCTGCATTCTTTTTGTGCTAAATGTGCTTAGCCCCCCTTCACTATCAAGTGATTTCCCAAAAAAACTTTAATTTATTAATTATCCAGTAATAGTTACTACTGTAAATAACCTATTTGGCCAGGTGATGGCGCCATCTACTGCCAAATTGAATTACAGAGGTTTGCACTACAGCTCTATTTTCTTTCCCACGCATCAGCTGCTGAAAGCCCGATATTTCAGAACATTCATCAGTTGATTTTACAGTTTTAGCTCATTGGGCATTATGCCCACAGGGCTAAAACTTTAGGGGCACTTTCTGCAGCCCAAAAGCAAAAGAAGTTTGTTTGCAGCAAACTAATTTCATTTGCTTTTGGGCTGCAGATCAGCAGATCGGGATATCTCTATATCGGGGCACCAGATGGTGCCTTTGAAGCCTGAGAGATCTCGAACTCGGTAATGACGGGGTTAAGTGCGCTTTAATGACTAGTGGAGCCACACCTTCAGATAATAATCCTGGAAGGAATGATAATTATATCTGTGATTATAGGCTAATCTATATTAATTTAACATAATTATATATATATATATGTACACAGTCAGGTCCAGAAATATTGGGACATCAACACAATTCTAACATCTTTGGCTCTATACACCACCACAATGGAGATGGAATGAAACAAACACAATGTGCTGTAACTGCAGACTGTCAGCTTTAATTTGAGGGTATGTACATCCAACTCAGGTGAACGGTGTAGGACTTACAGCAGTTTGCAGATGTGCCTCCCACTTGTTAAGGGACCAAAAGTAATGGGACCGAATAATAATCATAAATCAAACTTTCCCTTCTTAATACTTGGTTGCAAATCCTTTGCAGTCAATCACAGCCTGAAGTCTGGAACGCATAGACATCACCACTCCAGACGCTGGGTTTCATCCCTGGTGATGCTCTGCCAGGCCTCTACTGCAACTGTCTTCAGTTCCTGCTTGTTCTTGGGGCATTTTCCCTTCAGTTTTGTCTTCAGCAAGTGAAATGCATGCTCAATGGGATTCAGGTCAGGTGCGTGACTTGGCCATTGCATAACATTCCACTTCTGTCCCTTCAAAAACTCTTTGGTTGCTTTTGCAGTATGCTTTGGGTCATTGTCCATCTGCACTGTGAAGCGCCGTCCAATGAGTTCTGCAGCATTTGGCTGAATGTGAGCAGATAATATTGCCCGAAACACTTCAGAATTCATCCTGCTGCTTTTGTCAGCAGTCACATCATCAATAAATACAAGAGAACCAGGTCCATTGGCAGCCAAACATGCCCACACCATGACACTACCACCACCATGTTTCACTGATGAGGTGTATGCTTAGGATCATGAGCAGTTCCTTTCCTTCTCCATACTCTTCTCTTCCCATCACTCTGGTACAAGTTGATCTTGGTCTCATCTGTCCATAGGATCTTATTCCAGAACTGTGAAGGCTTTGTTAGGTGTTGTTTGACAAACTCTAATCTGGCCTTCCTGTTTTTGAGGCTCACCAATGGTTTACATCTTGTGGTGAACCCTCTGTATTCACTCTGGTGAAGTCTTCTCTTGATTGTTGACTTTGACACACATACACCTACCTCCTGGAGAGTGTTCTTGATCTGGCCAACTGTTGTGAAGGGTGTTTTCTTCACCAGGTTAAGAATTCTTCGGTCATCCA
This sequence comes from Leptobrachium leishanense, assembly GCA_009667805.1. Lineage (NCBI taxonomy): Eukaryota > Metazoa > Chordata > Amphibia > Anura > Megophryidae > Leptobrachium > Leptobrachium leishanense. The sequence goes on from CM019068.1 coordinate 43,592,975, forward strand.
CCACAGTTGTTTTCCGTGGTCTCCCGGGTCTTTTGGTGTTGCTGAGATCACCGGTGCGTTCCTTCTTTTTGAGAATGTTCCAAACAGTTGTTTTGGCCACGCCTAATGTTCTTGCTATCTCTCTGATGGGTTTGTTTTGTTTCTTCAGCCTAATGATGGCTTGCTTCACTGATAGTGACAGCTCTTTGGATCTCATCTTGAGAGTTGACAGCAACAGATTCCAAATGCAAATAGCACACTTGAAATTAACTCTGGGCCTTTTATCTGCACATTGTAATTGGGGTAATGAGGGAATATCACACACCTGGCCATGGAACAGCTGAGAAGCCAATTGTCCCATTACCTTTGGTCCCTTAACAAGTGGGAGGCACATCTGCAAACTGCTGTAAGTCCTACACTGTTCACCTGAGTTGGATGTACATACCCTCAAATTAAAGCTGACAGTCTGCAGTTAAAGCACATTGTGTTTGTTTCATTCCAACTCCATTGTGGTGGTGTATAGAGCCAAAGATGTTAGAATTGTGTTGATGTCCCAATATTTCTGGACCTGAGTGTATAGACAGGGCCAACGCTAATCCGCTAGGATGTGGAGGACTTCTCCAGCCCATCGTTGAAGTTCCGCAGATCGGCGCCAGCCTGATGCTGATTGCAGACTTCTCCCACAGGGGGCTGACATCTTGGATGTCAACCCAACCTGCGGGACCTCCCCACCCACAGACATCATCATGCATGGGCGTGATGATATCAGACGCAGGACTCCCCCCCCCCCCCACTGGCTGGGCAGGGAATTCCCTAAGGAGGAGATACAGGGGCTAGACATAGAAGTATAGAGCATGGTCTTTCCAATGATACCAAACATGAACAGGTTGCATGTAAAATTTAAAAAAAAAAAATATATATATATAATGTTTTCTTCTAGTGCAGCTATTGTTCACTTTTCAATTATAAAGTGAACAATGATACTGCACTGTGGAGCTCTGTGATACGCTCATACATACCGCACATTACTGTGAGTTTATTGCTGTGGAGTTCTGTGATATGCTCATACATGCCACACATTACTATACGTTTTGGTGGGAATAGTTTGTGGGGGGGGGGTGGGCAGCATTTTATCCTTGGAATCTCGTGGTCTGGCTCTATTCATTGGCTTCACGCTGGCGTGCGTCATCTATTCATTGGCTGCATGCGACCGTACACAATCTTTTCATTGGCTGCTCGCGGCCTGGCATTTTATAACGCTTCATGGCGAGTACCCCCACCTTTTTATCTGGAACAGAAGCACAGAGTAGAGGGTTCCTTTAAATGTGATATAGGAACTTATTTTACAACAGTTTTTTTTTAATAGAAACAGGATCTGTTGCTTTACTGCACCAACCTGGATATAGTTGCCCATGCTAAGATGATTTCCGCTTCCTAATTAATTGGGTGAATGTTGGCAACATCCGTAAAGTAGAGTTGACAACTAGAAAAGGACACTGCACTCTTATGAACAATATGTTGCATTGTTAGTAGTTCTCAAGTGGCTTGAAAAACATTGGTCAATCCCATTTTAAATGCATACATGTATTAACTTGTTAACTAAACTTCCACCGAAGTGTCATAAAACACTAAAGAAAACTCCTACGAGGCTGCTGGGAGTTTAATTAACATACCAACCTCATGGAGTGTCTCTATTATTCTCATATGACTGACAGGTAGCACAATACATGCAGATTTTGTTTTTCTAGTGCATCTGTACTACTGGACTGGAATGACAAGCTTCTAGTTTGTGTGCAGCTCCCACATGGGTGTGTAATCCTCCATCATGAGTCTGGAGGATGCTGGGGAGGAGCACTGTAAAATTTTAGTAAGGCTGAGGTGTAAGGGATCAGGGAGAAAAGTTCCCTCTCGTTTGAGTTTCATCTCTTGGTAAAAGTCAATAAACTCTTACAGGGTTATTCAAAGAGATTCGAAAAGTCACCGCACGTTCGGTGACTTTTCGTTCTCTTCAATTAGGTTTGTTTTGCCGATCCCATTTCGGTGACGCTGCGGTGTGTTCAGCAAACACCACAGGGCCGTCGTAGTGCAGGGAAAAGCTGCCGCAAACCCGATGAAAACTCACCGCAAAACCCAGCGAATGCACGCCGAAAACCCTCAAAAACCTCTGGATTAACCTGCCGAAAACCACAGAAAAACCCGAACAGGAGCCGATCGCAGCCTTCCACACAGCAGAAGAGGCAGTGAATAAATTAGCAAAACAGTTTGTATGAATGTGTGAAAGTGAAACGCTGTTTGCAAAGGAACTACTGAGCGAAAATGTCTGAAATTTACATATGAGGTCCAGGGAATGATAATAAAGAGGGCTGTTACAGAAAAAATAAGAAAACTTTAAAAAAGAAAAAAAAAATCGGACTTTTAAAAAAAAAAAAAAGAAATTCAGAAAAATGCTTAAAATATCCTAAAAAAATCTATAAATAAAGAGACTCTTTACTGCAGAATTTTATAATGAACGGTTTATTAGATATTGAATTAAAACGGGAATATTTTTAACATTGAAGCCTATGGGATTCTCCTGAATAAATTTGTCGAATGAAACCACCGAATGGCAGAGCATTTCACTGCTGGTTTGTGTTCTCTGAATACCCGAAGCAGTGCTTTTCATGGGGTTTTCACTGCCCTTGAACAGGCACCGAACAGGTACCGAATGTTTAGGCAATTCACTAGGATTTGGCGAATTGCCTGCTCTCTGGATAGCCGAATGGCCGGGAAAGGTAACCGAACCCTGATTTTCAGCGTTCGGTTACCTTTCTCAAGTAATTCGGAGGTCTTTGAATAACCCTGTTAAATTTCAATTGACAGCGTAAGTTGGACATGATATAAGTTGGAATGTTTTGTGTAATGGAAAGTATGTAACCCAACACACAGATGCGAGAGAACACAGACAATGCAGATAAACTGTGCTAGAGCCGATGATTACATCTCCGGGTAACAACAAGGTTAACACAAAGGAGAACTAAAAGAACAAGCCTAAGACTGGAACAGGAGAGGAACACATGAAAGTATAAGGCTGGGGTCAGACGAACGCAGTGCGAACGTGCTTTTACCCGCACTTTATGACGGCCGTGGTAGCAGCAAATGACATACAACGCAGACCCACACACGAAGTACGGCCGCACAAAAGTTTGGCCGCGCAACGCAAGCGACAAACGAACGCATTTTCACAAGAACGTCGAACCGCTAGTACTGACGTAACGTACAGAGTGCGCTGCGTCCGCATAACGGCGTGTGTGCGTGATTAGGAGACGTCAGACGCTGCTCATGTCCGGCCAACATAACGTCCAGACACCCAATGTTTCCTGGTTTGGATCCGTATGAATCACGGCCTAAATTGCGCATCGTATGACCGCTATCGCGTATTCCGTGAAAAAGTACGTCCATGTGTGCGGACGCACTTTTTTATGGACGATGCGAAAAATGCGTTTGTCTGACCCTAGCCTAAACCAGCATAGGTCGGTAAAACAGAGCATGGTACTGTGATAAGCCTGGGTAAATGAGCGTAGAAATCTGGATGTGTCAATACCGAATACCAGGAGATCAATCAGGAACGTGCTGAGTGATAAAAAAAACCACGACAGGGCTCGGAGTACAATCATACGCCATAATCAAACACTTGCAAGGCTGTGGAGTGTGTCAGATCAAGAGCTCCTGATGACATGGTGTAACATTGGGGGCTCTTTGTCCCCTTGGCGCCCAGCAGCGTCTCCTTTGCTAGACGCTCGCCGGTTTATAGCGCGGGCTCCAGAGAGTGATGCGGCAGCTGGCAGGGGGGAATGCCCATCAATTGTAGATACTGGGCTTCCCTAAATACTGCTGCTTTGTTGTGGTTTTCATTGCCCGAGAGCGCATTTCAATTCATTCTTTGTATGACTTTTGGCTATTCCATTTGACCATTCTGACCTCTGGCTTACCTCCTGACTCTGGCATATATTTAACCCTTCTGGCTCTTGACTATCCCCACTGGTTCTGGACCTATTTTTACGTTTCTGTCTCTTGCTAGTCGAATCGTAAGCCCCTTCATATTGATTCAGTAGTTTAGTGGTAAGAGCCGAAGGGAGAACAATGGAACCTCCTGAATAGGAAAAAGGTCCTCAAAGTAAAGACAACCCAAGAAACAGGTTGGGGATAGCAGCACGAACTACCTGAACAGCCTGGGCAGATGTGACAATTTGATAGGGAGTTACTCCCTATATATGAGAAAGCGTTTTTGGATATATAAGAAATTTCTGAGTAATTCCTTGTCAAAATAACTGCTGTTACTCACATCTGGTGGCATGCAGACTGAATGAGTGACTGCTCTCCAGGTAGCAGATGGAGAACCGATATGCTAAGTAATCAGTCAGTGCATCATTGTAACCAAAATAGGGCCAATATTGCATCTCTACTTGATGACCCTCTTCACTGACACCCATACAGGAGGAAGATGATGGTACCCGGTGCTGGAACAGGGTAAGCTGCGGCTAGAGATATGTCATCAATATTGTACCCATCACCAAATGAGACATTGCAGGGAAAGTGAACCTCCAGAATACAGATTCGTTATAAACTGATATTCTAGAGCAAGGCTGTCAAAACTCACGGATTCCCTCAGATGATGTCTACAATTCCTAGAATTCTTTCAATGCAGTAAATGGCAAGGAAATCGTTGGAGTTGTAGTTTGGAAACATCTGGGGGCCAGAGTTTGACAGACCAACACACGAACTACGTGCGCACCGAAGTGCGCACGCACCACCACGCAGGTGGCAATGGACGCCATTTAGGCCTCGACGTCAAAGCGCTAGGACGGACGCCCAGAGTGCGCCGCGTCCGTGTAGCGTCCTGTGCAAGTGATGACGGGACGTCAGACGCAGCGCATTTGCGACGTCCATCACGTTGACGCTCAGAAGCTTTTTTTGGTCTGGCTGACAGTACCTGTCTTTTAAATTTTATTAATTTTGTTTCCCATATTTCCATTTTTTTTTCCACATCCGTCAAAAATAACGGACCGTGTGGTGTCTACAGTATCATCTGCCAGTGCATACGTCCGTTATGCACAGGCGCAGAGTGCGCTCAGACTGCGTTTGTCTGCCTTTAGCCTTAGTAAACACATAAGGGCATATTCAGAGAGCACCAAAATGTCACTGACACTTCTGTGAGTTCTCCTGTTCATCACACGTCTGTGTGTTAAATTCGCTGCCCCTGCGGGGAATCCAGCATTTCCCGCCGGTCCCCGAAGTGTGTCGAATCGACCCGCTGAACGCATTAAAAAAAACGCCAAAAAAACGTTGAATCGATCTAAAATTTTTTCGAAAACCCACCGAATGTATCCGCCGATCCGCTGAGCTGACTACCGAATCGGTCCGAAAAAAACGACGACCCACCAAACGGACTGCTGACCAGTCACTGGAAAAAGCCAACAAGCCACCGAACGGGGTAAAACCCCCCCCCCCAAAAAAAAACATTTTAAAACGCGTTTAAAAAACCCCCCAGTGCATGAAAATGTCTGGAAATAATATATAAGGTCCTATGAATAACAATAAAAGGTCTGTTACAGAAGGAGAGAAAAAACAAATCTGAATTAAAATTTTTGCCAAAAAAAACTAATAAAATAGACTTTTTTGCTGCAAATGGAAACAATTTAAAGGTTTAAGAAATATTAAATTAAAAACGGTAATTTGTTTTTACATTAAAACCTATGGGATTCGTCTGATTAAACCTGTTGAATGAAACCACCTAAAATCAGGGCATTTCACTGACATTTCGGTGCTGTTCGGTGTTCTCTGAATAGATTAACCATTACTTCTCTATGGGGAGTTTCACTGCTGAGAACAGGCACTGTATTTCGCTGGCAATTTGACAATAATTGTCAAATTGCCAATTCTTTGAATAGCCGAATCGCCACGAAATAGCACCATACGGGGAAAATCACCGTTCGGTGCAATTTCTGTGGCCAATTAAGCTCTTTGAATAACCCCTATTAGTTTAAATAAAAAATTAATTATCCACGCAACATTTTTGAACTGCAAATTACATCCTACCTCAACCCCCACCCTCCTTATATATGCTGCATATATACACATATACTCTCAGACATTTACATTCCAGAAAGAAAAGGAAGACAAAACATGTAGAGGCGGAAAAAGAAAACAAGCGGTAAGCGATAGCCAGAGTGAGAATAAGGAGTCATGAGGATTGGAGAAAAAAAAAAAGAGAATATGCTGTGCTGCTATACCATTTTTGGGGAGAAATAATGAAGATATAATACTCCTATTTGTTGGTAATAGTAGTTAAAATCTATAACCTTCAAAATTATCAGTGGATATTTTTCAGAAACATGAGAGTTGCATTTGTCAATACTGGCTACAATTCTATCCATCATCTAAATACAAGGGCTTTCTGTAACCGGAGGATTACTAAAATGTGTGCGATGGTTATCCAGGCTAAATATGACCTTCAAAATTGAGATAAAGTGATGATGACTAACAATATACAAGATCAAGGGGATGAGATTTAATTAATTTTAATTACAATAAGCTGATTAGCTGTAGTTTTTCTTTTTACTTTGTTTTCTATAGATCGGGGTCAGCAACCTTGGCTCCCTGATGTTTTGGGAACTACATCTCCCATGATGCTCAGTCACCCATTAGGCTGACTGAGCCACATGGGAAATGTAGTTCCCAAATCATAAGGGAGCCAAGGTTGCTGACTCCTGCTATATATGTTTAACATACAGTATATGTTTAATCTATAAAGTCTTCACTGATGTCGTTCTGGAAATAGTGATTTCTTTCTGATACTGTTAAGGTGGCTGTGGTTAGAAAGAACACACAAAAACCCAAGTATCAAAACCGTAAAGTACAGACAAAAAAAAAAAAAGAAGGTTCATTCAAACTTTGAAATACATACCTACATACATAGAAATACTATGAGCATAATACAGGGATATATTTATGGATGAACAGTTTTAGAAACCTTCTGTGCCCCTTATCTGCTAATATCTCAGTGTTTTGAACTATAAAAGCCGAAACATACATTTATTAAAACACAGCAAAAAATTGTTAAGATCTACTAGCAAAAAGGTGAGGAGATATAGACAGAAAATGACTTTTGTTGTAAGTGGACATAATGCCCGCTATTCATTGGTGTGCGCAGCCCATTACAATAGGTTGTGCACCCATGGAATATTTATTAATTGAAAAACTAGAGGGGTTATTCAGAGAGAGATGATCTGGCCCCGAAATGTCACCAAACAGGGAATTTCCCCATACATTTCAGGGCCATTCGGCTATTCAGAGAGCAGGCAGTTGGTAAAATTTTGGCGAACTGCCAGCAAGTACGGTGCCTGTTCGAGGGCAGTGAATCCCCATAGAGAAGCAATGGTTAATCTATTCAGAGAACACCGAACAGCAGTGAAAAGTTGCCGAAGTGCCCTGCTGTTCCTTGGTTTCATTTGGCAAGTTTATTCAGGAGAACCCCATAGACTTCAGTGTTAAAAATATTCCCATTTTAATTCAATATCTAATAAATCGTTTATTATTTTAATCTGCTGTAAAGAGTCTCTTTATTTATTGTTTGTTTTAGGATCTTTTAGGCATTTTTGGGGATTTTTTTTAAAGCATTTTTTTCTTTTTTTCTGTAACAGACCTTTTTATTATCATTCATAGGACCTTCTATGTAATTTCCAGGTAATTTAGTTCAGTGTTTTTTTTATCTGACGGCTGGTCTGCTCGTCAGCCTTTTCCGACGTGTTCGACGTGTTTTTTGCTGTGGTTCCGGCAGGTTTTCGGGGGATGTTCGGCAGGTTTGTGGCGGGTTTTCCCTGCACTCCGGAGACCCTAGGGTGAATGTCGAATTCACTGCAGGGTGGGGAAATTTGATTGGCGGCAACATTTTGGTGCTCTCTGAATAACCCCCTAGGTTTAGTAGATTTTGCACAAAATGCACATTTTTCATTAGAAATCTCCTCCACCTCCTTAACTGTTAAATAGCGTAGAAGCTAAACCACAGCTGTAAAGTAAAAGATTGGCACAGATTTGGTAAGTGTTGCATTATGATAAAAATCTACAAAATAGAGAAAGGAGATAAAAAAACCTGGATCTATTATTCCTCTTTCCACGCAATTACTTCAAATAAAGGAAACAAAAAACAGTGGCATGTGTTTTAGAAGTGTTTTTGTTTGTAATGCGCAATTAATCTAGTTACAGCTAATGTTAGTGGTTGTATTTTCTCCAATTCACTCTCAAACTGTTGATCTTCATTTGCTACACTCCTGAAAGTTGAGCAGAAAAAAAAGGCACCTGCTCCCTGTGCAAAAATGGACTCAGAGAGTGCTGGAATATTCTTACTTTGAAAATAAAACAAACATATATATATATATATGAATGGGAACAGAACACAAAGCAAAACAGTTAAATAATAAAAAATATATATCTAGATAAAGAAAATAGTTAACAAGCAATGAGTATAACATCTCTAATGATAAATTTACACTACTGATACAATAATTTCATATTTAAGCACTTTTTGAATGCTTGATAAAGAACAGATTTCTTATGAGTATAATGTTGCATTATTGCAAGTCTCAATTTGTGATCTGTTGCCACCAACAAAAATAGGACTGCTTTTCTTAGACATACAATGTGTTCATTATTAATAGGGACGCTATAATTACACAGCTCACTCAGTGTTGTCAATGTCAGTAACTACTTCCATAATACACATTGCTTTGGCTGTCTTTCATAGACTGAATGCCTAGAAGCTTAAGAGTAGTGTGCGCCTGCATCTAAAATTGTTCTTGTGGATCTCTCGCTCTCTTTCTTTCGTGTTTCCCTTCTCATAGAGGTCCTGAATTAGAGAGAAAGTGGAAAGACATCCTGATTTTGGTGATATTTATGTGTTCGAAGAGGAGATTCAATAGGCATTCTGAGTGTAGTAAATCAATTTTTCATACACAAGGATTTCGGAGGTATTCTACGGCAAAAAAAAATTGTTGGAAAAAAAAAAACAGCGGCAAAAAATGACATGAAAAAAAAATCACGTCTTGGTCAAAGATGTTCCGATTCGGCCTTGCGAGCGTCAGAAGAAGGAGCAGAATCTGCAGCTACAAATTAAGCAAAAATGGAGCAGAATGTCAGGGTTACTCCTAACTCTGTTCCCAAAGGAATATGGCCCTCATTTCCTCCTTTGTCAAATGTTCTGTCTCAATGTATTGTAACACTATCTATATTGTACCCATTGTTCAGCACTGCGGAATATGTTGGTGCCACACAAATAAAAAATAATTATAATAACTCTAAATGTAACAATAAAAAAACCATAAACAACCCAAACCTAATTTCTAACCCTATGTTTGGAAACTTTTGTTCTATCTTGGTTCGGAATGTCCAATTTTGCTGTGGCTGAATTTGATGCATCAAAATGCAGCTGCGGCACGATTTGGACATGCATCCAAAACGTCCATGGCCAAACTGGAGCTTCTTTTTTACTTAGTCATATTTTGATGCTGCTTTTTTCCTGCGCCATTTCTATAGTAAACCATTTTCATAATGTAAACCATGGACAATGCCCATCAAATCATTCATAAGTTAGCTGGATCCTTTCTAGAAGGTATGTTTAGATTAATCACGCTCTTTTAATGTGCGCATGTATAGTTTGACGAGCCATTTTACAAACTGGAGCTCCCATTAATATTTCTTTAAGAAGATTTTACATACATATTGTGGAAGAGAGTATTTTGTTATTTGAAGAGGCCTTCAATATTGTCAAAGTATTCTTTAGTGAATAAATTAGTGTGTACGGCTGGATGGAGTAGAGGTAACATCATCGTTTTATAACTGTGGAGTCCAAGTTCGGATCCCGTCCAGAGCACCTCAGCAGTAATGTCCTTTGGCAAGACACCTAACGGTACATACTCGCCTACCACACAATATTGGCTGTGGAGTCCAGTGGTAACGTCTCTACCCTTTGACAGTGGAGGAGCAAGTCAAAATTCCGTTCAGCACATCCCTCAAATACAACTGTGGAGAAGCAAATCTTGACTTTACAGGGAAGTGGGTTCAACCTAACCACCCAGTCGCTGCTCTCGAATCATGGAAAGACGATTCGATCCCGCTCAGAAGACACCACCAGCGAGTATCCTTGGGCAAGACACCTAACGATATTGAGGCCTACCTCACAAAATACTTGTACATCTCACAGATTGTAAATTCCCTTGGGAACAGGGACACCCTGAACAGGTCATCATCCATGTGTGGTATTACCATGTATTAACCCCTTGCACACTGATCTTGTAAATCGCTGCAGAAATATTTGAAGCTATATAAATGAAGGATAATAATAATTGCTTTATTTATGATTAATTATCTGTGGCAAAATTAATTTGCAAATTAACATATTTTAACCATTGTACTAATTTGCAATTATGTCTGTGGATATAAAAGGGATATTCAGTAAATTGAAGCTTGTGGAAAACTACAGTGGAATTAGGCCAAAACAGTCCTGGAAACTTTTCAAATTCAGCTGTCATTGGCCTAAACATTCAACGCAGCTGAAAAAAAAGGCAGGCCTGTCTGGAAAAGAGGCATGTTATGCTGAGTCACCAAAAAAGCAGGACAGATTACTTTTTCTGCAGGACAGCAGGTGAATGCCCTAAATACAGTTCAGGTGCAGCAATCATGATCTGCAGGGGTCAGCAACACAGGCCATTCAGATGCTTTGGAACTACATTTCACATGAAGCTCAGCCTCATACACGTGTTAAGCCTCAAGCGAGAGGTGGTTCCAAAACATCTGGCGGGCCAAGTTTGCTGGACTCTGTGCCAAGGGGTAAAAGCAGAATGAGCAGAGTGTGTATATGTCTTTCCATGAAAAGTCACGTGAGCAACAAAGTAATTGCCGCTGCACACAGTTAGTCAGATGCTGGCAAATCAAAGAAAGTCGGAGGATCACAAAGGTTGTAAACGAAAATTAGCCCCGGTATTAGAAGATCTGAAAGCATGCACTTTGCAGATAGGCATTTGTTCATTTACTATTATAGTGAGAAATATTCGCTGTACTTTTATCCAATTTTCAGTAATATCAGCAAGCTGACATATCTGCTTCTAGCAATGCACAATCTGTTGTTTCAGAGGAAGATAGATGTCAGAATCCTTCCATGTTTGCGATTATCTAGTGGACTTGCAGAATATTAGTTTGTAATGCTGGATGATATGATCACTCCTAAGAGATTGATTATCCCACATTTTGCCAGTTAATCAATGAAAATGTGTGGATGATCTTGTAAGATCAAGATTGATCATAGTGGACAATTATCTAGTTGCAATAATTATTTGTCTGTCTTGATCGTCAGTGACCAGTGGATAATGAATGTTCTTGTGGGGAGTTCTCTTTTTAGCTGGATCTGCAATAAACCATTGATCTTTGAATTACAGGTCAAAACCTCGTCTTTTCCTTGAACAGAAACAAACTTTCTCTAATAAAGTGTGAACAGGGTTTGATCCCAAGTTACTTATACTTTATTATTAAGATAATATATATTACAAAGATAGGTATTTTAAAACTGATCTGTGCATGTAACAATAAATCGTATAATCATGATTCAATAGATAAGATCTCTCTGACTATTATATTTAGCTAACCTACTTCACTAGGGGCCCTATTCTGGCGGAGGAAGGGAAGCGGTAAGCAAAAAAATCTTTGCCAGCAGATATTACTAACCATATCCCTATTAGCGTACCTATTCCTGGGTAGGCGCTTTATTTGCGACTGGCCTGGTAAGTATGAGCAAGTGCAGCCTGATACTTCCAGCAGTGCTGCGCGTCACCACAGGCATCAGCTCCTGGAGTCCATAGACTCCATGGAGCCCATCGAGTCCTGGTTGCAAGCTCTTTGTGTGGTCTCACCCATGGAATTGTGCAGATGTGGTTTGATCTCAGACGGAGACTGGGAACTATTTCTAGAAAGTATTTTACCAGGAAGGATACATCGAGGTTTCTCTCGTTTTCAAGTATGTCCTGGGTGGTATGTACCGGTAGGTGTCTTGCCCAAGGACACTTACTGGAAAGGTGCTTTTGCCGGAATTTGAACCTGTGTCTCCACGGTTTCCACAGTCAAAGAGCAGTGATGCTATCTCTACTCCACCCATTTGTTTCCTTATGTATAACATCGAGACGTTATCGAATTGTCAGCCTTAGAATAGGGTGCAAGGTCTTGTAGTAAAAAGAAATACAAGACTGTTTATTGCCTAAAAGTGTTGGAATTCCAAGCATTAAACGTACCTTTTAAAATATTAAAAATTATATGTGTGTCTGTGTGTGTGTGTGTTATAGCCACTGGACACTGGGATCAGTGCTTCACGTTTTTCTTCAATATGCAGCCATGGTACTTGCAGGTTAGACCATAAACAAGAAAATAAAACAAATATAAATCAAAAACCTACTCCTTATGTGGAGACTAACTAAACATTCAGTATTCCTGACTAGACTATTGGGGGGCTAAGCCGCTTACCAATAAGCAAAACAAAATGTACTCTCCTTTGGCTTCAAGATTTAGCTTCCTTCCCTGCTGCCAGCACCAAGACTGCCCTCTCAGAGGGAACTACCGGACCTATAAGCCAGGGCAGACTTAATCAGGCATCAACTGAGAATTAACCCTGTAGGGGGGAAAGGGCTTTTCCATCCACCTGCTAATAAACATGTGGTCTATTACTCTGCCCCAATCACACTGTCACAATAAACAAAATATTCAAATTTACAAGAAATAACCTAATATGCCACTAAAATATATATTGCATTGCATTGCATTGATAGCAGCATGGTATGATGTGTTTGGTGTATTAACTGTCTAAGTATAAGACAGGAATTACCCTCTTCTATTTATATTGTCAGAAAACCTGACAACAACCTGAAAATGTTGTGTGTCCTTGTTTGGAACCAAGTATTGTAGGTACTTTCAGTCTATTTCCCGAACAACAGCTGAAACTAGGGTTGTCAGATAAGTCACGTTTTCTGGACAAATACTACTATTTCATACAGGGGGAAAGCCCTGCCCTGCAACTTGTATAATTTAAATGCTCCAGGATGGAAATCAGTTACCTAGTCAAGGGCGGTCATCTGGCATCTTCATTTGATTTACCAGAAGTATATGAATGCTACACACCGCAGGGTTGCATTTTATTGCCCATCAATATGAATAAATTATGTGTGTCCAGGAAACCATGGAGGATCTGGCAGTCCTTGTTGAGACCCATTTCTGATCAGGATACACTCCTGCTGTCGTCATTACTATTTACTGGTAGGAATTGGGCAGTCGGGAATAATAAGATAATGTACACATGAGCATCTGGGTGTGAGTTAAAAACTGATCTCATGCAGTAGCTTATCAGTGTCTTAAGTGTGGAAAACACAGCCAAGGGTAGATGGTGATATCAGCAAAAAGTGACTTTTCAGTCACACACTACAAAAAGAAACAAAAGAGACGTTAAAAGAATTATTAATAGTTTATTGCCTCCTATTCACTTGCAAATTCTTATATCTGTTCACATGTTTCGACAATGCAAGGTGAGAACCCATCAAGTGATGTAATAATTCCAGCAATCCCAGTTATATAGTTTTCTTGACCTTTTGTTGAACAAAACGATCAGGTCTATTCCCTAAAGGATAAAGTCTGGAGAACTGGCAGGAGAAGAGAACAATGTAGACCAAATAGCCGATTTGGAAAGTGAGATAAATGGGCGAATTTTTTTGGTTTGGCTATTTGGTCTAGCTTGTTCTCTTCTCCTGCCAATTCTCCAGAGTTTTACCCTTTACTGAATAGACCTGTTTGCGGAGTTTACTTCAAATCAGTAAGATTACATAGATAGACCTGATATGAGCCAGCTTTGTGTCCCACTAACAGAACGTAAGGATTATCCGACTGAGAGAAAAGATCGCTATGCGTCCCAGGACTAGAATGCAAATACTTAAACAGCAAAGAATTAGTGACGCACATAGCTCCCATCAATCCAGGACATGTACCGTACCGCTATAGCAGTCTGCCACACATCGAACAAACAACACTAATAAATCTCTGGTTTTATATGTAGGTAATAAGGATTCGGAGCACAAACATGTTGGCGTTCTTTCGAATGCAAGTACTGTCTGCCCGGACAAGATAAATATGGGAAGTGTGTGCTGGCAGACCCTAGTTTGACAGAAAGACATGTGTGTTCTAGGGGTCGAATCCAAAACCCAGGAGGCCACTTTATTGTGTGCCAGAAGACCACAAAATATTGACCAATGACATGACCACGTGTAATCATGTAGACCATATAAGATTGTAAGTTTTTGAACATTTACATTCCTTTTGAGGTAATTTCTCGATGAAATTTATTGAATAAGTATTGTGATTTTATTATTTTGCTACGATTTTGTTGCTGCCATTTTTATCTCTATTATCTTACGGCTTAATGCATTTATTTGAATTATGTCGATTAGGTGTTCCAGCTGCCTTCCTTGCCTGTAAGTATAAGAAAATAAAAGGATTGTTACCTGGTATCCCACGGTGTTATATGCCGCTTTCCTATGTTGAGCCTAGGAGTCTTAGCCTGTGGGGAGCTGCGTCTATGGGGAATACGCTTTATAACTGTTTTACTCTATGGTATATTGTATCTGCGTTTTGAAGATATCCTCCTATATTTCAATCTTTTGTATTACAATTGCTCCGGTTATTGCTATCAAAGGTTATCATAACATTTCTGCACCATAGAGACAGGAGCAGCTTAAAAATTGGTCAGAATTAGAGCTGGCATAAAAATGCATTGGCACGAAGGAGGGCCCTGACATTAGAGAACTATACTGGCATCAAGGGGGAATTTGTAAACAACTAGAGACAAGAATAACAGTGGTGGTTGACATACTAAGTGAAAGCATTCATAAGGAGTGAAAAGAAAGGGTGACATACAAGGAAAAGTGGAACACTTGCTAGAAGGGAATTGTAAACCAGCAGCTGTGGAATAAATGGGTGGGTGGGGAGGGAGGGGGTTGCATTTATAAAACTAGATTGCATAAAGATACAGGAGAAAAAGAAACACAAAAGAATAAAAGGTCAGAGAAAGGAAGTGTGCCAGAACCAGGCAGAACACATGCAACAATAATGCCCTGCTTCTGTTTAAAAAGGTTAGGGTGTGAACTGAAACCTGGTTGTGCATAGGAGAAAACATAGATAATAATTAAAGCAGCAGTGCATCCTGGAGTCACAATACAGATCACTTTATACTACACAAGCTATAACTGTGCTTACTAAAGAGTGCAGCACAACGGAAAACACCTTTACCTGGCAGGTAAGAGGTTTGTCCTACCAGTGGGTCTCCTGAAATGTTGTACAGTCTGTCTCTGTTGACATACTAGCAATAATAAAGTCAGTGCAACTGCGTCACTTGGGAAGCAATCCTTTATTGGCTATGTGTTCCTCAACAGTTGCTTTCCTGTTTTTGTAAAGAAATTGGCAAGGAAGAGGTTACGGGAGATCTCTAATGTTAAACATGTACAGATCTATATTCAAAGTTTCTTAATGAGAAGTAATTATTATCTCCTATGCAAGCCTTTTATTTGTCACCACCCAGTATATCTTGACTAACTTGAAAATCAGCCTCGCCCTTACTATACATCACCATGAATTAGAAGTTGAATTTCTGTAGTACTATATGGTATCATTGTAACTGATGGCTCTAATTATGCAATAGACAGGGATACACATAGTATCACACTAGGCTACGATTTTTGATCTCTCCAGTGGCCCGAACCGACATAACACTGGCTTTATATAAGCCAGCAGAAGATCCCATGAGGTCCCCAGAAGGCCTGTTGTCCACTAGACACTTGACCAGTAGCCAGCATGTGTTCGATATATTGTATAGTTATTAATGTCAAATAGTGCCTGTAAAAGACATTGAATATTTTTTTTATAATGGCACAACGTGGCTAGGTGTGATGTCTACAGAACACTTAGAAAATTAGAAGGGGAACTTGTTACTATTCTCCATGAGACCCCTTTGTAGTGATCATATATCCTTCGTTGAGGAGTCTTCTGTGTGCTGTGTGCCCTACCTCGCATCAATCAGGCGACGCTTGCCCTGAGTTGCATCATTGAGGCGATGGAGGCCAATACTCACTTCATTATGATGATGCCTAATGTAAGCCTAATCGTATTGAGGACTTTCTGGTGCACACCCCCCCTCTCAACATCAATCAGAACACTCCTCAGGGTATAAAAGACTTCCAATTTTTTCTAGGTAGTTGCCCCTTGTGGTGTCCAGTAACCTGTCATTGTGTTCCCTGTTATATTCTTTCTTTCTTTTGACTTGGCTTTGTTCTGACCATTCGGATTCACTCCAATCCTTTGACCATGGCTTTATCAACTCTTTCATGTGCCATTGACACTTTCTGAATAAACCCTATACTTTTCCTGTAGCCTACATGCTTTTGTTTGAGCTCCACTACAATACCTTCATTTTCATTGTATTAATGGCATCTAAGGCGATGGCTGGACCAACTTGGACCCGCCCATGAGTGTGGGTTCCCATACCTATAATGGTGAGAAGGTTATGTCTTCACTGGGTGCCCACAACTCATACTGAATTTGGGGGTTTCCCAGCATTGATTTACTTGGAAAAACTCTTATCTCTAGCATTTGTGACATTTTGAGTATTGATGCACGTAGGCTAATGAATGTGCAACAATGTTTTAAATAAATTCATGAGATATCATAGCAACCGATAGTATTGGGCTGTAGAAATAACTAACCTTTTCAGCAGAATACTTAACACTTGAAATCCATTGTAAAATTACTGCTCAAATCTCGTTTTAATAGGATAAAGCATTTTGCATCTGAATCCAGTAAGAGAAAACTGTGATTAACTGGAATACAACATAAGTCTGCTGCGAAGGCTTAAACCAGCTCTGCGATGGATGATCACTTCACTTACTTTTAGCTCATAGACCAGATTATCATACAGGGGAGGATGTGGTCCAGACATCAATTAACTCATGTCTGTTATTGATTAATAAAAACTTTGCCACATGGATGGATACTGAAAAAGTTGTAGGTAGTTTTGGAACATGTGTTTTTGGTAATAACTTCTCTTCATGTTGGTAAACGCTTACTGTGGTGATAAAATTAAGTCAGTGACAATTCTCCATTGAATATATATTGGGTGCCTGACAGTGTGATTAGGGGCAGGGTGGTAGACCACAAGTTTATCAGCAGGCAAATGGATAACTCCCTTTTCCCCTATAGGGTTAATTCACAGCCGATGCCTGATTAGGACTGCCCTGCCCTTATAGGAGATGTGGTTCCCTCTGAGAGGGCAGTCTTAGTGCTGGGTGCAGCAGGGAAAGAAGCAAAATCCGGAACGCAGAAGGAAAGTATATTTGATATTTTGATCAGTTTTCACTGATGGGTAAGAGGCTTAGCCGCCCAATATTTCAGACAGGAATGTCTGTATGTTTATTTAACCTCAGCATAAAGGAGTAGGCGTTTGTCTTATATTTATTTATTTTTCTGTTCATGATGAACCCTGCAAGTTCCATGGCTGCACAATAAAGAAAAGCAGAAGCACTGATCCCTGTGTCAGTGGCTAGATCACAGGTGAAATAATATAATTATCTCAACTATGTTGTAGACCATGGGTGTCAACGTTCAGCCACTCAGATGTTTCTGAACTCCCATGATTCTCTTTCCATGTATTGCATTCAAATAGTTCTGGAATCGTAGGCCATCAAATCAAATCAAAATAAGCTTTATTTGCAGGACCAAATACATTTTAGCATTGTCAAAGCATATGGGGAGGTTATATGGGGTGGAGAGGGGGGGCAGTGGGACATACATGGGGGGAATGGACAAGTCCATGGACATTATCAGGGGTAAGGGATAATGTCAAGTGGGTGAGTCCGTGTTGGGGATTTATAAGTCTGGGATCTCTCATGTTCCGCTCAGTCTGTGACATTATTGGGTAGATATTTTCACCGCCGGCTCCTCTTCTCCCAGTATGATGTGGAGTTTCCTCGTCTCTTCTATAGAGGTGAAGTCCGGGTTGAGAGCGGTGAGTCTCTGGAAGGGAGTTTCCTTCAGTGCTGAGTACTTGGGGCACTGTAGGAGGAAGTGGACCTCATCTTCCAGGGCCCCCTGGTCACAATGCTGGCACAGTCTATTTTCCCTGGGCTTGTAGGTCTGTCTCTGCCACCCTGATTCGATTTCCAGGCTGTGGGCGCTCAGTCTGTACCGGCTCAGGATCTGTCTGCCCTTGGGGTCTTGTAGTACCTCCAGGTATGGGGCCAGTTTGTATTCCCTCTGTAAGGATTGGTAAATGGTGGGTTTCTGAGAATTTACTATATCATGTCTCCATTCTCTGATATAGTTTTCCCTGGAATCGTTAATTAGGGCCTTTATTTGATATTTTGTCAGGTTGCATTCATGGGGGCTTTGGATGATCAGGGTGGATATGAGTTGTTGCAGTCCACATGGTTTGGGGTGGTCCTAGGTGGCCAGTAGGGCTTTATGGTGGTAGGAGTTGAGGCTGCTGATATTTAGGTGGTCCCAGTATGATAGCGCCCTCTTCTCTACTGCAAGAAGTAAGGGAAGTCTGCCCAGCTCGGCCCGGCAAGCATTGTTAGAGGTGCTCCGATGGACTTGGAGGTGCTTGCAGAATTCCAGATGGAATATTTCTGTTAGGGTAGGTGATGGGGCCCCATACTTCACTGCCATAAAGGAGGATTGGAGTGATGACGCGATCAAAGATTTTAAGCCAGACTCTTACAGGCGGTTTTAGTTTGTAGAGGTTTCTCCTGATGGCATAGAAGGTTCTACATGCCTTGTCTCTTAGGGCCTCTATGGCTGGTTTGAAACTTCCCGATCGGTTTGTTTCTAGGCCGAGGTATTTGTAGCTGTTAATGACTGCACTCTTAAAGAAACTAAGTGTGAAAGAGGAACTCTTGGTTTTTGCGTTCTTCCTTTGGAAAACCATGACCTTTGTTTTTTTTGGTTGATGGGTAGTGCCCATGCCGCACTGTATTTTTCCAGCACTTCCAGGCTGTCTTGTAGACCTCTCTGTTGGTGACAGTAATAGGAGGTCATCTGCATACAACAGGAACTTCACCTCGGTGTCATGTAGAGTTAGTTCTGGTGCTGAGGATTCTAGAGCTTCAGCCAGTCCATTGATGTAGATGTTAAAGAGGATTGGACTTAAGCTGCAGCCTTGTCTGACTCCACGAGCCTACCGGAAGTACTCTGTTCTCTTCCCATTCACCTTTATGCTGCAGAAGTTCTCATTATATGAGCTCTTGATGACGTCATGTGTTTTCCCTCCTATTCCACTCTCCAGTAGTTTGAGGAACAGGCCTGGGTGCCACACTGAGTCAAAGGCCTTCTTAAAGTCGACAAAGCAAGCAAATATTTTTCCATGTTTTGTATTGTGGACATGGTCCTTGATAAGACTGTGCAGGGTGTAGATGTGATCTCTAGTGCGATGGTTTGGCATGAACCCCGCTTGACTTCTGTTGAGGACGTTATGCTGTGTCAGGAAGCGGAGGATTCTTTTCTTCTGGATGCTATTGAACAGTTTTCCGAGTGTGCTGCTGACACATTTCCCTCTGTAGTTGGCTGGATCATATTGGTCTCCACTCTTATGGATGGGTGTTTTGAGGCCTTGGTTCCATACTTGAGAGTAGAATCCAACGCTCAGGACCAGGTTGAAAACTTAACATATTGCGCCATCAACATATGGGGGAGGGGGAAGAATTTGACAACCATGTTGTAGACTTAGAGCAACGAAAGGGGCTAAACACCAAAAGCAACAAACAGATGGAGAGCAGTCCAGGAAAGGCAAATTTTAGGCTAAGATAGTTGAAAATGCAAGGTTTTCTAACACATGTAGCTCTCCAACTAACCAAAAGTTAGCAATCCTCCATCTGTTCAGCAATTAGTGAATAATCCCTTCAGTGTATTGTGAAATAGTCTACATTTAAAGGTTACTTGTGTTCGGCGTCATCTAAACAACAATAAACACCTCTAACATATGGGAGATTGGTAATAGCAGAAAGGCAGACGTGTCAGTTTCTGCTCCGACTTCGAGCATGGATGAACAACTGCTGTGCGGCTTTTAAATTCATGTGATTTGAAGAAATAAGCTAACCTTTAAATCTCTATTATTTTCAATGCCATCTACGCATTGAAGCTAATGCTAATGTGTGACCCGAAACGTTCAATATAATACATTTCAAGAAGCAACCATTGGCGTAAGAACCACATAGATATTAAAAATAACACATGCGAATCACATTGTATCTATTTTGTAATGTACATGTCTTTAAACAGCAAAACGCCATCCAGAAGGGTTCGTTAATAGAAGACATAATGCAGAGGTTACCTGGGAGCACTAGCGTCTACAGCCAGTAACATTAGGGTGTGCAACCCATGGAACATGGTTAATTGAAAATTTATCTTTAGATTTTGCACAAAATGCACATTTGTTTCATTAGAAATAACAATACTGTAATCAATGTCAGTTTTTATATTATTCATTATGAACCAGATAAGGATATCTAAAGACGACCTCTTCACCCAACATTAGGGTATGTCTCTGCACACCAGTGAGACCCCCTGTGCTAGCCTATGCCTTGGAGGAAAGGCTATTGACATGTACATGGCCCTTTGTGTGAACTTGTGAATGCAGGGACACAGACTGAAAACATATGCAAAGCAAATGGGGAGGGCTTTCTGGAATGCCTTGAGGGATTCAATAGGTTGAGCTACAGAAAGAGGGACTCTGTTAAAACAATTAAAAGCTAAGGAGGTTATTCAACATGCAGGAGTGTTTTCCAAAGTTTCAAATGACTGAAAATCACCCTTGTTGTAAAGCCGACAATTGCCTGCGTTTCACAAAAGAAAACTCTGAACAGCCATAGGAGAAGCCTCACTGTGAAGCTTCTACTGCCTGTTTGGATTTTACTTTTGAGAAACGCTGACAAAACCGGTGCTTTTCACTGCTGTGAACAACACTTACTGAATTAGCCCTTACGACTATTTATGGATTTTCTATACATTAAATGTGCCTGCTAGTGCTAGAATTAAATTGGTTGAACTTGAACTTCAGCCCGGGCTGTATTTAGGCTGGGTGCTGCTTAATGCACTCCAAATACTTTTGTGCTTCTCCAGTACCAAACACATTTGTCAGCATGAAATTAAGACCTGAATTTCACAAATCAGGCCACTAATGTCAAGAAAAAATGCAATTTAGAACAAAAGGTATCTTATTTTCAATAAATGATTTCTTAGAACGTTTATTATTACAGCCTCAGTACTGGTAGTTGTATTGTTTTGAAGCATTGCTGTATACTTGTGCACCACAAATATTTAAAAAGAACTCAAAAAATGAGGGATATTAGGAAAATAAATAATTAAAAAAAAAAAAACACACAACTCTTAAAATATTACGTCAAAATCACCCCAACAGAAAAGCGGGAATAACCCCTATATTAAACTACTGCACTTTAGCTTAACTAAGGCTGAATTGGAGTGACACCAATATAAAACGTAACTTCGATTATTAACCCCTTCACTACCAAGAAATTTGTGTTGCAATTATTTTTTATCATAACATTTATTTAAAACATGTGACCTGCAAACTTCCATTGCCTCCTTTTGTCCTTTGAATTCCTGGGAGTGAGCCAGGAAGGTCACATATTGGGAGCTAAATTACGATCCTAGCCGTAAAACAGGGGTGCTAGGGAGGAAAATGCTGTGTTATATTGATGATTTTTCAAAATAAAAATTATTTATAAAAACAATCAACGGAACCCAGACTTTTTCTGAATTTATTTAACCCTTTCGCTGCTGAGGCTTTTCCCGCCTCTGTGCTGAGGTCATTTTTACCGGTTTTGCTCATCATGTTTAAACGTGTTTTGAAGGCTTATTTTAGTATATGACACAGACATATTATATAATCGTTCTTTCCGTCAGACTCGGCAGATTCATAATATGTCATTATTATATGTATACGTCATGACCTGTCTGTATATAACAAAAAATGCAATAAAATATGAATTTTCAATAATTTACAACGTGTAAAGTGTATTTTTTTTTCACATTTTAACATGCGAGCAATTGCGGTTATATTTTGTATGGGGTGCGCTTGTTAAAAAATTAGAAATGGAGTCTTGTTCATTTTTTTGGGGAAAATTATTAGATTTTTAACAAACGCACCGCATACAAAAATCGTTAGTGCAGCATCATTGTTCACATTATAATTGAGGCTAGGGTCAGACTAACGCATTTTTCACGTTGTCCGTGAAAATGTGCGTTCGAAGAATGGACGTATTTTTTCACGGAATACGCAATAGCGGTCATACGATGCGCAGTTTCATCCGTGATTTTGTACGGATCATCAATAAAACACTTCTTGCATCTGGACGTTATGTTGGCCGGACATTAGCAGCGTCTGATGTCTCCAATTCACGCACACACGCCTCTAGCGGACGCAGCGCACTCTGTACGTCAGTACTAGTGGTTTAACGTTCTCGAAAAAATGCGTTCATTTTCCACTTGCGTTGCGCAGCCGGACTTTTGTGCGACCGTACTTCGTATATTGGCCGTCATTGCCCGGCATCTGCTGCTAGCACGGCCGTGATTAAGTGCGCCAGAACGCGCGTTCGCACTGCCTCAGTCTGACCCTAGCCTGAAATGGGAACAATATTGCTGCATTAACCAATAAAAAGAAAAACTTGATTTTTTAAAATATTTTTTTTAAAAAACTTTTTCACAGTCGTGTTTGGTATCGTTGGAACGGCCATGCTCTGGCCGATTCAACAGTACCAAACTTTAACCCCTAACTGCCACGGATCAGGAGATAGGGGGTTCCAATGAACCCCCTATCTCCACCATTGGTGGCAGGTAGGGGTTAACTCCAGGACTGGCGTCATCGTGCACGATGACGCCAGTCCTCAGGGGGAGTTCCCGGAGGCTTGGCCGACATCCAAGATGTCGGCCAGCTCCGGGAAAGGATCAGCGCCGATTCGTGATCCGGCTCCCCAGGGGTTAATGACAGCCACCGTTTGGAAGGGCAGGCTGTGCCCTTCCAAACGGTGCCTGGCATTAAGCTCAGGACCCCCGCGATCGGGAGGGAGAGTGGTCCGAAGGACCTCCCCCCTCCCTTTCAGGCGCCTCCTCCGCACACGTGGGGGGGGCGCCTGAAATAGATATCGTGCCACCGCGATGACATCTATTGTGCCCGCGGCGGTCCCGGAGTGACAGGCTGACATCCAAGAATCCGGCCGATCGCAGGCTGCTTCGGGAGGATGCGCTCAGCGCGTCCTCCGCAGCGAAGTGGTTAAAACACGGGTTGAAAAGTTGATTAGAGTAAAATAGAAATTTTGCACATAGATTGTTCTGAGAAAAGTAAAAAAATTTAAATAATGTAAATATCCTAATTTTTAACTTTTCATGTATTCATTTATCCATTAAAGAAATATTGTTGGACTGAAAGGTTCTAAACTCTAGATGGAATCTGTTATTTGGCAAAATGCCACTCACGGTCTGCATTATTGGCATACGGGCAGAAAGGGCCTTTGTGTCAGATCCAGTAAACGCAATGATCATAAATATAAAAAGACAAATATACTGCTTATAGATATATGCAGCTCAAGAAAATATCAGCAAGATATAAAAATATTATCTGTATGTGGCATAATGCCTGTGTATGGAAATTACGGTAACACCTTGGGGGGTTATTCAAAGAGCCGAATTGGCCACTGATTTGCACCGAACGATGAATTTCCCCATACGCTGCAATTTCGTGGCAATTCAGCTATTCAGAGAGCTGGCGTGTTGGCAAATTGACAACGAAATAAGGTGTAATTCGGCAGCAGTGAAATTCCCCATAGAAAAAGACAGTTAATCTATTCAGAAAGCGCAAACAGCTGTGAAAAGTTGACAAAATGCCCAGATTTTCAGTGGTTTCATTTGACAGGTTTAAACAGGCAGATCCCATAAATTTCAATGCAAAAAAACCCAAAAAAAAAACGCTTTTATTAAATTTTCTTCTTCAAACGTTTATTCTTTACATTAGCAATAACAAGTCTCTTAATTTATTTTTTGTATGCATTTATTAGAATTTTTTCGGCAAAGTTTTCGGTCAAATTTTTGGAAAATAGTCAATTTTCTTGTGTCTGTATTGTACAGGGATTTTCAGTCATTATCCCATCAATCTGATACTGACTGCAATGC
Organism: Leptobrachium leishanense; assembly: GCA_009667805.1. Lineage (NCBI taxonomy): Eukaryota > Metazoa > Chordata > Amphibia > Anura > Megophryidae > Leptobrachium > Leptobrachium leishanense. The sequence continues at coordinate 43,617,242 of CM019068.1, forward strand.
ATGTGACTGTTGAGGCGTTTGCAGATGATCTTGACAGAATTCCACTGGGATTTTTTTGGTTTTATCCATGAACTTTTCATGAGACTAAACTGGAAACACTATGGCGAAATATAGTTATCTCAGCTATTGTCTCTGAAAGGCTCTTAACTTAAAAGTATCAATTATATTGGTTCTAAAAGGTCAAATTGGAGAAAAATAATCTAGTTAAGATTAGAAATTCACTGGACAAGCTGTGTAAACCTACTTCTCAGGTGGCTTTTAATAGGGCTAGTTACTAGATTTGTGACTGGTAAAGGAAATTACCATTTTGAGAAGAATTTAAATAAATAAATATATATATCTCCATCTCAGCAACTTTGATCGTATCAGTCTTAAATGACCTGTTAAGTACAGAACGCTAAATGTGTAGATGTGTGAAAATTACACACTGAATGAAGGCTCAGCCAATGTATTGATATTTCAATCATCCCTGATATAATGGTTTACCATCACTTGCAATTACAGCGTGCTCAGCATTTTCCCAATTACAAATTCTAACTTGCAAGAAGTTCAAACCCTACCTTTTTCTCAGCATCCAGAAAATAGAAATGACTTTCCTGAAACATGTTAACATGTTGGAACAAACCCCTTCAACAGATTTTCACCATCAGAAAATATTTAAGGAAGCTTTTAAAAGGGATACAAATTACAAACATTACCAGAACCAATTCTAGTCTATTTTGTTTATAGAATTTTCTTCAGTATTTATACACATTAAAATAAAATCAAAACTATATATTAACATTGAATTAATAAATATTAATTCGATAGAGGTGACTTGGGATATAAATTAATTAATTTGTTATTTTTGGTTTATAAATCCAATTGTTTAAGACCAGACAAGTCAGTAATTTTGTTAACAAGATGGATAGTTTTGGGATTATTAATACGAGATGCCTGCAAACATTAGCTTGGAAACGTTTTAAATTAATGCACAAGATACAATGCATTCCTCTTTCGAAGATGCAAAATACAGCTGTATTTTGTGTTTACACTATACACAAATAATCCCATAATCACCTCGGATCCTGCGGTAGCGTGAGCAGTGTTTTCCTCTGCCACCCTGGCTGGGTATCACTCTCACAGAATCCATGAAATCCTATGGACCCGTGTGGTTAAGGCAGGAGTCTGCAGACTTCTTTTAACCCCTTTAATGCTGAGCCATTTCACGTCTTAAAAAAACCCCACATTTTTATTTTTAGTATTGTTATTCTTTTTTCTTTACTTTAAACATGGTCATGTGTGATACCATTGGAAAGGCCATGCTCTGGCCTTTCTAATGATACCAAACATGACCCTGCTAGCTGAACACAGTCGGGAGAAATCCAGGTTCAAATGAACCCCCATCTCCACCCCTATCTTTCCTTAGGAGTCAACGAGGACATTCCCCACACGTTCTCAGCAGTGAAAGGGTTAAAGAGGCAAAACCTCATCAAGCTTACAACAGGAGTCAAAAAACACCCCCCACCCTGATTTTGGAACTACATCTCCCATGATACTCCTCACTCATTAGTTGTGCTTGACTCATGGGACATGCTGTTCTAAAGCAAGTAGAAGGCCAAGGTTGCCAACCATTGCCTGTGAACAGACTTAACAGCACGGCTTGTATCTCCTGTGTCACGGACAGCTTACTTTTTTTCTGGACGGACAGGGAATGAAGCCTGACTTTTAACTCTGCAAAAAAAATAATATATATATTACAACTTTAATAATAATAATAATAAAAAAAGCGTTGTATTATTTTAACGGTATTGCTGCATTATTTGCTAAAGTTTGTCTAATAAAGACGTGTTTTCTGGTTTTAAGCGCGGTGGGGGGTAGCCCTCCCAGCGCGGTGACACGGGAGAGACGCTGGCATTAAAGCGCGCCTCCGCCATGTTGGACCCAGTCCCCTCAGCTTCACTGCGCCTTCTTTGTTGCAGAAGGAAGGACCAACGGAAAAAAAAAAGAAGAAGGGAAGAAACTGCGCGCTTTTTCTCTCCGCCTCAACCCCGCCCACCACACCTTCCCATTGGCCGCCTCCCACGCCACGTGACGTACAGCAACCAGCCACCTGCCTTCGCGCGGTTATTCGAACCCTTCTACCCTCCTATTTTCAAAATTAATAAACATACACGGGTCTCCTTGCGCCAGCTTTAAAGTAGTCCGTCTCGTATACCGTTCGCCTCCCCCCCTTCAAACTATTTCATGAAGAACGAGTTTAAGACCGGGGCTTCCCTACAACAGCAAAAAAAAAGGGGAAAGTGGATAAGGTGAGGCTGCGCTCCGTGTTAGCGGTGTGTACGTTATCGAAGGCGCGGAGGGATACGGGGAGTCCGTGTTGCCTGGTTGTTGTGCAGCTGGCTCGTGGAGTCTCCTCAGCGAGTTGGCGGCGGCTATGGTCGCGCGTGCGCACTGGGGTAGCTCACTCTTCTGGCGCCGAGCTCCTGTGTAACGGACGGGGAGCGGGGGGGTCCATAGCGCCGCTGGGTGGGCGACGGAGTGCGCCGAGGTCCGTCCTGTCTGTCCGTTAATGGAATAAGGGAAGGAACCCCACGCCGCCCTGCGTTAGGTGAGTGGCCGCCGTGCCGTCTCCTGCCTTTCTCTCTGTCCCCGGCGCCTGTTCTGCTGAGGCGATCTCTGCCTCATTTTCCTCGTCGTCAAAGCCCGCCAATTTCTGTCTCGGGCTTTGCTTGGCCTGGCCGCCCTCGCAGCCCCGGCTCCCCCCTCCGTGCGTGTAGTTCTGTCAGAAAGAGCCTCTCTTGTTTTTATTTTCTCCTCCACGCTGGACACTGCCTCCTTTTAACTCCTCACTCTCCCCTGGCGGCTGCTGGGAGACTTTAACCCACCTCAGCCTGGGCTTCCTACTGCCTCCAGAGGCCTATTTGTTGCGTTTTACGTGTCATTAATTTCCATTTTAAAGTGCCTTCTCATGGCGTGCTGGCAGTTTAATTAAAAGCTCCCTCCCGCTCCTCTCTGTGTCAGCCTAGCTCGTGTGATCCAAATATTTACTCCTCCGAATCAGAGGCTCTGCAGCCTTGGCATTACAGATGTTTTGGAACTACATCTCCCATGATGCTCAGCCAACCTAATGAGTGGGTATCATGGGAGGTGTAGTCCCAAAACCTCTGGACTGAATCATGTGTTTTTAGGCATCTGGTCTAAAGCGGGGATTGACAGACGATCACAGGACCCAGGTACACGCTTTTATGAGAAGCATGGCTGAAAGTGATGGGGTTTCTTTGATACATATGGCTTGATTTACCTGGCCCTGGGTAATGCCCCTATGAAGTGCCAGCTTCTGTTATGAGATGAACCCAGGTGTCCCATTGTCTCCCTCCAGTGGCTTGATGGCAACTTTATTATTTTCTTACATTGTATCGCAGTTCTGTTAACTTTTGCAGTGATCAGCACCTTTTAGGACACCCACTGCCAGGGTTGTCAAAGATGTTACTGAACTACAACTCCCATCCGTAGCCCATCTAGATTAGGGCTGTCAAACACATGGCCCTCCTAGATGTTGATGGCTACAATTCCCGGAATTCAGAGTCCAATGAATGGCTAGGGAGTTAAATGAGTTGCAGTTCAGAAACAGCTGCGGGGCTGGAGTTTGACAGCACTGATCTAGATTGTAAATTTTCATGGGAAATCCATCTCTTTTGTTTTTGGTTTGTCTCTTGTACCAGTCTTTTTAACTGTATCAAGCACAGCACTGAGGAATGTGTTGGCGCTTTATAAATAAAGCATAATGGTAAGGTTTCGGGAGCCTTGCAGCATTTTATTCCTCGGAATGTGTGCATCTGTAGAATAATACATACTATCTCAAACCAGAGGTATAATTCTAGGAGTTGGTGGCTACCAGGCTATGGTCTTGTATAAAACTTAAATCTAAATTCAAAGCATAGTATTCACTTGTAATGGACCAACATATCCTGCAGCACGGTATATGTGTTGCAGTACGTTAGGTAACGATGCAGTAGAGAATCCTGCTTATTTTTTTTTTCCACACTTCAATATTCCACTTGGTTTTGATATTGTCAAGAGGTGTAAATTAAAGGAACACTCGAAGCTAAAACCCCCCCTTTTTTTAAAATTATATTATACCTATTGCCCTACCTAGTTATTCTGTATTTTTTTTTTTTCTTCAATGTAATACGGTTTTACCCTAAAAACCACTTGTTTCCAATGGCGTTTTTTTTTATTATACTCTCCTCCCTCCTCTTCCGCTCCCGTCCTGTTAAATCTTCAACTTGGCTAATGGTTTACGTGAGAAGCGCGCATGCTCGCCTCTCACGTAAACCAGCCAGTCAGCAGGCTTCCTCTCGGCTCCATCTTCTTTGATTAGTGTTATGCGCAAGAGGATGCGCGCAACACTAATCTCAGCCGCTGTCGCCAGCTACTGCGGCGAGTTGGAGACGTCACCGCGCTGAAAGCGCAATGACGTCTCCTACTCGGCAATAGTCTGCAGAAGCGGGAAATACGAATCCTGCTCTGCTGACTGACAGCTGGGAGGGCGGAGTAAAGTCCTCCGTGTCTCTCGGCTGTTTCAGCCGATCGGCTGAGCGGAGGGGGCAGCGGAGGAAAAGGGCATACTTAGGACATCATGACCACCTAAAAAAGCTTAGGTGGTCATGTTGCCTAGAGTATCCCTTTAATGACTTTCAGAGTTAATGTGCACAATGCATGGGTGAACAACCTTTGCCCTCCAGATGTTCTGAAACTATATCTCCCATGATACTCAGGTACTCATTAGGCAGAGCCTCATGGGAAATATATTTCCTGGAATGCCAAGGTTGCCTAACACTGGTTTAATGCATCTCTCAGCGTGCCTTTTTAATGTGTTTTTTGTCACCCAAGTTTAGCTGTTGAGCCTGTGTTCTGGGTATCATGTGCTCAGTAACCATCCTCCCAGAGCTTATTATACATGTCTCTCCACCATAAGTACATTAGCATCTTTGGACAGTCCCGAGTAATCCCTCGTCCCTCAAAATGGTGCATTTTAGTGACAAGGTTTAATAGATGCTCTTTTGCCCATGCTTTACTAGATGCTCTTATGCTACCCATGTGGCACATGGCAGTCTTCATTGTGCAATTGCAAATATAGTAATTATTATGCATTGCAAACATCTCTTCAATAAGAGCATTCATTAAAAATAATTACTAAATGTGCTTTCCAACACTTGACAACCAAAACACCCATGTCAATATATTTTCCTTTAATTATACTGCTCTTTTGGCATATTACCGTTTAGTATTTCCCAGAACATCTAATCAAAAGGAAATAATTTACTCAGCTGTCTGTCTTAATACAGTGTGCAGGTGGGTAAGATGAGCAATGTTGCTTCTATCATTAAGATGTATGAGTGGTGCATCCTGTTGGGTATAGTCTATGGCTGCGGTCACATGAGCGTACTGAGTGCGTCCGTGTGACCACACTTCCCAGCTTTGTGACGGATCGACGGGGTAGCATACGCACAAATTTCAGAAGGCTCTCCCAGTCAAAAAGCGAACAGACACTGACGGGGCTACAAAGCGCGATCCTCCATAGGAGGATCTTGCGTTGTAGTGCCGAGTGCGCACTAACTGCTCACCGAGGTTGTCCACACGGGCATCAGAGTGGAAGGAATTTCCACTCTCAAGGACGTTCTTTCCGCTCTGAAAAACGCTTAGGCTAGGTTCACACCTAGATGTTTTTTCAAACCTGCGCAATACGTGCGTTTTTTTTACGCAAGTTCGCTCATGAAAAAACGCACATTGCAGCGCAATCGCGGCTATGTCTATGGCTGCGAACGCGCTGCTATGCGCACCAAAGAAGCTCCCGGACTTCTTTTGGGCGCAGGGCGTTTTAAAACGAGTTCCTGCGCGCTTTAAAACGCATAGGTGTGAACGGGTCCCATAGGAAAGCCTGGGATTTCCCCGTTCATGCGTTTTAAAGTGCACAGGAACGCGCTTTAAAACGTTTAGGTGTGAACAGGGCCTAAACTGTGTGTGCTCACAGCCTAAGCCGCCGTTTGTTTTTCACGTATTTAGAAGTGGTCTACGCATGGAGTTTGTAACTTGGTGTACAATACCCAATTGTACCAGTGATAGTTTTTATGGACCACTATATCTTTGCCAGTCCACCACGTTTTACTGTAGTATCTAAAGATCACTTGGCCCATGGCCCTATTGGCTATGTATTTGTGCTCGATACACCAGCAGATGGAGTCTCCCAGTTTGCATGTCCTTTGCTTACTGATGTGGTTGCTGCTGTATGGCGGTAGTTCCATTTCGGGTGCAGCTTTTTGAGGGAAAATGTAAATTCTGATAAAACTACACTGACTCAGCCTTTTGTCACATTAGGCTGACTGCATAACTACACAATATTCTAGTATAGCTATGTAAATATCCATTCAATATGCATCCTCGTGGTTTCTGAGCCTGTGAATATTGTTGTTTCCCCTCTCTATCGCTGGATTGCCATCTCTAGCTTGCACTCTGTTAATGTATCTGAGTGACAAAAACAGGTGCCAGACAGAAAAAAAAACACGTTTGGAATATTTACAGCCTCCTACACCATTTATGCCTTGATTCATTGTTCATATTAGTTATTATTAGTACTTATTGCCTGTGACCTGTGGTTAACCCTTTTTATTGTTTTTGTGACCATGGACATGTATCACTGGGCATTTTACTGCTCCTTCCGATGAATGAGGATGTAGTTCATGGAAGCCACAGACTGCTGTAATTTGTCTTTAGGCTTCTAGATTAATGGATTATTTTACGCAAGTCAGACTACAGAATTTTGAGTATCTGGCCCCTATGCTTGACCTCTGTATTCTTGCTTTTAGTTTGTTGTGGGGGTGCTGGCATTCTGTATTTGCTTAAAGTCAAAACATTGTCAAATGCAGATGGCAATTCCAGCAGCCACTGGTTTATCTATAGGGACTACATTTTCCCCTTAGTTTCCTAAATCGAAATAGTAAAGTCACGTGTCCAGCTACCTACTTGGTGACACTTAAGTTAAGTTTTAATATTGATTTCCGGACCCCAGAGTTGGAGACAAAAGATTGTGCTCTTATTCTAAAACAAACCGGCAATTTTTTTTTTATGTCCTCTGGATCACCTATTTTCAACACGAGTATTTAATGTAAAAGGATGGCTATACCAAACAATAGTAGAAAATATATATAATTATTCAGTGTATAAAGTGTAAAGTCCTCTCAAGATTCATCGACTCTCAAAAAGAAGGAAGAAGCAGGTAAGTAGATATACAAAACATATCAATAAACAAAGAAGTATAAAACAGACAAACAGTACAAACAGATCCCGGGGCAAATAAACCACCATTGGCAAGTTAAAAAAAACAAAACACACAAATCAACATATGGCGGGACAGGCGCTTCCTTCACAATGACAGGGATGTCCTCACTTAAATGACAGTTCTCCCCTCTGTTGGATGAGTGTAAACCTCAAACAGAACAGAAAACAAAAATAATGGTGCAGTATGTCAAGGCAGTATACTATTAAAATAAAGATAGGAGGATTGCACTCACATGGTGTGGTGTCTTAGTATCAGACACTAGATGTTTATAGCGGCTGGCAGAATTATGGAAGGAACGCCAGACTTCCCTTGGTGGTGCTCCAACGTCTGTGGTGGTCCTCCAATCTTTGGGTACTCCAAGAGCCTTGATGTTGTTTCAGTATCCGTTCCCCTGATCCTCAGCAGCGGTGTAGATCACAATCATGTGGGGTACAGCAGCCAGGAAACAGGAAGAATAGGGACAGCAAGCAAGGTATAATGGGATTTATTGGTATAAAATAATTAAAATAATCTTGGTACATCCAAACGCGTTTCGCGGTATGAAGCCGCTTCCTCAGTAGATGTCAATGATTGTGATCTACACCGCTGCTGAGGATCAGGGGAACGGATACTGAAACAACATCAAGGCTCTTGGAGTACCCAAAGATTGGAGGACCACCACAGACGTTGGAGCACCACCAAGGGAAGTCTGGCGTTCCTTCCATAATTCTGCCAGCCGCTATAAACATCTGGTGTCTGATACTAAGACACCACACCATGTGAGTGCAATCCTCTTATCTTTATTTTAATAGTATACTGCCTTGACATACTGCACCATTATTTTTGTTTTCTGTTCTGTTTGAGGTTTACACTCATCCAACAGAGGGGAGAACTGTCATTTAAGTGAGGACATCCCTGTCATTGTGAAGGAAGCGCCTGTCCCGCCACATTTTTTCTCTATTTATGCTTCTAACTGGGTTCTAGGGATAAGCCCGAGTGAACGGACAAGCTGCTGATTTACTGTGAGAAACATTGACAATTTCCAGTTTTATTGCTGCTTTTTTTTTTTCCCTGCTCTTAAAGGTCTTGAGGGGTTAATTAACCCTCAACACATGAACAATTGTGAAAGGAACCACTAGGTGGCGCCCAGAACACAGATTCTTCTGTTACAAATCAACATATGTCATAAATATACTTCCCAATCCTCATTATAGGTATCAGGAGCAGCACCAATATTAAGAGTAAAGCCGTCTAATGAGCAAAAGCACCACGGTACCCAAAGTTTCGACAGGAAATGCCTTAGCCATGGGTTACCTATGACTAAGGCATTTCCTGGCGAAACATTGGGTACCTAGGTGCTTTTGCTTGTTATGTGGCTTTACTCTTAATATTGGTACTATTCTTTGGTGCAGCCTTCCTTTTACATCGTATACTGTTTATAATTGGGATACTGAAGGAGTCCTGTTTTGGATGTGCACCCACTTTTCAGTGTGCTGGATACTCCTTTAGGTTTGATATATTGACAACATAAGTATTCAAACATGTCACAGCTAAATATTGTTAATGTTTTAGTACAAAATAATTGAGTTCCCTGCTCAAACATGCTTGCAATCTCTAGTAGCTGTAGTGTTAAAGTGTGGGGACATTCTGTACCCTTTTTATTTTTTTTCTGGGATGCACCGATACCACTTTTTTAAGACCGAGTACCGATACTTTTTAAAAAGTACTTACAGAGTACCGATACTTTTATTTTAGGTCATGTGACCACTTTCCAATAAGAACAGACCTCATATAAAAATGCCCCCAGCTCACATGTATATATCCCTACATATACAGAATGCCCCCAGCTCACATGGAGATTGCCCCCATCGAACGCTGGGGAAGCTGGCCACCTGCTTCCAAAGGTCCGGTCGCGCTGCTGTGGGGCGATCACGTGGCTGCCAGCGCTTCTGTGACGCTGCCTCCAGCAGCCTCTCGGCTGGAGAAGCGCCGGCGGCCACGTGATCGTTCCACAGCAGCGCGACCAGACCTTTTGGAAGGGGTGAGTACTGCAGCCGCCGGAGGGGAACGCTGGCCGCGTGCTTTTCATGCACGCGGCCAGCTTCCCCAGCCCCGCGGATACCGGCAAGTCGGCCCAGTGCTGGCTTCCGGTATCGGGGGTGTATCGGGCCATTTGCACGAGTACTAAGTACTCGTCCAAACGACAGTATCGATACCGATACTAGTATCGGTGCATCCCTACATTTTTTGTTAAAATCTGCAAAATTTAGTAATTTTCTAGGTGGTAACTTGGGCAAGGAATATGGCATTGATTTTCCAGACAGATAAGTTATGAAATTGCTAAAGGAGTTATTAACTGCAGCAAGCCTGTTGCTGGCCACCGTCACACTGCAATGTGGCTGAGCAGTGCTACCATGGGAGCATAAGGTGATTTGTGCCCTTCATTATGAATTTGTTCCTTTTCACATCAGCCAGCTGGTGGGAAGTGTCCTAGCAGGGCAAACAGGAATTAATATTTCCATTACTAGTATATACAGTGGATGTACTGGGCGTGATGATGGCATTACTTACATGATTTTAGTGATCATCCCAGTTTTCTTTGCATATGAATTGGTGTCTACATTATGCACATTACTTTGTCTCCACCATCTCCTTGCTGATATCCAGACACAACCACGATCTGCTTCAATTTTTATTTCTAGAATTTGAAACTACGCTACTGTTGGACACTTCAAGGTGCAGTATGCCTGGAGGAATCCGTTTGGCCATTTTACAGATTATAAAAACAAACATGGCAAGCAACTATGCAGTCTGAATGTGTTCTTTGTAACATTGTAATGTAACTGCCCTGACAAGGGCTACATGTATATATTTTCTCCTATACTGTACATTTCTTCCTAATAAATTAACAATATATGCATAAGTACAAAAAAAGATATACAGTAGCACAGAAAATGGGAATAACGTATCGCTCAACACCAAAAAAGTTGTACCCCCTCAGATTCATGCATAAAAACATACATCTACAATAGTCCATAGGTGAAGCGCTACTGGCCAGTCTTCTAATAGCCTTAATCCCTCTCAAACCAGGATACGTGATTCATTGCCTACAACTGGGCTCAAGATGTAATGCATTTTGACCCGTGAAGGTGATTTACCCCCCCCCCCCCCTCTTTCAGGATATGCTTCTAAGTGGACACCACCAACTGATGAAGCCATATGTTCGTGGTAAAACGCATCTTGGTGTATTTCGTTTTTTTATTCTGTAACAAAGTTTATTTTTTTACTATATTCTGTGTTCCTGGTATATCTGGAGGAGGTGGCTGAGAGTGATGGGAGGTCCAGTGCTCCTCCAAGTCACTGACTTGTAAGAGGGTGCCAGTTTTGTCCACTTTACCATGTGAGTAGCTTATTTATATTCTTTGCACTCTTTCTGCATTAAGGCTGCTGCACTATGTTTTACTGTTTGAGGGGCTGCTGTGTGCACCTCTTAGAAGCATATCCTGAAAGAAGGGGGGGATCACCTTCACGATTTCAAAAGTGTTACATCTTGACCCCGGTTGTAGTAGGCCCTGAATCACTTATCCTGGCTTGAGAAGGATTAAGGATATTGAAAGCCTGTGACCAGTAGCGCTCCACCTATTGGCTATTGTATTCCTAATAAATAAACAGAGGTGCAGTAATTCAAAATTATGCACAGATTTTATCTGGAATAACGATCCAAACATTCACACAAGTACTGCATATATAAATATGGAGATTTTCAGAGATGCTGTAATTTAGTGCAGTGTTGAATATGCTTGTTATGGTTTTAGGCTGGGGTCAGAAGAGCACACTATGTGCGCCCTTACTGACATGCCACCTGGCATCCGTCACCACGTTGTGACGCTTCGACGGAGCCGGCCACACACTGTTGCGCATGCACATATTGTGTGCGCTAAAGTGGATGTTCTGAAAGCCTCCCGGTCGAAGTGCTAAAATGCGCGTTCGGGGATGCAAAGCACAATCCTCCCATAGGAGGACCGAGCCTTGCTGAGCGCACTAACTGTGCTCATAAAGGTGGCCAGACATGCGTCAGTGGAAGGAACGTACACTCACTGACGTTCCTTCCGCTCTGCATACGCTTGTATGACCCTGGCCCGAGTGGGGAGATGATTTATAGAGCGATTTAGTTTGTCTCTTTCAGTTTCTTTCAATTACTTACACTTCTGAAAAGGTAATATCCTCCTGAAAGGTGTCCTCAAATAGTGAAATTCCTTAAAGTTGGTTTACCTTTTTCTTTTCATGTGATTTACAGCAGCGTCTTAAGGTTAGCTGGTAAAACTGACTTCTTAATTTTGATCTTTTCAGGTAAGAATAAGTTGAAGATGCCTCGTTTTGGGGAAATTATTGTCATTAAAAGAAATGGTTCTGACGGAACTCATTTTCCATTGACCGCGACTACCTGCTTGTTCGGAAGGTACGTATGTTTTGGGAATTTCTTTTATTTTAAAACCCAAAGGCTGGTTTTACTTGTGTGTAATGTGATTTCTTACTGTAAACAATCTATTAAAGACACTTTTTTTTTTTCCTTCTGCTATGACAGTGTGTTTATATATTTCTGGTGCCACACTGAACATAAGGAGTTAATATACATCCATTGTGTGTCGCAGTTGCGTTATTATGCTAATATTGCAACTAGGGACAGATTATCGACTTTGTTGATTATCGGAAGCCGATGTTTGGCAAATTAACGATAATCAACATCATCCTTTTTATTTGCCAATAATTGACCAAGGTGTCTCGCTGTGACATACAAAGTCCAGCTGATGTGGATCTTTTCCTACAGCAGGCAGACATCTTGGATATCGGCCCCCGCTGTGGGACTTCCCCCTACTCTCTTACAGTTTTGCACATGAGAGCGATGAAAACAAGAATTTAGTTTTCCTTTCATCAGGTAGGGAATTCCCTATACAGGAGATGCAGGGGTCTTTTGGACTGCATGTCCTACTGCAGGAGTCGGCGATCATAGCCTCCAAATATTTTGGAACTACATTTCCCATGGGGCTCTTGCAAGCTGAGCATCTTGGTGGATTAAGTTCTAAAAAATCTGGAGGTCCAAGGTTGCTGACCCCTTACCTACAGTGTCAAATGAATAATTATTGCAAAGGCCATAGTCTGGACATGGCCATGTTGTTTGTAAATATAGAAGCTTAAATAAAAATATTTTTTTATTACATTGAATTAATGAAATGGTCATGGTGCAATATTTACAATTTTATTAAATGCAATCAGTTAATGGCATAATGTCAGATGTATTGTTTTTCCAGAACTTTAAATATAAAGATATTGACTATCAGCCAGAAAGGCTGCTGATTATCATCATCTGCTCTGAAAAAATCTGTCTATCCCTAGTTGCAACTCAAATGCCAGCATTTCAGAAATGTGGCCGGGAAAGCTTCACAGTTCAGTTTCTCCTGCTTGTCAGATTTAACTTTTGAGAAATGCTGTAGATTTTTTTTTTTTTTTTTGCTGTTTGACAAACTCTGGTGGTATCTTTAATATTTCATAGTATTTTATAATCGGTTATTCAAGATCATAGCAATTTTGGCTAAATGTTCCTCCTGCATAGTACAGTCTTGTGCAAGTGTATGTTATAAAACTGGTATCAGTGCTGTTAATTCACGCAGCTTACTATCTTCATACCCGATGTCCCATTTATTTATGATTTACGTATTCCATTAGTAAATTCAGAAATTAAAGGTAAAGAGAGGCTCCAAAATGAGCACATGTCTGGATAAGACTGTCCATGGTTGAGACAGATTTTTTTTTTTTCAAGTGCAGATTTTTTCAGAATTTTAAAGTAACGGTGATCCAGGAAGATCTGGTTTTGATTTTCATTTTTAGCAAATTTTAAAACCTTGAATTTACAACTTTATTCTTGGGGCAACCTCGCACACAGTGAGGAAAAGCAGGGGGGGTTGTGAGGGTCCTGAGAACTAGCAACAGCACTAGTGGCCTGCTCTATGGTGGGGGCCCGCTCAGGTCTCACAAGGTTTTAGCCTGTTTGTGCCATTACAGGAATGAATGCTCCATATGCAAATCAGCCTGCTCTTACCCAAAAAGGGTGGCCAGAGCCGATTGACACCCCTCTAGGCACACCAAGCAAGGGGTCCATGTCTGGATAACACTGTAGACTAATAGTGAGGAAAGGAGGGGGGGTTTGTGAGGGTCCTGAGAACGAGCAACTCTTTTATTCACAAGTATACAGGGTAATCCAGATGTGGACCCCTTGCTCGAGGTGCCAAGAGAGGCGTCAGCTATACCCTCCTGACGAGGCCTAACAAGGCCGAACGATCGTCAGGGGTTGCTGCATCTCTCGTGCAGGGCCGATGTCCTTGGCAATCAGTACTGGCCACCCTTTCTGGGTGAGAGCAGGCTGATTTGCATATTGTGCATTCATCCCTGTAATGGCACAATCGGGTAAAAACCCTGGGAGACATGAGCGGGCCCCACCGTAGAGCAGGCCACTAGTGCCACTGCTCGTCCTCAGGCCCCTCACAAACCTCTCTTTTATTAACCCTGCACACAGACAAGTAAAGTTTATTAATGTTTGACAAGGGTACAAGAAAAAAGGGGGCGGGGCACAGAAATATAACACCAACCACACAATGTGTACTCACAAATGAAGCAGAACCAGTATGTCAAGATCAAAACAATGACTGACAATAAACACTCTGCAAGAGTCGTGCGGTCAATCCTCCCCCTTGACAACCCACCCAACCACAAGTCATCCCTACCAAAGACATAATTTACACTGTTTAACAAAGTACAAATCCCACAACTACCATGGGTCCTTCTTAAGGGGTAACAAGTCTAGCAATTGACAAGCCATTCTTCTGTCATAGCCCTGAAATCTTTCGACATGTTTTGAGAGCCGTTTCTGAGCGAGTGCGGTCAGTCTTCTAGTTCTGGGCAATTAACAACATGGCATTAGAGACTATAGAAAATGCCATTCTGGTTTGTTCACGGAAAAGTAGTGGGCCACCCAGTCCTACCAACATATAACCTGGTGTGTTTGTAATTGGCGTCCCAAGTACGTCTGAAGACCGCTCCTTGGTGCCTTCCCAGAAAGAACAAATGGAAGGACAGTACCACCAGATGTACATGTAAACCTGCCGCCGCTCCACAACGCCAACATAACGACTTAGGTGGCGAAGGTTGCTTGGGCACCTATCTGGAGTCCAGTACCATCGATATAGCACTTTGCAGCTCATCTCCAGCAAGGTCAAATTCTAAGTTATTTCCAAATATCTCCGAAATGCCTTTTCCCACTCCCCGGAGTAAATACCTCTCCCAAGATCCCTCTCCCAAAGGCGCTGGTACTTCCTCTCAGGAAGCTCTTGGTCAGAGTAGATTATATAATAACGAAGACTGGGCTTGACAAATTTGCTTTGAATCTAGAAGCCAGCTACAAAAGTTAGGAGCCAACGTTTCAGCGAGGATTCGTCTTTATCAAGGTATACCTTGATAAAGGCGAATCCTCGTTGAAACGTTGGGAACCTTGCATCTGGGAGTTGGTTTGTGCTGACCCAAATTATGATTTTAGCTGCTTCTATTTATTTATCGCTTTGTTAACTGGTGCTTTTTGCTGTTAGGTGTTTTTTTGTTCATGTGGTCTTTTGGCTACTTTTTTTGAGCCTAGAAGTGTAGACTGTTGCTTCTATTATATTATTTGTGTTGTTAACATCTGTACCTTGTGACCTTGTGTCGTTGTGATATTGTTTTTACTTATTTTCTTTGCTCTGTTGTCATTGGACACCCTGTTTACCCACCGCGCGCACACACAAAAACACACATACACACACACACCTCATATATAAATACATACACACACACCTCATATATAAATACATACACACACACACCTCATATATATACACACACACACACACACACACACCTCATATATATAAATACACACACACACACCTCATATATATAAATACACACACACACACCTCATATATATAAATACACACACACACACACCTCATATATATAAATACACACACACACACCTCATATATATAAATACACACACACACACACACCTCATATATATAAATACACACACACACACACACACCTCATATATATAAATACACACACACACACACCTCATATATAAATACACACACACACACCTCATATATAAATACACACACACACACACACACACACACACCCTCATATATATATAAATACACACACACACACACACCTCATATATATAAATACACACACACACACACACACACCTCATATATATAAATACACACACACACACCTCATATATATACACACACACACACACCTCATATATATACACACACACACACACCTCATATATATAAATACACACACCACACACACACACCTCATATATATAAATACACACACACACACACACACCTCATATATTAAATACACACACCACACACCTCATATATATAAATACACACACCACACACCTCATATATATAAATACACACACACACACCTCATATATATAAATACACACACACACACCTCATATATATAAATACACACACACACCTCATATATATAAATACACACACACACACCTCATATATATAAATACACACACACACACCTCATATATATAAATACACACACACACACCTCATATATATATAAATACACACACACACACCTCATATATATAAATACACACACACACACACCTCATATATATAAATACACACACCTCATATATATAATAAATACACACACACACACCTCATATATAAATACATACACACCACACACCTCATATATATAAATACATACACACACACACACCTCATATATATAAATACATACACACACACACACACCCCTCATATATATAAATACATACACACACACACACACCTCATATTTATAAATACATACACACACACACACACCTCATATATACATACACACACTCACTCTCACACACACCTCATATATATAAATACATACTCAGGGCTGGATATATTTACAGTATTTTCTGGTGTATAACACTACTTTTTATACTTAAAAACATCCCCCAAAAATTGGGGGTCGTCTTATACGCGGGATATACAATACAATATGACGAGTATAGCCCAAAACCTATTTTTTAACTGGAAAATTAGGGGGTTGTCTTATACACCCAGTCGTCTTATACTCCAGAAAATACGGTACATTAAATGTAGGAGACAGGAAGAAAACATTGAAGCCAACTAGATGGTTTTAGATGCCAAAGACGGCTTTTAGATTGGTGTAAAATAAACTGGAAATTTAGGAGCCAGGAGTAAAATTATAGGAGCCAGTGGCTACCTGGCTTTGTCAAGCCCTGAACGAAGATCAAGCCACGCAGCGGGCTAGATGAAATTATTACTGCCACTGTTGGCTCCTGTCTAGGGAAGGAGTAATCAAACCATGGCGTTGTAAGTGTAAAGTTGATGGGAAGAAGTGTTATATTAAATTCCCAAATTTTCCTATTCTATATGACGGAAAGTTTGGATTTTAATAAGCACTCGGAGGCGAGTATTTGCATTCTCTTTATTGCACCCACAGCAGCAAAGAAGAGTGATGAAAAACAGAACAAACCCCCCCCCCCCCCCACGTGGGGCACCCTCCCCAGTCCATAGGTCCCGCCGCCAAAGTCCATAAAAGGTCTGTGCTGGAGCTGCCACACCCTCTTTCTTTCAAGCGACTGACGAAATCAACCACGGGATCAGTCAACAGGAACAGTATCCAGGGCGGACAATAATCCAGAACCGGAAGCCCCGATTAAACAAATAAAGAAGCTGTAAGAAGCACAGAACATGATAGCAAACATTAGCGGTGCGAGGGTACCGAGAACCCGTTACCCCCCAGGACCCCATGAGAGGGACCAAAATAACGAAATATGCGCAGCGCATAAAACCTACCAACCCAGCCGGTCAAAATGCACCCCCCCAGGGCGGGAGAGGTGGGAAATACTCGCCTCCGAGTCCTTATTAACCCCTTAGTGACCGGGCGGTTTTACACAAATCCGTCTTTTAGTGACCGCTGCTGTTTTTACGTTTCTGCGCTGTTAGTGTTTAGGTCAAATTTTCCTCTTACTCGTTTATTCGACCCACACATATTATACACCATTTTTTCCGCCATTAAATGGACTTTCTAGAAATACCATTGTTTGCATCATATCGAATAATTTACTATAAAAAAAATATGAAATATGAGGAAAAAAATGGTAAAAACACACTTTTTCGTAATTTAATCCCCAAAATCTACAACCACCCAAAAAGACCCCGGCTAAATAGGTTCAAAATTTTGTTCCGAGACTAGAAATACCCAATTTTTACATGCGTTTGCGTTTTAACCCCTTCACTGCTGAGACAGTTCTCCTATGTGCGCTGCGCTCATTCTGACCATTTTGTGCTAATTATTTTTCGATGATAGCCTAGGTCCTATTTAATTAAACTCCCCCCAGACAAAAAAAACCTTTTTTAAAAAAAAACCATTTTTTAATTTTATTTAATTTTTTTTTTATTTAATTTATTTTTGTAAAAAAAAAAATTAAAACCAAACCTGGTCATGTTTGGTATCATTGGAAATTTCAACATTGGAACAGGCCTTTCAAATGATGTCAACTATGACCATCTAGCTGCCATGGATCGGGAGATAAAGGGATCCTTAGGATCCCCTTATCTCTACATGGCAGCTAGAGGGTTAACTGGCCCACTGACATCCTCACACATATGGTGAGGTTGTCAGTGGGTGGGGGGGACCTGGAGGCTTGGCTGACATCCAAGATGTCAGCCCCCCTCCAGGTTTGAATCGCGTTTTGGCGCTGCAACGTGATCCGGCGGCGAAACTGTTAATGCCATACACCGCTGAAAAGGGGAGGCTCTCCCCTCTCCAGCAGTGCAAACGGCATCTCCCTAGCTTCAATGGTTGGGGAGATAGAGGGCTCCGAATGAGCCCCCCCTCCATTGAAATGCATGGGGACGCCTGCTGATGACGTCACCACGCAGCGTGGCGACGTCATCAGCCTCGCCTGCCCATGTAAATCACATGGGCAGGCTTCCTCCCTGCCAGATCGCCGTGGGATCCAGCGAGGGAGGTGAGTATCGGGCGGGAGGGGGATTAGGCGCCGCTGACGTACCCTGTACGTCCGCGGGTCTAAGGGAGACCCGAGGACAGGACGTACAGGGTACGTCAGCGGCCCTTAAGGGGTTAAAATCCAAACTTTCCGTCCTATAGAATAGGAAAATTTGGAAATTTTAAGGCAGGACGTCGGAGGCTCCTATTTGCATGTTCAACGCATCAGTGCCAGTGACCAATGAGAGACCGGCTGACTTTAAAAAATACAAAACAATACCAGCAGGAATGCTGACAATTGTCAGAGGGGCAAGGACGGAGTGTCCGGTCCGATCAACGAAAAGATACAACTCGGGACACAACCCAAGTAGACGAATAACTCAGAGCCGGGCCGAGAAAGACAAGCACCTTCGAGCAGTCGGCATACCAAGGGATGACTCCCCAGAGGAGAAACATCAAAATCCAAATGACCGGCCAGCAAGGCAGACCCAAAGACGTTAACAGTGCGAGAAACCAAACCTGGGAGGCGCCACCGCATATACTCACAACAGATGCAGAGACGCCTCACTATAGGAAATCAAAGGTGATGGGGGCCCTCACCTCCTCGGCCAACAGGCCATCATCTTGTGGAGCATAAATCTCTAGCGCTCCGTCATCCTCCCCTTGCTCGGGTTCCTCACTTGCCGAGTCAATGGTCGTGGGGAGTCGGCCAGAACCTGGAAGGGTAGGCCTGATCTGAAAGACCGCCACCAAGGCCCCGCGGTCAGGGGCTCTGTACGCGAGGTCACCTCGCCAATCTCAGAGGGCAGAGTATCGGGGATGCCAGCCCCTCTAGGAGGATTATCCACGTGCTCTGGCTTAGCACATGTGTGGAGGGGAATCCCGTTTAGGAGCGGAGGTCATCACCTCCTAGGGAGCTCCGCCCAAAGCGCCCAGCGGGAGTGGGCTCTCATACGAGGATCCGTGTCGGAGGATATGGCCACAGGCAGCAGTGCGGAGCTGCCAGCCCCTCCTGAAGGTGTTAGACCTTGCCATCTGACTTATACCCGCAGCACTTGGCAGGGGTGTATCTGGGGGCCTCACCGTGGTGAGTAACTTGCCCGGGAAGTCATCCGCTCGTAGCGGCAATTCTGTAGTAACATCAGCCATAATGGACGTAAAAAATATCCGGCAAAAGGGGCATGTCAGAGGGGTACAAGCGCGACATGGTGTCGAGCATAACAATCTATGCATGTAGGCCGAAAGTGCGCAAAAAAATAATAATGCGCAAGGTACCCACAGACACGTGAGACCCTGAGAAGCAGCGCGAAAGCGGCTTCCGGTCCACTAGGTAGGACTCATCCCATCAAGGGGTTACCGTGGCAGGTGGGCCTACACCTCAAAGCTCAGTCAAGATATCCAAAACCTCTGATAGCGGTTTGTGCCACAAGTAGTTCTATAGAAAGGAGCACAGTGACATCCTCTAGCTTATAATCAGAATGTTCAATAGAGATATCCTTATATTCTATCAGTATGTTATACAGGGATATCTATATAGTAAATCCATATGTTATACAGGGATATCTATATATTAAATCAGTATGTTATACAGGGATATCTATATATTAAATCAGTATGTTATACAGGGATATCTATATATTAAATCAGTATGTTTTATATAGGGACATCGTTATATGTAATCAGTATATTCTATAGGGACACCTTTATATTAAATCAGTATGTTATATAGTGACATCGTAATAATTAATTAGTATATTAGACAGTGACAACATTATATTTAATCCGTATATTAGATCGGGACATCGTTACATTATCAGTATGTTATATAGTGACATCTTTGTATTTAATCAGTATGTTATATATATGGACACCTTTATTTTATCAGTATGTTATATAGGGACATCAATATATGTTATATAGGGACACCTTTATATTAACGGTGTTCTATTAGGGACACCTTTATATTATCCGTATGTTATATAGGGACACCTTTTATATTATATATCAGTATGTTATACAAGGACACCTTTATTTTATCAGTATGTTCTATTAGGGACATCTTTGTATTTATCAGTTATCAGTACGTTAAATAGGGACACCTATATATTTAATCAGTGTTATATATACAGGGAGATCTTTATAGTTAATCAGTGTTATACAGGGAGATCTTTATATTTAATCAGTGTTATTATTCTGACTCCGATCGTTGTATAGCGATTTATCCCTTGCAGAGACCTCTATGCCTGGCCTGTATAAGTAGATGCAATCACTGAGGACAATCCTTATCAGATAGCTGAACTCACCAAAACACTGTTTCTTTCCACGACTTGCTTTATTCCATATATCAGGTTACAGCAGATCACAGGATACAGCAGATAATGGAATGAGATGTTTTATGCGGTCAAAAGATGACTGTCCTAGCTTGCAGATGAATAGACATATGCTGCTAGATAACTACACCATGCTACAGCTCTTACAAGAAAGAAGGGTGGAACTTCACACACACACAGGAAGCGCATCATCATAAAGCGAGGGAAAAAGAGAAGGCATGTACAATACAGAAAGACCACTAGGTGGCAGCATAAGGACTATCTATACAGTGTAAATCCCCATCTAAATGAATAACTGTAACAGCACACTCCCCGTCTGGCATTGAAAATGTCACCTATATAAATATCGTAACGGTAGTTATGCAAGCGCAAATAACGACCGTGTAATTTGCTAGATGTCTTGAAGACCTAAGTAAGTTCAGTCTCCAAGCGGTAAGAGCAAAACAAGTTCCGTGATAGGTCTGATAAAAGTCTTTACAGTTCCTTGTCTTGCGACCGTCACCTCCACCTTACGTACCTTACCATCATCGCTAGAGATGCTCTTTTTAATAAGTCCCATAGGCCACTCTATCCTTTCGGCTTGCTGGTCCTTGAGGAGAACGAGATCTCCAACTTGAACGTTCGGGTTCAGGCGTTGCCATTTCCTGCGTCCTTGCAGAGTGGAAAGATACTCCATCTTCCAACGATTCCAGAAGCAGTTGGCAAGGTGTTGTACTCGCTTCCACTGGTTGTAGCACATTTTTCCTGCTTTAAAGTTTCCAGGTGGAACAGGAACCAGTCCCGAGTTTCTGGGTAAGAAGAGTAGCTGGAGTAAGGATGGTTGGGTTCTCTGGATCTGTAGACACAGGAACAAGTCGTCTAGAATTGATTATGGCAGATGCTTCTCGCGATGGTGCGTACAAGCATTGTCCAGTTGGAGAAATTTTCAAAGCGTTGATAGCCCAAGACGAGTCTTTGTGCAGTTCTGGTGACAAGAGTTTTAACTTCAGGACGAATATCTGGATCTTCGTCACTATTTTGTAGATCAAAGACGTCAGCTGTTGTTTCTTCTGGATGATCCAGCAGGAATTCCGGACCTTGTGGTAGGCGACAGCTGCTATGGCGTCAGAAGATGCATCTGAGAAGATGTGAAGTTCCTTTCTCTGACTTGTAGCAAGAGAAGCTGAAGTGTAGCAGCGTGTGGCGACTGGCAGCCTTCCGAACCTCATGAGTACACCTACGAGGTTGTTGGTCAGGTTAGGACCAGTGAGAAGAACATCGTTCAGGGATATGCCTTGGTGCTTGGCACTGGAGTCAAATACTACCCTGATTTGTTTTGGCTTACGTGGATGATACACTCCAAAGAAAGGCAGGTACCAGCACTCCTCATGTTCTCGAAGAGGTGGAGCTGGCTCAGCGTGATTATTGTCAAAGATCCTTTTCATAAAGGCGATGAAATGGTCCTTCATTTCAGGTCTGTTCTTTAGTGTTCGTTGTAGTGACTTGACTCTGGATAAAGCCTGTTCACGATTGTTTGGGAGTTTGACCCTTGCAGCACGAAGAGGTAATGGTGCTACCCAGCTGTTAGACTCATTCTTGAAGAATTCTTTGTCCATTACTTTGATAAATTCTCTGTCTTCAACTGACAAAGCTGTTGTCATCACTTGTAGTACAAAACACTGTGGTACCTAGGTTGTCAGAGGATAGGGGTGACGTCGGACACGCAGATGATGTCAAGAGGCTTCTCCTTTACGTCATAATGGTGAGGACACGGTTTGAAGTGGGATACACGTCCGTTTCCGAACACGTGAGTTTTGAAGGAGTGGATCTCGGATGACGTGTGCATTTTATCCAAGCATACATTGCCCACTATTACCCAGCCCAGGTCAAGTCTTTGTGCATAAGGGGCATCGTCTGGTCCGTCGCACTGTTCGCGTACTTTATGTACTCTGAGAATGTCTCTTCCTAGCAGGACCAAGATTTCAGCATTCATGTCCATTACTGGAATCTCATCTACAAGATGCCTTAAGTGCGGATGGTGATATGCAGCCTCTGGAGTAGGAATCTCTTCCCTTTCGTCTGGTATCTGGTCACATTCAACTAATGTTGGTAGGAGTATTCCCTCTCTTCCCTTGACGTGAGAGACCATAAACCTGTTGGCCCTTCTGCCGAAAGTCTCTACGCGACCAGAACAGGTTCTGAGAGTATACGGTGTTGCATGTCCCTTTTATGCCGAAGATCTCAAAGAATTTAGGCTTAACAAGCGATCTGTTGCTCTGTTAATCTAATATGGCATACATCTTCGTGGCTTTCTCAGGTTGACCCTCTGGGTATATCTTGACTAGGCATACCTTGGCACAGCATTTGTAATCTACGCCTTCTCCACAGACTTCCGTGCATGAAGAAGAAATATTCCCTATAGCTGGAGCATTACCTTGTTGCTCCCCGCCATGATTTGAGACAGGTGCAGAGGTAGATAGCTGCTGTGGGTTGTCTGGAAGTGGAGTGGGGTGCATAGCTGTAACATGTCTGTCGCTGCTACATTCTGTGCACTTGATGACAACTTTACAGTCTTTAGCAAAATGTCCGTAAGAGGCACAACACCTGTAGCATACCCCAAGTTTTTGAAGAATCTCCCTGCGCTCTTGTAAAGTCTTTGCCCTAAGGCCACGACATTTCTTTAAAGGGTGAGGCTTCTTGTGAATAGGGCACTGACGATTAGGGTCTTTATCGCTATCACCCGAATCCCTCTGGTTTGCACGAGAGGACACGGGTGGTGAGATGTCTGTCCTTTTAACAGATATTGTTCTATTAAAGTCTCTACGTGTAGCCGCTGTGTTATCATACCTTGATGAGGATGCTGGTGATGGTGATGAAGCTGGCAAGTTGGTTTCGCTGAAGCTGGGATCGTTTCTTGTCCAGGCTTGTTCACTGATGAACCTGCAAAAATATGAGAATGGAGGGAAGGATACGTTATAGTCTCTTTTGTATCTTGAGCCGTGTTGCGCCCATTTCTCTTGCAGGCCGTATGGCAGTTTAGACGCCACTGGATTGACACCATGAGCAGTGTCCAGGAAGCTTAGTCCAGGTAGACGTGGGTCTGTCTTTGCTAACTCTAGCTCCATGAGGAGATCACTCAGTTCTTGGAGCTTGCGATAGTCTTTGTTACCCATTTTTGGGGCTGCCATAAGCTTGCTCAAGTCTTGCCCACGCAGCAACGAGACCTGCATCCAGGTGGTCAACATGTACTGTTCTCAGTCTTTTAACACGATCTGTGGATTCTGGCCCCAGCCACTTTATGAGCAAATCAAGTTCCTCCTTGGTAGTAAGGTTCAGATCAGCAATAGCAGCCTTGAAGGTTGATCTCCAGGCCCTGTAGCTCTCTGGACAGTCGTCAAACCTTGAGAGGCTTGTGTTAATGAGCTCTCGGCGTATCATATATCTGGCGAAGTCAGTCAAGTCTGATCTCTCACTCTTTGGTGCCAAAGTAACTTGAGGATCCGCTTGGGTGTTAAAGTTCTCTGGTGATGAAGGGTGAGGTTTACCAGGATAAAATGACGTTGCAAGAACGTTTAACTTTGGTGTAGTCTCTAAGGCTTCTGCTGGCTGCGGCTTGAACTGCGGCTTGTCACTGGGATTCACCTTGCTGGCAGACTGAGTTGATGTGATTTGCTGCGTAGATGTTCTTGTGTTGTGGACTGGAAGAGGCTCAGGCATTTGGAGCTGAGAGCTCTCTGCGTTGAGAGTCAGAACAGTGTTGGAAGGAGGTACAGGAGATGACTGTGTATTGTTGCAAATGTTATGCTTTAACAAGTATTCACTAATGCGTTCGACTGGGTCTTCCAGTTCTGCTGGGATAGGGCAGTCTGCATTAGTACTTTGTCCCATTGCTTCTTCGAGGACCTTCAGCCTCGCTACGGCAGCTGCTTCCTCCTTTTCCATTTGCAGAATCTTGATTTGGGATTCCGTCTCTGCTTGGCGGGCTTCTAACTCTGCTTGTTTTTTAGCAAAGGAGCTTTGCACTTTCTTTGACTCTGCTTCAGCGCGGGCCTCTATTAGCTTGTCGCTTAATGTTGAATGTCTGGAGCGAGAGGACCTAGAAGAATGTGCAGTGTGCTTGGTTGATGTGGATCTGTGCGATCTGGTCTCTTGCAGTTGAGCAATGCGGAGTTCTGCCCTTTCTTTGGCAACTTGCACTAGGAGGTCTCTTTGTTGGTTTAGTGCATCAGTCTTGATCAATTCTGCTGAAAAGTCTTTCATATTAGAGTCCTGCAAGAATTCTGTGTATTTTTCTGACAGCCTCTGGTAACGTTTATATGCAGCAGACAAACGATCTATAGAGTCTCTTAATTCAGCTGGGTGATTGTTAAAGTGTGGTAAAACTGACATGCATTGTGAAGTTCTGTCCCACAGGTTTGACAGATTGCTGGAGATCTCATCTCTAGTGTATTCATAGTTTTCTCTGAGTTTCTGTGTCGGTTTTATTGTGCGTTTGGGTTTTACACTCTGTTCGGCAAACTCTGCAGAATTGCTCCTTGTACGTCTGCGGGTTCAGGGACATGATGAATCTGCGTCGGTTCAGCCATAATAGAGTACACAGAACCTTGTCTGGACATTTTATACGTTTTTGAAAAAATAGTACTGTCTCTTTAAGAAGATGAACGGCAGCTTAGACAGGCAGGTAACACAGTTAAATGCAGAGAAACCGTTTTCAATATTCAGTGAGATACAGTATAAGTGAGATGCAGTAAGCTTGTGCGACCATTTGTTTCCCCAAGATGGCCGATGGCACTGAGCTTGATTTCAGATTAAACACACACACACATGTGCTTCCATAAAATGGCCGATGGCATGGAGCTTGATTGCAGATTAAGCACACACATATATAGTAGCAGTCTGTAGGATTCTACACATCTTTTGACTATTCTGACTCCGATCGTTGTATAGCGATTTATCACTTGCAGAGACCTCTATGCCTTGCCTGTATAAGTAGATGCAATCACCGAGGACAATCCTTATCAGATAGCTGAACTCACCAAAACACTGTTTCTTTCCACGACTTGCTTTATTCCATATATCAGGTTACAGCAGATCACAGGATACAGCAGATAATGGAATGAGATGTTTTATGCGGTCAAAAGATGACTGTCCTAGCTTGCAGATGAATAGACATATGCTGCTAGATAACTACACCATGCTACAGCTCTTACAAGAAAGAAGGGTGGAACTTCACACACACAGGAAGCGCATCATCATAAAGCGAGGGAAAAAGAGAAGGCATGTACAATACAGAAAGACCACTAGGTGGCAGCATAAGGACTATCTATACAGTGTAAATCCCCATCTAAATGAATAACTGTAACAGCACAGTTATACAGGGAGATCTTTATATTTAATCAGTGTTATACAGGGAGATCTTTATATTTAATCAGTGTTATACAGGGAGATCTTTCCAAATCAATGGATAGGGTAGAAAAACTGGTGTAAAAACAGTTAAATGCTGGAAGCCTGCAAAACTGGGAGTTAAAGGGTCCTGTACACAAACCAGGGGATTAAACACCATTCATCAATCACCGGGAGGTGCAGGAGCTGTCTCGGCAATCTCAGCTCTCAGCGGGGGAGGCTGAACTCCAGGGAACTTCAGAGGGAGCGCAGCATCGTGCCGGAGAGAGAACACACGCGGCAAATGGCGCAAACTCAGCCCGCGAGCCGTGCGCCCCCCCCCCCCCCCGAGCGGGAGCAGCACACAAAGCCCGGAACAAACAGTGACCCCCCCAGAGGAACCATAAGGATCACGGCAAGTGAGCAGGGAATCCAAAAGGAGAGACCTATCCAGCGAGAGGCGGTAAAGCCCAGGTGATCCGAAGATCTACCGGACTTTGCTGCCAATCGGGAGCTGAGCCCGCGGTTAGAGCCGGGGGAAAGTCAGCACCCGATAAAACCGAACAAAATAGAAATTTATATATATAAATCAATGAATACAGTAAGGGAAAAATATATATATATATCAGTGGTTACAGTAAGGGAAAAACTATATCAGTTATTATAATAAGGGAAAACTAAGTATCTTAAACAGAAAAAGATTCAAATAAAAAACACAGAGAAGGTGAATACTCATCTGATCCGTGCAAGAGCAGCAAAGAAAGAGGGTGTGGCCGCTCCAGCACAGAACTTTTATGGACTTTGGGGCGGGACCTATGGACTGGGGAGGATGCCCCACGTGGGGGATTTAAGTTTTTTTGTTCTGTTTTTCATCACTCTTCTTTGCTGCTGTGGGTGCAATAAAGAAAGAGAATGCAAATAGGAGCCTCCGACGTCCTGCCTTAAAATTTGGCTTTGAGGGTAGAGAAATCTATTATACGCTCTTTTATGAAACAGTTGATGAAGACTGACCACACCCTTCATCTCCCATCTATGAGTAGTAAAATTGATGTGATAAGAGTATTTTAATATCTTCATATCGGGGATGTTTTCGGGACCGGACTTGTCCCCAAAAGTTTCAGGAACCCCGAATCCCAAATCTTCATGGACACCTTTTAACATAGGAATAGTGGAACTATTCCACCCCTTTTGGCCGGTGTGCCGGAGGGGTCCATAGCAGTACTCTAAATCGTGCGGACAGACGACTGCCGCCTCCATGTCTACCCACTGAGGGCTTTCAGAGTACCTAAAACATTGTAGCATGGCTGACACATGGAACGCCTTGTAAAAGCGAAAACCATCAGGAATCCCCATACCCCCTCTATCCAATTATTAAGGTGTGATTTTAATTGCAATAAATAATAAAACCTATACAACTTCTTGTTTACGTACAGACAAGCAGAATGTGACATTCGCATCCAACTGCCTCATGTTTCTAAGGAGCACTGCAGAGTCGAGGTCAAAGGGAACAAAGAGGTAATTCATTTTTTGTGTATCCTTAATAATTGTAAACAATGTAATGTTGTATGTTGGTCTTAGTCAGTGTTTCCCAAACCTGTCCTTGGGACCCTCAACCAGGCCAGATTTTAAAGATTCCCTTGGGGAAATGCAGACTGAATCCTGCAGTAACTAAGCAGCAAATCATCTCACCTGTGCTGTGCTTCACATATCTGTCAAACCTGGCATCAGCAGGTCCTGAGGACAGATTTGCTGGCATCAGCAGGTCCTGAGGACAGATTTGGGATGCACTCGTCTAAATGTAACTTGACCTTGTTTTTGTTAAAATACATTTATAGCTGCCTGTATAGCATTATGAATGTGCAAGTTTTGATGTGTACAAACACCATAGATAGTATAGCCGATGATTCAAATTGTCCAGCTTTTGTGCAAATTGGTAATGGTTCCACAAATCTCAACTACCTAAATTGGGGCTCGATTTAATTCCAGTGACTGATTTTAATATATATATATATATTTATATTATTTCGGCTGCTTGCAACCTATATTTTTATACCCCACACCCATAACCACTGATTCAGTTGAATAAATTTGGACAGAAAGGATATTTGGAAAAAATACCATTGGTCTGGGAAGAAAATAAGTTGGTCGATGAAACACCTGAAAAAGCCTAAGGGCGAGTAACTTATACATTTGTGCTTTTAAAAATGGCTATTGGAACAATCCAATGTTTAACCAAAGATTTCAGTTTGATTCCCTCTATTTTCCAGCCTTAACCCCTTCACTGCTGAGCCATATCACTCCTGTGTGATGAGCTCATTTTGACCGTTTTGTGCTCATATTTAAATGCGATTTGAAACAGAGTTTTATTGTAGGACCCAGACAAATTATGCATCCTTTTTTACGGCAGATTCATAATGTATCATTATTTACGTATACGTCATGTCCTGCCTGAATGCTATAACATAAAATGTAAAACCTATGTAAATTTCCATTCAGACTTAAATCATTTACGGCATGTAATATTCTCTTTCACATTTTATCATCCAAGCCTTTGTGGTTATGTATTCTGTGGGGTACTCTTGTTAAGTCCTTCACTGCGGAAGACCTGTGTGGAACATCATGGGAAATCCCTGCTATATGCGGAGGAAGTTCACCACATGTCATCCGCTAAGGGGCTCTCCCGGCTAATACTTGCCTCTCCCTCTGAGGTCCCGCGGTGGTCTGACTTCCTTGGTAAAAGAAAGGTAGCATCGCATGGCACAATGATGTCAGTTGGAGAATTAATCCCTACCTGCCAAGGGGTTTCCCTATGGTGGAGATAGTGGGGTCGGTTGAAATTGGAACCTGTTACTCTATTTTGTGAGAAAGTATGCGGTTTTAACTAAAAAAAATGATTTTTTTTCTTTGTGGGAACTGAGAAAGTGAGTTATTGCAGCATCATTGTTCACATTATAATTGAAAAGTGAGCACTAGTGCTGCATTATAAATTAAAAAAAAACATTTATTTTTGTATTACACATAACTGGTCATGTTTGGTATCATTTCCACTTGGCCGCGGAATCCCCATGACGTGGGGAACGTCCTCTGCCTATAGAAACATAGAAACATGTCGGCAGATAAGAACCTTTCGGCCCATCTAGTCTGCCCAATTACATGGATACTTTACCTGGATTTATCTTTTCTTTAGGATAGCCTTATGCCTATCCCATGCTTGCTTAAATTCAATTACTGTTTTGGCCTCTACCACTTCTACTGGAAGACTGTTCCATGTATCCACCACCCGCTCAGTAAAATAATGCTTCCTGATGTTACTTTTAAACCTTTGCCCCTCTAATCTAAGACTATGTCCTCTTGTTTTGCTATTTTGTTTCCTTTTAAATATACTCCCTTCCTCTACCTTGTGGATTCCCTTTACGTATTTAAATGTTTCTATCATATCTCCTCTGTCTCGTCTTTTTTCCAAGCTGTACATGTTAAGATCATTAAGCCTTTCTTGGTAACTTTTCTCCTTCAAGCCGTACACCATTTTAGTAGCCCTTCTCTGAACTCTCTCCAAGATGTCTATATCCTTCTGGAGATACGGTCTCCAGTACTGCACACAGTACTCCAAGTGAGGTCTCACCAGTGCTCTGTACAGTGGCATGAGCACTTCCCTTTTCCTACTGCTAATACCTCTCCCTACACAACCAAGCATTCTGCTAGCATTTCCTGCTGCTCTATTACATTGACTACTTACCCTTAGATCCTCTGAAATAATAACCCCTAAATCCCTTTCCTCAGATGTTGAGGTTAGGACTGTATCAAATATTCTATATTCAGCCCTTGGGTTTTTACGTCCCAGGTGCATTATCTTGCACTTATCCACATTAAAACTCAATTGCCACAACTCCGACCATTTTTTTAGCTTACCTAAATCATTTGTCATTTGGCTGATCCCTCCAGGAACGTCAACCCTGTTGCAAATCTTTGTGTCATCAGCAAAAAGACATACTTTTCCATTAATACCTTCTGCAATATCACTAATAAAAATATTAAAGAGAATGGGTCCAAGTACTGACCCCTGAGGTACCCCACTGGTAACAAGACCTTGCGCCGAATAAACTCCATTTACCACAACCCTCTGTTGTCTGTCACTCAGCCACTGCCTAATCCATTCAACAATATTGGAATCCAAGCTCAAAGATTGCAATTTATTGATAAGCCTTCTATGCGGAACAGTATCAAAAGCCTTACTGAAATCTAAATAAGCAATGTCTACTGCACCACCTGTGTCTATTATTTTTGTTACCCAATCAAAAAAATCAATAAGATTAGTTTGGCATGATCTCCCTGAGGTAAACCCATGTTGTTTCTGATCCTGTAATCTATGTGTTTTTAGGTGTTCAACAATCCTTTCCTTTAACATGGTTTCCATTAATTTCCCTACTACTGACGTAAGACTAACTGGCCTATAGTTCCCCGATTCCTCCCTACTACCCTTCTTGTAAATAGGCACAACATTTGCTAATTTCCAGTCTTCTGGGACGACTCCTGTTAACAAGGATTGGTTAAATAAATCTGTTAACGGTTTTGCTATTACATCACTGAGCCCTTTTAATAATTTAGGGTGGATCCCATCAGGCCCCATTGACTTATTTGTCTTTACTTTAGACAGCTCCTTTAGAACCTCCTCCTCTGTAAACTCATATGTAATTGTCTCTTTAGTGTTCTCTCCTAACTGAGGTCCCTTTCCTTCCTTTTCTTCTTCAAAGACTGAACAAAAATATTTATTGAGGCAGTCAGCGAGACTTTTATCCTCTTCTACATACCTTCCTTCCTTTGTTTTTAATCTAACTAATCCTTGTTTTACTTTTCTCGTTTATGTATCTAAAAAATGTTTTGTCCCCCTTTTTTACTGACTGAGCTATTCTCTCTTCTGCGTGTGCTTTGGAAGCTCTTATAAATTGCTTTGCCTCTTTCTGCCTAATCTTATAGGTTTGCCTATCTTCTTCACGCTGAGTTTTTTTATAATTATTGAATGCTATCTTCTTGTTCTTCACTATTTTGGCCACTTCTGCAGAGTACCACAGTGGTATAGCGCGGAAGCCTCACTACGTTCCCCACATGTCGTCTGCAGCCACGGGGTTAAAATAAATTTTTTAACATCTTTCAGTGTTTAAAAAAAATAATTTAAATTTGGAATAACAATAACTTTTGAATGGAGTCGCTATTTCCATTAAAAAAGTATAACTGTGACGGCCAGTGTTCGATCTAAAATTTTATGCAGAATCGAAATGCTAATAAACCTGAATTTGAATATCCACACTGAAAAAGGCCCAAAATGGTTCTGATTTTGGCTACTGGGCCAAATTAAAATTGAGGCTTTAGATTGATGTTTCCTTTATCTAAAAACTCCGTTTGAGTTTTGCTGTTGAGCCCTATTTAAAGCCTACTGTGTAAAACAAATAATTAGATTTTCTGCATTGAAAACATTTTTTGGGGAATAGTTGCATTATAAATCACAGGTGGATTTATTGGTTTAAGTATTGGTGTTAAATTTAATGATTTGCTTTATTACTATAATGCAGATTTTTGTGACCAACTTAAGTACTGTGAACCCTGCACAACTGAACGGAAAAGCTATTCAACAACCTGTACGTCTCACGCATGGTGATGTGTTAACTATCATAGATCGTTCTTTCAGGTAATTTTTTAAAAAAAAATTCCCTTGAGTATAACTTTTCAGTAGATTGAATGGGCCATGCTCCTCAGAGCATCCATATACCAAAAGTTCAATACAAGAGTACTCCATTCTTGCTGTAATCTAACTATATATTTAAAAAAAAAATATGTAGTGACAGGGTTGACGGTTTTTGTCTGAAGACTTTCTTCAGGGTGTTGTGATGAAAGTTTTCCTAGACTCTACCGTCGTCCCTCTTGTTATTTCAATTTGTTTATTGAAATAAATAAGACTGCTGGGGTGGATACTTCTTGTTTTATGTATATCTATTTTTCCATATCGATACAGTGTGTAACCCTGTGCCGTGGGGTAGTATCCAGTGTTCATTCTCGTTCCCTTACCCTTGTATGGATGGACAGACTTCTACTTTTCTTGCCCCCATTGTCATTACTCTCTCTACATAGGAGTGAGAGAAAAAGATTGAGTGTACACTTTTTAATTATCATTTATCTAGGATGGTCAGGGAATGTAGGAAGGAGCCAATAGGGTTGTAAAAGTCTTTTCACTTTATTCTAGACCACCATTTTATAAATAAATACAAACCTTTATTTTCAATAGATTTGAAGAGGCTGGATCAAAACCAGTACGCAGACGTTCCACTGGTTTAGGCTCTGACACTTACCAGGTAATTTCAAATCATTTGGTCTTTGACTTGCACTTCCTTAACCTTTTTCTCAGACTCTTTGGTTAAGCTCATGTTTTTTATTTCTTTTAGGAGCTTCAAAATGAAAAATTCTCGAGCATAGGTATGTGCCTATTATTCTGATGCAATCCTTTTTTTTTTCCCCTTTCACTTTTGAGCCATTTAGCACTGTTTGCTGAGCTCATTTTCACTGTTTTGAGATATTTAACCCCTTAAGGACCGCGGTCGTACCATGTCACGGGTCTCCCTTAGACACACAGACGTACATGGTACGACAGGTCCCCCCTAACCTTTCTCCCGCCCAATACTTACCTTCCTCGCTGGGCTCCCACGGCTGGAAGTCCGCCCCGCCTATTCAGGTGGCCCAGCCAGCTAGATGGCGTCATCACGCTGCTCTTTAATAGTTGTGGAGATAGACTTGCAAATTACACTGCTGGAAAGGGGAGAGTCTCCCCTTTTCAGCAGTTCATAGCATTAACCGTTTTGCTGCCGAATCGCGATTTCAAACCTGGAGGCGGTTGACATCTTGGATGTCAGCCAAGCCTCCGGGTCACTCCCCACCCACTGATATCCTCACCAATCTCAGGACAAAATTTCAAAACTATTTAGCCGGGTTTTTTTTTTTTTTGGCGGTTGTAGACTTTGGGAGAT
Organism: Leptobrachium leishanense; assembly: GCA_009667805.1. Lineage (NCBI taxonomy): Eukaryota > Metazoa > Chordata > Amphibia > Anura > Megophryidae > Leptobrachium > Leptobrachium leishanense. Next base: position 43,650,367 of record CM019068.1, read on the forward strand.
TAAATTTTGAAAAGGTGTTTTTTTTCTTTTTCCATCTTTTCATCATATTTAATTTTTTTTATAGTAAATTAAACGTTATGATGGAAATAATGGTATTTTTAGAAAGTCCATTTAATGGCGGGAAAAACTGTATATAATATGTGTGGGTTGCATAAACGAGTAAGAGCAAAATTTGACCTAAACACAAACAGCACAGAAAGGTTAAAAACAGCAGCGGGCACTAAAGGATGGATTTTCGTAAAACTGCCCGGTCACTATGGGGTTAAATGTGATTGGAAGTCATGTTTTATTGTAGGGCCCAGAAAATTATGCATTCTTTTTTACGGCAGATTTATAATATATCATTATTACATGTATACATCATGTCGTGCCTGCGTGCTACAACATAAAATTTAAAACCTATGCGGAGGAAGTTCGCCACATGTCATCCGCTAAGGGCAAATACTTACCTCTCCGAGGTCCCACGGTTGTCTGACTTCATTTTCAGTATATTCAAAATATATACATCATACAGGAATAGTCATATAGCGCATCAAATTAGTTATGGATTAATATATAATAACAATCATGCAGAAAATTTGTGAATGATCACACATATGAATAAAATTGGCCAGTGAAAGAACATGTAAGTGATGACTAGATCAATAAAAAGTTCATAAAAACCAATAAGGCCTCTTAAAAGTGCAGATGTTCGTGGTCTCGTTCCTCGACTCAAAGCGAAAAGAACAGATACAAGGGATTGTGCAATATTGTATGTCAATTGACCCCCCCCCCCTCTCCTCTTTTGTTTAAGGGTAGACACTCACATTTAAAAGAGCCTTAATGTGTCCCGGCTGTAGGTATGGTATAGGTGCCTCTGGCCATATGATATAGTGTTTGTTATATTGAAAGTCTTAGAATCTAAGCCATCGTCTGCATTTCCTTATTGCGTGAATCTTCTGCACTTTGGAATCCAACATGCATGTCTGGGGTGTCATTTGGAAACCTTCCGGCTTGAAACTCAATTTCCAAATTATGAGAACAGACCTGGACATCCAGTATATTCAAAATAATATCACATTACTAAGTGTATGTGTAATTTCACGTCATAATGCTATATAAAATTTTTTTACATTTTTATTTCAATCATTTCCAAAAGGGATAAGGAACCTTGCCCTCCCCCCAGATGTTATGAAGCTACATTTCCCTAAAATATCACTCTTTGAACTGACTAGGCATCATGGGATATGTAGTTCTTAAACATCTGTGGGGCAAAGGTTGCTGACCCCTGATATCATCGGTCCCCAGCCTAAGACCCCCTACTCGACTACTAAATCCGCTCCAGCTATCTTGGAGTTAAGTGGAATGTCTCATTATGTGTCCCTGATGCCCTGATGCTCATCCTGGATTGGCCAAACTCCCAGTTGGCCATTCTGGGCAGGGCGATGATGGGCAGTAAGGTAAGCTTACCGGCCATCGTGCGGAGGATGTCCTTTGCATATAGCAGAAAGACATCAGGATGTTGTCAACAGCAAAAGTGTTAAAGTGGCGTGGTACCAATAACCTGGGTTTGTTTCTGCAGATGAGACCGTTGAGTTGGAAAGTTCTAAATTTTTTAAAAAGTCACGGAAATCAGAAGGTGTAATATCCAAAACAACACATACACGTCGATCTCTCCAGATAACTTCATCAAAAGATGGTAAAGATCTATCACCATTTTGTGAATTGTATGAAATTTTTAAAAGTAAAGTTGAGTCGAAGTCTCCTGTAAAAGCAGGATCTCCGAAAAATGTAAGAAGCGAAAAGGCAGAAAGCGTTCCTCACACCCCTGATACACCCAAGCGAGCTTCTAGAGGTCAGGCAAATGCAAGCGTTGGATTCAAAGAGGTCCGTGTTGATGTGTCTAATGAAGCTAGTGGGTCATTGAAAAGTCCTGGCAGAGGCAGGCGATCATCTCTATCGAAGCAAAACAAAGATGCACCTGCTATACATGAGTTGAAAGCAAATGTTCATTCAAAGCAGCAAATAACTCATATTTCTAAGGATGGAGAAAAACCTAGAACCCCAAGAAGTAGTAGTAGAAGTTCTTTGGCAGAGTCTCCGGGATCTCCGTCACCTGGTAACGATACTTCTATTCAAAATGGAGAGACGGTCAGTCCAAGGAAGCAATCGCCCAGAAGGTTGAGTGCTGGACAAAGTCTTAATGCAATGTCAACAGCTAATTCAAAATCTGTACCTGGCTCAGTAAGTCCCCAACAAAAAAGAGGCAAAATTACTAAATTTCCTAATGAAATGGTTACTGGAGGAGATAATGCTGCATCCCCGTCGTCCAGGAGATTGTCCCAGAAGTCATCAGCAGCATCACCCAAAGTTTCTGAAACAAAGGCTAAAAGTACTGCAAGTGAGTACATACCATAAGTGTGTGTTGAATTTAATTATTGTATTTATTTTGAATCCTCTTAATCATGGACGAGTTTGTAAACTATTACAAAACGTGTAAGAGCCACGTTCTCTTATATTATTGGCGCCTAATGTTTGACAAATTATTAAATATCCCTGGCTTTGTTTACTACCCAAACATAATGAACTTAGTATGAGGGCTGAACTTAGTGTGTAGATGGCACCTGTTCTATAAATTCAGGTATCTTAGATTATTATTTATTTTTTTTACTTTTTCAAAACCTTTAAACTTTGATTTACTGTTATCTTTAGAATATTGCATTATGTATTTTAGACCCCCCACCACCATCGCATGGTTGGTAGATATTTGGGTATACTTTGACAAATACCATTCATAGAATTTTTTTAATTCATAATTTGGGAATAAGAGACCACTTTGGTCTTGTTTAAGTTAAAGCTTTTTTTTTTTTCCCCCTTTACCAGCTGGCAGCAAAAAGTCACCCAGAAAACGAAGAAGCGATGAACTTTCTCTTCCTGAGCCACCATCGAAACGGAAAAGAGTTTCCTTTGGTGGCCATCTTAGCCCAGAACTTTTTGATAAGCATCTTCCTCCAAATTCTCCTCTCAAAAGAGGGGCAACACCTGCTCGACGGAGCTTATCTACCATCTTGCCTCGCGCAGTGATTAGAAAGAGTTTTGGCCTGAAACACTCTGCAATAAAGGTACCGTATTTTTCGCTCCATAAGACGCACCTAGTTTTTAGAGGAGGAAAACAGGAAAATAAATATTCTGAAATCAAATAGTGTAATAATGGATATTGCCCCAGCTCCTCTCATGGATATACTGCCCCCAGCTCATGGATACTGTCCCCCAGCTCATGGATACTGTCCCCCAGTTTATGGATATGCCCCCCAGTTTATGGATATGCCCCCCAGTTTATGGATATGCCCCCCAGTTTATGGATATGCCCCCCAGTTTATGGATATGCCCCAGTTTATGGATATGCCCCAGCTCATGGATTTGCCCCAGCACATGGATTTGTCCCCCAATTTATGGATATGCCTCAGCACATGGATATGCCCCAGCTCATGGATTTGCCCCAGCACATGGATTTGTCCCCCAATTTATGGATATGCCTCAGCACATGGATATGCCCCAGCACATGGATATGCCCCAGCTCACTCATGGATATGCCCCAGCTCACTCATGGATTTGCCCCAGCTCACTCATGGATTTGCCCCAGCTCACACATGGATTTGCCCCAGCTCATGGATATGCCTCAGCTCACTCATGGATATGCCCCAGCAGCTCATTGATATGCCCCAGCTCACTCATGGATATGCCCCAACTCGCTCATGGATATGCTCCAGCTCGCTCGTGGATATGCCCCAGCTCGCTCAAGGATATGCCCCAGCAGCTCATGGATATGCCTCAGCAGCTCATGGATTTGCCTCAGCTCACCTGCCGCCGCCGCGTTCGTCTCCCTCTGAGCGTGCGTCCGGTGGCAGGAAGCTTGGGCACTCGCCTGGGGGAGCCACGTGACTGCGATCTCGCGAGATCGCGGTCACGTGGCTCCCCCAGGCGAGTGCCCAAGCTCCTTGCCACCGGACGCACGCTCAGAGGGAGCCGAACGCGGCGGCAGCAGGTGAGCTGAGGCATACATGGGGCATTCGCTCTATAAGACGCACCCACTTTTCCCCCCACTTTTTGGGGGGAGAAAAGTGCGTCTTATGGAGCGAAAAATACAGTAATTGTTATGGCTGTATTGGTCTTGGAATAACCGTTGCCATAAGCTTCACGTCAAGCAATAATTTGTTGCGTATGCAGAGGTGATTCCTAGGGTATTCACTCCCTTTTATTTTTAGGACATGCCTAAAAAATACTGCCCACCATAGCATTCACATTAATTGCTTCTTGGATTACAATGTAGATATTTCAATATTCCTTTTTGAAGAAATGCTTTCCAAATACGTATTTTACTTTATACTGACGGTTTCTTCTGCTTGGAAGTTTGTAACCCAACAGAACGTTTGTTTTATTAGACATGTTACTTGGCCACGTTACTTGGCCACTGCCCCTCTAGCTACAAGCCCCCCACTATGTTTGCATCGGAGAGCTGTCTGCAGTCACATGTGTAAGCAAACACTTAATTTTGCTGTGCCAGAGTCCGGACACTGTGCAGCTGGCAGCTTAAACTCTGTTTCTATTACTGAGCATTCTTTTTGAAGTGGAAACTGTATTTTAAAGAAGTTGAGTTTTTTCTTTTGTCCTTTTTGGCATTGCTTTAATTGTGCAGGAATTGTTTAGACTTTGCAGTTATGTATAAATATGTAGTGGTTATGGGTTCTCTTTGTGTATTGTACAATGTAGACGAGGTAAAAAATATGCTTTTCTGTATTCATTCTATCAAATAGCCTTCTATTGACGTTCTTGTTTACAATAATCTACAATAATTTTAAAGGGAGTTATAAAAGCTTCTTGCGGATATTACTGTTTGTTCTGTATTTACACACTCCAGTCCTTAAAGTAGTTTTTTATTTTTTCTAGGAGGTGCAGGGCCAACTTTTTGCACAGTCTGGGAGCTCTGCTTTACATGGATCTCCTTTTTCATCAAAAGTGTCTTTGGCTGATTCTGCTGCTTGGGCAAATCTTTCTCCATCTGTGACTCCATCCAAATCCCATGCCCATGGATCTCCCAAGTCACAATCCAAAACCTCTGTTGCCAATAAATCACCATCCAAAAGATCTTCAACTCCAGTTAAGGCTTCTCCGGGTTTGCGAGTGACCAAACGGTCTCCAGATACGCCTTCGAGGTTTATAGCAAATAGGTCTTCAATAACTGTCCCAGGCAAAAGGCTTGCAGTCCAGATATCTCCAGCCAAGAACCAGACGAAGAGTCCATCTGAAAAGTCTCCTGCCAAGAGGTCTCCTGCTAAGGATTCATCTACAAATACCCCTGCCAAGAGGTCTCCAGCTAAGGCCTCTCCTGCCAAGAGGTCTCCAGCTAAGGTGACCCCTGCCAAGAGGTCTCCAGCTAAGGTGACCCCTGTCAAGAGGTCTCCAGCTAAGGTGACCCCTGCCAAGAGGTCTCCTGCCAAGACGTATCCTGCCAGGACCCCTGCCAAGACGTATCCTGCCAGGACCCCTGCCAAGACGTCTCCTGCCAGGACCCCTGCCAAGACGTCTCCTGCCAGGACCCCTGCCAAGACGTCTCCTGCCAGGACCCCTGCCAAGACATCTCCTGCCAGGACCCCTGCCAAGACGTCTCCTGCCAGGACCCCTGCCAAGACGTCTCCTGCCAGGACCCCTGCCAAGACGTCTCCTGCCAGGACCCCTGCCAAGACATCTCCTGCCAGGACCCCTGCCAAGACGTCTCCTGCCAGGACCCCTGCCAAGACGTCTCCTGCCAGGACCCCTGCCAAGACGTCTCCTGCCAAGAGCTCTCCGGCCAAGACGTCTGCTGCCGAGACCCCTGCCAAGTGGTCCCCGGCTAAGGTGTCTCCTGCCAAGACCCCTGCCAAGTGGTCCCCGGCTAAGGTGTCTCCTGCCAAGAGGTCTCCGGCTAAGGTGTCTCCTGCCAAAGCTTCTCATGCCAGGACCCCTGCCAAGAGGTCTCCGGCTAAGGTGTCTCCTGCCAAAGCTTCTCATGCCAGGACCCCTGCCAAGAGGTCTCCGGCTAAGGTGTCTCCTGCCAAAGCTTCTCATGCCAGGACCCCTGCCAAGAGGTCTCCGGCTAAGGTGTCTCCTGCCAAAGCTTCTCATGCCAGGACCCCTGCCAAGAGGTCTCCGGCTAAGGTGTCTCCTGCCAAAGCTTCTCATGCCAGGACCCCTGCCAAGAGGTCTCCGAGTTTTCCGGCTAAGGCCTCTCCTGCCAGGACCCCTGCCAAGAGGTCTCCGGGTAAGGCCTCTCCTGCCAGGACCCCTGCCAAGAGGTCTCCGGCTAAGGCCTCTCCTGCCAGGACCCCTGCCAAGAGGTCTCCGGCTAAGGCCTCTCCTGCCAGGACCCCTGCCAAGAGGTCTCCGGCTATGGCCTCTCCTGCCAGGACCCCTGCCAAGAGGTCTCCGGCTAAGGCCTCTCCTGCCAGGACCCCTGCCAAGAGGTCTCCGGCTAAGGCCTCTCCTGCCAGGACCCCTGCCAAGAGGTCTCCGGCTAAGGCCTCTCCTGCCAGGACCCCTGCCAAGAGGTCTCCGGCTAAGTCCTCTCCTGCCAGGACCCCTGCCAAGAGGTCTCCGGCTAAGGCCTCTCCTGCCAGGACCCCGGCCACGAGGACTCCCGCTAAGGCCTCTCCTGCCAGGACCCCGGCCACGAGGACTCCCATTAAGGCATCACCTGCAGTTCCTTACACAAAAGGCCGTTTCTCTATTTCACGTGCTAAAACGCCACCACAAGCGGAGCCAGTTTCTAGTTACTATACGCCTGGCATAGCTGTCTCTCAAACACCAAAATCTCGAAAATCATTTACATTAAAGAAAACGCCAGCAAGGAGAAGCAGAAAGCTAGATGCTCTTGAAGTTATCCGTGCTCGGAGAAGAACTGGTGCCACAGAAGCCAACTTGCTTTGTAAGTATTTGTGAAATATTTTGTTAAGCATACTTAAGAAGTTTGGGTTCTTGTTTGTAAATACTTTCAAACACAGGGAAGAAATTTGTCATGTTCAATAAATAACTAATGCGTTATGCTGTATTTACGCTTTCCTTTTAATACCAAGAATTGTGGTTTTGATGGCAGACTGCATTATTCTGATGTACAATATTCATTATTCTTTTAGTGGCAAGATCATGGGCTGATATTGTTAAAATTGGAGTTGCAAAACCTCAGAAGAAAAATGATAAACCTGCTTTGAAAGCTAAAATTACAAAGAAGAAAAAAGCCATAAAGGTATGTTAAGTTTTCCAATTCTGAGAATTTTCATAATGTAGTACACAACAGCTTTTAAAATAACTTTTTAATTTAGCAATTAAGTGAGATTTTGACTCGCAAGGGATTGAGTGGAACAGAGGTCGGCAAAGACATATGAAACTAAGCCGGTACACACAAGATTTGAGTATCTCTTTTTGAGTAAAATAAAACATTTAGGAGTCCGTGGCTATCTGGCTTTGTGGATTTGTCACGCACTGGAGTAGAATGTGCCTAGTCCCTTTGTCTCCATGCTAGACTTGACAGCGTTGCTTCCATGCCAGTGTTCAATGTTTACCTCATTCTTCAAGTGCAACTACCAGGTTAAAATTCGAGTGTTCTCTTTTATTTGTTTTTATTTTTCTGTTTTCATATAGTGCTTTACTAGCCATTTGGTTGGCATGTTTGTTTTAAAATTGCCTTTCAATTGTAGGCATTAAAAGGTCGTTCATGCACCACTAGCCAAGCATGTGCTTTTTGTACTCAGTACTGTAATGATGTTTAATACACTGTATAACCTGTACATTTAGTAATTGAAGTTGATCTGCATTTTACCATGACTCTCAAGGGTGTTCCTGCCTCAAGATCTTGAAAGTTGGTCTGCAGCACTTTAGCAAGCTAAACATGTTCTTTGACCCAAAGAGAGCTAGCTCATACCCCCACCCACCCCAACTTGCATTTAATGGTCACAGTGCCTGGAGTGTCTGGAGCCCGCAACTTTGGCCTTCCAGCTGTATTGGACCTACATTTCCCATGAGTGAGCATCATAAGAGATGTAGTTCAAAAACATCTGGAGGGCCGAGGTTCAAATTCTTGATTTTATTTGTTTACACAGAAGCATGTTAAATTTATCAATGTAGGTGATATTTGTAAAATGCCTGTACTGCCAAAATGTTCTAGTGTGCGATACGGATGGGGTAACAATTTTCAAACTGTCTCTCACGGTTACCTGCTATATAGTTAAAAATCTATTTGGCAGATTGAGATAAACTAAAATCTGATTAACCATGTGTCCTTGTTCAGACTCCACTAAAAAAGGCAAAGGCGCTTTCAAGCACAGGCCACGCAGATTCTCCTGCAACAATCCTAATTGGAAGAGCTCATACAAGATCTGTGAACATAACAGGCCATGCCCCTAAAGTCATTAGGAACCCAGCTGCAAAAATAAACATTGACCAGGATGAAAGCTTCACAGGTATGTGCTACTTTACATTCAAACCTAAAGGTTTATACAAACAGGGAGCCTTTATTCACTCTTTGTTTGCATATTTGTATATGACTCGTGGCTATTATTGCAATAGTTTTTTAAACGTCAGTTTTCCTGTAGTTCTCAATGTTTATCTATTTTAACTTAAGGAATGGCTCAGCTATTTTCTACACCTGTTAGTACAAATCAAAGGAGAAGTGTCCGCAAAGCAAGCAATGATACAGGCACGCCAAGATCTGCTGTTTATGAAATGTCTGTGGTGAAAACTCCTGAGGAGTCAGGTTTGTGATTTGCGCTGATTTGTATTGTATTTTTTTTTTTTTTTTTGTTCAACAGTATCATTGTAATATCTAACAACCATATCAATGCACAATGCATTGTTAGGTGGGTACCCCTTTGTGCAGCACCACACAAAGTGGTACCCACCTATCTTTGTCTTTATCCTGTAAGAGTTACAAGGTTCTGCAACCACCCCTCTGTTGGCCGCATACACGCACGGTGAAAGCCAAACCCAATAAGAGATTCTGCACTTCACACCGCCATTAACGGTATCCCCAATTCCTTGCACAATGCATTGTATCTAGAGAATTCTTGATCCAGCTGCCTCTTGTTTTTCACTGCACAGAACATTACATTTTCCTATTGGTTCCTAAATGGTTTCTGTGGGTGCCATACTGCATTCTCAGTTACTGCCAAGTTCATCTCTGCTGAAACCGCAACTTCACCTGTCGGCATCCCCTCAACCAATGTTCTTTAATAAGCCAATGTTTGCCGAATTATCCAAGCTGCAGTTGCCAATTTCGACTTGTTAGCATCAGTCAGCTTGGTGCAAGGCAAGTCTTGGGAGCCAGTCACAATTGATGTATTGGTGATTTTATATATATGCGCAAAAAAGTATTTAGTCAGCCACCAATTGTGCAGGTTCTCACACTTAAAAATATGAGAGAGGCCTGTAATTGTCATCATAGGTAACTTCAACTATGAGAGACAAAATGAGAAATCCAGAAAATCACATTGTCTGATTTTTTTTTTAAAGAATTTATTTGCAAATTATGGTGGAAAATAAGTATTTGGTAACGTACAAACAAGCAAGAGTTCTGGATCTCGCAGATCTGTAACGTCTTCAAGAGGCTCCTCTGTCCTCCACTCGTTTCTTGTATGAATGGCACCTGTTTGAACTTGTTATCAGTATAAAAGACACCTGTCCACCACCTCAGACACACTCCAAACTCCACTATGGTCAAGACCAAAGAGCTGTCGAAGGACACCAGAAACAAAATTGTAGACCTGCACCAGGCTGGGAAGACTGAATCTGCAATAGGCAAACAGCTTGGTGTGAAGAAATCAACGGTGGGAGCAATCATTAGAAAATGGAAGACCTACAAGACCACTGATGGGCTCCACGTAAGATCTCACCCCATGGTTTCAAAATGATCACAAGAACGGTGAGCACAAATCCCAGAACCACACGGGGGGACCTAGTGAATGACCTGCAGAGAGCTGGGACCAAAGTAATAAAGGCTGCCATCAGTAACACACTACGCCGCCAGGGACTCAAATCCTGCAGTGCCAGACGTGTCCCCCTGCTTAAGCCAGTACATGTCCGGGCCCGTCTGAAGTTTGCTAGAGAGCATTTGGATGATCCAGAAGAGGATTGGGAGAATGTCAGATAAAACCAAAGTAGAACTTTTTGGTAAAAACTCAACTCGTCATGTTTGGAGGAGAGAGAATGCTGAGTTGCATCCAAAGAACGCCATACCTACTGTGAATCATGGTGGCGGAAATATCATTCTTTGGGGCTGTTTTTCTGCAAAGGGACCAGGACGACTGATCCGTGTAAAGGGAAGAATGAATGGGGCCATGTATCGTGAGATTTTGAGTGAAAATCTCCTTCCATCAGCAAGGGCATTGAAGATGAAACGTGGCTGGGTCTTTCAGCAGGACAATGATCCCAAACACACCGCCCGTGCAACGAAGGAGTGGCTTTGTAAGAAGCATATCAAGGTCCTGGAGTGGCCTAGCCAGTCTCCAGATCTCAACCCCATAGAAAACCCTTTGGAGGGAGTTGAAGGTCCGTGTTGCACAGCGACAGCCCCAAAACATCACTGCTCTAGAGGAGATCTGCATGGAGGAATGGGCAAAAATACCAGCAACAGTGTCATCACTGCTCTAGAGGAGATCTGCATGGAGGAATGGGCAAAAATACCAGCAACAGTGTGTGAAAACCTTGTGAAGACTAACAGAAAATGTTTGACCTGTCATTGCCAACAAAGGATATATAACAAAGTATTGAGATGGACTTTTGATATTGATCAAATACTTATTTTCCACCATAATTTGCAAATAAATTCTTTAAAAATCAATGTGATTTTCTGGATTTTTTTTTTTTCTTTCTCATTTTGTCTCTCATAGTTGAAGTTACCTATGATGACAATTACAGGCCTCTCATCTTTTTAAGTGGGAGAACCTGCACAATTGGTGGCTGACTTAAATACTTTTTAGCCCCACTGTAGTTAACGTGTGGTTAACTTGTAATGCTTTTACAGTGAACATTACATGTTTTTGTTAAAGGTTACATTTACAAAAAAGCCATCAAATTTGTTCTATATGAACTGAATATAAACCTTTTTGTTAAGATTGGAACCACAGCAGATTCTACAGTGTTGCAAGCAGAAAATAGGACATGAACCCATGGAATTGCCATAAATTGGGAAATTTCTCTTCTGTATTTGTAGGTGAGATGGTGGTTTCTCCAATGAATAGTCTTCTTACAACACAAAGAAAGAAGTATAGTCAGGAGGCAGTATCTCGTCTTCTGCGAAGTCCTGTGTCACTGGAGTTACTTAAGGATCAAGAAGAGGGAAACACGGGTTCTACAGTGACACACAGTGAGGCCACGGCACACAAGCCAGAGGAAGCTGAAAGCTATTCTAACAAAGGCAAAAGGTCAAAAACACCAAAAGAGAAGAGGAAAACCATGAACCTTACTGGAATTAAAAGATTAATGAAAACCCCAAAGCAAAGGGGAACACCTATTACAGATCCTGTTGCATTAAAAAAAATGCTGAGAACACCTACATTTGTGGAGTCCCTGCCTGTAGCAAATACCCGTAGATCCGCTAAACTTGATGACTTGGTTGGTGTTAAAAACCTTATGAAAACCCCCAAACAAAAGGGTGAACCAGTGCTAGGTTTTATGGGCATACAGCGCATCGTGAAGACCCCCAGGCAGAAAGGCGAGCCAGTCGAAGATCTGACAGGTATCAAGCGTATTATGAGGACACCCAAACAGAAGGGGGAGCCAGTTGAAGACATGGTTGGCATTAAACGCATTATGACAACGCCCAAGGAAAAAAGCCAGTCATTGGAGGACATGGAAGGTGTTAGCCGTCTCATGAGTACACCAACTGAAAATACACATCCAATTGAAGAAATTTTTGGTATTAGGCAGCTAATAAAAACCCCTCCAAAGAAGACTGCTGTGGTTAAAGAGGTAATTTCATAAATAAAATCTATTTTCTAATGTTTGATTTAAATTTTCCTGGAGTAATCATTGTTTCATATGGCATGGAAATATTTACTGGACAATTGTGTATATTACAGGTGATATATATAATTTGTCATGGGCTTTTTGTAATTTTGTTTTTATTTAAGGCTTAACCTACAGGTTAGCATTCTTTTCTGTTTATTTTTTAGCATGGAATATACTTGACGGTTAGCTCGTGGGCTGGTATCTGTACTTAAATTCAGCACTAGATGCTATTAACGATAACCATTCTTTCTAGAGTTTTAAAATGACATGCTTTTAATTAGTTTAATGTTTGTTTTCAGGTATTAGGAATTGCAAATCATACACCGACTGGGAGCATTGAATCCACTGAGTGTAAGAACTTAATTTGCTTTCATGGTACTACTGTATTAAAACCTTGATTTAAACTTTGATGTGAATTTTACATATGCGCAGTTAACCCCATATGTTTGTATACTTAAAATATTAGGATTACTCTTTGTTTTAAAACTTTCGTCTTTTAAATGACAGTGGTTCGCACCAAAAGCAAAACCCTTTCCCTGGGTTCTGAAAGAGGAATATCCACAAAGCGGCTGTCAGGTAATTTTTAGTATTCTAACATATTTATATATTCGGGGCAAGAGGGTTGCTTTTAGATTATGAATGGAGGTAGGTGTATGCTGATTACCACTTTTTCTTTTAGAAAATGTTGAAATACAGAAATTACATGAACATGTGCCATCTGGAGAAATGAATACCCCTCAACCCCGAAAAAGAGGTCGACCATCGAAGACCACTGGTAAGGAAGCTAAAGCTATTAATGAATAAGGTGCTCCTAGCAGGTCACTTAAGTTCACTGATAATCGTGTGTGAATCAATGTGACCTGTCCATCAGATAATTTGTTCTGATACTGTAGCATTCGGTGTAAATAAGACCATAATCCTTCGTTGTGCTTAGATGTTTTCCACAGGCTTTTTTTCATAGTTGTAATCCATGTTTGGTTTATCACAGGATCGTCTGTTGAAAAACGTACACAAGGAGCTCTAAATAATGCAGAGAAGCTTGCTAAAGTATCTAATTCTCAAACATTAGCGACAACCAAGCGTCGATCACGGTCTTCCACAAATGTTGAAATACATGAGCATTTGCCAGCTGGTGGGGAAATGAAAACCACGCAACCCCAAAAAAGAGGTCGACCTTCAAAGAGCACTGGTAAGAAAGCTCAAACTAATATTTTTGCATAATGGCTTCTAGGACTGCTAGCAAACCACTAGCTTTCCCTGATAACCATATGTAATTCTACCTGATCCATCCATCAGATAATCATCTGTTCTGCTACTGTAGTCTGGGTAATGGATACCTTAGCTATGCTTAGATGTTGACCGTACTTTTCATTGTTTTTATCACGATTTTACCACAGGATTGTCTGCTGACAAAAATACACAGAAAGCTTTAAATGACACACATAATGTCCAAGAAACTAAGGTGTCTGATGCTGAAACAGAGCCATCCACGCGCAGATCGCGGTCTTCCTCAAATGCTGAAAAACAGACATTGCATGAACCTGTTGTGTCAGCTGATGGGGAAATGAAAACCACGCAAGCCCAAAAAAGAGGTCGACCATCAAAGAGCACTGGTAAGAAAGCTCAAACTAATATTTTTGCATAATGGCTTCTAGGACTGCTAGCAAGCCACTAGCTTTCCCTGATAACCATATGTAATTCTACCTGATACATCCATCCATCAGATAACCATTTGTTCTGCTATTGTAGTCTGGGTAATGGATACCTTAGCTATGCTTAGATGTTGACCGGACTTTTCATTGTTTTTATCACGATTTTACCACAGGATTGTCTGCTGACAAAAATACACAGAAAGCTTTAAATGACACACATAATGTCCAAGAAACTAAGGTGTCTGATGCTGAAACAGAGCCATCCACGCGCAGATCGCGGTCTTCCTCAAATGCTGAAAAACAGACATTGCATGAACCTGTTGTGTCAGCTGATGGGGAAATGAAAACCACGCAAGCCCAAAAAAGAGGTCGACCATCAAAGAGCACTGGTAAGAAAGCTCAAACTAATATTTTTGCATAATGGCTTCTAGGACTGCTAGCAAGCCACTAGCTTTCCCTGATAACCATATGTAATTCTACCTGATACATCCATCCATCAGATAACCATTTGTTCTGCTATTGTAGTCTGGGTAATGGATACCTTAGCTATGCTTAGATGTTGACCGGACTTTTCATTGTTTTTATCACGATTTTACCACAGGATTGTCTGCTGACAAAAATACACAGAAAGCTTTAAATGACACACATAATGTCCAAGAAACTAAGGTGTCTGATGCTGAAACAGAGCCATCCACGCGCAGATCGCGGTCTTCCTCAAATGCTGAAAAACAGACATTGCATGAACCTGTTGTGTCAGCTGATGGGGAAATGAAAACCACGCAAGCCCAAAAAAGAGGTCGACCATCAAAGAGCACTGGTAAGAAAGCTCAAACTAATATTTTTGCATAATGGCTTCTAGGACTGCTAGCAAGCCACTAGCTTTCCCTGATAACCATATGTAATTCTACCTGATACATCCATCCATCCATCCATCAGATAACCATTTGTTCTGCTATTGTAGTCTGGGTAATGGATACCTTAGCTATGCTTAGATGTTGACCGTACTTTTCATTGTTTTTATCACGATTTTACCACAGGATTGTCTGCTGACAAAAATACACAGAACGCTTTAAATGACACACATAATGTCCAAGAAACTAAGGTGTCTGATGCTGAAACAGAGCCATCCACGCGCAGATCGCGGTCTTCCTCAAATGCTGAAAAACAGACATTGTATGAACCTGTTGTGTCAGCTGATGGGGAAATGAAAACCACGCAAGCCCAAAAAAGAGGTCGACCATCAAAGAGCACTGGTAAGAAAGCTCAAACTAATATTTTTGCATAATGGCTTCTAGGACTGCTAGCAAGCCACTAGCTTTCCCTGATAACCATATGTAATTCTACCTGATACATCCATCCATCCATCCATCAGATAACCATTTGTTCTGCTATTGTAGTCTGGGTAATGGATACCTTAGCTATGCTTAGATGTTGACCGGACTTTTCATTGTTTTTATCACGATTTTACCACAGGATTGTCTGCTGACAAAAATACACAGAAAGCTTTAAATGACACACATAATGTCCAAGAAACTAAGGTGTCTGATGCTGAAACAGAGCCATCCACGCGCAGATCGCGGTCTTCCTCAAATACTGAAAAACAGACATTGCATGAACCTGTTGTGTCAGCTGATGGGGAAATGAAAACCACGCAAGCCCAAAAGAGAGGTCGACCATCAAAGAGCACTGGTAAGAAAGCTCAAACTAATATTTTTGCATAATGGCTTCTAGGACTGCTAGCAAGCCACTAGCTTTCCTTGATAACCATATGTAATTTTAAGGCAGGACGTCGGAGGCTCCTATTTGCAATCCCTTTCTTTATTGCACCCACAGCAGTAAAGAACAGTGACAATAAAGAACAAGAAAAAACACAAAAAACCAAGCCCCCAATGTGGGGTACACTCCCAGTCTGTAAGCCCCGCCCCCAAGTCTATAAATCGTCTGGGCTGGAGCAGTCACACCCTCTTTCTTTACTGCTCCTGCTACAGACCAGATAAGTATCCCTAACCTTTTACTCTCTGGTAGTTATTTATTGATTTATTTGTTTTTTACCATTTTACATACTTGTTTTTTATTTTCATGTATATATATAATAGATTAAGATTGAGTTGCTCTGCAGGGTACTGACTTTCCCCGGCTCTAACCGCGGGGGTCAGCTGACCCGATTGGTGGTAAAATCCGGTTGGTCTTCAGATCACTGGGATTTTACTGCCGTTTACTTGCCTTGTTGGTTTTCTCCTGTTACTTATTAGGTTTGATTGCGACCATCCGGCTTCAGCCGCGGCGATTGTGTGTTTTTTTCTGCTGGGAGCTTTGGCTGCTTAATGGCATGTACTGACACTTAGGACGTTTATGACCCGGAGGAGGATTCCCCGGTGTCTGACCCTGTGCTCCCGTGTTTTTCCGCTCTCTGGGGGATGATGGCAGTGGCGCTTCGTTGATGCTCGCAGGCATTTGACGATCAGTGTATATTTTCCTTCCTCTGGGGGGGTCACCGTTTATCCTGGGCTTCGTGCGCTGCTCCCGCTCGCAGGGGGGGGGGCGCACGGCTCGCGGGCTGATTTTTCGCGCCATTTGCCGCATGTCATCATGTTTGCCTGCACGATGCTGCACTCTTTGAAGTTCCCTCATGTTCAGCCTCCCCCGCTGAGAGCTCTGATTACAGAGAGACAGCTCCTGCACCTCCCGGTGATTGATGAGCGGACTGTTAATCCTCTGACTTGTGTGCCTGATCCTTTTAACCCTTTAACAGATAGTTTTCTGCCCTATCCACTAATTTTAAAGATCTCTTAAAGAGGCAGTGCCTGAGTAACTTTCTGCTATGAAAGTGTCCCTATATATATATAGCTTTCTGCTATGAAAGTGTCCCTATATATATATAGCTTTCTGCTATGAAGGTGTCCCTATATATATAACATTCTGCTATGAAAGTGTCCCTATATATATATAGCTTTCTGCTATGAAGGTGTCCCTATATATATAACATTCTGCTATGAAAGTGTCCCTATATATAGCTTTCTGCTATGAAGGTGTCCCTATATATATAACTTTCTGCTATGAAGGTGTCCCTATATAAAACATTCTGATAAATATACTGATGTCCCTATATAAAACATTCTGATAAATATACTGATGTCCCTATATAAAACATTCTGATAAATATACTGATGTCCCTGTATTACATACGGATAAATATACTGATGTCCCTGTATTACATACGGATAAATATACTGATGTCCCTGTATTACATACGGATAAATATACAGATGTCCTGTATTACATACAGATAAATATACTGATGTCCCTGTATTACATACAGATAAATATACTGATGTCCCTATATTACATACGGATAAATATACTGATGTCCCTGTATTACATACGGATAAATATACTGATGTCCCTGTATTACATACGGATAAATATACTGATGTCCCTGTATTACATACGGATAAATATACAGATGTCCCTGTATTACATACAGATAAATATACTGATGTCCCTATATTACATACGGATAAATATAATGATGTCCCTGTATTACATACAGATAAATATACTGATGTCCCTATATTACATACAGATAAATATACTGATGTCACTATATTTCATACGGATAACTATACTGATGTCCCTGTATTACATACGGATAAATATACTGATGTCCCTGTATTACATACAGATAAATATACTGATGTTCCTGTATTACATACGGATAAATATACTGATGTCCCTGTATTACATACAGATAAATATACTGATGTCCCTATATTACATACGGATAAATATACTGATGTCCCTGTATTACATACAGATAAATATACTGATGTTCCTGTATTACATACTGATAAATATACAGATGTCCCTGTATTACATACTGATAAATATACAGATGTCCCTGTATTACATACTGATAAATATACTGATGTCCCTGTATTACATACAGATAAATATACTGATGTCCCTATATTACATACGGATAAATATACTGATGTCCCTGTATTACATACAGATAAATATACTGATGTCCCTGTATTACATACGGATAAATATACTGATGTCCCTATATTACATACTGATAAATATACTGATGTTCCTGTATTACATACTGATAAATATACAGATGTCCCTAGATTACGTACCGATAAAACGTACAGATGTCCCTATATATAACATACTGATATAAGATGTCCCTATATTATGTACTGATGTCCCTATATATAACATATTGAAAAAAAGATACAGATGTCCCTGTATAACATACTGATAAAATATTCGGATGTCCCTGTATAACATACTGATGTCCCTGTATAACACACTGATAAAATATACGGATGTCCCTGTATAACATACGGATATACTATAAGATGTCCCTGTATAACGTACCGATATAATATAAAGCGGTCACTACATCTCATACTGGTAAATATAAAGGTGTCCCAGGAGTCACAAACGGATTATAAAATATACGGATGTCCCGGTATCTATACGGAGTTTGAGATACAAGGTGTCCCTGTGCTCCTTTCTATAGAATTACTTGTGAAATAAACCACTCTGAGGTTTTGGATTTCTTCCATGGGCATTAAAGTGTAAGCTCATCTGCCTCGGTAACCTCTCGATTTAAGAGGAGTCCTTCATAATGAGACCAGAAGCCGCTCCTCTGAACGACCGCACATTCACACGCTGCTTTTCAGCCATGAAGGTAAATGCTGGATTTTATATCCTCACCAGATAATTCCACTTTGTGTATTGAAACACGAAAATTCATCTGATTTTTACATCCATTATGGCGGATGCCAACACAGAATTGCCGCTACGAGCGGATGGCTTCCCGGCAAGTTACTCACCACGGTGAGGCCTCCAGATGCACCCCTGCTATGTGCCGCGGGTATAAAGTCAGATGGCAAGGCCCAACACCTTTCCAGAGGGGCTGGCATCCACTACCTGTGGCCTTAACCTCCGACACTAACCCTCATATGGGACCCCACGATGCCCTCTGAACTAACCCAGTGGGCTCCAAGAAAGGTGCTATGGCAAAGCACATGGATAATCCTCCTGGAGGGGCTGGCATCCCCGATACTCTGCCCTCTGAGATTTGCGAGGTGACCTCGCGTAAATGAGCCCCTGACCGCGGGGCCTCAGTAGCGGTCTCTAAGATCAGGCCTAACCTTCTGGGTTCTGGCCGACTCCCCACGACCACTGACTCGGCGAGTGAGGAACCCGAGCACGGGGAGGATGACGGAGCACTAGAGATCTATGCTCCACAAGATAATGGCCTGTTGGCCGAGGAGGAATGACCCCCACCACCACCTTTCCTTTCCGATAAGGAGGCGTCACGGAGGTGGAACTGGTGTTTGTGACACCGCTCTGACGGTCCCACCCGTGGTTCCCTCTATTTTGGAAACATGCGGCGGCACCTCCCAGGTCGTTTCCGGAGTCAAATGCGCTGTTGACAGGACCGGACGGCCTTCCACATCTGCTGTTCTCAGCGAGACGCCTGTCTCTGGTGGCGTGGTTGGTTTTCGGTCCTCGTTGAGGGCTTCTGACATTTTGTCAGGAACTGATGTGTTGTTACATCTTGCATGGGCCGCTTGGCATGGGGGTGCCTTCGCCAGGGAAACGATTCCACTTCTGCTCCTTTAGGTTCAGTGTTGGATTTCTTGTCCTCATTGTTTGAGTCAGGTTTGGCTTTCCACGCTATTCACGTCTGTTGGTCTGCCTGGTCGGCCGGTCGTTTGGGTTTTGATAGTGGGTGCTAGTCTTTCTCAGCCCGGGTCCGAGATCTTCGTTCTACTAGGGATGTATCCCGAGTTGTTGATTTTCTTCGATCGTGGCCAGGACAACCCATCCTTGTCTCACCGACAATTGTTGGCAAGATGGCCGGTATTGTTTTGTTTCCTTTCGTACTTTATTTTAAGCCGGTCTCTCATTGGTCATGGCACTGATGCGTTGAACATGCAAATAGGAGCCTCCGACGTCCTGCCTTAAAATTACCAAATTTTCCTATTATAGTGACGGAAAGTTTGGATTTTAATAAGGACTCGGAGGCGAGTATTTCCCGCCTCTCCCGCCCTGGGGGGGTGTGTTCTCGACCGGCTGGGTTATTGCTGTGGAGGGGCGCAGCGCATGATTTTCATTTGATTTTGTTCCTCATATCTGGGGTTGGGTACCGGTGTTTTACTGTCCGCCTTCTTAATCTTTGGCTTCGTGTTATATGTTTCTTACAGCCATTTGAATTCCTATGGAGTGGATCTTTGTGTGGACTTGACGGGCGCCCTGGACTTAGTTCCTGTTTGTTCCTGGGCCTCCTTCCGTTAGTCGCATGAAGAAAGAGGGTGTGACTGCTCCAGCCCAGACGATTTATAGACTTGGGGGCGGGGCTTACAGACTGGGAGTGTACCCCACATTGGGGGCTTGGTTTTTTTGTGTTTTTTTTTGTTCTTTATTGTCACTGTTCTTTACTGCTGTGGGTGCAATAAAGAAAGGGATTGCAAATACTCGCCTCCGAGTCCTTATTAAAATCCAAACTTTCCGTCACTATAATAGGAAAATTTGGTAATTCTACCTAATACATCCATCCATCAGATAATCATTCGTTCTGCTATTGTAGTCTGGGAAATGGATTACTTAGCTATGCTTAGATGTTGTCAGAACTTTTCATTGTTTTTATCACTGTTTTACCACAGGATTGTCTGCTGACAACAATACACAGAAAGCTTTAAATGACACACATAATGTCCAAGAAACTGTTAAGGTGTCGTCTGCTGAAACAGAGCCAGCCACGCGCAGATCGCGGTCTTCCTCAAATTCTGAAAAACAGACATTGCATGAACCTGTTGTGTCAGCTGATGGGGAAATGAAAACCACGCAAGCCCAAAAAAGAGGTCGACCATCAAAGAGCACTGGTAAGAAAGCTCAAACTAATATTTTTGCATAATGGCTTCTAGGACTGCTAGCAAGCCACTAGCTTTCCCTGATAACCATATGTAATTCTACCTGATACATCCATCCATCCATCAGATAACCATTTGTTCTGCTATTGTAGTCTGGGTAATGGATACCTTAGCTATGCTTAGATGTTGACCAGACTTTTCATTGTTTTTATCACGATTTTACCACAGGATTGTCTGCTGACAAAAATACACAGAAAGCTTTAAATGTGTCTGATGCTGAAACAGAGCCATCCACGCGCAGATCGCGGTCTTCCTCAAATGCTGAAAAACAGACATTGCATGAACCTGTTGTGTCAGCTGATGGGGAAATGAAAACCACTCCACCCCGAAAAAGAGGTCGACCCTCCAAGAACACTGGTAAGAAAGCTCAAACTGTTGTGTTCTTGCATAATGGCTTATAGGGCTGCCATCAGACCAGAGTTTGCTTGCTAACCATGTGTAATTCTAGCTGACCTATCAAATCGGTTTTGATATTGTTATGCTCTGGGTAACTAGTCTTGTAATCCTCATAGCTGTACTCGGATATTGACCAGACTCTAATCATTGTTTTAATCCCTGTTTGATCCATCACAGAATTGCCTGCTGAAAATAGTACACAGAAAGCTTTAAACGCACAGTATGTCCAGGAACAAGCTCAAGTAACTAATGCTGAAACAGAGACCTCCAAACGCAGATCACGTTCTACCACAAATGTTACCCAGGTGCCAGGTACCTCTTTACCGGGTAAGACATTTTTACTGGTCTTGGAATTATTCCTCCTTAGGTGTCCATTTGCTTCATGGTCCTTCTTGTCATGGCGTTTGTTTAAGAGTTGAATATTTTATTTTACAGTCCAAGAACTTAGTGCAGCTACACTTAAGCAGAAAGAAGCAGAGGCTGAACAGTCAAATGCTCAACAGTCTAAAACTAGACAGACAATATCAGTGTTTAGTCTTGTCTTCTAAGTGTTTTTTTTTTAGTTTTTTTATTGAATGCCATTTAAAGCAAACCATAACTTCTCTCCTGTGACTGTTTACAGTTGTGATCACTGCCAACCATTTGCCAACATTTTTTTCTCACATTTATTTCCCCATTTGATATCGGAGCTAGATTTCAATGCCTAGGCTTATATCGTAAAATCAGAAGTGTCCCACAGGTCACCTAGAAAAAATACAAAATTATTCCTCGAACTTCAAAATGTCTGAAACACCAGGTTTGAATAAACCTTGACTGTAAAGTTGGTAACTGCCATATTTTAGCATGTTTTTTCACCCTTTCAGTTGACCGAGAGACTAGGCGCTCTAACATACTTGCTCATTATTGACTAGATATATTTATTTTGAGTGCTTTCGGAAATTGATCTTTCTTCAAACCACCACCACTTTTTTATACATTGCAGCCTTCTGCTAAAATAGTTTAGTTTGTTTTTAATCACATTGACATAAGTGTTCGGATCCTTAGCTAAATTTTATAATTATAGAGTTAAGTATGACGGTAAGTTAGAATTTTAATAAAGGACTCAGAGGCGAGTATTGCATTCTCTTTTCTTGCTTTTAATATAGTAGCAAAAAATAAATGTCGAAAAATAACAGACATTTAAACAAAAACATATTGGTAACAATGGAGTAGTTTAACCCCCCCTTTCCCAGTGAGACAGTCCAGTGCTCTGCCAGTCTATAAATACATCCAGATTCCTGCCTTTTCTCCCTCTTTTCTTTGCTCGTTAACGGATCCACAGGCATAGAGAAACATGAAGAAGACGATCCATCCGGACCTTGAAGACAGTAACTGCCACCAGACGATGCGCAACATCTCACTGAGCTGAAATCAAAAGAAGTGAGAGACCATCGCGTGCTGTTGAACGCGAGCAAAACCTTAGAGTAAGCCCTGGTAGGGCAGGGTGGGCAATACTCGCCTCTGAGTCCTTTATTAAAATTCTAACTTACCGTCATACTTGGCTAAATTTTATAATTTTAATACAAGGTCTCAGAGGCTCCTATTGCAAGTTCAAAGCTGATCCATAAGAGCGGACGACCAATGAACTATAGGCTTAAAGTAAAAAGTCCGACAAGTGGTCTCACGAGACCAATCAGCTGACCTAAGCAGATCCTCCAAGCGGCAACCCGCCACCATAGCCGACAACGCAGCGGCGCTGCGAACAGAATGTGCCCCAAACCGATTCACGTCCACCCCCGCCAGAGCTAATAACCACTTTAACCAACGCGCCAGCGTAGTGGAACCAACCACGGTATGAAATAAATAGCGGCGACACACCTGGGGAACGCAGCGCAACCGTACGGTTCTCATAGACTTGTAAACAAGTTACCGGACATAAAGCAGGTTGAGTCGGAAACGCCGGGTAAAACACCGATGTCAAAGCAGTTTTAGTACGACGAGAGACATCGAAACGAACCCCTTCTGGGACAAAGGATTTGATTTGAAAATCCAAAGCCCTGACGTCCCCTACTCGTTTACATGAAATAAGGCAGAGGAGGGCCAATAACTTGACCGAGATCTGCCTCAAGGAGAGATTCTCATTAGACGGTCATGTCGTCAAAAACGTGAGCAACAAAGTGACATCCCATGTCTGAGTATCGAGGGAGCGGAGGTCGCGAACACCTAATGCCTCTCAGTAAACGGCAGACCAAGGGATGTTTGCCCACAGGGACCCCTGGAAAAGACTCATGATAAACAGAGAGGGCCGACCTGTAAACATTAAGAGTCCTATATGCTCTACCCTCGTCAAAACATTCTGACAAGAAGTTCAGGATGTAATGTAGAGGGGCTCGAAAGGGATCCTGATCCCGTGACACACACCAACCAGACCACCGGTTCCAGGCCGAGTCATAGCAGGATAAGGTGCCCGTAGCCCATGCTGCCCGTAGGAGAGCTCTAGCTCGGACCGAAACCCCTCCGGACGCCCCGAGACCAAAGAGATTAGGACCGGGCACGTGTTCTGTGACAGCAAGGGGTGAGGATGCCCTAATCCGTCCACCTGTAGATCCGGAAGGTCCGGCAGTAACCGCGGGACGTCCACCAGGAGTTCCAGTAACAGGGAACCAAGGTTGGTTGGGCCAGAATGGAGCCACTAGAACCAACTCTGCCTCCTGAATCCAGATCTGGTGTAACGTCCGAGATATGAGCTGAAATGGGGGGAACGCATATTGTCGAGGACCCTCCCAGTTCTGCGGAAAGGCATCCGTGGCTAGAGCCATGGGATCCGGGCGCCAACTGTAGAACTGGGGTAGATGGTTGTTGAGACGGCAGGCGAATAGATCTATTTGAAACGGACCCCATAACTCCGATACACTGGCAAAAACTGACGAGTGTAAACGCCAGTCTCCGGAGTCTTCCGTGTGTCTCGAACTCCAATCTGCTAAGAGATTCGACACACCCGGAATGAATTGGGCCTGTACCACTATTCCTCTCTGGAAGCACCAATCCCAGAGTCGTGTTGCTATCCCAGTTAAGAGAGAGGGCCCCCCAGAGCGTTTATATATCTGACCGCTGGAAAATTGTCCATCCATAGAAGGACGGACAGTTGACCCGATGGTTATAGAAAACTCTGTAAGGCGAAGAGTTCTGCCAACAACGCTAGTCCGTTGATATGGAACCTCGTTTCTTGGGGGGACCACGGACCCCAAGTCAACAAGTTTCCGAATCGGGCTCCCCAACCCGAAAGGAAAACGTCCGAATCTATCGTCACCGAAGGTGGAGGAACCACAATAGGTCTGCCGTTGCAGGATCGGAGGTTCTCGATCCACCAACGGAGATCCACTCTCGCTCCCTCCGTGAGCTGAATCTGATCTGAGTAGTCGAGTCCCTTCCGAAGGAAAAGGGCTGTCAGGCGTTGGAGGGCCCAATAATGGAGAGGTGCAGGATGCACCACCAATTTCGTAGCCGCCAAGAGTCCTATTACCCGTGAGAGTTCCCGCAGTGTCAGTGAGATACTGGCGAGAAGCGCACGTACTTATTTTAAAATGGCTTTGCCTTTGTGATCTGGCAGTCATAGTGACATTTGAATGGGGTGTACCATGTTACCCAGAAACTCCAGAAACCGGACTGGACGAAGAATAGATTTTTCTTCGTTCACCAGAAACCCCAATTGTAACACATTGATTGTCTGATGAATTTGGGTTATTAGGAGTTGCATAGACTCCGCCATCAGAAGAATGTCGTCCAGATAGATGAGACGTACCCCTTGAGATCTGAGGTGGCTCACCACTGGTTTCAACAGCTTGGTGAAACACCAGGGAGCTGAGGAAAGTCCGAATGGGAGACACACCGAAAACGCCATGTGACGTCGTTCCAATGGAAGCAGAGGAACTTCCTGGATTCCTCTGCCATAGGAACCGCCGGATAGGCGTCTTTCAAATCTATCTTTGCTAACCAGTCTCCTTGATGAAGGACATCTTTCAATAAGTGTAGACCCTTCATCTGGAAATGGTTGTAAACCACCGATAGATTCAGTTCTCTCAAGTTGAGCACGGGACGACTTCCCCCACCCTTCTTGGGTACCAGGAAAAGATTTCCCATGAATTTTCCCTTTTGTACAGACCGTTCTATAGCTCCTTTTCTCAAAAGGTCTGAGACCTCCTCCGCTATCAACGCCCTCTCTGCCTCCGAAAAGCTCAACGGAGGGGGAAGGGATCGTTGAACGGGAGCAGATATGAAATCTATGTGAAAACCCTTCACCGTGTCTAACACCCAAGCATCTGATGTGATCTTTCGCCAATGTGGTAGACATGAACCTAAACGACCTCCCACTTGAACCTTTAAATGATGAATCAACAAACGGTGTACCTTGGTATCTGTATCTGGAATTGCGTCCACCACGGTAACCTCGAAGTTTCGAAAACCTCTGGCACGCCAAGGTCGTGAACGAGATGGGAAGAAGTTGGCCACTCTGGTCTCTGATTGTGAGGCGTTATATGCCACTGAACCTCTGGAGGCGTCGTACGCCACGGAGCCTGTAAACTGGTGGGAGATGCCCGCTGGTCCACGGCCAGCAGCGCGACCCCTGACCGTACCGGCCCTAGCGAAAACCCCAGCTGTGAACACTTTTTTTGATAGATGTTGTGACTTTCTCCATCGTAGTGAACGCCCCTGTGTATTCGGACATGTCCCGTAAAAATCCAGGGCCAAATAATCATCCTTGGGCTTTAGCACCCAATTCGTTGTCCGCAACTGCCGCCAGTTGTGGATCCATCTTTAACAAAATACATTTGCGACGTTCTGTCGCCAGGGCCGAGTTAGTATTGCCCACAAAACTCAGAGCCCTTTGTACCCAATTTGTCACATCATAAGGGTCTAGTGTAGCGTCTTCCAACTTTGCCTGTTCGGCAACATCAAGGAGTTTGGCTAGTGGTCCAACTACATCTAACAGCTTGTCTTGACAGTTTTTAAATGCTAAATCTATACCCCTATTTTGGGACCAACCTTTATTTTCCACAAATTTTATAAAAATTTTATCAACATCAGGGGTCAAGCACGTTTTCCCTACTGTAGTAGGTCGGGGACACTCTGCTTTCATTCTGTTTCTGGTAATTTTGTCGAGAGGTTTACGCACTCTCGCATCAATCCAAGCTTCCACATGTGGGGTGAGGGTCCATTCAGTGGAGCGAGGATGAGACAGGTCTTCTGGGGTAAACATGGGGTTACCCATAGGGTCATAAATAGGGCCAGAGTTATCAGACCTTTGATGGGGAGTAATCGGTATATCAGAAAAATCCTCATCTGAGGCATACACTTCTAAGGAGTCTTCTCTGTTTTCCTCCCCTGATAAGGGGGCATTATCTTGTCCTTTGGACGTGGAAGGGAGTTCATGTGACTGGGAAGATTCATAGCGTTTAACTCGCTTTGCAGAATCAGACTCCAAATTGTGAGTTTTTTTGAGTGCGCTTTTTTTAGCAATTGTGTCCCCGGCATTGACTCCCTGGGCAGTGTTAAGGGGATGCCAGCCCCTCCAGCCCTGCGCATCTCTTTATTAATGGTCTGTTTCCCCGTGGTTAGGGGAGAATCAGGGGGCCTCACCTCAGTGATTACAGTGCCCAAATCGTCACCCAGTTAAACCAGGTCAGCATCAGTTTTAACTTCAGAAATAACATCCCTGAGGGATTGGGAAAATGAAGTTGAAAGGGCTGAAACAGCTTTAAATACAGCGCTTTCAATTGAGGACTGAATGTGAGGTTAATTTTTTGGGAGGAATGGGGTCAGCAGGGTCAGCGGCTCTAGAGCACGACGGGGTACCAGCCTTATCTTGCGGATCATCCATATGAGAGGAGCTGTCCTCCGAATCAGATTCCCTTTCAGGGGAAGAGTCTTTAGCCACCATGCGTGGAGCTGTCTTAGAACGCGGCATTCTCAGTGACAGCGTGAGGAGTCACTGAATTGCCGGTGGAGTGAAGCCCGCGAAATCACCGCGCATGCGCCCCGCCCCTAGCAACGGCTGCCGCCGTGAGGAAGCAAACACAGAACGAAATGGAAATAAACCTTAACAAAAACCTATTTTGAAGGCTCCCTTTGCGAAAGGAAAGCTCCCAACACATAACTAAACCACTTCGGTCGCCTCAGTTAAAGCTGGACGACAGGACTAAACCATTTAAATATAGGAGAAATAAACCTATACTTATCTTCTCCAGTAGCAAAAAAAGAGGGAGAAAAGGCGGGAATCTGGATGTATTTATAGACTGGCAGAGCACTGGACTGTCTCACTGGGAAAGGGGGGTTAGACTACTCCATTGTTACCAATATGTTTTTGTTTAAATGTCTGTTATTTTTCTACATTTATTTTTTGCTACTATATTAACCACTTGGCTGCTATGGACGCGCTCAGCGTGTCCAGCCAAGTGGTTCTCCTGTGCTACGGACGCGCTGAGCACGTCCGAGCACAGGAGGCAGCAATCCGCCGGATTCCGGCGGATTGCTGCGCCCCCCCGGTGCGGGCTGACATCTTGGATGTCAGCCCATCAATCCGGGACCCCGGCGGGGACATTAGATGTCATCGCAGCGACGCGATAACATCTAATGCAGGCCCCCCCCCACATGTGCGGAGGAGGCGCCTGAAAGGGAGAGGGGGGAGGTCCTTCGGACCTCTCTCCCTCCCGATCGCCGGGGAGTAGGGAGTTAATACAGGCACCGCTTGGAAGGGCACAGCCTGCCCTTCCAAACGGTGGCTGTCATTAACCCCTGGGGAGCCGGATCACGAATCGGCGCTGAAAAGCGCCGGTTCGTGATCCTTTCCCGCAGCTGGCTGACATCTTGGATGTCGGCCAATCCTCCGGGAACGCCTCCTGAGGACTGGCGTCATCGTGCTATGCACGATGACGCCAGTCCTAGAGTTAACCCCTAGCTGCCACGGATCGGGAGATAGGGGGTTCATTGGAACCCCCATCTCCATCTCCCGATCCGTGGCAGCTAGGGGTTAATGTTTGGTACTGTTGGATCGGCCAGAGCATGGCCATTCCAACGATACCAAACACCACTTTGAAAAAAGTTTTTTACTAAAAAATAAAAAAATATTTTTTTAAAAAAAAAGTTTTTTTTTTTTTGCTTTGTTAATGCAGCAATATTGTTCCCATTTCAATTATAATGTGAACAATGATGCTGCACTAACGATTTTTGTATGCAGTGCGTTTGTTAAAAATCGTGTAATTTTCCCCAAAAAAAATGTAACGAGACCCCATTTCTAATTTTTTTAACAAACGCACCCCATACAAAATATAACCGCAATTGCTCGCATGTTAAAATGTGAAAAAAAAAACACTTTACACGTTGTAAATTATTGAAAATTCATATTTTATTGCATTTTTTTGTTATAATATACAGACAGGACATGACGTATACATATAATGACATTTTATGAATCTGGCGAGTCTGACGGAAAGAACGATATATAATATATCTGGGTCATATAATAAAATAAGCCTTCAAAACACGTTTAAACATGAGCAAAACAGGTAAAAATGACTTCAGCACAGAGGAGTGAAACGCCTCAGCAGCGAAAGGGTTAAAAGCAAGAAAAGAGAATGCAATAGGAGCCTCTGAGACCTTGTATTAAAATTGACGTATCTCTGGCAGTGATTAGAGCCGCAAGTCGTTTTGGGTATGTAACAAGCTTTACACATCTGCATTTGGGTAGATTCTGTTCAGCTCTGCAAATCCTCTCAAGCCGTTACGTTTTTTGGGGTTTGACAGACATTTCAAGGTCTCTCGAGCTATCTATTCAGGCTTAAATTCAGATTCTGACTGAGCTACTCAAGGACATTCACACATTTGTTTCTAAGCCACTTGTGTTGTCTTTCTGTGAACTTGGAATCATTGCTTTTTTATTTTGGATGGCGAATCTTCTGGTCAGTCTAAGGCTCTGAGAACTCTAAACCAGATTGTTGTCCTTATGCAAATTTCCTCCTATCTCAATGCATAATGGAGCTTCCCCAGAGTGACATTCTGGTTCTTGATCACAAAACCAATCCCATTTCTACAGATTGCTTCATTTGGCTGGATGTCCAGCTCTAGGAGTCATAGTTGTCCAAATGTCTTCCCTTTAAGATTTATGGAGGACAGTGCAATTGAATTTTATGGCATTGTTATAATCTATGCTTCATATACCTTAAATTCAGGTTTAACACATTACATTTCCCTTCAACTACAGAAGTGAATAAACCTGCCCAAGAATCGAAAACTGTGGGATCTACTAAACCGAGACAAGCTCGTGGTAAATTGTCAGGCAATGTAAAAGAGTCTCTTGAACAGAATGATGTAAATGTTAAATCCCCTCCAGCCAAGAGAAGAGGTCGCCCTGTTAAAGACATTCTGCCTGAATCTCTTGGCAATAAAGCTACAGGTAACGATTGATACATTTTTGAGACAATATTTTAAACATTGTTTCGAGTGTTTTTGTGTTTGTTACTGCATAAACGTAAAAACGTAAAATCACTTTTTCAGAGCCTGTTACATGGACCCCACATGCACTTGTAAACACTACAGATTATCACGTAGCTTAAAGGGACACTCTACTCAAAAAATCACCCCCCACCCCCCGGTTTTTTATCCTAACCTATCCCTATTCCCTTAATAAATCTTTGTTTTTTTTTGTTTTTTTTTGTAACTGTAGTACTTACCCCAAAATCCTCTTATTTCCAGCGGCGGTTTTTTTTTTTTATATACTCACCTCCCTCCTCTTCCGCTCCCGTCCTTCTTCATGCTTCTTGGCTTCTGGTTTACGTGAGATGCGCGCCTCTCACATAAGCCAGCCAATCGGCAGGCTTCCTCCTGGCTCCCTCTGAGGATTAGTGTTGCGCGCAAGAGGATGCGCGCAACACTACCCCTCAGAGGGAGCCGCCAGCTTCTGCAGTGAGTTGGAGACGTCATCGCGCTGAAAGCGCGATGACGTCTCCTACTCGGCAAAAGTCGGCAGAAGCGGGAAATATGATTCCCGCTCTGCTGACTGACAGCTGGGAGGGCGGAGTAAAGTTCTCCACCTCTCTCAGCTGTTTTCAGCCTTTCCTGACGATCGGCTGAGCGGAGGCAGGAGGGACAGGCAAGGGAATACTACGGGCATCATGACCACCTAAAATAGCTTAGGTGGTCATGTTGCCTAGAGTGTCCCTTTAAGTTTGTGCTAAATTTGAGGGCTTGGCGCCCATGCTGCCTCCTTTTATGTGTGCAGGGTTTATGTCCGAGTTAGAATTATTGCACTTGTGGCTTGAAGTAGAAGTTTTTAATAACAGTGGTTTCTAAAAGTAAATATGTATTTTTTTCTGTTTAATGCATATTTACCTTTTTTTTATTTTTAAATCTTAGAGCAACCTGCATCTCCACCATCTAAATCCGGAAGTGCAGGTTCAAAGTCTCCAAAAAAAACATGGAGACAAAGCAAAAATGTGCAAATAGAAACACAGGAATCCAAAGTATTGGTGAACCAGGAACCTGAAAACTCCGTTCCTAAGAGAAAAGGCCGATTTACAAAGAGTAGTGTGAAAGGTAAGCCCGTAGTTTTCCTGCTTCGTTTGACAGGTTGTTTAAAGGTCTTGCGCAAGCCCAGTGCGTACATAAGCTTTTTGCCGAGAGCCCTAACGCGGCTCTCCTCATACACACAGCCTCCACACATAATGTATGCATATGTAAATATACACTCGCAATCAGAAGATTCAAAATCTGTTCTTGCTACTTGGATGTTATTTCACATCAGAATTTTAAATCGAATTTCAGTGTAAATTTAATTTCAGATTTTGATCAGTAAGAGCAGAATTGTTTTCCCATAGGCACCCAAACATTTGTGCCTATATATTGTACACCTTTTTTTTTTTTTTTTTTTCTTTCTTTAAACAGAAATTTAATCTGTTACTACATTTTTCTTGGGAAATAAGCAATTGGTGCACAACCGCAAAATGATTTCCTAATTTGGCATGTCTGGGAAAGGCTTATAAGTGATAGCTCACTGAAAGTTGTATCCTTTGTTAAACCGTTATGAAGTGATGTAACGTAATGTGTATTTATTTTAAGATGTAATACCATCAGAACAGTTGCCTCAAGATCACCAGGATAATTCAGCTGTAACAGTCTCATCAAGATCTAGCAATAGAAAAACTGCAAAGAGTCACAATATTCCCAAACGTATCACACATGCAACAGCTAATCAACAGAGTATCCAGAGCTCCAGGGAAACCCATTTAAAGGTATCCCTACAAGAAAATGTTGAGCTCCAGGTAGTGGAAAGCGTGAAACAAACAGAACTTGGTAAACACACAGCATCGAAAACCAGATCAAGGCGAAATGTACAAACAGCTGGTGCAGCAGGTAAGTCTGTTTATAACTATTTATAGAATAAACTGTTTGGCCAAACTATTCTATTGTGAACTCTCTTCACCAAAGTACACATACAGTTCTGCTCAAAAGTTTTCATACCCATGGAGAATTGGTAATATATGTACTATTTTTAAAGAACATGTGAGTGCGCAGACAAAACATTTCATTCCTTTCGTGTGGGATTCATATGCACCTGTTATAACAAAATGGCACAATCAAAACAAGGCAACAAATCAAAAAATATAACCCAGTTCAAAAGTCTGCATACCCTTAGTTCTTAATACTGTGTATCTCCCCCCCCCCCCCCCATTTTTGCATAAATGACAGCGTGCAGTCTTTTGTAATAGTTGTCCGAGCCCTGAATTCTTGCAGGTGGTATATCTGCCTGTTTGTCTTGGAAAAACGCCTCCAGGTCATGCAAAGTCTTTAGTCGTCTTGCATGAACTGCACGATTTGATATCTCCCCCAGAGTGCCTTGATGATATTAAGGTCAGGAAACCGTGTTGACCACTCCAGAACCATCACCCTTTTCCACTGTAACAACTGGAAGGTTAGCTTGAGCTTGGGTCATTGCCATGCTGCAAAGTCAAAGAGCGTCCCACGAGCAGCTTTCATGCAGAAGGATACACTCAACACATTACTGTATCGCAGAGCTGCACAGCAATAAAACGCAGTAATGTGTGGTGTGTATGCGGGTAACACAGAGCTCCACAGTGCAGCATCAACTTGTTCACTTTAGAATTGAAAAGGGAACAATAGTGCATTTGAAGAAAGGAAATGGTAAAAGAAAATAAATAACATTTTCCAAGTATGACCAGTGTTTATCACTGCAATGGCCATGCTCTGGCCTTTCCAATGATGCCGCATATGACCCTCTGGCATCTAGAGTTTCGGAGATATGGGGGTCCAAAGGGGTCCAGTTTCTGATGTCACTTTGCCTATGTGTGATGCTCGTGGGTGGAGTTTGTTCCTGCAGGCAGCTGACCTCCAAGATGCCTTGGTATTCACACTTTTGTGAACAGTAACGATTATATGACTGTATCGGAATAGTTTTTCTTTGAACGCTTAAAATTAAAAGAGGCAAGCATGGGCTTTGGATTAGATGTGGAGCTTTCATGGTGTTGTATAGCTTTGCCATTACTTGAGGTTTTTAGAGGATTGCTTATTGCTATACTTATTATTTATTAAGTATTGCTATACTTCTCCACAAAAGGTTTCTCCAAAAAATTCCAATGGATCTATTTTTAAAAATGATACAGGAATTTTATTTCCAAAGTACGATCGACAATATGCCTTCATGGCAGAATAGGGTAATGGTATGACATATGAGGTGGTTTACTATTAAATGCAATTTTTAGCAGTAACCTCGACACGGTCTTGTGATGTATTCCTTTTGTTTAGAACATGTAGAAATCCCATTTTGTCCTATTTTGAGTTACATTTTATGAAAACTTATGCGATGCTGATTTCCCTCTCTTAAAGAAAATCTCCCAGTGACAGAACCAGAGCAATCAAAAGATGAGCCTGCACCTGTTGAAAAGGCAGTTGGCAGAAGGACTGTTAGAAATAAGAGTTTGCAAGTTGCAAATGAGCAGTCTTCAGGTAAAGCCTTAAAACAAAGATAAAATGTGTATGCAGGTTAAGGGGTGGATGGAAAGTTGGTAGAAACATTATTGCATGCGTCTCAAAACTTGCCAATTGTCATTTCAGTGAGTGAAGTGGTAAATCTGTCTACAACGCAGCCTGAAGAGTCAACAGAAAAACCTCCAGTCGAAAAGGCTATTGTCAGAGCTGGGAGAAGGAAGAATATTGAAGAGGTGATTGAACAATTATCAGGTATGATTCAAAAACTATGTTCATGGAAAGCAATTTTACTCTTTTGTATAAGGGCATGCAGAGTTCAAAGTGTTTGAGTAAATGTTTGTAGCTATCCTTTGACAAAGAGCGTATAGTGACAATGTAAATTTTAAGTCTTGATGCCACCCACTAAAGATAACCCACACCCTGTCTCTTGTCTGATGTGGCTGTAGTTTGACTGTGAATATATTTTTAAGCCTGGATTATTGCTGATATTTAAAAATAATCATTCGGTTTTGATTTTGTGTAGTTTTCAGTTTTTCCTTTTGCTACGATTTTAATCTATTACTATGCATTATGGGCTTTACAATCAGGTTGTTTTTGGTCACCAAACACTTTAATTTATTGCTGCAATATATTGTCCAGCAGTGTTACCATGCTGTGGGAATTCCCCACCCCTAGCCAAAAACTGAATTGGGAAGAAAGCTTAGAATGTGTACTTCAGTAGTTATTTAAGGCTTGTCGTGTTAATTCCAGTGTGTCGGGCACCCTGCAGACCATAAAAATAAGCTAAAACTTAAATTTTTCTGAAATGTGTATAAATATGTTCCAATGAAGTAAAAGCATTTTTTTTTTCCCTTCCCTCAGTGTAAAGCGAATACAATGCAACTAACTTTTTTCTTTCATTTGGTTCTCCCTCTCCACTTAATATTTCCAGGTCTTAAAGGTAATCTAAAATCAGCACAAGGCAGGGTGTTCAAGACTACATCTGCAACAGAAGCCAAAAAGTCACAGTCGGCTGAAGAGGAGCAGCCAGCACTTACAAAATCAAGACGACAAAAAGGCCACACTGCAGTTAATTTACAAACGAAAAAGTCACGTGCAAACACAGCTGAAAATGCAGGGGAAAGTGCCGGTGTCCAACATTTGGAAAATAGTTCAGCAACTTCAGAATCTGCACCAATTGAAAGCCCTGTAAAAAGCACAAATGTAACACAACCTGCTAGAAGAGGTCGATTTGCAAAAGTCAAGGATGTAGTTCCTGCTCCTGAAGCGGAAGTGAATGAATCCAAGCGCTTATCTGACTTTGCAAGCAAAGTTGTTGTGCTTGAAGAAACTTCTAGTAGCATAGTAATCTCAAAAAATGTTAAGGGAAGAAGGAAAGATCAGAGTAAGGGTGGAACATTCCTGGTTTCTAAGAGTGAAAGTACAACTGTGGAACATGTGGAATCTACAAAAACCATTAACAAAAGATCCATGCGTGGCAAGAAAGACTTGCCACCTGCAGAGGATTTGCATACAGATGCTGATGCTACTTTAAGGCAATCTAGAAGAGCAAAGCAGATATTGCAGCCTCTGGATGGAGAGAGGGGTTTAAATCAAAAGTCTTCAAAGAACAGAGCGGTGCAATGGCGCACTCCAGTGGCTAATCAGGGAACTTCATCAGAGAGTCGAGAATCCAGCCACACACAGCCTGAAACCTCCAGTAAAGTGAGCGCAAGAGGGAAGAGCAAGGAATCGGCTGAGGAATTAATTGTTCCATCTAAAAGATCTCGTCGTAATGCAGGGGTTGAGGAAAATGGCACAACAGACACTGAAAGACCGTCTGAGGAAGCTAAAGTGAGCCCTGCTAAGAGTGGGAAAAAGGTCGCCAAAAAACAAACACAGAACGTTGCAGTTCCAGTTGTTGTAGATGGAGATATTTTAAAACCGAAGGGTAGGGGTCGAGGGGCAGTCTCTAAATCACTAGTTCAGGAAAATAACGAAGTTGCAGGAAGTACACTTCCAAAGAGAAGGGGTCGTAGAGCAGCCGTTCAAGCCCCCTCTCAGGATGTTGTAATCTCTCCCCACAAAACTGTAGACAAAGACGTTTTAGAAAATGCAGATCCAGTAGACCGCATTCCAAAGTCAAGAAGGGCTGTGAAAAGGAAAGCAAACAGTACTGAACCTGCAGATGAAGGTTCCGTAGTATCAGCCAAGACCTCAAAAAAGCCTGCGGTACTTGAAGAGTCACCTGCAAAGAAGAACAAAACAGGTAATGGGTTAATTTCAGTTTTCAAAGTTTAAATATTTTGTGGAGCATAGTCTACGTTTTAATGAAAAATTTGCAATGTCTGGTACAAACAAGGTAGACTCTCTGAAGAGGTTGCCATATTTATCAGTTGGCCTCTATCAACCTCTTCATAATGACTTGCACGATAACCGTTTATGCAGGAATGCATTTGTTTATTTTGAGTAAACTAAAGAAGGTTGTTTGATCATTGTGGTGATGTGTGAAATCCACAGAATGAATGATGGCTTTAAGTCCAGGGTTTCTCAACTCCAGTCCTCGGGACCTACTACAGGCCAGATTTTGCTTATCACTTTGGGGAAATGCAGACTGAATACTGCAATCACTGAGCAGCTAATTGGATCACTTGTGCTTTGCTTCGGATAACCCACAAACCAGGCCTGTTAGTGGGTCCTGAGGATACGAGTTGAGAAACACCTTTAGACAGAGGTGACTCTATGGCTGAAAGCGGTTTATCTGAACCTAAAGCTGAATGCCTTGGATCGGTTAGCTAGACACTAATGGCACAAATATAAAGTGTGCATAGGTAAACATTTTATTTATGAAGTATTTTACCAGGAATGTTACAGAAACTGATCAACATTTCCTTGAATTTCTCTTCTAGAGGGAACTACTAGTTCAACTCAGAAAAGTGGGAAACACAAAAGTGCATCTAAATCGGAGAATAAGAAGGCCGTTCAAGAGACAACAGCCAGAACAACCAGAGCAAGTGCGCGCACAAGGAAATAACCGAATGTATTCATTCCCCTTGTAAATTTTAGATGTTTTGAAGTTCTAAGCCCTTCAGGTTTATTTCCCCATTCGGAAAAATTGTAAAAAAATTTTATTTTATTTTATCAGGAATTCTCCGTCCTAAGCTTTATTTTAAGCTGATGCTGTGTGACTGGAATTTTTGAAGTGTTCCATTTTAAAGTCTTTGTTTTGTTTTTACATGGCTATATTTGCTGTACATGTCAGCATGTCATGTTGAATACAATCAACTGCCAGTCTTTTTATATAGGCCTTCTATTTTTGTGATTTATAATAAAATGTTGTGATTCTAAACTTGTCACAGTAGTGAGTTGTCTTGCTTCTTTTGTTGGCAGTTGTAAAGAAATCATTCCCGTGTCTGTAATTTAACTTGTATTAATTGGACAAGATAAGTTTTTTTTTTTTAAATGTCTTGCTGCGTGAATGCAGTTTTGTAAAGTTTGTAAGGTTTAACATGCATACCCTTTGTATAATCATGTTAATTTGGAATTATTTTTATTTTAATTCTGCCTTATCAATTTCTGCATAAACTTTAAAGCAGGGATTATGAACCTCTGTAGTTTTGCAAAAGCATGTTGAATAGTAACACATGATGGCTAAGGTGTCATTAATTCCTTATACTTTGTACATAAGGTTTTATAAAAAAAAAAATCTTCATGTCTTGACAGCTAATGTCTTGTACAGCAAGAGAGTAAATATGTCATCTGTTCTCAAAGCAGCAGACTCAACTGTGTTTCAGTAGTTTTCATATATTCTACATTTTGCAAACCTATTGATTTGCCTTTTTATATAAAAGAGGATTTTAGTTCTCCTGTCCTGAACAGTTTTTATTCGTGTTGCTATCTATTGTTGCCTATGCGGGCAACTCAACAAATCAAACGTATTTCCTGGGCTATTTCACAGCATAGTAAAATATTCAATCCCTTTAGGGATCTATATTAACTGTTGCAGTTGGTTGGCATTATTTTAAAATTGAATGTAGACCATAATTTAAAAAAAAAAAGGAAAAGATAATATTTGAGGATTTTTTACACAATCAAACCATTCATTACTTTGTATACAAACATTAATAAACATAAAATGTTATTTTCTTGATTCAGCATTCAGTATTTTCTTTAATTTTGGTGGAATCTCGATGGGCAGTTAGAGATGGCTTTGTAAAAGTGTTTTATCTGCATATTTGCTTTAAAGAGAATTTTAAATCGCTAAAAATATGTAGTGCACTAATGATTAGTGGTCCTGTTTGTCTATAGTGCTGAGCATATATTTATATGCTTTTCCACATCTGGTTCCTTGCACCTCACTTGCCTTTTCACCCACAGAGCCTAGAGATTGGTTTTCTTCATGATGGCTGTTTAAACCTCCCTGGCGGTCTAATTTTTTCAAAATTTTGTGTCTAAAAGCATCTAAATTTTTTTTGAAAGGAAACGTGTTTTTATATATAGTAAGCCTGTAATAATTATAGAATTTAGCTAAGTATGACGATAAGTTAGAATTTTAATAATAAGACTCTGAGGCTCCTATTGCTTCTCTTTCTTGCTTTTATTAACATAGCAGCAAGTGGCAACTAGCAAGAACTTTGAAAATATAAAGCATTTATATTGAATAAAGAGAAAAACATAACAGTAATAACAGGTATATGGTATCTTCT
Organism: Leptobrachium leishanense; assembly: GCA_009667805.1. Lineage (NCBI taxonomy): Eukaryota > Metazoa > Chordata > Amphibia > Anura > Megophryidae > Leptobrachium > Leptobrachium leishanense. The sequence goes on from CM019068.1 coordinate 43,688,044, forward strand.
AACACCCCTTCCACTCCTTTGGATCTGTCCTCTTTCCTGTTCAGTGCCCATCAAAACCAATCCACGTCCCTCCTACTTCCTCTTTCTTTGCTGTACGAGGTGATCAAAGGGCAATCCACTGTGATCCAGGAAATCCGTTATGAGGCTGAGGAAAGAAAAAACATGAGAGTGGAAGATATTGGATCCGCAGACCCAGGAAATAACCAAAACCACAATAGCGGCGGGAGTGGTGGGCAATACTCGCCTCAGAGTCTTATTATTAAAATTCTAACTTATCGTCATACTTGGCTAAATTCTATAATTTTAATACATCGACTCTGAGGCTCCTATTGCTTGTTCAAAGCTAACCCACAACTGCGGATGACCAATGAACAACAGGTTTGAAATAAAATGAACGGAAGGTGGACTCTCTGGACCAGTCAGCTGATCACAATAAGTCCTCCAACCGACAACCTGCCGACACTGCGGAAGAAGCAACAGCGCTACGAACCGAATGAGCTCCAAAAATTGCGGTATCTACACCCGCTAATACTAAGAGCCAGCGAAGCCAGCGCGCGAGCGTAGTTGTACCTACCGAAGGGAGATTTGAATGAAATAAAGAGAGGTGACACCTCCGTGCCCCGGAGGGCGGCAGTACGAGATTCGTATTCCTGAAGACAAAGGACCGGGCATAAAGCCGGGCGCGATGGAAAGGCCGGGTAAAAGGCAGACGAAATGGACATTTTAGTACGGCGGGAGATGTCAAAGCGCACGCCTTCTGGTGTGAAAGAACGAGCTTTGAAGTCTAACGCCCTGACATCAGCCACCCGTTTGCAAGAAATCATGCAAAGAAGGGCCAATAATTTAGCCGAAAGCTGACGTAGGGTTAAATCCTTGTTAGAGGGCCATTGTTCCAAAAAATCAAGGAGGATATGCACGTCCCAAGTTGTCGTGTATCTAGGCAACGGAGGATGGTGAGATCTGATACCCTTAAGCAGACGACACACCAACGGATGTTTGCCCAAAGGTGTCCCCTGAAAACCAACGTGGTAAGCTGATAAAGCTGATCTATACACATTAAGTGTGCGATAAGCTTTGCCTTGATCGAAGATCTCGGTAAGGAAATCCAAAACAAAGCTCAAAGGGGCCTGGAAGGGATCTTGATCCCTTGACAGACACCAATGATGCCAGGTGAGCCAAGCTGACTTGTAGCAGGATCGAGTACCTGGGGCCCACGCCTGGCGTAGGAGTGCAGTAGTTCGGTCCGAAATCTCTCCGGCTCCCCCGGGCGTCCCGAAACCAGTGAGGCCAATAATCGACCAGATCCTGGTGACATGAGAGGGTGAGGTTGCCCGGAGGCGTCTCTCAGGAGATCCGGGAGAGTCGGGAGAAAACGTGGAACATCCATGAGGAGATCCAATAGTACCGGCAACCAAGGTTGGTTCTGCCAAAAGGGGGTGATGCTCACAATCTGGGCCTGTTGCGTCCTGACCTGACGCAGTGTGCGAGCTATCAGTTGAAATGGCGGGAAGGCGTACTGGCAAGCCCCGGACCAATCCTGAAGGAAAGCGTCCGTTGCCTCTGCCAGTGGGTCTGGCCGCCAACTGAAGAAGATCGGAAGAAGGGCGTTGAGCCGGCTGGCAAAAAGATCCGCGTGAAATGGTCCCCAAAGGGATGTCACGTCGGAGAAAGCTGCCGAGCTCAGACGCCAATCCCCGGAGTCCTCTGTATGTCTTGAGTTCCAATCCGCGGATTGGTTCGAGATTCCTGGAATGAACTGTGCTTGGACCTCGATCCTGGTCTGAAAACACCACTCCCAGAGGCGGGAAGCCATTGTTGTCAGAAGGAGGGAGCGAGGGCCGCCCAGCGAGTTGATATATCGAACTGCTGGGAAGTTGTCCATCCGGAGGAGGACTGAACGATGAACGCGATCTTTGAGGAAACTCTGAAGTGCAAAAAGTCCTGCCAAGAGCTCCAGACCGTTCATGTGCAGTTGACGCTCCTGCACAGACCAGCGACCTCCCGTGGAGGAACCGTCGCAGTAAGCACCCCAGCCTGACCCACAAGCGTCTGAGTCGATTGTAAGCGTCGGGGGTGGCACCAGGATAGGCCTGCCGTTGCAGGAGTGGAGGTGAGCGATCCACCATTCAAAGTCCAGTCTGGCCTCTCCCGAGAGCGAGATCGGAGCGGAATAGGGGAGACCCCGTCTGAGAAAAAGGGCCTTCAGGCGTTGGAGGGCCCGATAATGTAACGGGGCTGGTTTGACAGCTAGCCGTGTGGCCGCTAGAAGACCGATCACGCGAGCTAGGTCTCGTAAGGATGGGCTGTGAGCCTCCAAAAGGGACCGAACTTCGCGTAAGATAGATCGGCACTTGGGTAGAGGGACAGTGAGAGACATCATGACACTGTTCACCCCGAATCCCAGAAATTCCAGGGTTTGAGATGGAGAGAGGATTGATTTTTCTTGATTCACCAGAAATCCCAGAGACTGGAATGACTGACAGTCCAATATACGTGGAGGCGTAGCTGATTCTCCGAGGCTGCCATCAGCAAAACGTCGTCCAAATATATAATGAGACAGACCCCTTTGGCGCGTAGCCATGCTACGACCGGTTTCAGCATCTTGGTAAAGCACCAAGGAGCCAAAGAGAGGCCGAACGGCAGGCAACGGAACCGCCATAGGTCGGGGACCCCAACGGAACTGAAGGAAATCCCGTGATTCCTTGGCAATAGGGATGGTCAGGTACGCATCCTTGAGATCCACTTTTGCCAACCAATCGCGGGGTCTCAATATATCTTTGAGCATGTGCATGCCCTCCATCTGGAAATGACGATAGATCACTGACCCATTCAACTCCTTGAGGTTGATAACTGGACGAACACCTCCGCCCTTCTTGGGGACCAAGAACAGGTTGCTCAGGAAGCCCGAGGGTCCCCGCGGGGCCCGTTCTATGGCTCCTTTTTGGTATAATTCTGTAATCTCCCGCTCCACAAGCGTCTGACCGTCCCCTGAAAAGGGGAGAGGGAGAGGAGTCTGCAGTTGGAGCGGGGGAGAAGAGAATTCCAGAACAAAACCTAGAACAGTATTGAGGACCCAAGGGTCCGACGTAATGTGACACCATGCTGTGTGAAACCATTTTAAACTACCTCCTACTTTGGTCGTAGACGGATGAAGAAGGTTTAACCCTTTCGCTGCTGAGGCTTTTCCCGCCCCTGTGCTGAGGTCATTTTTTACCTGTTTTGCGCATCATGTTTAAACGTGTTTTGAAGGCTTATTTTAGTATATGACATCGACATTATATATCGTTCTTTCCGTCAGACTCGGTAGATTCATAATATGTCATTATTATATGTATACGTTATGTCATGTTTGTATATTATAACAAAAAATGCAATAAAATATGTATTTTCAATAATTTACAGCGTGTAAAGTGTTTTTTTCCACATTTTAACATGCGAGCAATTGCGGTTATATTTTGTATGGGGTGCGCTTGTTAAAAAAATTAGAGATGGGGTCTCGTTACATTTTTTTTGGGGGAAAATGACACCATTTTTAACAAACGCACCGCATACAAAAATCGTTAATGCAGCATCATTGTTCACATTATAATTGAAATGGGAACAATATTGCTGCATTAACAAACCAAAAAAAATAAAAAAAAAGTGTTTCTTTTTTTTTTTTTTTGAATTTTTTTTTTTTTTTTACAATTTTTTTTACTTTCATGTTTGGTATCGTTGGAACGGCCATGCTCTGGCCGATCCAACGATATCAAAATTTAACCCCTAACTGCCACGGATCGGGAGATAGGGAGTTCATTGGAACTCCCTATCTCCACAGTTCGTGGCAGTTAGGGGTTAATGCTAGGACTGGCGTCATCGTGCTGCGCACGATGACGCCAGTCCTCTGGGGGAGTTCCCGGAAGCTTGGCCGACATCCAAGATGTCGGCCAGCTCCCGGGAAGGATCGCAAATCGGCGCTTTTCAGCGCCGATTTGCGATCCAGCTCCCCAGGGGTTAATGCCAGGCATCATTTGGAAGGGCAGGCTGTGCCCTAACAAATGATGCCTGGGTTAAGCCCCTGTGAGCCGCCGATCGGGAGGGAGAGAGGTCCGAAGGACCTCCCCCCCTCCCTTTCAGGCGCCTCCTCCGCACATGCGGGGGGGCGCCTGAATTAGGTGTCATCGCGGGGGCGCGATGACACCTAATAATGGCGGCCACTGCTCCGGATGCCGGGCTGACATCCAGGATGTCAGCCCGCACCGGAGGGGCCAGCGATCGGCCGGTACCCGGCCGAACGCTGACCCCAATGCGAGGACGCGCTCAGCGCGTCCTCCGCATACCAGCGGCAATGCTGAGGACGCGCTGAGCGCGTCCTTAGCATTGAAGTGGTTAAAGGTGCCTGAAGGTTGAGGAAGAATGACCGCCTCTGGAACCCCGGAATCCTCTGCCCCTCCATGGTCGGGATCGGGAAGGGAAGAACGGGGATGGCGCGGGAGCCGTTGCAGTGGAGGGATTGCCTCCTGCGGGACCTGAAGCGAAGGGTTTTGCACGGCCGGTAGCTCGGCCCCGATATCCACCGGCCCGTGGAAAAACCCCGGAGAACACTTTAAGTGAATTGGACACTCGTTCCATGGTATTGAAGGCCCCGGAATATTCATTCATATCTCTCAGGAAAGTTTTCCCAAACAAAGCACCATTGGCCGCAGCGCCCAATTCGTTATCCGCCACACCAGCTAATTGGCGATCCATTTTAAGTAAGATACATTTACGCCTTTCAGAAAACTAACTGGACCCAACGGTCTCTAAGTTATCTGAATCGGGTCCAGGGGTTCACCTTACAATTTTGCTCGTTCTGCTGTATCCAGCAATTTTATCAGAGGACCCATAGTGTCCAGTAGTTTGTCTTGGCACACCTTAAAGGCATGGTCTATGCCCTTGCTGGGAGTCCAGCCTTTAGGGGTGACAAAATCCACGAACGCCTTATCCACTTCGGGAGTTAAGCACGTTTTACCACTCGTGGTGGGGCGAGGGCATTCCGCTTTCATGCGGTTTCGTGTATTTTTATCCAGGGCTTTTCGCACCTGCACATCAACCCACTTCTCAACGTGGGGGTAATGGGGACCAATCTGCGGACCGTGGATGGGACAGGTCTTCTGGGCAGAAAAGGGGGTTCCCCAAAGGCTCATAGATAATGCCCGGGCGGGCTGCTGTATCAACCTCTACGGTGTCTTCAGTAAACTCCTCATCCGAGGCATAAACGTCTATGACATCGCTAGTGTCATCCTCCTCCGAATCAGGGATAGAGTCCTGAAGCGGGGCAGGGACAATAGCGGTGTCAGGGTTGGAGACAGAAGGTAATTTAAATCTCTTGGAGCGAGCTGATGTTGTGTGTGCAGGAGCCCGTTTACGGGGTGCAGTAATGGGGGATGGGTGCACGTGTCCCGGCAGTGTTGCGGGGATGCCAGCCCCTCCAGTCATGTGCCGTGCTTTTTTCACAGACTGTTTCCCCGTGGTGGCCAGGGGGAGCTCGGGGGGGCCTCACCGCGGTGAGTGTATTGCCCATGTCATAATCCACCAGTGGCGGGGGGTTGTCAAGGTGGCGATTTTCAGCCATAACTTCTTTTAATGAGCGGGTAAAATCTGCAGACAAAACTGAGACCGCTTTAAATACAGCAGAGTCAATGGACGCCTGCATGTAAGGGTCTAAGGTGGGAGGCTGGGAAGGAGCCATCAGTGCCTGCACAAGCACGGGAGGTTGGGATTGCTCACCCACACTCTCATCGGAGGACTGTGCTGAGATCTCTGCCGGGGAGGCTGCACGTTGCGGGGTCTTTCCACGAGGCATGGCGCTGGATGAAGCCGGGAGAATGTCCGGAATTTCCCCTGCGTGCGCAGATCTATCGGGCACACCCCGCCCACCTAGCCAGCGTGCAGCGTCTCGGAGAGGCAGGCAGACTGGGTTACACCGCGGTCACCAGGGAGATCAAAAGGGAAACTTGGAGAAAAAACGCGAACGCCGCGGTTAAAGCCGGGCGCTCGCTAGAACCTAAACAAATATTAATAAAGAACCGTAGAAACACATATATGTATGTATATCCCTAATTCAAGTCAAAAACGGGATATCACAGCAGAGATAATATATCTATACACTTATCTAGTCGCCGAGCAGCTAAGAAAGAGGAAGTAGGAGGGACGTGGATTGGTTTTGATGGGCACTGAACAGGAAAGAGGACAGATCCAAAGGAGTGGAAGGGGTGTTAGAAGATACCATATACCTGTTATTACTGTTATGTTTTTCTCTTTATTCAATATAAATGCTTCATATTTTCAAAGTTCTTGCTAGTTGCCACTTGCTGCTATGTTAATAATAGCAAGAAAGAGAAGCAATAGGAGCCTCAGAGTCGATGTATTAAAATTAGGAATAATGCACTGAAATCCGTGCAAGCAAGAGTCCTTCCTGGTAAAATCCTTTTTATAAATAAGTAAAATAAATAGTAAATACACCGAGTCCGATAAAGTTTGAAACCCGACATAATAATTTATTATCCCAAAAATAATTATTCAAAATAATGCTAATAAATTATATTCCATAAAATAATCAAACAAAAAACACTGAAATCTTTCAGAAAACAAGGGTGCAATATTAGACTATGTATGGTCTGTTTCTGATCCTTTTAGTGCCACCTAATGGCCGTTCATGAGCAGGTCATGCTGCTCAAAATTTTACATTGGAATACAGTGTATTCCTATTTTTTCAGTTTGCTGCCTGGTCCCGCCCCCCTGTATCCTGTGACTCGCAGGGAGCGTTACCAGGAAGCAAGTTGCCGCAATCACACTGCGGGGGAGTGCAGGATGAGGTGAGTATGCAGCCCGAGTGTTGCTCGGGGTTACTGTTCCCGCTAGCGAAATTTAACCCCAAGTCACAGTCGGGAAAACCACCAGGGAGGTTAAAGGGATGCTCTTTTGAAAATAAGAGTTCTTCCGTTTTTTTGCCCATAAATAATTGAAAGCTACGCAATTTCCGTAATGTTGGAATCGCAAATTGTGTGCTGCCACACACTTGCATCCTTTACGTATGCAAGTTCCATAGTGTCTGCGCAGAACAATGGATCGGAGCTGCGCATGCAGCTATAGTGAGCAATATAAAACCTTTTCAAACAATAATTTCTTAACAATGTTGCGTGAACTGATGCCACAAGAACTCAAATGATTCTGCTGTGTAGCCTTTATCAAGGGAAAGAGCAACCATGATTTGTATATACACCACATGGAAAGGTATCCCAACTACAAATTACCTTTTATGAATAAACCAGCCTCCAGAGCATAATCCACTATGCATTTACCATACTAAGTTTATATTCAACATGTTAATTCTTTTGCCAAGTGTTTGCTTTTGGTCACACAGATCCAGACATTACAAGGGCATCTTGTGCAAAATTAACCCTTTGTTTGCCTGATAGTGGCCTGAACATATTTTTAAAATGCAACTGTTTGCCGTCTGTAATCTAGCAGCCAAGGAAAAGGGGACCCAGCCACTCTGCATCCAAACAAAACACTTGAAGGCTGTTCATATAGCCAAAAACCTTAATCTGGTGGTTTGACATGGGCATCGGGCTCCTTCTCATATGGTGTAGTCCCTGTGTTTTAACTTTTCTCTGAAGGAAGCTTGTATGTACTGGACACCACTAATGTCTTGTTGAAATGCTTATTACACACAGAAATAAAGACTTCTGGAGCCAATCCAGGAGTGAGAAAATCTCCTTTCTTGTTGAGCACACAACATAGTTTGGTTTAAAGTGTGAACATCCACTGGCGCTAATACCGGAAAATCCGTTTCAAGGACAAAGTGTCTTTATCCAACTGACTAGCATGCATGCCTTATAGCCGAAGTTTACAATACTCTATGCTTCAGTACTGGGATTTGAACAGCAACATGGATCCTCTGCCTTGAAAATACTACATTAAAGTCTAAATGCACTGTGATACTGTTTCACATGTATGTGGTGGTCATAGCGTTAAGGGGTAATTTAAAGTAGTTTTCCATGAAACCACTGGTTCCCTCCAGTACGAGTGGCGTACAGATGGCGCTTTGTATCCCTGTCCGTGTCAGTCTAGCTTTTTGACGGGGAGGTCTTTTTCACATCTGGTGGTTGGCCCTCCCCATCAAAACGACACAGGCGCAGGGAAGTGTGGGCACACAAAAGCACTAACCGCTCGTGTGCCACCGGCCTTAAAGAATCGATAATGGGAGGAACTCCACTTTCCCCCAAGTCTTTATGAAAATCCTGACTTTCTGTCACTACACTAGGAAAATTTGGGAATTTTAAAACACGACTTGGAGGCTCCTAGTTTGCTTGTTTAAAGCTGGAATACTAATTTTCTAGACCATTGAGTGAGAGATATAAAATAAACTTAGTCTAAAGTCAATTCTCTAGATGCATATTTTCGAACCATGCTCCGGCTACCAAGGCAGTGGATGCCATAGGACCATTAGAGGAGTGAGCCCCGAAAGAAGAAACATCCACTCTGGGTTGAGACCTAAGCCATGTCATCCAGCAAGCTAATGTAGGAGAGAAAACTGCAGTATGTGTTTATTGGTACAAAAATTGACAGACCGGTTGTCTGGAAAGGCAGGGTAACCTCCTCAAATGTTTGCAGGCATAGTTGTGGAACTGATGGGAAGGCAGGGTATAAAATGGAGGTGAGGTGTCAAATTGTACAACTTCCAGAATGAATGATCATACTTGACATCACTCACTCTTGCAGGAGATGAGACAAAGCAGGTTCAATAACTTTAGATTTTTTTTTTTTAAAGTTAAATCTTTGTTGTCTTGCCAACTGGATAGGAGATTTTGAAACACAGGTGACATCCCAGAGAGCCATATATCTCGATTGTGGTGGCTAGGCTGTTTTAACTCCAGTCACGAGGTGACATACTAGAGGATGATGTCCTATTGAGAGGCCCCAATGTGACTTGCAGATATTGTTGAGCAGTATAGAGTGATAGATCTTTTCACTTTTCCGTCTCTAAATGCAGCAGAGAGAAAATCCAGTATTGCTGTTACAGGGGCTAAAGTGGGATGTGAACATCTTTCCACACACCAGCGTTCCCAGATTTTCGATTCGAATCCGAATGCCTGTACGGTTCCTGGGGCTCATACTTGTTAAAGATTGGCAGCATCTTCTGAAATGCCAGAGTTGCCCGAACGGAGCCACGCGTGAGTGTGTCTTGTTGCAACCAGGGATGAGGATGGAGCAACTCTGGGAGCATAAGCAAACACAGACAACAAGATTCTCCACTCTGCACCCCGGAACCAGCATAAGCATACACTGACCAACACCCCGGAACGGGCATAAGCATACACTGACCAACACAGTCAACAAGATTCTCCACTCTGCTGTCCCACCCAGGCCTGGTCCATAATTTAAGGGCTCCTTTACAGCTGTTCCCACTTCTCTTTAATTACCTTTGCTCAGCCCAAGCTTCTGGTCCTTCCCGTGCAACCGTCACAACATTTCTTCTAGCAACCAGCTTCACCTGCCCTCTGCTCCCATCTGTTTCACTTACCCGTCCCTTAGATTGTAAGCATGTCTGGCCGAGCACTTGGTTAAAGTGCTGTACTTCCTAGACAAGCTATCCTTTGGGCAGGGTTGTCTTTTCCTTATTTATCATTCATGTATGTCTCATGTTTGTGCTTCCCCATTGTACAGCACTACGGAATATGCTGGCGCTTTATAAATAAAAGATAATAAAAAATTAATTAAAAAAATGCGTAATTCTGTGTTCCTGACCAGTCATACAGAAATGCATCTGTCACTATGGTGTCAGGACCCCAACTGTAAAATTCCTGCAAATTCCAATTGAGTTGAGGTGCAACCATGTATTTGTGGAGTGGCCCCCAAAGTGTTAAAGATGAAAAAAAATTGAAGATTGCAGATGTCTGTCTCAAATCCTGTAGATGGCATGCGTGACAATCCGCCACTCAGTTCTCCAATCCTGGTGGCTATTAGGCCTGCACCATGAGATGATGATGGAAGTAATACTCCCAAAAGGTTTTCACCATGTCCATCAGTGCCTTAGATCATGGGTCTCAAAGCCGATTGATATATTTCAGTGCTGGCAGGTTGTCCATACAGAGTAGGATGGGACGATTCGTGATATCTTTGGTGAAACATCGGATTGCAAAGAATCCTGTGAGCGTTTCTAGCACGTTGATGTGGTATCTCCGTTCTTGAGCAGACCACCCTCCTGTGGTAAGGGGACCACACTGAGCTCCCCATCCTATGTTGCTGGTGTCAGACTCTATGGTGATGTCCAGATTTGCATGGTAGAGAGGTTTGCTATTACATGCATCCATGTGATAACCTCCATAACAGGCCTGCTTATGCCTCCTCGTCTATAAAGGCGATGTGTTCGTATGGAAGCCCTTATCTGAGGAAACATGTCCTAAGGCGTTGTAGAGCCCTGTAGTGTAGCAGGCGGGAGGAATGGTGTTGAAAGACGCTGTGAGTAACTATGACCCTCGCCAATGTTTGAAGTGAAATTTGTCCATTTCTGTAGCAAAGATTGTCTTTTGTTTTTGATTACAAACCTTTTGCTGGTGGTAGGCTGAGGTGTCAGTCCACCGACTGAACAAGGGAATCGAGAAAGTCTATTTTTTGAGTTGGAGTCAGAAGTTGTTTTGTCTGGGTGTTCCAGAAAATCCAGGTTGTGAAGTAGTGTAATTATGTAGGTTATGGGCTCCCAACGGAGGGACTGTGAATGGGCCATGATGAGCATGTTGTCGATATATATTATCAAGCGAATACCGTTGTCTCTCAGAGCAGCTACCACTGGTTTCATAAATTTGGTAACGCACCATAGGGCCGAGGGGAGGCTAAATGGTTGGCAAGTAAAACGCAACATTACCTAATCCCAACAAAATTTGAGGACATCTTGGTAATGTGGACTCATCGGAACTGAGAGGCATGTGTCCTGGAGACCATCCAGTCGTCTTCTCTGAGAAGATCGGGCAGACAGAGATTGCCTTCCATTTGGAAATGGCAGTATGTGGCCCAAGTGTTAAGGTCCCATTAATTGATTACAGGCCATAGGCCCCTCTTTTCTTCCTGACTAGGAAAGAGTTGCTTACAAACCCCTTTGGGGAATTGTGAGGGGGTCAGTTCAATGGCTCCTTTCCATTGTAGTTTCAGAACCTCTTCGCTCATAGCTTTGCGATCAGTCTGTGTGAAAAACAGCAGAAGAAGAGGTCGGGTTTTAATCGGGGAAAAGTAAGGTCTAAGTAAGGTCTTTGAAACCCTGTCCCGTGTGTAAGACCCGTGTGTGATGCTATGTTTTGCCAATGATCGTCCGAACTAGGGATGAGCCGAACACCCCCATGTTCGGTTCGCATTCGAACAATTTCAAAAGTTCGAGTTCGGGCGCGATCACGATCCGAACTCAATGCAAGTCAATCGGACCTGAACGTTCAATTTTTAGAGTGCCCTCCAAGAGGGCATATATGCTAGATGTTTCCCATAAAAGGTGTATGGGGGTCCGGGTAGTGCCCTGGGGGACAGGAAACCAGGACAAAAAGTTTTAAAAAAATCATTTTTAAAGGAACAGTGAGTTTTCCATGAAATAAAGGTTAAGAATAAAAATGAAAAATTCCTTCAAATATCGTGCCTAGAAGGTCCCCATAACCTGCCCATGAAGTGGCGGATTTGTAGGATGTATAGAAACATTTAAAAACCAAAAAATGACATTTCAAATGACGGTAAATGGTTTACATTTAAAAACAAAAAAATAACATTTCAAATGACGGTTAATGGTTTTCCATTAAGCTATTCATAAGCAACTGCTTGGTGCGACTGTATGAAAAGAGGAGACGTTTTAGGACACGCAGAACAAGTTTAGTGATTTTTCTGGCTAAATTATTGTGAAACTTATGCAGGCTTTGGATGAAAGTAACAATAGGTGCTTTAAAATTTGGCCTTTTTTAGTGTCAGCAACAGTGCCGTCACACCGTAACCCCTCTGTGGTATTGTGGAAGAGTGCAGGGTTGGACCCTGCGGTCAAATATTTAAATGATATGAATCTGGTACAGGCGTCAATATACCCAAATATTTTGCCTTTGGTGGCAAGTGCCTTTACACCGTAACCCCTCTGTGGTATTGTGGAAGAGTGCAGTGGTGGACCCTGTGGTCCAATATTAAAATGATATGAATCTGGTATAGGCGTCAGTGGCAGTGCACCCAAATATTGTGCTTTTGTTGGCTGCAAGTACCTTCACACCGTAAGTAACCCCTCTGTGGTATTGTGGAAGAGTGCAGGGTTGGACCCTGCTGTCAAATATTACAATTATATGAATCTGGTACAGGTGTCAGTGCACCCAAATATTTTGGAAGAGTGCATGGTTGGACCCTGCCAAGACCGATTCTAATTTGCTGAACTGTGGTATAACTCACTGATACACACTGATAACAGGCTGTGCCAAGACAGATTCTGATTTGCTGAACTGTGGTATAACTCACTGATACACACTGATAACAGGCTGTGGCAAGACAGATTCTAATTTGCTGAACTGTGGTATAACACACTGATAACAGGCTGTGCCAAGACAGATTCAAATTTGCTGAACTCTGGTAGAACTCACTGATACACACTGTCCCTGATAGCCTGGCAGTGCCAAGACAGATTCAAATTCACAGAAATCACCTGCAACACACTGTCCCTGATAGCCTTGCAGTGCCAACACAGATTCTAATTCCCAGAAATCTCCTAAAACGTCACTGATACACCCTGACAGAACAATCTCCTCTCTAATTCAGTCCTGCAAACACACACGCTGCGGCTGCAGGCAGGGAAGCCTTATATAGTGTGCTGCGGGACTTAGCTCTGTGCGCCCATGATTGGGCAAAATTTGCCCAATCAGGACTCTGAGCCGTGATTGGCATAGTCTTGCACCTGTCTTGCACCTGACCTGTGGTCAGGTGCAAGGCTGTAGCCAATTACAAGCTTCAGGCCAGTGGAAAAGGGCATTGTAGTCCACTGTGGTGCATTGTGGGCGAACACGCGGAAGTGTTTGGAGTTCGACGAACAGCCGAACGGGCGATGTTCGAATCGATCTCCGAACTGATCCGAACCGAACGCTCATCCCTAGTCCGAACCAGGCTCTTGTTTTAAAGAACGGGATCAAGTAGGTTGGAGATGAGAAACCTGCAGCCACTCTTGATGTTGCAGGAGTGGAACGGCCGGCAGGTCAGTTCCTTTGCCTGCTGGACCTCCCAAAACTCGGTGCAAAGACCTTTCTGATGGAGGTCTGGGCTTTGTTAATGTCTGAGAATCTATTTCAAGTCTTTGTCAGGTCTTTAATCCCTAGCTCATTTTAACATTCTATTTAAATGACTGGACATGTAGAAGATATTTACCAACTTACAATAAATGTATGACACTATTAACATTTTAAAATGTTTTGCATGTGGCTTGTTTTATGTATTTAACAGCCTAATATATATATATATGTTGCTGAAATATAATGGAAAAGTTAATTTCCCAGATGACTCTATGGTTCAAATGTAACCACTGCAAGTGTAACGCTCGCAGGTAAGACCTCGCAATTCATATTTTGATTCCGTTTCCAGGTGATCTAAATGAGAATGTTGTAAATACTCAGTGGCATCGTTTATATGCGGCTAGCTCTCTAGCTGAAAATGCTAAATTGTGCAGGTCATTCCCTCATGTGGGGAAACATACTGCGTTAGAACACTGACCAGGATTATGTATTGTAATTACAAGACATTAGATCAGATACTTACGATGTGATGGTTTAATGTTTTTATTTAATTAGAGAAGGGATTGACGGTAGTTTTGCACCTCCCTGTGGGCTAAAATACATTAGCTGCTGAATATAATCCTCTCCCCCTACCTCCTTGGTTTGTACTCAGTAAGGTTCCACATGCTGTTTCCAAGCCTGAAAGTGGCATTAGTGACCCAAAACTATGTTTATGTTCAGTGCACTGTCATAATGTGTTTTTATTCAAAAAGCTGTTCCTGCATGACAGACATACATCTACTTTTAACACCTAACGTACAAAAAATGAACAGATGCAGTATAAAAAAATGTGTAGTGTGTGGTTAAAAAGAAAGCAGTTGCAGGATCACCTTAACCCCGTTCACTGCCATGATCGAGTATACTCAATGTTCAAATGCTCCTGCAGGAGCGCAACATCAAGTAAACTTGATCTGATCTTGTTCTGGAGAATTGCAAAGGAATTTTGTGTTTATTTCAAATGAACTTTGTTTGCATTTGGTTTCCAGAACATGTTCCCAAAGTTGCAGTTCACGGAAATGCTCTCTGTGTCCCTACCGGGGGGGGGGGGGGGGAATTCTGTGTCTGTCAAATATTATTAGGGATTTCAAACTCTAATCCCCAGATGTTTCTGAACTAAAACTCCCATGAGTCTCTCTCTACCCATCTATTGCATTCAAAGAATTCTGGGAGTTGTGGCCATAAACAACAGGGGTGGGGCATAGTTTAAAATCCCTGGTATATATGTTACGGTTAAAGTCCGAAGTGCGGTTAATGTTGGGATTATCCTGGTAATCCTGACATTACCCAGGCGTCATTAGCAAAAGTCCGAAGTTAAATGAAATTTCAGACTTTATCCGGGTAATCTGCAAAGTATCCAGAGGCCTCTGGGTACTCCGGTTTTCTGCTGTGTTTTACCTGGGTAAAACGCACATTACCCTAGAGTTGCTGGATAAAGTGTGATGTGCAACGAAACATCGGACTTTATCCGGGTAAACTGCAAAGTATCCAAACGCCTCTGGGTACTCCGCTTTTCTTGGGTTTTCAGCAGGTTACAGTTGACTGAATTCTGAGGATTATCCGGATAAAGCTGCAAACTGTTATCTGACTGATATCAAAATAGTGTTTTTGGTTATTTTTAACCAAATTGTATCCACAGTCACAAACCACACTAAATAACCGTCATGTTACTCTGTGCATTAATTGTCTTAAAATTTATTTATGAAGATGGAGATATTATATAAAGAGTAACCTAATGGTTATTATGTTTTATGAATTATATAGAAGCAAATACAACACATAATAAAGATCATGTAACGCTTTAACGTTCATTTAAGAAACATATCCTGTTACTCTATATTCATTATATCCGCAATACATTTTAATGTTCGTCTTTTGCCATTCTCATTGATAATATCCGTAGATAATAGCAAAATTCACTTTTACCCAAGCGGGGTTGGATACTTTGCAGATTACCCAGAGGAAGCTGTGGATAGTCCTCAGATTACCCGGGTAAAGCTTCAGACTTTTATCTAAACGATAACAAAATTCAGTTTTATCCACACGGGGTTGGATAGTCTGCAAATCATCCGGATAAAGTGTGAATTTTTCAGCTCTTCCAGACTGTTACCCAAGGGCAGTTGGTTAGTCCTAAAATTACCTGGGTAAAGTCCAAATTTTTCATTTTTTTTGCTGCTTTACCCAGCCGTTTTGGGTAATGTCAGGATTACCCGGGTAATTTTAAGATTAACCTCACTTTGGGCTTTAACCGTAACAAATACACTACATACATTTTTTCAGTTTGGGTAAAGGAAAGTCATTTTCCATAAAAATCACATGGTAGTGAAGAGGTTTAAAAAAAAAACAAAAAAAAACATGGATTTTTTGTTTTCATTTCTTTGGACCTTGGCCTTTGCTACAGCAGAATAGTGATACCTCTTGAACTATCCAGTTCCCAAAAATATTTTTAGCTCTAGTCCTGCACACGCACTTCTGGAATCTGATCAATAGTTTGTATGCAGACTCAAACCAGAAATCTGTTTGATTACATTTCCAAGTCAATCACAAAAAGCACGCTACAAAATTATGCACAGAAGGTGGTGTAATGTGATGAACACACATGCTGATTCGGTGTTAAAGTACTTTTTTTTGCAAGGGATGAGTAGAGTTTTTGCTTAAGATAGATCGCAAACATTTACTTTGCAGAGTGTAGTCATAATAATTTTAAGGTTACTTTCTTTTATGTTAAAGGTGCACTCTGTGCACCCTGACCACTTTAGCTTGTCTAAGTGGTTAGGCTGTGTAGAGCGCCAACCTCCTTCCCACTAGGGATGTGCGTTTCGGGTTTCGGAATTTTCACGAAATTTCCCGATTCGTGCATTCGGATTCGGACGATTTTCCGAAAATTTTCGGATCCGAAAACGGCAGATCCGAACAAATTTTCGTGCCGAAACGAAAACTTTTTGGAATTTTCGAATGGACTAAAAATGTGTAAAATCTAAATTCATTTTCGTTCCATTCGTGATTTCGGCTCCATTCCTGATTTCGGTTCCATTTCAGTAATTTCGGACATCGTATTTATATCGCTGATTCTGTAATTAAATTTTGTATCATTCCCATCTCAATGTATCCTTCCTGGAAAACCAGAGAAATCTCAATGTATCCTTCTTGTAAAACCAGAGAAATCTCAATGTATCCTTCTTGTAAAACCAGAGAAATCTCAATTTATCCTTCTTGTAAAACCAGAGAAATCTCAATGGCAGAATTATCGTATCGGCAGAATTATCGTATCGTATAATTATCGTATCCGAAAAACCATTAGTTTACATCAAAACGAATAGACACTTTGAAACGAGGAGAACAGACGTTCCGAAAAACACGAAAATTTCCGAAATCACGAAAAAAAAGTCGATACGAAAAACGAACCGAAACGAAAATCGGCCGAGTCGAAACGAAAATTTACAAAATCCGAATGAATCGAACCGAAAAAAAAATCGGTGCACAAGCCTACTTCCCGCCCCCTTAGCAACCACATTTGCTTGTTGCAGGTGTGTAAAGTGGAGGGGCTTCTTATGCCCACACAGCGATCACGCTCGGCTGGGAGATCTGAATCCCCTACCTGTCGAGGATCAACTCAGGGACCAATGATGTCATCACACTTTGCATGCTGACATCAGCCTGTCTGCTTTAGGACACTGTGAATGTTGATTGGTGCTGTGCACGCACAAGGGCTATATGGTCTGAATTAACCCCTCACACACTAACCATGTGTGGGGGGGGGGGTAAGAGGCAATCAGCCCACCGCTCAGATTTCAGTTTAAATAATGCAATGCAGAGTTTACTCATAATAAATTGTTTGGGTTAAACCCTCATTTTCCGACACGTGAAGCCTTGGTATGTCCAGATAGGGATAGTGTATGGGGAGCAAAGCACTGTGAGATCACACTGTTGCGGTTTTTGTAAGGCTGAGAGGCAGCCGAGAACTAAAAATTATATGTGCCAGGGCGTTTTGACAACCCCAAGAACGTTGTGACAGCCAACCCCAGTGTTCTTAGGGCTGAGTGACTGGATAATTTCTAGCAAACACTGATCCTCTCATTTTTTTTTCTCTCCCTGCCTGCACTGCTTGTGTGCAGGCAGAGAGAGAAATGTCATTGTCCCTAGGTAACCCCAAAAATATAAGTGCCCCCAATAAAGTATTTAGTGTCTGATTACTGTGTAGTAAAGGGATCAGCTGCCTTTTTTTTTTAACCATAATACCCAACAGGGTTATTCAAAGACCAACAGGGTTATTCAAAGAGCACCAGAATTCCTGTTTCTTCATTCCTTGGACTTCGGGACTCAAATTCCCCGACCCTGCAGCGAATTCAGCGCAGGGTCTCCAAAGTACAGGTAAAATCCACCGAACGCATCCAAAAAACCACCGCATCGAATGGAAAACCGCCGAAACCCCCCCGAACCCATCCGAAAAAGCCGATCATCTGCCGAACACAGCACCAACCAACCAGCTGCCGGAAAAAGCCAGCAAACTGACGAACGGGGTAAAAGCAACACCGCCACTTTTAAAAGCTGTTTGCAAAAAAATACTGCACGAAAATGCCTGGAATTAATATATACGGTCTTATGAATAATAATTCAATAAAGGTCTGTTAACGAAAAAGAAAAAAATGCTATTGAAAAAAAAAATCCAATTCATTGGAATTGCCTAAAAAATAAATAAATAAGAGACTTTTTGCTGCAGATTAAAATAAATGGTTTAATAAATTTAAAATAAAAAACGGGAACATTTTTAACATTGAAACCTATGTGATGCGCCTGATTAAACCTGCCGAATGAAACCACCGAACATCAGGGCATTTCACTGCTGTTCAGTGTTCTCTGAATTGATTAACCATTGTTTCTCTATGGGGATTTCACTGCCGTTGAAAAGGCACCGTATTTCGCTGGCAATTCGCCAAAATTTGAGACTAGCCGAATGGCCACGGAATTGCACAAGTACGGCGAAATTCACTGTTCGGTGCAATTTCGGTGCCAGTTGGGCTCTCTTTGAATAACCCCTATAGTTTAACAAGGATGAAATGCATAATAATCATATTTTAATAAATCTTATGTTAATTTTTATGCAACAATGTTGACACAGAAGCGAAAAAAGGTAACGATGCTGTGCGGACGGGAAATCCTCTGAATGTCAATGGGTTAAAAGCAGATATTTACTGCACAATGCCTTAGAAAAAAGGAATCGTGTTTGCGGCTGTATTCTAACGGAACCATTCGCCCGCGCAACGTGCACTTTAACGCAGGTGCTTTATAGCTGCGATAAAATTATTAGCACTAATTTAATTTTTAAACAATTATTAAGCCAAAGTGTGCGGGGGGGGGGCTCAAAAAGGAAACAAAACGAACTTTATAAATATATGTGTTTTTCTCAAATTAGTAATTGGATTTTTTGATGATCTTTGGCTTGACATTGATAAGCTGCTTCTCATAACAGTCTAATTAGGCAATATGTAAACTTTGGCATTCGGTTCTGTCCTAGTGGCTTTTTCAAATTATGTTTGTAAAATTTGCAATTTCATATTACAGATTAAAAATTAAAAACTGCAGGAGGCTAACATTAAAATGAGAATTCATTTCAGGCAAAGCCCAGTAGACGAAATTCACCCTAATAGAATTGTGCATAAGGGGCTGCAAATCATGATCTATACTCACACAGGGGAGGGCTTGTCAAAACCGGTATTGTTGGCCTGTATTTCTATTCACAGCATTTAAACCATCAGTGAAGTCACTTTGGGGAAAATGTGAACATTATCAAAGAACAGTAAATTAGCAAGAAATTAAAGCATATACCCTTGCATTTTCTAAACAAAAGACCCCTTCATTAAAAACCTTTCTTCGGTGGTTTAATATTCATAGCAGTAATTTGCATAACTAAATCAGTTTTCACTGATGAGAGACGAACAAAGTTTTCCCACTAATTTCTTTTTTGAATGAGCTCCCTGGCTTTTTTTTTTTTGATTAAAATTTCACACCAGTAGTTGTACTGAATTGAAAACATGACTGAAAACACATTTGCAAGCATCATCCTTTTAAATGTCAGGCTAAGTGCTGCTTAGGTGTGGAGCGGTGATACGTCTGACGAACGATATAGACTTTCCAATGCTCCTTTTATTCGCATTAAGTAACTTTTATCTTAAATCTCCTCGTTTATATCGACAGTCGGCCGCCGCGTTTTTTGAGCGTTTGCGTTTCAATACAAATTGGCTGAAAATGTAGCGATTGTACAGTATTTTGAAATCATAATATATAACGTGTGAAAGTAAAAAAGTAATACATGTGTAACATATATATTTATATATATATATATATACACACTGGCTGGCCAAAATAAAATCACCACTTACCGTGCAGGCCTGTTATGATCTGGGGTCACTTCAGTTGGTTCAGCAACGTTATGTGTCCAAATAAAAAGCTCAGCTGACTCCGTGAATGAGCAGGTTTTGCCATCAATGGGGTTTTTCTTCCCTGATGGCACAGTGGGCATATTCCAAGATGGCAATGCCAGGATTCAAGGGCTCAAATTGTGCAAGAGTGGTTCACGGAGCATGAGACATCATTTTCACACATGGTTTGGCCACCACACAGTCCAGACTTTAACCCCATGAGAGTCTTTGGGATAATGTGCTGGAGAAGACTTTCCGCAGCGCCGTGACTCTCCCATCATCAATACAAGATCTTGGCCACAAATTAATGCCACTCTGGATGGAAATAAATGCAGTGACATTGCATGAGCTTATCAAAACGACACCACTGTGAATGCGTGCCGCAGGGCCGGCCTGACGATGGAGCAGTGTGGAGTACTTGCTCCAGGCGGCGGAATTTGACAGCGGCTCCACAGCTGCTGTAGTGCACTATTTTTCGATGTGCCGTGGCGTCATCTAATTTGCCGCCAGCGCATCACCGTCATGAGTGCCGCCTCTGACCGTGCCCACCCTGAACCACACGCATGCGTCCAGACGGCCAGTGCGGGATCAAGACGCCGCAGTGTGTTGTGTGGGTGGGCGGGCAGAGGGATCCTCGCCTCGGTCCTCCATTCCCGCCGGGCCCTGCTGCTGGACTCAATACAAGACTCTGTTGGATATGTAAAATGCTGGGCTCTGCCGGGTATATTACATTCTGGGCTCTGCTGGGCATGTGACATTCTGGGCTCTGCTGGGTATGTGACATTCTGGGCTCTGCTAGGTATGTCAAATTCTGGGCTCTGCTGGGTATGTGACATTCTGGGCTCTGCTGGGTATGTGAAATTCTGGGCTCTGCTGGGTATGTGACATTCTGGGCTCTGCTGGGTATGTGAAATTCTGGGCTCTGCTGGGTATCTGACATTCTGGGCTCTGCTGGGTATGTGAAATTCTGGGCTCTGCTGGGTATGTGACATTCTGGGCTCTGTTGGGTATGTCAGATTGTGGGCTCTGCTGGGTACATGACATTCTGGGCTCTGCTGGGTGCGTGACATTCTGGGCTCTGCTGGGTACGTGACATTCTGGACTTTGCTGGGTATGTGACATTCTCGGCTCTGCTGGGTATGTGACATTCTGGGCTCTGCTGGGTACGTGACATTCCGGGCTCTGCTGGGTACATGGCATTCTGGGCTCTGCTGGGTTTGTGACATTCTGGGCTTTGCTGGGTATGTGAAATTCTGGGCTCTGCTGGGTACATGAGATTCTGGGCTCTGCTGGGTATGTGACATTCTGGGCTTTGCTGGGTATGTGAGATTCTGGGCTTTGCTGGGTATGTGAGATTCTGGGCTCTGCTGGGTATATCAGATACTGGGCTCTGCTGGGTACGTGAGATTCTGGGCTCTGCTGGGTATGTGACATTCTGGGCTCTGCTGGTTATGTGACATTCTGGGCTCTGCTGGGTATGTGACATTCTGGGCTTTGCTGGGTACGTGAAATTCTGGGCTCTGCTGGGTACGTGAGATTCTGGGCTCTGCTGGGTATGTGACATTCTGGGCTTTGCTGGGTATGTGAGATTCTGGGCTCTGCTGGGTATATCAGATACTGGGCTCTGCTGGGTACGTGAGATTCTGGGCTCTGCTGGGTACGTGACATTCTGGGCTCTGCTGGTTATGTGACATTCTGGGCTCTGCTGGGTATGTGACATTCTGGGCTCTGCTGGGTATGTTACATTCTGGGCTCTGCTGGGTATGTTAAATTCTGGGCTCTGCTGGGTATGTTACATTCTGGGCTCTGCTGGGTATGTTAAATTCTGGGCTCTGCTGGGTATGTCAAATTCTGTGAGTTTAACTTACTATTAGCAGTACAACTATGAGTATAAAAATTAAAATCTAACTAACACTATGCAGCGCTGTTAAATGCGCATACACACTGCACATCACAGAGCGCCACAGCAATAAAATTCTAATGTACAGTGTGTATGAGTGTTTGAATTTTATTGCTGTGGCTCACTGTGATACGCTCACACTGCGTGTTTTTTGTTGTTGTTTGTTTTTGGGGGGCAGCATTTCATCCTTCGCTCCAGGTAGCACAATGTCTTGGGCCGGCCCTGACGTGCTGTAATCACCACAAAAGGTGGTGCGACCAAATATTAGATTGTGTGACTTTTTTTGTCTAGGCAGTGTGTTGTTATTATTACTATTCTTTATAAACCACAGATTCCGTACAGCTGTACAAGATAAGAAGAAATGGGGACAATACAATAGAGCATAAGTACATTTGAACATCACTTAAACTGACAGTAGGATTGGAGGACCCTGTTTTCCGAGGGAGCTTACAATCTATATTGGGATAAAACATTAAACTGCCACTGTCATGGGCAGAATGACTTTTTCCCATTTGACGTGGAATGCCTCCCTTTATATAGATCAGTTTTGTTTACACTTACTTATATAAGGTAAAAAAACAGATCTTCTGGTTATAAGTTTCCTCCCATACCCCATGTGACTGTGGCATGCCGCAGTGAGGAGGACGGCTGTGAGCAGAGAGCCTTCGTACAGGACCTCCCCCTGCTCGCTGTGAGTGCTGCACTGTCTGCCTGTCACGATCTGAGTGACAACCCTCACACCACGCTGAGCTTGGACGGCGCTATCTTTGAGGTCAGGTCTCTGCACGCTGCACTCCCCTCAGCAAGTTGGTGCCGGCTCCAGAGAGAGGGAGAAAATTTAGAATAGAGATATCTCTGGGTTTTTGCATTTTATAGGTCTTTTATTTTTCGGAGAAATTATGTAATTTTAGCTACCCCCCCAAAAAATCGATGCAGCATCATAGCTCACATTATAATTGAAATGTGAACAATAATGCTGCATTAATAAAGGTTTTTATTTTTCTTTACTTATAACATGGTCATGCTCTGGCCGTTCCAATGATACCAAAGATTAACCCCTAGCTGCCACGGATCATGAGATACAGAGTCATTGGACCCCCTATCTCCACCATAGGTGGCAGCTAGGGGTTAACTCCCGACTTGACATCATCGCGTTCATGTGTCCTTTTTTTCTTTGTACAGCCTGTTACTATATACACCCACAGGTCCTCGGTCGCATAGTCTTGTTGTGGTTTCTGCTTTGTGTAGTCCATTATCTCATTCTCTTGCAGATCATTGATCCCCTGCTGCTGCCTCTGTGTATGTCTATTAGAGGAAGGGAGTATATTTAACCCCTTAAGGACCAATGGTCTTTAAAGTCAATGCATTTATGGCGCAACGGTTACGTCATTGGTCCTTAAGGGGTTGAAAGGAAACAAGGTAGCAAAACAAGAGGACATAGTCTTAGATTAGAGGGGCAAAGGTTTAAAAATAACCTCAGGAAGTTTTATTTTACTGAGAGGGTGGTGGATACATGGAACAGCCTTCTAGTAGAAGTGTTAGAGGCTAAACCAGTGATGGAGTTTAAGCAGGCATGGGATAGGCATAAAACTAATCCTAAATAAAAGATAAATCCAGGGAAAGAATCCATAGAATTGGGCAGACTAGATGGGCCGAAAGGTTCTTATCTGCCGACATATTCTATGTTTCAATTGTCCCAGACCTCTGGCTAGCATTACAACCATTCACCTGTGTAGTCCTAATTTAGTTATGTATAACCCAGCTATTACAAGGACCGGTAGTAGGTCCATTAGTCCACCGGGTTTAGTTTTTACATGCTGTGAATATTCAGTCTTTGGCAAGCAACTGCTGTGTCTATACAATCCAGGGGTATTAGATTCATTTTGTAAGAAAAGTAAATTTGTTCTTTCTCACGATTGAGGTTAAGATTATAAGTATCAATCTGGGAATCTGTATAATTTATTAATTGGCTACCAATTTGGTTAAAATCTGAGAGCGAGTAATAAGTGCTTTGTGGGCACTTCAGGGGGTAGGAAGTGCTAAATGAAAAATAGATATTATATAACTAAAACAGCAAATTATTCCCAGCACACCTTGTACTTTAACTTAATTAAAGAAGTGATAAGCAACCTCTTCTGTTGCTCAAAGCATATCTGCAGGCCTTACTTATCAACAAGTGCAGTTTGTCTTAGTTATGTCAGAAGCATTTGATTTTGATTTGTAAAAGCTCAATAATTAGCAATTTATTATCCAAACGTATGTTGTTGTATATATGGTTCTTGTTCACAATGTGTATATAGGAGACGAAACATCCATATTCTGCATTAACCAATTAAATACTAACAGGGTTATTCAGAGAGCCGAACTGGCCCCGAAATTGCACCGAACGGTGAATTTCCCAGTATGGTGCAATTTCATAGCCATTCGGCTATTCAAAACCTGGCAATTCGCCAAATATCACCTAATTGCCAATAAAATACGGGTGTTCTTCGGCAGCAGGGAATTTCCCATAGAGAAGCAATGGTTAATCTATTCAGAGAACACCGAACAGCTGTGAAGTGTCAGTGAAATGCCCTTACTGTTAATGGTTTCATTCGGTAGGTTTAATCAGGTGCAACATCCCATAGGTTTCAATGTTAAAAATATACCCATTTTTATTCAATATCTATTAAACTGTTAATTCTTTTGATGATGATGGGTATTGTTTTTAGCAGCCTTATTCTGTGGTTAGGTCAAGCTTGTGATATCCTGGTCCTGATGCCTTCTATTAAAAAAAATAAAAAATATATATACAGTTGTGTTCAAAATTATTCAACCCCCACTGAAATTGAGTGTTTTGGCCAGTTTGACATTGATTTTGATCATTCAGTCATCTTGCTTACAATTAAATCAAAGAGGCACGTGTAGGTCAGACAAATATAACATAACATTTATAATGAAATAACCACAAATGTCTTTTCTGTGCTCACATCATTATCAGTTTTATTCAACCCCCAAGTGACATTCAATCTTAGTACTTAGTACAACATTCTTTTACAGTTATAACAGCTTTTAAACGTGAAGCATAGCTTGACACAAGTGTCTTGCAGCGATCTACGGGTATCTTTGCCCATTCGTCATGGGCAAAAGCCTCCAGTTCAGTCACATTCTTAGGCTTGCACACTGCAACTGCTTTCTTTAAGTCCCACCAGAGGTTCTCAATCGGATTTAAGTCAGGTGACTGCGATGGCCACTCCAAAATGTTCCAGCCTTTAATCTGCAACCATGCTCTAGTGGACTTGGAGGTATGCTTGGGATCATTGTCCTGTTGAAAGGTCCAACGTCTCCCAAGCCTCAGGTTTGTGACGGACTGCATCACATTGTCATCCAATATCTCCTGGTACTGAAGAGAATTCATGGTACCTTGCACACGCTGAAGTTTCCCTGTACCTGCAGAAGCAAAACAGCCCCAAAGCATGATTGACCCCCCGCCATGCTTCACAGTAGGCAAGGTGTTCTTTTCTTCATAGGCCTTGTTCTTCCTCCTCCAAACATAGCGTTGATCCATGTGCCCAAACAGTTCTAATTTTGTTTCATCAGTCCACAGAACACTATCCCAAAACTTCTGTGGTTTGTCCACATGACTTTTGGCATACTGCAGTCGACTCTTCTTATTCTTTGGAGACAGCAAGGGGGTGCGCCTGGGAGTTCTGGCATGGAGGCCTTCATTACGCAGTGTGCGCCGTATTGTCTGAGCTGAAACTTCAGTACCCACATCTGACAAATCTTTTCTCAGTTCCTCAGCAGTCACACGGGGACTTTTCTCCACTCTACGCTTCAGGTAGCGCACAGCAGTTGAAGTCAGCATCTTCTTTCTGCCACGACCAGGTAGCGTTTCAACAGTGCCCTTTGCCTTGAATTTGCGAATGATGCTTCCTATGGTCTCTCTTGGTATGTTGAACATCTTTGCACTCTTCTTATAGCCATTGCCCTTCCTGTGAAGAGTAATCACCTCTTCTCTTGTCTTCCTGGACCATTCTCTTGACTTCGCCATGTTTGTAACCACACCAGTAAATGTCTAGAAGGAGCTGAGTATCACAGTCATTTTAAAGCTGCCTAATTGGTGCTTATTATGCTTTATTGCTGCTCCGTGACATCCACAGGTGTTTTCAATACCTGATTGAAAACACTTGAATGAACCTCTGTTCTTCAGAGTGGTGGTCTTTAAGGGGTTGAATATTTGTGTCAATGAAGAATTCACAAAAGAAACATTTACTACTGTATTACAAAACCAATTGATGTCATTTTAGTTGCATATGGTTCTTTAAAAAGTCCTTGTAAGATTTCATTCTGAATACAATTACAAATGTACACTAAATTCCCTAAAACCCTTTACAGCATTGGGGGTTGAATAATTTTGAACACAACTGTATATATTTTATTTCAGTGCCTGTTTAGTATTTAATTATTTATACAGAACACAGATACCAGGGTTATTTTAGGGACAGACCTGGAGTAAATGAGGAGTAGGAGACACAATAGGGCATTTGCCTAGCTCTTCCTCAACATGTTTGAGTCATGATCCTCTCTCCAACTTTCACCTCTGGTTCATTGTCTTCTGCAGACAGGCCCTGGCATTTCCCCCCTGCCCTATGAATTGTTCATTGATTGATTGCATTAAAGGGATACTCTAGGCAACATGACCACCTATGCTTCTTTAGGTGGTCATGATACACTGAGTATGCCCTTGTCTTTCCCCCCTCCCTCCGCTCAGCCGATCGGCTAAAACAGCTGAGAGACACGGAGGAGTTTACTCCGCCCTCCCAGCTGTCAGTCAGCAGAGCGGGATTCGTATTTCCCGCTTCTGCCGACTATTGCTGAGTAGGAGACGTCATCGCGCTTTCAGCGCGATGACATCTCCAACTCGCCGCGGTAGCTGGCGGCAGCGGCTGAGGATTAGTGTTGCGCGCATCCTCTTGCGCGCAACACTAATTAAAGAAAATGGAGCCAGGAGGAAGCCTGCTGATTGGCTGGTTTACATGAGAGGTGCGCATGCGCGCTTCTCACGTAAACCATTAGCCAAGTTACAGATTTACAAGGACGGGAGCGGAAGAGGAGGGAGGTGAGTATAAAAAAAAAAGACGCTGTTGGGAACAAGTGGTTTTTAGGGTAAGTATTACAGTTAAAAAAAATATATATATTCCCTACCTAGTTATTGAGTGACTAGGTATATTTTAAAGTAAAAAAACGGGGGGGGGGGATTTTTGCCTAGAGTGTCCCTTTAAGTACAGTATATTTGGGCTACATCGGGGATACTCTTGCCAAGCGTCATTGAACATATATTTGAAGGTATCCCACAACCATTGTTGTTCACTATGTCATGTGTGTCTTTTTGTACCCAGGACAGTCTTGAAAAGGAGAGAAATCTCAATGTATCCATCCTGGTAAAATACTTTGCAAATAAATAAATAAATTTAATAAATATATATTTTTCTGTATATGTATTACTAACCCAGCTCACTTCGTTGGATTTCTGTCCAAGTGAGTCCCTTTCATTCCTTGTTTCTTAAAAACAAATGATCCTATGTCATATTCACAAAACACACACACACACATATATATATATATATATGTGTGTGTAACAATGGTTATGAGCAAAATAAGTAAATAAGTGACGTTAAAAATAAAATAATAAACATAGATAATCTACAACAATACAATCAACCTAATGAAACAAAGTAGAATAGAAAGATTTTCAGGCTGTGTGTCACACAGAAAAGGTATGTAAAAATACATGAATTAACCAATATTATGGCAGCCAATAAAGCAGAATGCTGGAGGGACTAGATGGAAAAAAACAGCAGTGTGTGTGTTTTTTATTTATTTACTTAAAGGGTTATTCAGAGAGCACCGAAATTTCAGTGTTCTCTCCTTCGGCGCACTTCAGCACCCTTAATCCGCCGACCCTGCGGTGAATTCAGCACTCAGTGCAGGGTCCCTGAAGTGCGCCGAATCAATGCATCGAACGCAGTGGCGTAACTAGAAACCTGAGGGCCCCAGTGCAAGAATCCATGAAGGGTCCCCCTACCCCCTCCCCCCAAGCAATATAAAAAAGATAGTATTGCATCCAGCTCACATGGATATATATATATTGCCCCAGCTCACATGGATTTATATTGCCCCCAGCTCACATGGATTTATATTGCCCCAGCTCACATGGATATATATATTGCCCCAGCTCACATGGATTTATATTGCCCCCAGCTCACATGGATTTATTGCCCCCAGCTCACATGGATTTATTGCCCCCAGCTCACACATGGATATATATTGCCCCAGCTCACACATGGATATATTGCCCCAGCTCACACATGGGTATATATTGCCCCAGCTCACACATGGGTATATATTGCCCCAACTCACACATGGTATATTTGCCCCAACTCACACATGGTATATTTGCCCCCAGCTCATGGATATATATTGCCCCCAGCTCATGGATATATATTTGCCCCAGCTCATGGGTATATATTTGCCCCCAGCTCATGGGTATATAGTGCCCCCAGCTCATGGGTATATATTTGCCCCAGCTCATGGGTATATATTTGCCCCAGCTCATGGATATATATTTGTCCACAGCTCATGGGTATATATTTGCCCCCTGCTCATGGATATATAATGCCCTCAGCGCTCACCTTGCTCTGCGCTGTTCTCCACGAGATGAGTGGCCGCTGAAATGCAGCTTGGCCGCTCGCCGGAAACCACCTGACCAACGCAGTCGAGTTCTCGCGAGATCTCGTGCGCTGGTCAGGTGGTTCCCATCCCACAAGAGCGGCCACGCTGCAAGCGGCCGCTAGCAGGGAAAGGGATAGCCGGCAGCGCTGCTCCCAGATTCTGGCGCTGATTGCCGGAATCTGGCAGGGCGCTGGGTCCCCATCCAGTGGCGGAATGCCAGGACCCGGCCGCAAGTGTGACCGCTGCGACCCTGGTACTTCCTTCGATACACCCGCTGAACTGAGCCGCAAACTGCTGAAAAACCCCCCACCGAATTGAAGAATCACTGGATGATCTGAAAAACTGCCAAAACGATCCCATAAACCGGCACGCGTATCCTCAAACGGCCGAAAAACCACTGAATCGATCTGCCGATCCAACGACCGCATCTGAAAAAAACCCGACCAGCCAACGAACCCCCTACAAATTTTAAAAGGCGCTTTAAAAAACTAGTGCATGAAAATGTCTGGAAATAATGTATAAGCAATAAAAAGGTCTGTTACAGAATAAAAAGAACGAAAGGTCTGTTACAGAATTTAAAAAAAAACCCTTGGAAAAAAGCCGGTATAAAAAATTTCGCCAAAAAAATCCCAAAATCCCAATGCTTTAAAAAATCCTAAAAAATAAATTAATAAAAGACTTTTTGCTGCAAATGAAAAGAATAAACTGTTGAATAAATATTTATGAAAAATGGGGATTTTTTTTACTTTGAAACCTATGTAATTCGCCTGTTTAAACCTGTCGAATGAAACCACCAAAAATCTGGGCATTTGGACAACTTTTCGGTGCTGTTCGGTGTTCTCTGAATAGATTAACCATTACTTCTCTATGAGGGATTTGACTGCCACAAAAGATCACTGTATTTCAATGGCAATTCTCCAATATTTGGTCAATCGCCAGCTTTTTGAATAGCCAAATGGCCACGAACTTGCACCATATGGGGAAATTCACTGTTCGGTGCAATTCGGTGGCCAATTGGGTGCTCTTCAAATAACCCCTTTAATGTTTTTTTTAAACCTTTGCAAAGTCGAAACATGCTTCAAGAACTTGTGAAACAGCATGTTATGTGTGCTTGACAAATTTTGGCACATTACAATGATTGTTAAACTATTAAAAATGTGATTCCAGAAATTCTCATAGAGTGAAATAACAAATCTACACATTGTCTGGTAGGTATTATTCCTGTGCTCTTCTGCCTCCTTAATCTATAATGAGCCTTTTTGCCCTTTATTTTAGTTTACTAGATTTTCTTAAATCAAATCTCAGTTTGTATTAATCTTGTTCATTAAATATGATAATGCAGTGTTTAAGTATATGGATTTTAATCTCTTCAATTTAGAATAAAAATATCCAATTAATTAAAATGGTCGGTTCTTTTCAAGATAGATAAATATACTTTCTTTATTGGTTTTATGAACTTCGCATATCATGGTTATATCCTGTGCTGAGCCTATGTTAATATCTTGGAATCACTTTAATTGGATGATAATCTTATTTTAATTACAGGGTCTGCTTATCAAGGATCTAAGTAGCTATGTGTCGTATGGGTTAAAGTTGGTGCTGCGCGCATCATGGTTTCAACAAAGCAATGGTTTGACCCATTGATATTTAATTGCAAATACTGTAAATATTAAAAATGTAGAAATTAAACATTTGCTGTAAACATGGACATACTAGTTTCTAATCTCCTATATATTGCTTGGCATGTAATAACCGAGCATAACGTAGGAATAAAGCATTTGACTTCCGTTAATTGCTGAATTACAGTTTTATTACTGTATATTGCTGTCAGTTACAAATGCATCACCAGTTTAGAAGTAAATACCATCTCTCCCAATCACTAGATTGGAAGAAATAATAGTTGGCCCTCAATTCTTCAAGGGCTGTTACTGTTTCAAGAGACCTGGTAATGATTGTGGGTTTGCTTGCAAATATTAACAACCCACTTGCTCTTCCAAATAAGTGGTAGCTTCAGTGGCGTAGCGTGGGTTGTCAGTGCCCGGGGCAAGGCAAGAATTTTGCGCCCCCCCCAACCTGTGGACACAGTAACACACCCTGATTCCCTTCTACCAGTAGAGTATTGACCCCTTACCCCAAAAGCACATGTATTGTATATTAATAAAATACTGATATAATAAAAATGGAAGACACATGCCCCCCCACACCACTGCTACCAGTCACCCTGTCCCAGTTTACCCTAGCACAGTTCCACACTCATACTATACCCAGTCACCCTCTCCCAGTACCCCAGTCACTCTCTCCCAGTACCCCCAGTCACGCTCTCTCTCCAAATACCCCATGTCACGCTCTCTCTCCAAGTAACCCCACAGTCACTCTTTCATCAATTACCCCCACTTTCTCCCAGTACCCCAGTCACTCTCTCCCAGTAGCCCCAGTCACACTCTCCCAGTACCCCAAATCACTCTCTCCCAGTACCCCCAGTCACGCTCTCTCTCCCAGTACCCCCAGTCATGCTCTCTCTCTCAGTACCCCCCCAGTGTCAGGGATCCCTACCGCCGGTCCGGGGTTGCATTCCGGTCCCGGGCGCTGGTGGGCATTCCGACGCTAGCAGCGTCTATCGATCCTCCTCCCTCGTGGCTCAGCTGCAGAGTGAACCGCGCGTGCGCACATTTTCCCGGGCTAACAAGGAACGTGGTACGCAGGGACGCTCAGAACGGTCGATGGCAGACCGCACGTCATCAGAGACCGCCCAAGAGGTTCCCCATAAAAAGTCACCTGGCTGATAGTTCCATACTAGTTTGTTCTAGTCTGTTGCGCTTGAGATTTTCATGTTTCCTGAGACCGTGCTTCTGACCTCTGCCTGGATATACGACTACGCTGACTGCTTTAACCCTTCGACCTCTGCCTGGATATATTACTACGCTGACTGCTTTAACCCTTCGACCTCTGCCTGGATATATTACTACGCTGACTGCTTTAACCCTTCGACCTCTGCCTGGATATATTACTACGCTGACTGCTTTAACCCTTCGACCTCTGCCTGGATATATTACTACGCTGACTGCTTTAACCCTTCGATCTCTGCCTGGATACATGACTACGCTATTATACAGACTAAACATAGGTACGTCTTGCATATTGGTTCCAACACCGTCACCGCTACGTGCAACCCTGACATAACAAACTAGTCTCATCATGGAACCAGCAAGTGTACCAGAGGCTCTGGCCGCCATTGCCCAACAGCTTAATATATTGACTCAATCTGTACAAGCTTTGGAAGCCAATCAAACAGCGATGCAGGTGCACCAAGATCGTCTGGAGCAAGGCTTAGCAAGCAGCAGTACCCCACGACCTGTGGCTGAGCCCCCAACGCTTCCGCTGGATACTGCTGCTATGGGTCCAGAACCTTACGTGTCCCCACCAGAGAAATTTGACGGAGATCGAAAACAGTTCCGCTGTTTCATAACGTCATGTCAAATAATGTTTTCCCTACAGAGACGTACCTATAACACTGACTTCGCACGAGTCAGATCAGTGATATCATTACTAACAGGTAGGCCTCAACGATGGGCTCATCATTTGTTACGAACCCACAATCCCCTATTGAACAGCTGGAGCACTTTCTATAAAGCTATGGAAGAGATGTATGATGACCCCCATCGGGTGACCAATGCGGCCCAGGCTCTCGACAACCTAAAACAGGGGAGAAATGACGTAGAAGAATACGTTACGGACTTCAAACACTTGGCCCTTGAATCAGAGTGGAATGAACCAGTGCTTATAGCTCAATTCCGGAAAGGATTGTCTGAAGCATTGAAGGACGAGCTAGCAAGAACCGGGGTACCTCCGTCATTGGACAAGACTATGTCCTTATGTATCGAAATCGACCGTCGATTAAGAGAAAGGCGCGCTGAACGCACCAGCAGTCATCAATCCACACCTATCAGAAAATCCGTCCTTCCGCCACCTTCCATATCCTCCATGCCTACAGATAATGATGAAGAACCCATGCAAGTTGGGGCAGCTAGAGGACCATTGACAGAAGCCGAGAAATCAAGGAGACGCTCTTTAGGCCTATGCATGTACTGCGGCCGAGCAGGGCATCAAGTCCGGGAATGTCGCGAGAAGCCTAACACCCGTATGGGTAAGCCTTTAGCCCTTCCCGCCTGTGTATCCGTCAAAAGCATCCACACTGTCATGTCCACCCACCTCATAGTACCCTTGTCTTTACAGTGGGACGGCCGTATAACCACGCTCAACGCCATGATTGATTCCGGGGCCAGCGGCTGCTTCTTGGACACTGAGGTAACACAGTCCCTCGGAATACCCACTACTTCTAAAAAGCAGCCTTACCCCATCCAATTATTAGACGGAAGCTCTCCTCAATCAGGTCCCGTGACCCTAGAAACCATACCTCTCCTAGCCACCATAGGGGAGCAACCACAAGACATGCTCGTCTTTGATATCGTGCCTTCACCAGCGTTTCCAGCCGTCCTTGGTCTTAACTGGTTAAGAAGAAAAAATCCTGCTATCGATTGGACTAGTGGCACCGTTACCTTCAACCAGAAAGACTTCTCTACAACTCCAGAAATCCCTCAAACACAAATCCACACTGCAGCTATGTGCACAGAAATACCCAAAGCTTATCAGGACTTGCATAGTGTGTTCGAGAAAAAAGGAGCAGACGATCTACCACCATTCAGAGCCTACGATTGTCCAATTGATCTTCTTCCTGGTGCCCCCATTCCTCACGGCCGAATATACCCGTTGTCAGAACCTGAATTAGAGTCCCTCAAGGAATATATCTCAGAGAACCTGAAAAAAGGCTTTATACGTCCTTCGACATCTCCTGCAGGAGCACCCATCTTCTTCGTAGGAAAGAAAGACGGGGGTCTTCGCCCTTGTGTGGACTACCGTGCCTTAAATAATATTACGATTAAAAACAAATATCCTCTGCCTTTAATATCCGAACTCATGGATCGACTAAAAACCTCATCAGTGTTTACTAAACTTGATTTACGAGGTGCGTACAACCTGGTGAGAATACGAGATGGAGACGAATGGAAGACGGCCTTCAGGTCCAGATATGGACATTTTGAATATTTGGTAATGCCATATGGTCTCTGCAATGCCCCTGCCACGTTTCAGAGATTCCTCAATGATATTTTCCAAGACATACTGGACTGCTACGTAATAGTATATCTGGATGACATATTAATTTATTCTGACACCGCTGAAACACATAGAAAGCATGTAAGAACTGTATTGCTACGTCTATTGAAACACAAACTGTATGTAAAGCTGGAAAAATGTTTATTCGATACACAACGTATTGACTTTCTCGGTTTCATCATCACCCCCGGGCATATCCAGATGGATCCAGCCAAGATAGAAGCAGTCACGAATTGGCCAGCTCCTGCCAACAGAAAGGGGGTCCAGTGTTTTTTGGGGTTCTGCAACTTCTACAGAAAATTTGTAAAGAATTTCTCTAAGATAGCGAAACCATTGACTGACTTAACCCGTATCCATACCCGTTTTTGTTGGTCTATAGCAGCTCAAGACGCATTTGATCTGTTAAAAAGGACTATCACTACCTCACCCGTCCTCTCGATTCCAGATCCCTCTCATCCATATACTCTAGAGGTAGACGCCTCGGCTTTCGCTGTTGGAGCCGTTTTATCTCAAAGACAAAAGGAAACAGAAGTAATGCATCCTGTATCATTTTTTTCCAAAACCCTTTCGCGGCCGAAAGAAATTATGATGTCGGAGAGAGGGAATTGCTGGCAATCAAACTGTCTCTGGAAGAATGGCGTCATCTCCTTGAAGGCGCTCGTCACCCAGTTTCCATCCTTACTGACCATCGGAACCTGGAATACCTACAACAAGCACGCAGATTGAAACCAAGACAAGCACGATGGGCTCTTTTCTTCAGTCGTTTCAACATGCATATCACATACAGACCTGGTAGCAAAAACGGGAAAGCCGATGCCTTGTCAAGGGCTACAGATAACATCCCAGTAATAAACGACGATTTCATACTACCCAGAACCTGTTTCGCCACAATTAAATTATCACTCTGGGACGTAATAAAACAGAATACACCCCCTATCGATCAAGCGGTTCCTTCAATGGCACTGACCGCGCAGAACGGATTTCTATTTCACCGTCAGAAGGTATTTGTGCCGTCTGCAGCAGTACTGTCCGTCCTTCAATATTGTCATGACTCCCCCCTTGGGGTCAGGGGGTATACATAAGACACTGGATCTAATAAACCGCTTCTTCTGGTGGCCTCGTCTACAGAAGGATACCGTATCATACGTAAAGAATTGCCCAGTATGCATCAGAGCCAAAGTCTCCCATCAGCGTCCACAGGGTTTGCTTCAACCGTTGCCTGTTCCTCAGATTCCTTGGGAGGATATATCTATGGACTTTATAGTCGAGCTACCCGTCTCCACCGGATATAACACCATAATGGTGGTAATTGACAGATTTTCGAAGATGGCTCATTTCTTACCCCATGCAGGAATACCTACGGCAGCACAAACCGCATCATTGTTTATTCGAGAAGTATTTTGGTTACATGGACTACCCTCTACCATTATCTCCGATAGAGGGTCTCAATTTACGTCTCTTTTGGAAAGCCTTTTGTAAAAATCTCCATATGCAGCAGAGCCTATCCACGGCATATCATCCTCAAACCAACGGTCAGACCGAGCGAACTAATGGCACCCTGGAACAATATCTACGGTGTTTCACTTCCCATCTTCAAGACGACTGGGCAGATCTTCTACCCATTGCAGAATTCGCATACAACAATCAGATCCACCGTTCTATCAATTCTTCTCCATTTTTTGTCAACTACGGCCGACATCCGGTGATGTTCCCTGGTTCTCCTCTAGTCAGCAACATTCCTTCCTTGGATCATCGTATGGCCTGTATACACGACGGCTTCAAACAAGTCAGATCTGCTCTTCTCTCAGCTCAACGTTCCTACAAGCGTTATGCCGACCGCCATCGGGATCCTGCACCCTTATATAAAGTGGGTGATTCGGTGTGGCTGTCCTCCAAACACGTGACGCTGAATTGTCCTTCGCGTAAGTTGGGGCCTCGCTTTTTAGGTCCTTTTCCGATCGCCAAGGTTGTTTCTTCTTCAGCAGTACGGCTTCGCTTGCCTGATGAGTATAAGATCCACCCGGTTTTTCACGTCTCTCTTCTCCATCCTTCGGAGCCGGATCCATTCCCTAATCGCACTCCTTCCCGTCCAGGTCCTGTAGTAGCTGTGAACGATGATGAGTATGAAGTGCAGGAGATATTGGATTCCCGTTTCCGCCGTCGTCGCCTGGAATATCTGGTACACTGGACTGGCTATGGCCCTGAGGAGGACTCCTGGGTTTCCGCCGTTGATGTCCACGCTCCTGACCTTGTTCAGGCCTTCCACACGGCTCACCCGATGCGCCCCCGGAGGGGTCGCCTTGTTGGGGGGCTCTGTCAGGGATCCCTACCGCCGGTCCGGGGTTGCGTTCCGGTCCCGGGCGCTGGCAGCGTCTATCGATCCTCCTCCCTCGTGGCTCAGCTGCAGAGTGAACCGCGCATGCGCACGTTTTCCCGGGCTAACAAGGAACGTGGTACTCAGGGACGCTCAGAACGGTCGACGGCAGACCGCACGTCATCAGAGACCGCCCGAGAGGTTCCCCATAAAAAGTCACCTGGCTGATAGTTCCAAACTAGTTTGTTCTAGTCTGTTGCGCTTGAGATTTTCTTGTTTCCTGAGACCGTGCTTCTGACCTCTGCCTGGATATACGACTACGCTGACTGCTTTAACCCTTCGACCTCTGCCTGGATATATTACTACGCTGACTGCTTTAACCCTTCGACCTCTGCCTGGATATATTACTACGCTGACTGCTTTAACCCTTCGATCTCTGCCTGGATATATTACTACGCTGCCTGCTTTAACCCTTCGACCTCTGCCTGGATATATTACTACGCTGCCTGCTTTAACCCTTCGACCTCTGCCTGGATACATGACTACGCTATTATACCGACTAAACATAGGTACGTCTTGCATATTGGTTCCAACACCGTCACCGCTACGTGCAACCCTGACACCCAGTCACTCTTTCTCCAATTACCCCCACTTTCTCCCAGTACCCCCAGTCGCTCTCTCTCTATCCAAGTACCCCCTGCAACTCTCTCCCAGTATTCCGAGTCATTCTCTCCCTGAACCTCCAGTCACTCTCTCCCCATACCCCCTAACTGTGTGTTGGTAACGCTGCTCTGGTGTCACACAGTGTCACCTACCTGCGTGGAGTTGCTGGTTGCCCGGGAGGGGAGAGCTGTCCAGGGGGCTTAGTGGAGACCAGATTTTAAATGTGCTGCAGGGCAGGCACCTCCCTACCTCCTTCCTATTCAGCGGCTGCAAAGCTGCCAGCAGCAGGGGGCTGGCACAGGACTTCAAGGGGGGCTGACAAGCATGGCACAGGGTCAGTGTTCCGTCGGATAATGCTGCGCTGCTTCATGTGACTCATGTCAGCGTTAAGGAGGAGCCAGGACAGAATTTTCTGTCCTGGTCCTCCCTTCCGGACGCTGATTGCTAAGTCACCGCCGGTGCCGTAAAACTGGCAGGTGCCCATGCAAGGGACTCTCACAGACACCAGTATCCGTGAGCAGACACTTTGCTGAACCCTGCTGAAAAATATTAGTGGTTCAAATTTCTTATGGAGTTTTGCGCACCTAAGAAAATTGCGCCCGGGGCGACCGCCCCCGAGCCCCCCCACACTACGCTACTGGGTAGCTTCTTTTATGGTTCAACTTTAACAGACTCTTCTTCCAGTGGTGGCAGGCGAGATTTTACAGTATTGGGGTAACTGTGCCTGACTTAGGGCCCTATTCCTTTCTTAATGCTAAAGAGGGGACGCTAACTGGGAAAATCTGCGCCTGCAGGTTTTCCCGTATTATCCGTGTTTTAGAGCAATATTCCAGTGCAGGCGCTACCTCAGCACCTTGCCCCAGAACCAGGCACTATCCACTGGGATACTCGCGGTAGTGCTTCCGGGCCGCAAGTCTTGCGTGATCTCACGAGATCTCGCTGCACAGCAGAGAAATCGTGTAGTGAGATTCAAAACTAGGGATGTGCACCGATTTTTTTTTCGATTCGATTTTTCGAATTTTTAAACTTTTCGATTCGGCTCGTTTCGACTGCTTTCTGTTTCGATTCGGTTCGGCTCGATTCGGTTTTCGGGTACATTTATTTTTCGGAATATCGACCATTTTTCGTATTTTCGGGTAACTTTACTAGGTTTCTGTATCGACTTTTCGTTATTTCGGAAATTTTCGTTTTTCGGAATTGTACATGGTTTTCGGCATATCGCCCATTTTTCGTTTTTCGGAACTTTTCGTTTTTTCGGAACGTCTGTTCTCGTTTCAAAGCTGTCTAACTCTATTCGTTTTGATGAAAACTACTATGGTTTACTTTTTTAATACTACTTTATATATTTTTTATAATAAATTTTTGGTTTGTTTTTCGGATCCAATAATTCATTATGTCGATACGATAATTCTGGCGATTCTATCGTGTTTTTTTAATTAACCCTTTCGCTGCTGAGGCTTTTCACGCCCCTGTGCTGAGGTCATTTTTACCGGTTTTGCTCATCATGTTTAAATGCGTTTTGAAGGCTTATTTTAGTATATGACCCAGACATATTATATATCGTTCTTTCCGTCAGACTCGGCAGATTCATAATATGTCATTATTATATGTATACGTCATGTCCTGTCTGTATATTATAAAAAAAATGCAATAAAATATGATTTTTCAATAATTTACAACGTGTAAAGTGTTTTTTTTACATTTTAACATGCGAGCAATTGCGGTTATATTTTGTATGGGGTGCGCTTGTTAAACAAATTAGAGATGGGGTCTCGTTACAATTTTTTTTGGGGAAAATTACAAAATTTTTAACAAACGCACCGCATACAAAAATCGTTAGTGCAGCATCATTGTTCACATTATAATTGAAATGGGAACAATATTGCTGCATTAACAAACCAAAAAAAAGAAAAAAAAATTGTTTATTTTTTTTTATAAATTTTTTTAAATATTTTTTTATTTTTAATTTTTTCAAACGTTTTTCACATTCGTGTTTGGTATCGTTGGAACGGCCATGAGGCCGATCCAACAATACCAAACTTTAACCCCTAGCTGCCACGGATCGGGAGATAGGGGTTCCAAAATGAACCCCTATCTCCACCATTGGTGGCAGCTAGGGGTTAACTCCAGGACTGGCGTCATCGTGCTATGCACGATGACGCCAGTCCTCAGGGGGAGTTCCCGGAAGCTTGGCCGACATCCGACATCCTCATGGATATGCCCCAGCTCCTCATGGATATTGCCCCAGCACCGTGGATTTGCCCCAGCTCCTCGTGGATATGCCCCAGCTCCTCGTGGATATTCCCCAGCTCACACATGGATTTGCCCCAGCTCCTCGTGGACATGCCCCAGCTCCTCGTGGACATGCCCCAGCTCCTCGTGGACATGCCCCAGCTCCTCGTGGATATGCCCCAGCTCACACATGGATTTGCCCCAGCTCCTCGTGGATATTCCCCAGCTCACACATGGATTTGCCCCAGCTCCTCGTGGATATGCCCCAGCTCCTCGTGGACATGCCCCAGCTCCTCGTGGACATGCCCCAGCTCCTCGTGGACATGCCCCAGCTCCTCGTGGACATGCCCCAGCTCCTCGTGGATATGCCCCAGCTCCTCCTGGATATGCCCCAGCACATGGAATGCCCCAGCTCCTCATGGATATGCCCCAGCTCCTCATGGATTTGCCCCAGCACATGGAATGCCCCAGCACCTCATGATAATGGCCCCAGCTCACCTCCGCCGCCTTTTTCGCTCCCTCAGAGCGTCCGGCGGCGCGGAGCTTGGGCGCTCGCCAGGGGGAGCCACGTGACCAGCTGCGATTGGCTGGTGACGTGTTTCCTCCAGGCGAGCGCCGAAGCTGCATGCTTCGGACGCTCGCAGGGAGCGAAAAACGCGGCGGAGGGTGAGACACCCGCCCTTAGGGTGACGGTGTCACCCTAAAGGCGGGTGTCACCTGGTGCGGGCCGCACCCCCGCCCCCATGTTACGACGCCACTGGTATATACATTTAACGGCCACACGCCCACGGACTTACTCTATCCAAACAAAGTTCAGAATGATGTGAAACATTGGGACTTTTTGGATAGATCGATTTTCGACTATCCAGAAGTTAAAAAAATAAAAATGGTCGAAATCTAATGCAAAAGTCCTGATGTTTCACATCGGGATGTCAGATATTAATAGGCTTGTGCACCGATTTTTTTTTTCGTTCGATTTGTTCTGATGTTTAAAATTTTCGATTGTGTAAATTTTTTTGGAATATCGACCATTTTTCGTGTTTTCGGGTCACTTTGCTTGTTTTTTGTATCGACTTTTCGTGATTTCGGAAATTTTCTTTTTTTTCGGAACGTCTGTTCTCCTCGTTTCAAAGTGTCTAACTCTATTCGTTTTGATGTAAAGTACTATGGTTTACTTTTTTATACTTTATATATTTTTTTATAATAAATTTTAGGTTTGTTTTTCGGATCCAATAATTCATTCTGACGATACGATAATTCTGGCGATTCTATCGTGTTTTTTTTTTTTATTAAATAAAGATCCTTTTTTTCTTATGAATATACATTTCACAACTTTATTTATTTAATCACATTAAAAAAAATGGTATGAAAGCCAAGGAACAAAAAAAAACAACAACGATTTAAAAAACGGTAAACTGACCCGAATGGTCTGACTTTAAAAATAAAAACCAGAACAAAAATGTTTTAAAACGGAAAAATAGTTGATCAAAATGATCTGAAATGAAAAAAAATAATAAAATAAAATGATTTAAAAGACAAAAATATAAATTAACCCTTTCGCTGCTGAGGCATTTCACGGCTTCCCTTCACACCTGTGTGCGGCACTGCGGTCTGCTGCTGAGCTAATTTTTAACAGTTTCGCTCCTCTTGTTTAAACGCGTTTTGAAGCCTTCTTTTATAATATGACCCAGACATGTTATATATCGTTCTTTCCGGCAGACTCGGCAGATGATTCATAATATATCATTATCATATGTATGCGTCATGTCCTGTCTGTATATTATAACAAAAAATGCAATAAAATTAGAATTTTCAATGTTTGTTTTACAAGGTGTAAAGTGTTTTTTTCACATTTTAACATGCGAGTGTTTGCGGTTATATTTTATGAGTTGCGTTTGTTAAAAAAAATTGAAAAGGGGACTTGTTATATTTTTTGGGTGACAATTACACTATTTTTAACAAACGCACCCCATACAAAAATCCTTAGTGCAGCATCATTGTTCACATTATAATTGAAATGGCAACAATATTGCTGCATTAACAAAACAAAACAAAAAACCTGTATTTTTATTTTTTATTTAAATTTTTTAACATTGTCATGTTTGGTATTGTTGGAAAGGCCATGCTCTGGTCGATCCAAAGATACCAAACATTAACCAACCGATAGCTGCCGCGGATCGGGAGATAGGGGTTCCAATGAACCCCTATCTCCACCATTGGTCACAGTTAGGGGTTAACTCCAAAACTGACGTCATTGTGACGAGGTCTTGGGACTGTCAGCAGCTGCTGTTCCCCCACGC
Source organism: Leptobrachium leishanense (assembly GCA_009667805.1). Classification (NCBI taxonomy): domain Eukaryota; kingdom Metazoa; phylum Chordata; class Amphibia; order Anura; family Megophryidae; genus Leptobrachium; species Leptobrachium leishanense. The sequence goes on from CM019068.1 coordinate 43,729,047, forward strand.
TGTTGTCTTCCTGCAAAGACATGACCATGTTGGCGGGCAGCGTCTTAGCGGGCAGCGGTGGGAGAGAGAGAGCTCATAGCTGGGAGGAGGTGTTGTGTGAAGCTGCAAACAGGGACAAATAAACTAGACCTGAGCCGCACTAAGGATCTTTGGGTTGTGTCGGAGAAGACTTCATGCAGTGCTGCCATCAATATTTTTTGATAAATTCTTGGTTATACAATGAATGTGACTGTGGACAAAAATCCGTGTTGTTGTGACATCGCCTAAGCTTAACAAAAAACCAGGCCACGTCGGTAATCAAATCTCAAGGCCTTACAACAAGGTTGTGTTAGTGTGTGACATTTTTTGGCCAGGCAGGAAGTGTAGAATGTGCACAGTCACATTCATGGCCACAAATATGTTGACAAATTTATGACAAAGGGTCCATAGAAATGTCAATACATTTATGTACATATAATTTTAACAGTGTGGAAACCAAGCAATACATATTAACTTATTAAGTAAGGAAAAGCAACGCACTTTAAATTTATTTAAAAATTTATTTACAACACATATTAACATAGGGAAGGGAACATGCCAAGGATGGCAAACTGCCCAACAAGTTACTGGCATTTGAGGAGATGTTGGAGCTGGTCCGCATCTTGGACTGCAAAGATTACGATTGCTGTATGGGCCCTTACGGCAGGAAGAATAACACCCGCAAGGATCGTATCCTTGAAAAGCTACGCACCACCATCCTGGAGCTGTTCGGGAAGGACTGGACGAAGGACCATCTCTGAAAACGCTGGTCCGACCTCAAGGCACGCGAGCAGGAGCAGCTGAGGCACATTCTGGAGGAGGCTGCCATTGGTCTCACTGCTGCTCCAGGAGGTCTGCGGCATTGGTTATGTGCTCCCGCAGTTCCTGGAGCAGTTCTTGTAGGGAGTTGACGGCGGTAGCTGCCAGGCGAAGCTCGCCGATCGCCTCCCGTCGGCGTCTGGCTTCTCCTTCTATATATCCAATAAATGAAAGAAGGAAAATACAGTAAGTAAAGCAGGTTTCTATTTTGACTGAAAGTCTTGAAAAAATATAACAGTAGTATATACCAGAGCTGGCGGCCTCCTGAGTCTCCGACTCCTCCGACTCCTCCCCCACCACCACTGTCTGCATATCCAGTGCTATATGTAAGAAATTAAAGAAATAAAAAATACAGTAAACAACAAAACTGATTTATTTTTGAACAAAAGTCGATACAAAATACAACAGTAAAAAAAAAAAACCTGGACTGGCGGCCTCCTGCTGCTCCGGCTGACTCTCTACATCCTCCTCTTCCTCCTGCTCCTCCTCCTGCTCCTCTTGTGCTATACATAAAAAAATTAAATTGAAATACAGTAAACAAAAAATGTTTCTGTTTTTGACCAAAAGTCGTTGCAAAAATAAACAGTATATACCAGCGCTGGTGGACGCCCGTGGCTCCCCCTCCTCCTCCGCTGGGGCACTGGTCCCTGCCCGGGCAGATTCGGCGGCCTTCTTCTGTCTTCTGCCAAATCAAAAAATATAACACGTAAATAATGCAGACTGGAAAAAATGGTATATCTATACAATATATTGCCGAAAGTATTGCGACACCCCTCCACTACCCACTACCAGCTTGACACCCACCACTACTCCCATCTCATAGGTCTAAAGTCACAAAATATTTATTTATTTCCTCTGCACAGACATATATTACCGTTCATTATATATATTTTTTCAGAAGTAAACATTACGTTTATTCAATAAAAACTATTATATATTTGTGTTGTGTGCGTACAAAGCGCATTGTGTGACTGCTTTTAGTTATTTTATAGAAGGCCTCAGCCTCAGTTTCACTTTCAGTTTCTGTGAATAAAACTGTGGATATTGCAGAAACAACAACAGAAATCCACCATTTTGTTTTGAAATTTGCATCTAAAGCATTCACTGACACTGCTGCAGCAGCTGCTGAGGCTGTATTGAACACAGCTCTGTTTGGATGCACTTTCAGAAGAACTACATGTCCCATCCTATCACTTAGCAGAGACGCAGAGATTTTTATTGATGCGCAGGTGGGAGCCAATATTGGGCAAGCTGCGGGTCATCTCGTATGCATCACTCAATCACACAACCCCCCCCCCCAGCACACTACAGACTATACACACAGTGCCAAAAGAAATCCAGCATTGTAACTTCATCTACATACATCAAATATCACAATTTTCACGAATACGTAAAATCACAAAAAAAAAGCTATGGCAAAAATGCATGTATGACGACTTGTGAAAACGCAAATCTATACACAATCACATTGCATGAAAAAAGGACTAGATAAATCAGCGTATTTCTTTGCACATTAGCACATGCAAGCACATTATTATTATTATACAGGATTTATATAGCACCAACAGTTTGCGCAGCGCTTTACAATATAACATGACACTTACGTTTCGCTATGACGCGCCGGATGCGTCTCAACTGCTCCTGCTCCCGTACTTTTAAATCAGACCAGCGTTTCCGTAGCTGGTCCTTTGTCCGGTCCTTCCCAAACTTCTCCAAAATGGTGGTGCGTAGCTTGTCAAGGATACGATCTTTTCTGGCGTTATTCTTGCTGCGGTAAGGTCCCTTCCGGCAATCGTAATCTTTTCTATCAAAGATGCGGACCAGCTCCAACATCTCCTCAAACGCCATATTTTGGGCCCGTTTTTTCCTGGGTGCCGGTGGTTCAACTTCATCATGAGATGAAGACGAGGTCTCCTCTCTGGCAGCGGCCATTATGAAGAATAATAAAAACAAAATTTTGTTCAAAAAGTTGTCAATAAAACTGGCTCAATAAAGTTACGACATGTGCGCGCGCGCGCATGCGCGACCCGCGGACGAATTGGATCTGACCAAAATACGAAAATTCTTATCGGATCTTTGGAAACAATAAAAAAATTTACAGAATCAGCCATATAACCGATACTAGTTAAATATACGATGTCCAGACTTACCGAAATGGTACCGAAATCCCGAATGGAACTGAAATCATGAATAGAGGGAAAATAAATTTCGATTTGACACATTTCAAGTCCATTCGAAAATTCCGAAAAATTTTCGATTTGCCAAATTTTTCGTTTTTTTCGGAAAGTCTGTTCTCGTTTCAAAGCAATAGATTTCGATTTGACACGTTTCAAGTCCATTCGAAAATCCCGAAAAATTTTCGATTTGGTAAATTTTTCGTTTTTTCAGAAAGTCTGTTCTCGTTTCAAAGCAATAGATTTCGATTTGACACATTTCAAGTCCATTCGAAATTCCGAATTTTTTTCGATTCGGTTCGGAAAACAGTTCGGATTCGACTTTTTCGGATCTAAAAAATTTCGGAATTTCGGCCGCATCGAAAGACCCGAATCGGGAAATTTCGTGAAAATTCCGAAATTCCGAAACCCGAAACGCACATCCCTATTCAAAACAATTTCTTCCCAGACTCACTCTGCTCCCGGGGAGAAGAAGCAGCGGATCGGGCCACCATTCTCGCCACGGGATGAGATTTATTGGGACGGGGTGCTAAATGATTTTGCATGTACAGAATCATTTAGCACAGCTTTTAGAAGGTGCTAGAATTCTGGCTTGGTAATTAGTGTTAGCACTTACTTATTGAAACGCTAACGTAGCGTCAGCATTTTAGCACGATATTCCGGGCAGCTGCTACCTCAGCACCTTGCCCAGGAACGCGGAACTAACCACTGGGATTCTCACGATAACACATTCGCACCATCGCTAGTATCACCTCCTTGAGTCCATAAGACTTCATGTGGGGTTGTGCTTCCGAGCCACGAGTCCCACGCGATTTTGCTCTCGTGAGATCGTGCAGAGCCGAGGAGTGATCGTTTAGTTGACTGGGATACTATTTCTTCCCAGTCTCACTATCCTCCTAGCGACAAGAAGCAGCGGATCGGACCACCATTCTTGCCGCAGGATAAGAGGTGAGTATGGGATTTATTGGGGGGGGGGGTTTTAGGGGGTGTTAAGTGATTTTGCAAAAGCGGACTAATATAGCTTCAACTTTTAGGTGTCGCTAAAATTTTTGCTTGCGCATCGCTGCGGTAATTGGTGCTAGCACTTTGTAATAACTTACTTATCAAACCGTTAATCATTGCTCTCCCCATGTTAAGTATAGGATGAGCACAGTACAGTAAGCTTACGGAAGCTAGTGCAATCACCAATTCTAGCCTCGTTTAGCTTCAGGAAGGTAATATGGGTGGCATGTGTTAAACATACTTATCCTGGCGGTAATGCTTACTCATTTGAACGCTACTGTTAACGTTCACTGTGGAATAGGGCCCTCAGCAAGTCTAAAGTGATCTGATCTGGGACAGATTTCAAAAATGTCCCAAGGTCTTCAAAAACTTAGTTACTCTTTGTTTAACTGCTGAATTTTTTATATGAAAGTTTTATAACTGTACAATTCATGTAAATTACACTTGCATCACACGATTTAGATGTTAATGCTAGGGATGTGCGTTTCGTTTCGTACCGATTCATTTTTCTCACGAAACGGGCCGCTTCGGTGCTTCGGATACGTCCAATGTTCCAAACCGGACGGCAACGAAATACACACTATCCGAAATATTTCCCGATATGAAATGAAAAAATTTCCTTATTTCGTATGGACATGAAATTTGTACAATCACAAGTAATTTTCGCTCTATTCGTGATTTCGGTTAATTTTGGACAACGTATTTTCGTATCGTTTTGAGTCTGTTTCGGTTCCGTTGCTGATTTCGTAAGTCACTTTTTTCACTTGTTCCAGTGCTTTCTTTCTGCATCAATAATATATTTATTTTAAATATTTTATTAGCTTTTCCCAAAATCCACAGTCTAAATAAAGTTGTGCAATGCATATTCATAAGAAAAAGTATCTGTCATAAAAAAACGATACGTCTGAAGGAACGAATCGGCAGTATTATCGTATCGACCGAAATATCGGAGCATCCGAAATACCATACGTCTAAAGTTAAAACGAAAATCCAAGGATGGACCCTTTGAAACGAAGAAAACAGACGATCCGAAAGACCGAAATTCCCCGATTTCACAAAAACAAAAATCGATACAAAACGCCGAAACGAGCCAAAACAAAAATGGGCCGAAACAAAACTTTTGAAAAACCGAACGTGCCGAAACGAAAAAAAAAAACGCGTGCACATCCCTAGTTAATGCAATCTCATCCAATCACTGACTTGGAAGAAATAATAGTTGAATAGTTCCTACAAGGGCTGTTACTGTTTCAAGAGGCCTGGTATTACTTGTGGATTTGCTTGTAAATATTAACAACCCACTTGCTATTCCAGATTAATTGGTAGCTTCTACAATGGCTCAATTTTCACAGTCTCTTACTCCAGTGGTGGCTGGTGAGAGGTTTACAGTGGTGAGATGCTGACCCTTGGCTCTACCCAACTGAGCATGTCTAAAGTGATGTGATCTGGGACAGATTTAAATATCATCCTACATTCTTGATATGCTTAGTCTCTACAGGTTCTTCAGACAGATATTAGCAAAAAGGGAGAAAGTCTTTATGATTGCCAATTATTATTATTATTAGTAGTAGTAGTAATAATTAATGGTGGAATTCTGCTCCAAATATCCCTATGGATGAACCTCTACTGCCTTACTCTACTTTTACAAGGTGTAGGATGCGAAAGTACTAGAAGCGACAAAGAATAACAAGCAATGCAACTCACATGTTGCTCTCTTGTAAACTAGTAAAGAAAAAAAGATGAGCTCCAAAAACCTAGTATTAGGTGGTTTTGTGATAGTAAATCACTTAATATATAAAAAAAGGTTTATAAAACCAAAACTCACCAATTATTCCACACTGCAGACGAAATCAAGAGCAATCTCTCATCTTTTCCAAAAGGACACAGAAAACATAATGACTCTATTCCCTAGTTGGCACTAATGTTAGCGCCTCCATTTGTAAGCGTTAGCACCAAGATAAGTGTGTTTAACGCAAGCCACCCATATTACATTCCTGATGTTACCCCCATTAATGCATCGGTTTTTGCGCTATCGTCTGCTAGTTTACTGCACTTTGCGCATCCTATACTTAACATGGGGATCGCAAACATACAGTATTGCCCCCAGCAGCTCTGGATATATTGCCCCCAGCAGCTCATCCATGGATATATATTGCCCCCAGCTCACATATGGATATATTGCCCCAGTTCACAATTATATATTGCCCCCAGCAGCTCACCCATGGTTATATATTGCCCCAGCTCACACATGGATATATTGCGCCTCAGCTCACATATTGATATATTGCCCCTGTTCACAGTTATATATTGCACCCAGCAGCTCACCCATGGATATATATTGCCCCAGCTCACATATGGATATATTGCGCCTCAGCTCACATATGGATATATATTGCGCCTCAGCTCACACATGGATATATTGCCCCAGACCAGCTCACACATGGATAGTGCCCCAGCTCTCATGGATATGCCCCCAACACACATGGATACTGCCCCAAGCACACATGGATACTGCCCCAGCTCACATGGATATGCCCCAGCAGCTCTCATGGATATTGCCCCAGCTCCTCATGGATTTTGCCCCAGCTCCTCTCATGGATTTTGCCCCAGCTCCTCTCATGACTATGCCCCCAGCTCCTCTCATTGATATTGCCCCAGCTCATGGATAATGCCCCAGCACATGGATAATGCCCCAGCTCATGGATATACTGCCCCAGCTCATGGATACTGCCCCAGCTCATGGATATGCCCCAGCAGCTCATGGATATGCCCCCCAGCTCATGGATTTGCCCCCCCCAGCTCATGGATTTGCCCCCCAGCTCATGGATACTGCCCCCAGCTCATGGATACTGCCCCAGCTCATGGATATGCCCCAGCTCATGGATACTGCCCCAGCTCATAGATACTGCCCCAGCTCATGAATATGCCCCAGCACATGGATTTGCCCCAGCACATGGATACTGCCCCAGCTCATGGATATGCCCCAGCCCATGGATATACTGTCCCAGCACATGGATATGCCCCAGCTCATGGATTTGCCCCCCAGCTCATGGATTTGCCCCCAGCTCATGGATTTGCTCCCCAGCTCATGGATACTGCCCCAGCTCATGGGCTATGCCCCAGCACATGGATATATTGCCCCAGCACATGGATATATTGCCCCAGCTCATGGATATGCCCCAGCACATGGATTTGCCCCAGCACATGGATTTGCCCCAGCTCATGGATATGCCCCAGCTCATGGATATGCCCCAGCTCATGGATACTGCCCCAGCTCATGGGATATGCCCCAGCACATGGATACTGCCCCAGCTCATGGATACTGCCCCAGCTCATGGATAATGCCCCAGCTCATGGATACTGCCCCCAGCTCATGGATACTGCCCCCAGCACATGGATAATGGCCCCAGCTCACCTCCGCCGCGTGTTCGCTCCCTCTGAGCATCCGGCGGCGCGCAGCTTGGGCGCTCGCCTGGGGGAGCCACGTGACCAGCCGCGATTGGCTGGTGACGTGCTTCCTCCAGGCGAGCGCCGAAGCTGCATGCTTTGGACGCTCGCAGAGAGTGAATATGCGGCGGAGGGTGAGACACCCGCCCCTAGGGTGACGGTGTCACCCTAGGGGCGGGTGTCACCTGGTGCGGGCCGCACCCCCCGCCCCCACGTTACGACGCCACTGCTTGACACCACAATAAGATGGAGATTCCATACTGTAATATTTGTGTAACTGCTTGAAAAGAACTTTATGTAGATCATTTGTAAAGGAGATTTTGTACCTGAAAATGACAGCTGGGGAAAACATGAATCTAATACAAAAACTAGTCTTAAGATCACATTTCAACTTTGAGTAAACTCTGATAATTTCTTATAAAATATCAAAATATCTTTATACCAGCCCCTCTTACTATACCCCATACCTTACTTTACAATGTATACTATATACCGTATATATATATATATATATGCTATGGGTGGCACCATTATTATTTAAAAGGGTTGGTCAATAACCGTACGGTGCAATTTCGTGGCAGTTCCGCTATTCAGAAATGTCAATTTGCCAAATATTAGCGAATTGCCAGCGAATTACTGTGCAATTCGGCGACCTTCGTCGGCAGTGAAATTGTCCCATAGAGAAGTAATGGTTAATCTATTCAGAGAACATCGAACTGCACCAAAATGTTGGACGAAATGCCCAGATTTTCGGTGCTTCAGTTCGACAGCTTTAAACAGGCGAAGCCCATAGGATTCAATATCAAAATGTTTTACCGTTTTTACAATTTTTTTATTCAACCGTTTATTCTTTTAATTTGCAGCAAAAAGCCTTTTTATTTATCAATTTTTTTTTAAATTTTTTGGGCATTTTTCTGGATTTTTTTTTGGACATTTCTATTTCCATATTATTTTTAATTGTGGTTTTTTTTAAAATTCTGTAGCAGACCGTTTTATTATTTTTATAGGGACTTTTTTATTATTTCCATGCATTTTCATGCATTTTTTCTTTAGTATTAATCTCCTTCTTTTTTAAATGGCAGAGTTCCGTTTTTTTTGTTTTTTTTAACCAGGGTCGGCAAACTGAAATTGCCAAAATGCACCGAAGTGCGTTGAACGAGAGGGCACCGAAATTTTGGTGGTCTCTGAATAACCCCTTGAAACTTAAATTATGAGCGAGAAACTATTAGGCCCCGTTCACACCTAAACGTTTTAACGCACGTTCGTGCTAGCTTTAAAACGCATGAATGGGGAAATCACATGCTTTGTTATGGGCCCCGTTCACACCTAAGCGTTTTAAAGCGCGCAGGAACGCGCTTTAAAACGGCTGACACAAAAAGAAGTCCGGGAGCTTCTTTTCGCGCATACAGCAGTGCGTTCGCGGCCATAGACATAGCCACGAACGCGCTGCATTTTTCGTATGCGCGAACGAGCGTAAAAAAAACCACGCGCATTGCGCGACGCAGCGCTACGCCCAGGTGTGAACCCGGCCTAAGTGTGGACGGTCTGGCTCGTAATCGAACCAGTGCTGAATCCATATCTTTGTGGCTTCCTAGCACTAACCAAGCTGGTAAAGAAGAGCATGCTTTTATCCATAAACATTTATCAGATTTAATGATTAGAAAAGCATTTTCCACTATTCTAAGATCGGTGGTTACCTGTGTGATGGACAATAGAGCGAGGAAATAATGTTAGATTTCATTGATAACCTCATCTCTCTGTGTGCTGACACCACTAGTGACCAATCTGTAAATATTTTTGTTTTGGCAGCCAATAACACGTGGAGTATTGCTGTGTTATTTGTTCTGTTATTGCTGCTTTTGAAGTTTTAGTTTCAATTCCATGTTTTATATATATTTTTTGGACTTATTATCATTCAGCCGAACTTGCGGTTTTAATGTCGTAGTCTGACAGCACTCAATATAATATATTTTTTTTTAATTGAATTGGTTTTAAAACATTGTTTGGTAATTAATTTCCATAAATTTTCTAATTAAATGAGCAGGGGACAATGTCAATGATTTATGCAAATCACTCTGAGCAATCTATTGTTCTGATAATGGGTTTCCATATTTTATATGATGTGCATCCATTATTAGTTTGTATTATACGTGCCTTTTAAGCTGTACTTTTTTCATGTGTTTGCTGATTCTTCTAAAGGGGTCGGAGGTGCAGATTAAAGGGATACTCCGAGGTTGAAATGGGTGGGGGGGAACAGAGAGGTTTACCCCTTCTGACCACCTCTGCATCTCCCTGTCTCCCATAGTGTTTCTTTAGATGGTTTGAAAACTCAGCGTTATTCCAGCACCGGGCTCCATTGGCGTTGCACCGGAAGTCACATACAACGGCTTCCTCTCAAGCCGCAGACGTCACATTACCAGCGTGATGCTGGACACTCAAGATCAAACTTCCAGCCATTTCAATGGCTGTCAAGAAAAGAGCAGACAATAACACACACAAACACACTAACAAACACAGCCTAAATTCATTGTAACATTACTAAAGTGTATTTAGAGACGGTGTGCAATGTTTGACAGGCTCCCTCTGCTGGTCAGCTTTGGTAATGCTGCAAGTCTCCAGTAGGAGTATACTTGGATTACAGCCTTGGATTACAGCAGTGTTTCCCAAACCTGTCCTCAGGTCCTCCTAACAGGCCATGTTTGACATATATCTGAAGCACAGCACAGGTGGTATAATTTGCTGCTTAGGTATTGTAGGATTCAGTCTGCTTTTCCCCAAGGGAATCTTTAAAATCTGGCCGGGTTGACGGTCCCGGGGACTGGTTTAGGAAACACTGAATTGCAGTGAGCATTCTGTAAATTCCTGTCCATTATCTGCTATGTTCTCTGGGATATATTATACACTCTGGCATCCAGATGTGAATCCAAGGGTATCAAAGGAGCCAACCTTTGCCAGGAAAATATCCCGCCCCCCCCTACGACACTGCCCTCACTGCCTTGCACAGTTGTTGTCAGATCCATGTTGTTTGCGTCAAATTTTGAGGCTGCCATCTATAGGATTCACCAGGAACTTTGTCCCATCAGACTAAGTGACCTTTTTCAAGTCTTTGATGGTACGGTGCTGGTGTTGCTGTGCCCACAGAAGGCGTGCTCTCCTCTTCTTCTGTGATAACAGTGACCGTTGACTGTTATACCCCATCCGCAACAAGGTGTATCTAGTGCTGCGTTGTAAGATGGTTTTCTGAGCACCAAGGTTGAATTCTGAAGTCACTTGGGCAACAATGACCTGTCTGGACATCCTTCTCCGTCCCCTCTGATCAATGAGCGATTTCCATCCTTGACTCAATGCTTTTAGTTCCTTGCACCATTCCCGATACACCCTTGAGATTGTTGTTCAAGAAAAGTTCAGGAGAACTGCTGTCTCGGAGACGCTTTGTTTTGCACCATCAAAGTCCATTAGATCTCTGCGCTTTCCCATAATCACTGTGGTTTGTAGTCTAAACTGATAACAGGAAGGTTGTTCTGCTGTATTTATACCCAAAACTGGCCATGTGATGTGCAACAGAGTAGAAGGAAACATTTCCGCGCACAGCTAGCGTGTACCTAATAACTGGCCGAAGTGTGTATATATTGTATATATATATATATATATCTACAAGGGTTGTGGTGGAGAACAAAAAGTGAGATAAAAAGCCTCCACACTATAATAAGTGTGTTTATTATTGCAGAAGCCACTTACACATCATAGCAATTTGATGAGTTGCATGCCAGAGTTCCTGTGTAACATTCCCCATATGCAGCAAGGAAATCTGGGTAGGATATGCAAATGACCTCTGTCACACTTTTCTGCATCCTGGGTCTGTTATTTCACAGAACCCTAAAAATCAATGTTATGCCACACTGTGGCTTTCTAGCAAAGATAAGGTTTATGCAACTTGTCAAAACCACTACTAGGACAGCGCTGTTTTGGGTTTGTTGGACCCTCATCAGCTAGAAACTAGGCATGACCAGGTGCAGTGGATGCTTGGGACCCGTAGGGTAAATCAGTACTTACAAGGGTTGTGGTGGAGGACAAAAAGTGAGACAAAAAGCCTCCACACTATAATAAGTGTGTTTATTATTGCAGAAGCCACTTGCACATCACAGCAATTCAAAGAATTGTATCCCAGAGTTCCTGTGCCACATTCCCCATATGCAGCAAGGAATTCTGGGTAGGATATGCAAATGATATCTGTCTCACTATTATGCATCCTGGGTCTGTTATTACACAGAACCCTAAAATCAATGCTATGCCACACTGTGGCTTTCTAGGAGAGATAAGGTTTATGCAACTGGTCAAAGCCATTCCTAGGACAGCGCTGTTTAGGGTTTGTTGGACCCTCATCAGCAGGAGCTAAGCAATAGGCATGATGACCACATGCTCGTTAATTATCGCCAAACATCCAAGTTAGATTTTTTTTCTAACCTGGCTATACTGACCTAAATTTGACCATTTGCTAAAAAATTGCACTTTTATACTTTTTGCACTATATTGCACTATTATCACTGATCTGCATAAATCGTACTGCACTAGTATTGCTGTCTATATTAAGATAAAAATATATTTTTATTTTTATACTTTATTTTTATACTTTAACCTTGCTCTTAAGGAAACTGTTTTGCTATTTGTTCTATTGTCTATAAGTGGAACATATCTCCACTGGGAGATAGGTCACAAGGGTTCTCAAGTTATAAGCAGCATTCTTTGTGTCCACAATATTTAACCACCTATCGGCATTTTTTTGTCCCTTTATTGTTTTTTTTATTGTTTAACCCCTTCACTACCAAGTGATTTTCCAAAAAAACATTGTCAGAAACCAGTGTTTTTTTTGTAAAATCATTTTTAGTTTATTATAAAGTAAGAAATATTTGAGTTTATACCTATTGTATGTCTTACTGTAAATAACCTATTTTGGCCAGTAGATGGCGACATCTACTGCCATATTGAGTTACAGAGGTTTGAGCGTCTGCTGTATTTTCTTCTATTTCTCCCCGCATCCGCTGCTGGAAGCCCGATATTTCAGAGCTTTGAGCAGCTGATTTTTACAGTGTTAGCTTTTTGGGCATTATGCACACAGGGCTAAAACTTTGGGGGCACCTTCTGCAGCCCAAAAGTAAAGAAAATTTGTTTGCAGCAAACAAATTTCATTTGCCTATGGGTTGCAGACCAGCAGATTGAGATATCTCTATATCGGGGCACCGTAGGGTGCCTTTGAAGCCTGAGATATCTCAATATCGGTAGTGAAGGGGTTAACTTGTGGCCTGCTTTATTGTTTGTCATTTATAAGGTGACGTTATTTGCATATTGCAATTCTTTCATTAAATATGAACAGATTTCTTTGTACCCATTTAACTTATGGCTTTGATAGCTACAAAAAAAGATCATATCTGTTTATTTATTTAAATTATTTTCGCGTATTTTTCTTTTTAATTTATTTCCAACTTTCTCCATCACTGGAGACCCCTTGTGTATCAATCACTTTGTTTACAACAAATGGAATCGTTGCTGTTTACCAGGCTTAAGACCCAAGTGCATTACCCCTTCACTATCCTTTATTTTTTTTTTATATATTTTTTTTAGAACAATCGCACCATGGGATTCATTTGTTGAGAGGCCTTAATCTGCATGAGAATTATACAATTAACTTTTGATTAACCACCTAGTTCTTTTGAAGACTGCAGTGTATAGGATTGCCTGCATTTAAATAATATTTGCTTAAATTGGGAGCTGGCCTTTCATTAAACCGGCGCGTTTCGCCAAACAACAACATTTGGAGACAATAAGGGCTAGAACAATAGGAAAGGAAGCGAGGCTGGAATGTCATCTTTAAATATAACAGCTGAGATAAAAGCACTCAGATTGTGCCTTATCAAAACACAAAAAATCAAAGCTCTCTCTTGTCTGTGGCAAAATACCAGGCCCCTGTGTCTGAGGGTACCATTGTTTCCTCTGGAACTCTTGCAGAATTTGCATTCAGGGAGAGAGCTCTGACATACATTACATCACGTAGGGTAGTTATCTCAGAGTCTGACAATAATTATCGGGAATAAAATAGCCAGAATTACTTTTTCTTGTTGCTTTTTTTATGCATTTTCAACACAAGGAATGAAAGATAACAGTATTAGAAAGAAAAAAAAAGGGAAAAAGAAAGTCTCAAAAGGCTTTCCCCAGAGCTGCGTTCCTTCGATTAAATTTGCTGTGCCACTCTGGTGCTTCGAATAACTGAAAAGAAGACTATGTGGCTTTTATACCGCGTAATAATAGCCCATACACGGCCCTTACTGAAAGATAAAATCCATTGTCAATACAAACAAAGGAAGCGGCATTAAACACCGCACGAAGAATATATATGAGCAAAGTTTCGCATCACTGTTTCCATTTGCCTTTTTTTGTTACAGATATTTTGAGGAATTATTCTCTCATTAGAATGTATCAAATTCATACCTCGAACTGGAATACAAGATAAATGTTGCGTCAAACAATTGTATCAGTCGATTTTCATCTGAGTAGAGAGTGATACTAGTATTAGCATGTAAACGATGAAATTACTGTGAATTGATATTTCTTGCAAATGAAACGTCCTGTATTTATATAAAGTATCATGAACTATAAGGGTTATTCAAAGAGAACTGGACTTGACACCGAATTGCACCAATCTGTGAATTTCACCGGTCTGTGCAATTTCTTGGCAGTTCGGCTATTCCGAGAGCTGTCAAGTCGTCAAATACTGACAAATTGCCAGCAAAGTATGGTGCAGTTCACCCCAGATCGCCGCAATTTGGCCACAGTGAAATTGTTCCATAAAGAATGGTTAATCTATTCAGAGAACGCCGAACTGCACCGAAATGTTGGCAAAATGCCCAGATTTTCTGTGGTTCAGTTTGACAGGTTTAAACAGGCGAATCCCATTGTGTTTTTTCATAAATTTTTTATTCAACCGTTTATTCTTTTCATTTGCAGTAAAAAGGTTTTTTATTTATTTTTTAGAACTTTTTGCCGTCCGGCATCCTGTCACCTTCCTTCTCAACCAAAAGTGTGCATCTGCACCCTCATACCTCCTGGCTCTCGGCGCCCCCAGGATGATGTGTTTCCACTTCCGGTCCGAGTCTCCAGTAAACCCCCATTTGGCTTTAAGGTCTTTCTACAGAATGTTGTTTTTACTTAGTAGGTAGCTTAATCAGTGGGAGATTACTTTAAAACTGTAGACAAACACTCTCCCGGCTTGAGATGAGCTGAAATGTTGCGGACAATAAATCTGTCTTGAGATGTCTGTCTGCTGTCAGAGGTTGTCTCTCCAGTTTGGCACTAATTGCTTTGGGAGAGGGCTGCTCTACTTGTTGATCTAGTGCAGTGGTTCCAAACCCTGGTCCTCAAGAAACCCAACAGGCCAGGTTTGCCAGATCTTTGAAGCACAGCACAGGTGATATGATTTGCTGCTCAGTGATTGCAGGAATCATTTTGCATTTCCTCAAGGTAATCCTTAAAATCTGGCCTGTTAGGGGAACTTGAGGCCCAGGGTTGGGAAACATTGATTTAGTGTATACTTCAAGACTGCAATCTGAACTGATGGGGGTCATCTTGGTACCTCTGAATGCTCAAATTCAGCTGTAGATACTGGTCATATAAAGGAAATCCAGTTCTGGATAGGCCTGGAAGAAAACGCATAACGGATGTCTGGTGGACACTCTGAGCAACATTTTACGCAATATTGCTCCTTTGACGTTAAGGCCCATATAATGCAGAAGAACTTTGAATTTGTTATGTTTATAAGGCAGAGCAATAGGGTGTATAAGGATGGGTACGTTTAGGACATAAGGTGTCTCTCCATTCCATCAAGAAGTCTCTGAAAGCACATTACTTTTGAGAAGACTGTTGTACCTTTCCTTATCTATTTTCCTGCACAGCCCAAATGCACCCCACTACTTCACATACTCTGCAATTTATCCTCACCATAAGGGGTTTTCAGAGTCTCAAACTTGCCACCGACGGGTGAATTTAACCGTATGGTGCAATTTCATGCCAGTTCTTCTATTCAGAAAGCTGTCAATTCGCCAAATACTGGCAAACTGACAGGGAAGATCGCCGCGATTCGTCGATCTTCGGTGGCAGCAAAATAATCCCATAGAGAAGCAATGGTTAATCCATGTCTTCGCCGGCATTTGGTGGTCTGTTTGGTGTCTCCACGTTCGCTGCATTTTGAAGACTCTGCAGTTAATACAGGGCCGGATTTATAACTAGGCAGAGTAGGCATGTGCCTATAGGCGCCTGCCACAAGGGGGCGCCTTACTCTGCTAAAAAAATTTTTTTGGGTTTTTAACAACAATTTTCTATCGTTTAGACCACTGTATCTCTGGGGCCCTAAGGGCTAGAGGGACATATGAGGTATCCTTGGAAAGGCCAGATTGTGGTCTTTCTGGTGACATCAAATATAACCAGGTTAGATTTATGTAAAACTCAAATAACTTTTAACCCTTTCGCTGCTGAGGCTTTTCCCGCCTCTGTGCTAAGGTCATTTTTACCTGTTTCGCTCATCATGTTTAAACGTGTTTTGAAGGCTTATTTTAGTATATGACCCAGACATATTATATATCGTTCTTTCCGTCAGACTCGGCAGATTAATAATATGTCATTATTATATGTATACGTCATGACCTGTCTGTATATTATAACAAAAAATGCAATAAAATATGAATTTTCAATAATTTACAATGTGTAAAGTGTATTTTTTTCACATTTTAACGCGCGAGCAATTGCGGTTATATTTTGTATGGGGTGCGCGTGTTAAAAAAATTAGAGATGGGGTCTCGTTACATTTTTTTTGGGGGAAATTACGCGATTTTTAACAAACGCACCGCATACAAAAATCGTTAGTGCAGCATTATTGTTCACATTATAATTGAAATGGGAACAATATTGCTGCATTAACAAACCAAAAAAAAAAAAAAACTTGTTTATTTTTTTTTTATAATTTTTTTCTTAAATATATATATTTTTTATTTATTTATTTATTTTTTTAAAAACTTTTTTCACAGTGGTGTTTGGTATCGTTGGAACGGTCATGCTCTGGCCGATCCAACAGTACCAAACATTAACCCCTAGCTGCCACGGATCGGGAGATAGGGGATTCATTGGAATCCCCTATCTCCACCGTTGGTGGCAGCTAGGGGTTAACTCCAGGACTGGCGTCATTGTGCATAGCACGATGACGCCAGTCCTCAGGGGGAGTTCCCGGAGGCTTGGCCGACATCCAAGATGTCGGCCAGTTCCGGGAAAGGATCACGCACCGACGCTTTTCAGCGCCGATTCGTGATCCGGCTCCCCAGTGGTTAATGAGAGCCACCGTTTGGAAGGGCAGGCTGTGCCCTTCCAAGCGGTGCCTATCTTAACCCCCTGCTCCCTGGCGATTGGGAGGGAGAGAGGTCCGAAGGACCTCCCCCCCTCCCTTTCAGGCGCCTCCTCCGCACATGCGGGGGGGGCGCCTGAATTAGATGTCATCGCGTAGCCGCGATGACATCTAATGTCCCCGCCGGGCTCCCGAGTGCTGGGCTGACATCCAAGATGTCAGCCCGCACCGGGGGGGGCGCAGCAATCCGCCGGAATCCGGCGGATTGCTGCCTCCTGTGCTCGGACGCGCTGAGCGCGTCCGTAGCACAGGAGAACCACTTGGCTGGACGCGCTGAGCGTGTCCATAGCAGCCAAGTGGTTAATATAATATTTTTCTATTTTTTTTCTAACGGAGCACTATTTTCAGTTTACAATTATAAAGTGAACAGTGATGCTGTGCTAACTCACCTTCTCATTTCCCACATTGCCAGCAAGTGTGGTGCTGATGATGCAACGCACTGTTTCATCAAAAACCAAGACCATGGCACTGCAGTGAGGAGAGACGGAAGACTTTGTAACCTGCATCTCTGAATTGTACACTGCACAAGGTTAAGTGAAGAGTCATTGGAAAGGTCAGAGTCTGGTCTTTACAATGATACCAAACATGACCATGTAATGTGTAAAAGTAAAAAACTGAAAAAAGTAAATGCAAAATTTACTTTTTTCCTTATTTCTACGGCAGAGGCCATATACAGTATGCTTTTACATATAAAACAAACAATGCCGCTGCGCTAACTCAACTAAGGTAACAGATTCTGCCCCTTCTTTTGATTTGAGTGCAGAGAGAAACTGTTTTTCAGTTTTTTAAAATGGTTCTGTTTTTTTAAATTATTTTTAGTTTGCCCCAAAACAAAATTTTTAAAAACAGTTGTGGCATTTTTTTTGTTGGGGGGAGGGGGTGAGTAGGTGCGCTTCACATTTCTGTGCCTACAGTCTCCTTAGATGCAGATGCGTCCATGTGCGCGCGTATGGACTTATTAGGTTCAGTCCAATGAACCCTTTAAACTTCCAGGACTTCCCGAAAAACGAGGATCATATGAATGAAATAAAAAACTTTTTATTAAAAATCATAACGCGTTTCGCCAAGGTAGCTGGCTTCATCCAGCTGATGAAGCCAGCTACCTTGGCGAAACGCGTTCTGGTCACTTGGCAGTGCCAGTAGTATTGTTTTATGTTTTAATAAAAAGTTTTTTATTTCATTCATTTGATCCCCGTTTTTCTGGAAGTCCTGGAAGTTTAAAGGGTTCATTGGACTGAACCTAATAAGTCCATACGCGCGCACACCCCGAGCTTGGTCTTAAGCTCCAACGCATGTGAGTTGGCAATCTCTATATCCTCATATGTTACCATATTTGCAAGATCTGCACGAGAAGGTTTTTTTCTGTTTCTTGTATTACATGTGAGAAGAATCTCCCTCTAAAAGAAGGTGTGGGTCACCTTCTCAAGCAGAGAAATTTAAGCACCCGAATGTGTTCATCCACTCAGAGCCAGTGTTCGGGCTCTTGATTTGTGAGTGAAACCATTATATAATATATTTGAGAATCTATTAAAACAGTCTATACTATTGTATTGTTCTGTCTTTTCATATGATCCATGTGGACACATGAACTAAGAGAACCACCAGACATCCATAAGTGACCTTCATCGCGCCACCATTACGTATTTTATATTTGTTGTTCTGTCTCACCCATTCCACGGCGCTGAGGAACTTCTTGGCCCTTTATAAATACTTGTAACTGTAAGCATACAGGGTTATTCAGAGAGAACTACTCAACAAGCTGGCAGTTTGCCAAATATCGACGGCAGTGAAATCCCTATAGAGAAGTAATGGTTAATCTATTCAGAGAACATCGATCAGCACCAAAATGGCAGTAAAAACCTTGATTTTCAGTGGTTTCATTCGACAGGTTTAATCAGGCGAATCCCATAGGTTTCAATGTAAAAAATATTCCTTGCTTTTATTAAATATTTATTCAACCATTTATTCTTTTTACTTGCAGCAAAATGTCTCGTTATCTATTTAATTTTTAGGATTTTATTAGGCACTTTTCTGTATTTTATCAGCAAAATTTTTCCCCCCAATTTTTTTTAAAAATTATTTTTTATTTTTTTGTTTAACCAGTTAACGCCGCAGGACGTTCCATGACATCCTGGCGGCGGGCTTTGAAGACGCGGGGCGTACATGTACGCCCCGCTATCTTCAATGGGACCGCCTTGGCCCCTCCCCGAAGCCTGGGCGTGCTGACTCGTGGCGCGCGTCATTGGCTGCAGAGGGACGGCCTGAAATCAAGCCGTCCTCTGCAGCCAATGACGTGCACTGCACACCGGCTGCGGGGAGGGCTCAGAATCAGTGCCGCGTGACGGCAGCTGTCGGTGAGGCGTACCTGTACGCCTTGCTGGCGAAATCAACCCCTTAAGGGCGCCACCCCTGCGTCCTTATGGGGTTAACGGACCTTTTTATTATTATTCATAAGACCTTATATATTATTTCCAGGCATTCCAGTAGTTTTTTTTGCAAACAGCTTTTAAAAGTTGCATTTCTTTTGTTATTTTTTTGCCTGTTCTTCAGCTTGTTGGCTTTTTCCGATGGCTGGTCGGCACTCTGTTTGGCGAGTCGTCGGCTAATATGGATCAATTCGGTGTTTTTTTACCGTTTTTTCAGGTGCGTTCAATGGTTTTCCGATCGATTTGGCGGTTTTGTGGCGGCTTTTTGGATGCATTCACCAGTTTTTTCCCTGCACTTCGGGGACCCTACGGTGAATGCTGATTTCACCGCAAGGTCGGCAAATCGGACTCGACGAAGTGGGGGGAGTGGGAGAATGCTCTCTGAATAACTCTGATAGGGTATATTGGCAGTTACACAAATCAATTTCAATCATCGTCTTGTAACCCATGTTCAACAAGTCCTGCACGCAGGGCTGGATTAACATAGGGGCAGATGGAGCAGCAGCTCCAGGCCCATGCCCCAGAATAGGCCCAGAGAAAAAATAACAATGTCTGCATTGATGGACATTTGAACCTCATTATCTCCAACCATAGCAGCTACAGGGTCTTGTTAGGTATCACTGGAAAGGCCAGAGAGTGGCCTTTCCAATGATATTAAACATGACCAGAGTTTATGTAACAATAAAAATAAAATAATAAATATTTCTTTATTTTTTTCTTTCTAACACAGCAATACTTTCCACTTTTCAATTATAAAGTGAACAATGTTGCTGCACTAACTCACCATTTCAAGTGTGGAGGTGATGGCACCATCTGTTATTACAAATTATTACACCAAAAACCTAAACCGCCGCACTGCAGAAAAGAGCACTTTGGAACCCTGCGTCACTAATCTTTACACCTAACAAGGTCAAGGGAGATGTCATTGGACAGGTCAGCATCTGGCCTTTGCACTAATACCAAACACGACCATGTAAAATCTAAAAGAAAGGAAAACCAAAAACTTTTTTTATCTATTTATTTTTAGTTCCAATGCAATGGCATTGTCCATTTGTCACGTATAAAATGAGCAATACCACTGCCATTACTCACCTTCTCATTTCCCACACTGGGAGCAAGATCAGTGTTTATACATAGTCATATCTATACTATAATTGAGTAAGGCTTGGCGTGTCCGTCGCCAAGCCTTACTCTGCGCATGCGCGCGCAACCAGCGGCGGTTGGTTGCGCACGCATGCAACCGCCGCGGCACGAGCCGGCTGCCGGCTCGCCGCGGCGGTTACAAGATGCACACAGCAGCCGGGTAGAGGCTGCGCTCGCAGCCTCTACCCGGCTGCCACGCGCATCCAACCCCCGAGCGGCGAAGGGAAAGTTCCCTCCGCCACTCGGGGGTTGGATGCGCGCGGCAGCCGGGTAGAGGCTGCGAGCGCAGCCTCTACCCGGCTGCTGTGTGCATCCAACCCGTCCCCCGAGTGGCGAAGGGAAAGTTCCCTCGCTTCCGCTCTTTGAAGGACCCAAGCCCCGGTCACGTGACCGCGGCTTGGGTCCTTCAAAGACCGGAAGCGGGGAAACTTTCACTTCCCCGGCGCCGCTCGGAAAGGTAAGTATGGCGCGGACGGCGGAGCTCATGGGGCGGCTGTCCGAATGCCGATAGAGCATTCGAACAGCCGCCCCATGTCTGGTCTGGGGTCTGATCTGGGGTATATATCCATGAGAGCTTGGGGGGGCAATATCCACGTGCCGGGGGTCAATATCCACGAGCTGGGGGTCAATATCCACGAGCTGGGGGCCAATATCCATGAGCTGGGGGCCAATATCCATAAGCTGGGGGGCAGTATCCACAAGCTGGGGGCCAATATCCACGAGCTGGGGGCCAATATCCACGAGCTGGGGGTCAATATCCACGAGCTGGGGGCCAATATCCACGAGCTGGGGGCCAAAATCCATAAGCTGGGGGGCACTATCCATGAGCTGGGGGGCAGTATCCATGAGCTGGGGGCAATATCCACGAGCTGGGGGCCAATATCCATAAGCTGGGGGGCAGTATCCATGAGCTGGGGGGCAGTATCCATGAGCTGGGGGCCAATATCCACGAGCTGGGGGCCAGTATCCACGTGCTGGGGCAATATCCACGAGCTGGGGCAGTATCCAAGAGCTGGGGCAATATCCAAGAGCTGGGGCAATATCCACGAGCTGGGGCAGTATCCACGTGCTGGGGCAATATCCAAGAGCTGGGGCAATATCCACGTGCTGGGGCAGTATCCACGTGCTGGGGCAATATCCACGAGCTGGGGCAATGTCCACGAGCTGGGGCAGTATCCACGTGCTGGGGCAGTATCCACGTGCTGGGGCAATATCCACGAGCTGGGGCAGTATCCACGTGCTGCGGCAATATCCATGAGCTGGGGCAGTATCCACGAGCTGGGGCAGTATCCACGTGCTGGGGCAATATCCACGAGCTGGGGCATATATCCATGAGCAGGGGCAGTATATCCACAATAGACTGCCCTCTGGGCAGGCTTTCCACCTTGTTATTCATAAAACACCTTCTTCCAAAACACAAGGGAAATATTATTTTTTTGGTTAAAATTGCATATTTTGTCAGAAAAACGCATTAACAGGATCCAATTTCAATTTTTTTTAACAAGAATGCCCTATAGAACATATAACCAGAAAGGTTTGGATGATAAAATGTGTAAAAATAATTTTACACGCTGTAAATGATTGAACTCTGACTGTAAATTTCCTCACACAGTATCTGCCTGGTTAGATATACCTGTATCTGCACTATTAAATAACCTAAAGTATGCTTTCATTTCACTATATTCCAAAAAAGCCCACCAAAATTTTCAGCTCCAGGCCCATAGAGATCTTAATCCGGCCCTGTGTCAGGATCCCTGGCTGTAGCCATTCTGGAACCCCCCCTAGTGGTTCACTTCCTATCCTGTTCCTGCCCTGCAACCAGCAACCAGCATCCAGCAGTGTAAGAGTCAACACCAAACACACGTGACTCACGAAATAAAGGGCTCTGCCCCGCACTCACACATTGCTGGTTCATTACGGCTCATGCTCACCAAGAGTGAACACCCTTGCTATTGTTGCTATCTGCTACCTGATCCTGATTCCCCATTTCTGGTTCCTGCAAATTCCAACCATCATCCTCTACAATCAACCTGGTTAGTCTTTATTTCCATTCACCCTCCACCATCCATATCCTCTGTTTATCAGTGCAGACCACTGCATCCTGGGCTCATACCCCTGCCATCCAGGTACCATCCCCACATTCCTGACAGAATGAACCAGCCCAATACAAATGAGCCCGCAGTGCTGCACTTTATGGTGGAGTTACTGAAGACGACCTTCCAGGAACTATTTAAAAACCTGGCTGATTCCCTGGTGCAATTGCTGCAGAATATTCTGGACACCTCAACTAAGGTGTGCGCTCCTCCAAACAAACGCCATGATCCCCTGTCTCCTGAAGAGCGTGTCAGGAGACAAAATAGCAATTTGTGCCTGTACTGCGGGGCAGGATCACATTGCCCAGAAACCACCCCCAGATCTGCGGTTGTCAAACCAGCACCGGTTTCTAAGCCTGCTGCCAATCCCAAAGACGCTCCAGTGCTTAGAACTCTGTAGCAAACCCAGGCTTCCAGGCCTGCTTTTAGGCCTAAACCTGCTTCAAAGAGACCTACCATCCTTAAGCCGGTACCCCTACCCAAACCGGCCCCCAGGAGATCTCTAAAACCCAAACCTGCATCCCGAACAACTCCTGTACCTACACCTGTCCCCAGACGAACTGTACCTGCTGTATCCAGGCATGTGACATCTCTGGAGGTCAGTTCAGAAGAGGAGTATGAGAACCCTGTAATGCCTATGGAGACTGATTACACTGTGCCCATAGAACCTGTCCTTCCCATGGATCCGGAGACCACCGTACCTGTGGAGACAGATCTACCAACCCCTATGGAGATCATGTCCATGCCAGTTTCTACTGTGACACAGATCCCTTTCAAACAGGTAATGAAGGCCAGGCTGAAGAAAGCCCAGAAGATTAAGCGCTCCCTTATGGCGATCCCAACTCCCATCACTCCCAGCCAGCACAATCCGCCGCTGTCTTCCTGTGTTTCTTCCCTGTCTGAATATGACACAGAGGACATCGCTGTCTCTGAGGAGAGCCCACCGAGACAGACAGCCCGACGCTCAAAGGGACCCCAGGTCAACACCAGGGGTCTGACACCCCTATAAAGGCATGGCGAGGCTTCTGTTCTTCATCCAGCGATGGATCTGTATCAGAAAGGGATTGTGGCTGGGAAGAGCAAGAAGAAGAGGATGAGGGCATTAAGTCCTGGCTGTGCGACTATCCTTCCCTTAGTGATGGATCAGGTTTAGAAGGGGAACCGGGAGACATGGAGAAGATGCCTACTCCGATGCCTTCTTCCTACGTGGACACCAGGTTCGAGGGTGACTCTACCTCCTATCGCTCGCCCTCTGTCGCCAACGCCAGACATTCCAGGGACATTCCTGTTGCTCCAGATTCCTTACCTGAGGATCCAGCTCCTTATACGGTGCAGGGCATCTATGCTATACCCACCTTCGTGCCATCCGATTATGTGGGCACCCTCATTCCTGATGCATCACCTATGAGAAAAGAGCGTAACCCCAGGATCCCTAAAGACTCTGATGTGGACTTTATTTTATCTCGTGATTGCTTTTCACCCATTGCGACTGAAGACGATGAAGAGAGACTGCCATCTGGGTACATGGGCACTCTCCTTCCCGAGGTATCTGCTATCCACAAGAAGACCAAGGCATGGCGGCGTCAGAGGAAGGCACGTGCCCAACCCTGTACCACCGCTCCTGACCCTCGTTCTGCCCTCCGGTGGTGCTACGACTATTGGAAACAGCACCCACTAGAGTGACCCGTGCCTGGTCATGGGCAGTCCTGCTGCCATCCTTGGTCACTCGGAGCGTGACCTGAAGGAGGAGGTACTGTCAGGATCCCTGGCTGTAGCCATTCTGGAACCCCCCCCTGGTGGTACACTTCCTATCCTGTTCCTACCCTGCAACCAGCAGTGTAAGAGTTAACATCAAACACACGTGACTCACGAAATAAAGGCCTCTGCCCCGCACTCACACATTGCTGGTTCATTACAGCTCATGCTCACCAAGAGTGAACACCGTTGCTATCTGCTACCTGATCCTGATTCCCCATTTCTGGTTCCTGCAAATTCCAACCATCATCCTCCTGCAATCAACCTGGTTAGTCTTTATTTCCATTCACCCTCCACCATCCATATCCTCTGTTTATCAGTGCAGACCACTGCATCCTGGGCTCATACCCCTGCCATCCAGGTGCCACCCAGGTACCATCCCCACGTTCCTGACACCCTGCCTGCACAGTGGGCAGTGGTGTATTTAGGTTTTGTGCTGCCCTAGGCCTGACTAAACTCGTGCACCCCCTAATTTAAATTTGACGCACCCCTTCCTGTCAAGGGCACACCTCTTCCTGGTTAATCCCCACCCTTCCTCTTTAAGCTCCACCTTTTCCTCTTAGAGCTCCGCCTCTTCCTCTCTTTATATTAAAAGTGGATACCAAGTGCCTACTTGTATATTTTGTATACCATTTCAAATGTATCTATTGAGATAAATAAAATTATGAAATGTTTAAATTCAAGCATTTTTACAAAGAACAACCACGCATGTCAAGTATACTGGATCACAGCCGCTCTAATTGGTGGAACAATAAAATCCACAGAAACGTGCACTGCATATGAGCGTATCACAGAGCTGCATAGCAATAAAACCCACAGAAATGGGCACTGTGTATGAGCATATCAGAGCTGCAAAGCAATAAAACCCACAGAAATGTGCAGTGTGTATGAGCATATCACAGAACTGCACAGCAATAAAACTCACAGTAATGTGCAGTGTGTATGAGCGTATCCCAGAGCTCCAGGGCAATAAAACTCACAGTAATATGCAGTGTGTATCACAGAATCCACAGCAATAAAACTCCCAGCAATGCAATGTGCGGTGTGTATGAGTGCATCAGAATCCACTGCAATAAAACTCCCAGCAATGCAATGTGTGGTGTGTGTCAGCGTATCAGAATCCACAGCAATAAAACACCCAGCAATGCAATGTGCGGTGTGTATGAGTGCATCAGAATCCACAGCAATAAAACTCCCAGCAATGCAATGTGCGGTGTGTATGAGTGCATCAGAATCCACTGCAATAAAACTCCCAGCAATGCAATGTGTGGTGTGTATGAGTGCATCAGAATCCACTGCAATAAAACTCCCAGCAAACCGAGTGTATATGAGCACACAGCAATTATTTATTCTACATTTACCGGCCTCTGTCCGCGGTAGGGCTGTGTGCAGAGTCAGCAGGGACTGTGTACAGACTCAGCAGGAGGTCCTTCCAGGCCACGTTAGGATCACGGCTGTGCCTGTGCGTGGAGCCATCTTGTCAGCAGTGGGGTGCCACTGCCAGAGGGTGCACCGTGGCTTTGATTCCCTTCCCGGTGGGTGTTCAGTCCAGAATAGAGTGACAGTCCATGTTAACGAAAGGCAGGCAGCTGCGTGCATGCGTGTCACGTGGTTCAGCCAGTCAGGTGGTACTGAGACTCAGTACCACCTGACTGGCTGGACCGAGTGTGACCTGCACGCAAGCAGCCTCACCAGGAGCCAGGCAGCTCAATGACAAATTTCTATCACTGCAGTGCTGGTTAAGGAAAGGTCCACTTTAAACAGCAGTAAGCAGACAAGGCTTCATATTCTGCTGAAACCCCCCCCCTTTACCTGCCGTTTACTGTCATCTTCTCTCTCTGGACACAAATCACATCCCCCTCCCCTCTCCTAGAGCTGCTGCGGGGCAGGGGAGGAGCTATGGAGGGAGGAGAGGGGGATTTTTATTCTATTCGATTTTATTCCGTATGCAAACGCCATGCTCCGCTGCTCGTTGTTTGAGAACACAGCTCAAAGCTGACACACAGTGACAGTGGCACCTCCTAGTACCCCCTAATGACACCCCAATAATCACTGGTACCTGGGGCGGCCCGCCCTCCGCCACTCCTCTAAGTACACCACTGCTCTGGTGATATGCTCACACACAAGTTTGGCGAACTGCCAGCAAGTACGGTGCTGTTTGAAGGCAGTGCAAATCCCCATAGAGTAGTAATGGTTAATCTATTCAGAGAACACCAAACAGCAGAGAAATGGCAGTGAAATGCCCTGATGTTCGGTGGTTTCAATCAGCAGGTTTATTCAGGCGAACCCCATAGGTTTCAATGTTAAAAATATTCCCGTTTTTATGCAATATCTAATAAACCATTTATTATTTTAATCTGCAGTAAAAAGTCTTTATTTATTTATTGATATTTTTTTGTACCTTTTAGTGATTTTTCAGAATTTTTTGGGCTAAATTCCCCCCCTTTTTTTTAATAGTGGTTCTCCTTTTTCTGTAACAGAACTTTTTATTATCAATCATAGGATCTTATATGTAAATTCCAGACATTTTCGTTCAGTAGTTCTTTTGAAAACAGCAGGCCATGGGTGTGCGGTGGCAGCATACAGCGGCCGACTCCATGCACTTTGGGGACCCTGCGGTGAATGGTGAATTCACTGCAGGGTTGGGAAATTTTATTCCCCGAAGTGCAGGGAACTACAGAACACCAAAATGTTGGCGTCATTTCGGTGCTCTGTGAGTAACCCAATTAGTGGTGAGGTTTTTTGTTGCCCCCTGGAAAGTGAAAGCCTAGGCCTTGCCTACCCAGGACATACTTGAAAATTAGTGACATCTCAATGTTTCCTTCCTGGTAAAATAGTTAGCAAGAGTAAAAAAAAAAAAAAAAAAAATTAATATTTTTTTTTTTTTTTTGGGGTGGGGCCACCCAGCGGGCCGCCGCCCCCTGGAAAGTGCCGCCCTAGGCCTGGGCCTTGTTGGCCTAGGCCAAAATACACCAGTGACAGTGGGTACACTGTATTATCTGCTATCCTGGTTACCTCTATATATAAATGCATATGGTGACTTTTTTATAACATAACAACAAAGTCAAATGAGCACCTGAGGCTGTAAATTGTCAGAAGTAAACCGTTCTTTTATGAAAGTCTATTGTGATTGGTGGGAAATTATAGAGGGTGTTGGGCGCTAAATTAGGTTATTGTATCCGAATCGAATTTACCCATGTTTGTTCTTTTTTTTTTTTCTTTTTTCTTCTTAGCGGAAAATATCAAAATCTTTCAAATAGACTATTGAAGGCAGTTTCGGCTGTGATGTATGATTTTTTTTTTTTTTTTTTAATGACAGCTGCATCCTGTATCGAAAACTAGAACATTATATTTATCAGTAGTAAATGAATGCATTGGAGAGTTGCTTCCGTGCGTTCCCATTGCAACTTGCGTCTCGGTAGGCTTTTTGCTTCTCAGACAACATTTGAAAAGGTTTACTGTGTCTTGATGCAAGTAGTTGTCACGCTTTAGAAAAATCACAAGCAGCAAAAAGTCAGAATTGTCAGTTTATAAGACATTGCGTGTTCCACTGGGCAAAAGGGAGAAAGGAGCGCCGGCGAACGATCTTTAGAAGAAGTAGAAGGGAAAAAGGTTGGAAACAGCAACAGAATAAAGATAAAAAAAAGAAGAGTCTATGGTTTAATTCTCACTGAGAGTTTGCCACGGAGAAATCAACGCGAGACGAATATCTGATAGGTCATCTTTTTTTATGTAAAGAGTAAATTTCGTAAAGATTAGTTAAAAAAAGGAAGGTGATTCTCAATCTCGGTGGACCATGTTATGAAGACAGTATATGTAAAACACCAGGCATTTACGACACAACAAAATTTGATTACGGTAATACAAAATCAAGAGAAAATGGTGTAGCGATCTGTTGGCCATGTCACCGATCTGGTAACCTTATTTACAGCAGATTTTTAGACTACTGCTGTGTTCATCCATTGATAACGTTTTTGGGACATTGTACCTTATAAACAACCTCTGGGCATATCACCTGTGGACCTGGGTCAGGTCCTATACTCTGTGAGTATATCTCCTTATTGATTTATTCAGCTGCCATTCCAGTCTGCACTATGGTCCCCACCTTTTATATTTAAGGTTCCCAAAGGCGAGGAAGATCGAAGGGACGATTGGGTGGCCGGCCAATGACCCAGAAGTACATTATCCAGAGCCAGGCGGGCACTGACTCATGTGAGTGTTACCATGTATGAATGTGCTTCTGGATATGATCTACAGGTCGCACTATGATGTGGTTTTCTGTTCCTTTTGAGGTCATTGGATAGAGAAGATTTGATCAATGTGCCCTTGGAACTGTGATTCGAAAATAGGAACATTGTGATCGCTACACCATTTTCTCTTGATTTTGTATTTTAGGTTTGGTGGTTAAGCGACGAGGACCACTCGAGTGTGTTTTTTAGTGATTTTTCCATCATATCGTTATCAGCGTTACCCAGTTATCTGCTTTACAAAAGTTGATTAATATTGATATGGTTTAAAAGCACCAAGCTGTTAAAATGCACCCTTTGACAATTAACAAATCCTATCGGTATAATAATTTGCTATTTTTATAACTAGTAAAAGCTAATTAATATTTATATAGTTTTCAGAGTCTCGAGGCCAGGCATCTGTCATTTTTGGTGATGTTAGGTGAACACATTTTACAGTCAGGTCCAGAAATATTGGGACATCGACACAATTCTAACATCTTTGGCTCTATACACCACCACAATGGAGTTGGAATGAAACAAACACAATATGCTTTAACTGCAGACTGTCAGCTTTAATTTGAGGGTATGTACATCCAACTCAGGTGAACGGTGTAGGACTTACAGCAGTTTGCAGATGTGCCTCCCACTTGTTAAGGGACCAAAAGTAATGGGACAGAATAATAATCATAAATCAAACTTTCCTTCTTAATACTTGGTTGCAAATCCTTTGCAGTCAATCACAGCCTGAAGTCTGGAACGCATAGACATCACCAGACTCTGGGTTTCATCCCTGGTGATGCTCTGCTAGGCCTCTACTGCAACTGTCTTCAGTTCCTGCTTGTTCTTGGGGCATTTTCCTTTCAGTTTTGTCTTCAGCAAGTGAAATGCATGCTCAATGGGATTCAGGTCAGGTGATTGACTTGGCCATTGCATAACATTCCTCTTCTGTCCCTTCAAAAACTCTTTGGTTGCTTTTGCAGTATGCTTTGGGTCATTGTCCATCTGCACTGTGAAGCGCTGTCCAATGAGTTCTGCAGCATTTTGCTGAATGTGAGCGGATAATATTGCCCGAAACACTTCAGAATTCATCCTGCTGCTTTTGTCAGCAGTCACATCATCAATAAATACAAGAGAACCAGGTCCATTGGCAGCCATACATGCCCATGCCATAACACTACCACCACCATGCTTCACTGATGAGGTGGTATGCTTAGGATCATGAGCAGTTCCTTCTCCATACTCTTCTCTTCCCATCACTCTGGTACAAGTTGATCTTGGTCTCATCTGTCCATAGGATCTTGTTCCAGAACTGTGAAGGCTTTGTTAGGTGTTGTTTGGCACACTCTAATCTGGCCTTCCTGTTTTTGAGGCTCACCAATGGTTTACATCTTGTGGTGAACCCTCTGTATTTACTCTGGTGAAGTCTTCTCTTGATTGTTGACAGTGACACACATACACCTACCTCCTGGAGAGTGTTCTTGATCTGGCCAACTGTTGTGAAGGGTGTTTTCTTCACCAGGGAAAGAATTCTTCGGTCATCCACCACAGTTGTTTTCCGTGGTCTCCCGGGTCTTTTGGTGTTGCTGAGTTCACCGGTGCGTTCCTTCTTTTTGAGAATGTTCCAAACAGTTGTTTTGGCCACGCCTAATGTTCTTGCTATCTCTCTGATGGGTTTGTTTTGTTTCTTCAGCCTAATCATAGCTTGCTTCACTCTCATCTTGAGCGTTGACAGCAACAGATTCCAAATGCAAATAGCACACTTGAAATGAACTCTGGGCCTTTTATCTGCACATTGTAATTGGGGTAATGAGGGAATATCACACACCTGGCCATGGAACAGCTGAGAAGCCAATTGTACCATTACCTTTGGTCCCTTAACAAGTGGGTGGCACATCTGCAAACTGCTGTAAGTCCTACACTGTTCACCTGAGTTGGATGTACATACCCTCAAATTAATGCTGACAGTCTGCAGTTAAAGCACATTGTGTTTGTTTCATTCCAACTCCATTGTGGTGGTGTATAGAGCCAAAGATGTTAGAATTGTGTCGATGTCCCAATATTTCTGGACCTGACTGTCTATGCTTGGTTTCATGTGATCTAATTATAGTATATTCATTAAAATCTTGTAATTTCTTTTAAGATTATATTTAAGTCTACAAGCTCAGGGCTCAGGGCTTGTTGGAGTGAGGAGGCAAAAAGATATTGATGTCAGATACAGAGAGAGGAGAGTAAGCAAACGGACAGGACGCAATGAGTACAGAGAAGATAGGATGAGACTTCCAAAACAGACCATATACACAAGGGGTTATTCAGAGAGCACCGAAATCTCAGCTAAAGGTCCTATAAAAATTAATAAAACGGTCTGGTACAGAATAAGAAAAAAACGCCATTAAAAAAAATGGGAATCAAAAATTTCACCTAAAACAATCCAGAAAAATGCCTAAAAAAAATCTAAAAATAAATGAATAAAGACTTTTTGCTGCAAATGAAAAGAATAAACAGTTGAATGAAAACAACATTTTTTTTTTTTTCCCCTTGAAACCTATGGGATTCGCCTGTTTAAGTTGAACTGAACCACCAATTCTGGGCATTTCATTGACATTTCGGTTTCAGTTCAGCACTCTCTGAATAGATTAACCACTACTTCTCAATGGGAGAAATTCACTTCAAGTCGCCGATTTGCAGCGATCTGAGGTGAACTGCATCGTGTTTCAGCGAAATTCACTATTCGGTGCCAACAGGGCCGGCCCAAGCCACTGTGCTGCCTGGAGCGAAGGATGAAATGCTGCCCCCCCCAAAAAAAAAAAACACGTAACATGTATGAGCTTAACACAGAGCTCAACAGCAATAAAAGTCACAGTAATGTGCAGTGTGTATGAGCGTATCACAGAGCTGCACAGCAATAAAACTCACGCTCATACACACTGCACATTACTGTATCTCACAGCCCCACAGGAATAAAAGTCACAGTAATGTGTGGTGTGTATGAACGTATCACAGAGCTCCACAGCAATAAAACTCATATCAAACTCACAGTAACATGCGGTGTGTACGAGTATCACAGTGCGCCACATATCCCGGGCCCACTGTCACACACACACATCCAGTCGCGCACACACACACACATCCACATACAGTCACACACATCCACATACAGACACCGTCACACAAACTTACCCACACATCCACATACAGGCGCGCACACACACACACCCACAAACCTACCCACACATCCACATACAGGCGCACACACACCCACAAACCTACCCGCACATCCACAAACTTACCCACACATCCAGACACACACATCCACATACAAACTTACCCACACATCCAGACACACAAACCCACACATCCACATACAGACAGCCACACACACAAACACCTTGGCAAAAAAAAGGATATCTAAAGTACATGGCAAAAAAAAAAAGGGATATCTGAACACCAGGGATTTTACACACACACACACACAAACTTATCCACACATGTACATGCTCCCATGTGTACATGTTTTTCATGTTTTTTTCTTTACACTGGTGTGGAAGGTTTCTCTTTTCTCCTTTGGTGGGTCTCCCCCTCTCAGCTATCCCAGGCGGCAGGAGGTCGGGGTTAGAGCTGCACAGAATCATTGGAATGTGATTCATACCTCTGCAGGCCTCTCAGTCCCCAGCTTCTCCTCCTCTTCCCACTCGTACAGGGTGATGGGGGTCAAGGTTCACTGGGGTCTAACAGCCTTACGGGAGGAAGTCTTCACTTTCCCATCAGTAGTAAATGTATAGTATTTGTTTCTCTAGTTTACTTTGTATATCTTCTCACCTCAGTACTTGGAGACCTGGCTGTCTGTCCCCACCCCACTTACGTTTGCAGTCTCAGGCTAGGGTCAGACTAACGCATTTTTCGCGTTGTCTGTGAAAAAGTGCGTTCGAACGAATGGACGCATTTTTTCACGGAATACGCGATAGCGGTCATACGATGCGCCTTTTCGTCCGTGATTTTGTACGGATCATCAATAAAACCCTTTTTGTGTCTGGACGTTATGTTGGCCAGATATTAGCAGCGTCTGACGTCTCCCAATCACGCACACACGCCTCTAGCGGACGCAGCGCACTCTGTACGTCCGTACTAGAGGTTTGACGTTCTAGAAAAAATGCGTTCGTTTGCCA
The DNA here is from genome assembly GCA_009667805.1 of Leptobrachium leishanense. NCBI lineage: Eukaryota > Metazoa > Chordata > Amphibia > Anura > Megophryidae > Leptobrachium > Leptobrachium leishanense. The sequence continues at coordinate 43,761,755 of CM019068.1, forward strand.
CTTGCGTTGCGCGGACGAACTTTCGTGCGGCCGTACTTCGTGTGTTCCCCGGCATTGGACGTCATTTGCTGCTAGCACGGCTGTGATTTCGTGCGTCTAAACGCACGTTAAAACTGCTTTCGTCTGACCCTAGCCTCAGTCAATGGGCAGTGGCTGGTCCTCCTCTTCTCCGACTCCTTTCAACAAGTTAGTCACGAGTCCTGTCCAGTCCACGGTCCACCCGGCACCCACGACTCAGATCCGGCCGGTCAGGGATCTCAGGCAGCTGGCAGCTCACACACTGTGTCTGTCCTCAGTGGATCACACAGACAGTCACTGTCAGGTAGTCACCTCCTCGCTCGCGCTCGTCCTCACCAGCCTCGTCCTGTCTCCTGTCCTCTCCCCTGTCCTCTCCTCGACCTCACCCACAGCCTCACGCCTCACCACAGCAGCGTGTGTGCGTGCGCTGCCCCCGCCCTGGGAGGAGGAAGTGTGACGTCGTCGTTTCTTCCTCGGCCGCGCTGCCACCCGCATACCAATGGACGCATGCCTAGCGCTCTGCACTGCTCCATCATAGGGCCGGCCCTGGGTGCCAAGTTCGGTGCTTATTGAATAACCCTTACAGTCTGTTCAACAACCTTGCAACCAAGATTGACTATACCTCCTTGTGCTCTTATATGGATTATAGTCGCTATGGTGTTCCACAGGAGCAATTAAAGGAATTTTGTTTATGCTATTCACATTTGTGCTCCAGAACATGTCCCTAAGGTTTTAGCACACTGGGCATGATACCTGTCATGAGGGTACCGGGGATTTACGAGCCCAGGGTGTGGTTACACAAACAGACAGGTAAGTGGGGTTTAACCAGAAATAAAGGTTTATTTAAGAAGGAACAGAAGTAAACCAGGAAAGGGGGACAATGAATAAGTAATAACACGTATAGGAGCTGGTTGGGAGAGATCTATACACAGGGCAGGGTACTCTGAGCAGATGGGGTAGGAAGGGATGGATGGGACAGGATACTGAAAAGCACAATAGGGCTAACAGGACAGGCACTGAATACAGAAATACACAAGGGTGGACAGGACAGGTACCTGGACTGGACACTGAATACAGAATAACTAAAGAACACACTACTGAAGAAACAGGATGAAGGACCAGGAGACACAGAGGGCAAAAGGAACAATAATAATATCAAGCGTGGTATCAAGGAGCGCTGTAACAGGAGAATAGTCAAAGTCCAGTACTGAGGTCATACATGGGCATTCAATAAACGTAACTGAAGGAGTGTTGGGAGTAGCGGTGATGGGAGTTGGAGTCCAGGAATGAGGGTTACAAGGAATGTCCAGGAAGGAGGTTTGCAATGGAATGCAGAGATGCGGGGTTACCACAGGATGCAGTAAGGAAGGTGGTCTCCGAGGGATGCAGTAAGGAAGGTGGTCTCCGAGGGATGCAGTAAGGAAGTTGGTCTCCGAGGAATGCAGTAAGGAAAGTGGTCTCTGTGGGATGCAGTAAGGCAGGTGGTCTCCATGGGATGCAGTAAGAAGGAGGTCTCCATGGGATGCAGTCAGGAAGGTGGTCTCCACGGGATGCAGTCAGGAAGGGGGTCTCCACGGGATGCAGTAAGGAAGGGGGTTTCAGCAGGATACAGCAAGAGGGTCTCAGACCGGCAATGTGCTTAGCACGCAGGATAGACACCCAATGAAGCTTCCAGGGAAGAACAATGCAGAAGCATCCACTGAAAGGTGAGGCCTGATTATATGGGAAGTCCAGGCCCAGTCCACACCTGAGGCTGGGGAGGTGAGGGGGAAACCTGGAATGGATCCCTGAATGACTGGACACCAGACCAGGCAGAGGTAAAATCTGGACTGGAACCTGATTCTGGAAGGGGAATGGCACCTTACTTGCCCCTCCTCCGGCGTCTTCAGCGAGGACCGTGACAATACCAGAGTTTCTGACACTCTTTAAAATGAGCTGGGAATGTGTCTGAATAACATATCCTCGTCTGGTCCTGCACCGAACCAGAATTGCAGTAACTCCTTTCAGTCAGCAGATGGCGACATTTGTCTTCCAAATAAATTATTACAGTAAAGAATACATTGGGAATAATCCCAAATTTTTCTTACTGTAAAAGTAATTAAAAATGATTTTCCAAAATAAATGCTGGTTCTTGACAGTGGTTATCTGAAATCCCTAGGTAGTGGAAGTGTTAAAAAACAGAGAAAGAATAGTAAAAGGAAATAACTCTCTTAGCTGAGCCCCCAATCCAATTCAATGGGATGATGCACCAGAAACTTCGAAGATAGTCAGTAGATTGTGCATTCGGTTTCAGACAAATTCAAATCTGTAGAGTTGTGCATTCGTTTAGTAACAAATCTCAATTCGTTTGAAATTTCATTAATTCGTATTTCGGAAGTACTTCCGAAATAAATTAATTTAAAACAAATTGAAATGAAACCGTATATAATGGAATTGATTCTGTTTCACAAGAGAACCATTGATTGAATGATTCCTCAATGCACACTGCAGCAAAATGGTAATTTAACCCTAGCTTGCCTTTTAACCCTAATGTTTAACCCTAATCTAACAATAATTGAGAATGAATTATTGTTCTTTTAGTGATCCTAAACTTCGAATCGATCCCAAATTTCAAACAAAATTTTGAAAGCGAATCCGTTGCATTTTACTGTTTCACAAAGCACCCCGTCCCAGTCATTTGGCTGTGGTGCTGAATCTGTTTTGATTTGTTTTTTTTGTGTGATCGTACAATTCGAATCAAATCAAAATTACAAAATTATGAAACGAAATTACGAAAACGAATCAGTATTCAAACGAATTCTGTATTGGACGACATTATTTTCAAACGGAACTAAACAAATTTTTAAGCCGTGCACACCCCATTTGACTCAAACACAAATTAACGAAAAGACACAGTGAGGAATGAGCCAAAGAGATTTCCCTCTGTGTGTATTCATTGTAGGTAAGCCCTTTTTGACGAGCAGATGGCTCCCGCTTCTGGCCAAAAAGTGTTACTACGTTTACATTACAGTTTGAACTTCATGGCTCAGTGCAGGAATAACAGATCTCAATGCTTTTCATATGATTTCAACACGTCAACTGTCATGTCCGATGTGTTGAAATTTCACGGGCACGTTCTGGAGCCCTGAAATTTGAATTTGAATTTAGTTTGCAATAACCAAAATTCCTTTGCATCATTCCTGAATTAGACCGGATCAAATACACATAAGACCGGGGCACCAGCAGATGCTTTCGAAGATGACATACAGTTGCGTTCAAAATTATTCAACCCCCAATGCTGTAAAGGGTTTTAGGGAATTTAGTGTACATTTGTAATTGTATTCAGAATGAAATCCTACAAGGACTTTTTAAAGAACCATATGCAACTAAAATGACATCAATTGGTTTTGTAATACAGTAGTAAATGTTTCTTTTGTGAATTCTTCATTGACACAATTATTCAACCCCTTAAAGACTACCACTCTGAAGAACAGAGGTTCATTCAAGTGTTTTCAATCAGGTATTGAAAACACCTGTGGAGGTCACGGAGCAGCAATAAAGCATAATAAGCACCAATTAGGCAGCTTTAAAATGACTGTGATACTCAGCTCCTTCTAGACATTTACTGGTGTGGTTACAAACATGGTGAAGTCAAGAGAATGGTCCAGGAAGACAAGAGAAGAGGTGATTACTCTTCACAGGAAGGGCAATGGCTATAAGAAGATTGCAAAGATGTTAAACATACCAAGAGAGACCATAGGAAGCATCATTCGCAAATTCAAGGCAAAGGGCACTGTTGAAACGCTACCTGGTCGTGGCAGAAAGAAGATGCTGACTTCGACTGCTGTGTGCTACCTGAAGCGTAGAGTGGAGAAAAGTCCCTGTGTGACTGCTGAGGAACTGAGAAAAGATTTGTCAGATGTGGGTACTGAAGTTTCAGCTCAGACAATACGGCGCACACTGCGTAATGAAGACCTCCATGCCAGAACTCCCAGGCGCACCCCCTTGCTGTCTCCAAAGAATAAGAAGAGTCGACTTCAGTATGCCAAAAGTCATGTGGACAAACCACAGAAGTTTTGGGATAGTGTTCTGTGGACTGATGAAACAAAATTAGAACTGTTTGGGCCCATGGATCAATGCTATGTTTGGAGGAGGAAGAACAAGGCCTATGAAGAAAAGAACACCTTGCCTACTGTGAAGCATGGCGGGGGGTCAATCATGCTTTGGGGCTGATTTGCTTCTGCAGGTACAGGGAAGCTTCAGCGTGTGCAAGGTACCATGAATTATCTTCAGTACCAGGAGATATTGGATGACAATGTGATGCAGTCCGTCACAAACCTGAGGCTTGGGAGACGTTGGACCTTTCAACAGGACAATGATCCCAAGCATACCTCCAAGTCCACTAGAGCATGGTTGCAGATTAAAGGCTGGAACATTTTGGAGTGGCCATCGCAGTCACCTGACTTCAATCCGATTGAGAACCTCTGGTGGGACTTAAAGAAAGCAGTTGCAGTGTGCAAGCCTAAGAATGTGACTGAACTGGAGGCTTTTGCCCATGACGAATGGGCGAAGATACCCGTAGATCGCTGCAAGACACTTGTGTCAAGCTATGCTTCACGTTTAAAAGCTAAGTACTAAGATTGAATGTCACTTGGGGGTTGAATAAAACTGATAATGATGTGAGCACAGAAAAGACATTTGTGGTTATTTCATTATAAATGTTATGTTATATTTGTCTGACCTACACGTGCCTCTTTGATTTAATTGTAAGCAAGATGACCCAATTTATATGGATTTGTATCCTTCTGGCAGTGTTCGTTTGGCTTTACAATTTTGAAGCCGCTTTTTTCTGCCTTTCTTCTCTGCCAATCCACATTCCTGGGCTGCCAACTGGCTATACAATAATTTTATGTCATTCCTCTCAGCTCTCAATCACGTCTGTGTATATGTTTTTTAATTTATTGTTGGGCTATTAGTGTAATTTAATCTTATAATTATTAAAAGTTATGTTTTATTAGCACTCCTATTTGCTTTTGAGAGTTTTTTCTCTCAATTTTTGTGTTTTTCGTCTTTCTACCAGGTTCAATCCTACCTAGGAGTGTTCATCCCCAATTGCAAACTTTTGTGGGGTGGGTTGATTGTCTGCCTTCACTCTTTGTGGAGGTTTTTTTCTTCTCATGTATATTTGTCTGACCTACACGTGCCTCTTTGATTTAATTGTAAGCAAGATGACTGAATGATCAAAATCAATGTCAAACTGGCCAAAACACTCAATTTCAGTGGGGGTTGAATAATTTTGAACACAACTGTATACTCAATATTGTAGTGAACAAGTTAAAATAGACCTTTACTTTGTTATGTAAAAGAGGCAAAGAAATTGCAGTATTTGGAGTCAACCTTATCCTTTCCGGCCCTTACAGTGAGATTAATTTCAGCTATAGAGAAAATATCTTAGATTTGCAACATAATGATTTTTTCATTCAAACCGAAATATTTTTATGGAATTTACATTTATAGCAGTGATCCCATCCCTGGTCCTCTCAAGTCCCTCTCAGGTCAGATTTTTTTTTTTTTTTTTTTTTTTTTTTAAATTCTTTATTTTTGAAAGTTTGCATCGACATGTAAATCCAACATAAATGAAAATGACCACGCAGGGCCACAGAAAGTCATCTGTTAAATTACGAATGAAAAATAAAAAAGAAAGGTGAGATCAGCTGCGGAAAAGTATTTCTAGGTCATCTGCAAAAAACATGTGTAAGGTCATCTGTGAAAAAACACACTAACATTTAAGGTCATCTGCAGGAAACACATTAAAGTGTGAAATCGTCTAAGAAATATACATTAAGGTTTTAAAGTCATCTACAAGAAACGTATTCAACAAAATCGTCTCCAATTAACGGCCAAAAAGAGTCAGCAGGTAGTTAAAAAAAATAAAAAATAAATAAAAGCAAAAACAAAAATAAAGTTAGCCTTGCAGGGCCAAATATCATACTCAGTTAATAAACACAATAGAAGAAATGAAACATCAGCTGTAAATAATGCAGAAAAATCAATAACCATCGAAAAAGGGGTACTCGGCAGAAAAGAAAGCCTGTTATAAAAAAAAAAAAAAAAAAAAAAAATACTAAAACAGCCAAGGACATCAAGCTGTAGGAGAAATAGGGGGGGGGAGGGAATAAAAAGATGGCAAAGGCCAAAAATGTGCCTGCCTTGGCGACTACCCAGACGGTCCCTAAGGCCGCAGGGAGGCCAAGGGGGAGTAACGGCACCTGGCCCGGGCACTCAGGAGCAAGCCGGGCACCAGGCCACGGCTGCGTCCAAGATGTCCCAGATTAGCCAAAGAAAAGAAAGAAAGAAAAAAAAAAAAAAAAAGGGGGGGGGAGAGAAAAAATAGCTTGGCGGGGAGTTCCTCAGCCCGACAGGGAGAATAGTCCCAGGTGGGGGGTCAGAAGACGCCCGCATGGTGCGGCTATCAGCCCGGGGAAGTAACCGCCCGGTCCGGGGCGAGACCTGCCCCCAAAAGCACCGGCCAGGCTTCAGCTGGATCTGATATAGTGTACAGTACATTCATGTGGGTAACCGCTAGGGAGCCAGCTAACCCCCAGCGGTAGCGTACCCCCTTGTGCCGTAGAAAGGTTGTCACGTCCCGGAACCGACGACGTGCCATCAAGGTCATGAAGGGCAGGTCTTGATAAATCATCAATAGGGCTCTGTCGAACCGAACAGGTGCCCTAGCTCCAGGGGCCGACATGAGTCGCGTCTTAATCGCCACATCCATGGCCACCGCGATAACATCCCTCGGGGCATCCTGGGGAGCCGTCGCAGCTTTGCGGATACGGTACACCACCCCAAACATTTCCGACCCATCGGGTGGGGACCTGGACACCTGTCGAGCCAGACGATTAACATAGACGAGCAGGTCCGCAGCAGGGATCGACTCTGGGACACCACGGATGCGGACATTACGCCGACGATGGCGAGATTCCATGGTTTCCACAGATCTTGTCAGCAGATCAACCTGGGAGTGTAGGGCTGTCACCTGGGACGAAAGGACCACCTGCTCGTTCGCAATGTTCGTAGTTTGGGCCTGTACCGCCACCACCTGGGAGCGTATCACCTCCACCTCAGCCTTCACGTTGGACCTCTCAGTGGACAAGAGCGACTTAATTTCAGCGATGAAGCTCCGGTAGTCCCTCATCGTGGTGGGACGTGCATCATCCGAGGCATCTTCAGTAGCCTCCTCAGGGGAAGTTGCATCTACTGAAGGAGCTCCCGTCTCCCCGGAGGGCAACCGTTGCAAGACGTCATAGCGACGAGGGTGACCTGTGAGCTGTGGTATATCCCCTTCGTCTGAGAGTGGTAAGTCTGCTTCGGAATAGCCTAGGGAAGGGTCAGGGGCAGGAACCGTGGACTCGGGAGAGATCACCGCCAAAGTCTTCTTCCGTTTTTTCTGTGCTCTCTTCCTCGCAGCAGGGCTCACTGCCACCGGAGCTCGGTCTCGAGACTCCGGGGCCAACCAGTCGGTCTCAGGCGTACACCCCAGAAGCCAGGAACTATCGTCCTCTTCTGACGAGCCATACCCCAGGGGAAGGGTGGAGGCATTGGCCAACACGCTGGCAGGGCGTCCACCACCTAAGGACTCTCTTATGTCCCGCTGTCTGGAACCCACCGATCCGTTGTTCCGTTGAAGTTGCGTTTTCTTCCCCATCTTCAGGGGGAGGGGAGTGGTCCGCCGCCGGGAGTCCGTTCCGCGCCAGACGGCAGGAAACTCCCCAGGCCTTGCAATATGGCCGCCTCGACCAGGCCGCAGCCGGCCCGAGTCCCGCTGATTAAAAGCAGCGGTGCAAAAACGCCCGGTACGAGGCAACTCGCCCGTCCCCAGCGCGTCCAGCAGGCACCAGACCTCGCTGGCGTCAAGATTGGACGGGAGTGCCGCCGATTATCAGCGTCAAAACCCCGTGTACAGCGTGGCACTCACAGCATGCGGCTGCTCCCGTCCTTCGTTGCACGAGGCACTGTTCAATTACCGGGATTTCTGACCTGTTGCCGCCGCTGGGAGGATGGGAAACGGGGGCACGTGGCAAAATCAGGAGACGCTGGGGATCCAAAATGGCTGACCTGGCTAGGCCGCAGCAGCAGGCCCGGAATCGCGCGGGTCTGCGAGTCCACCGCTATGTGAGAAGGCTCTGCAGGAACCCCCACAGGTCCAGGCATTGATCAGGGGTCGCACAGAGGGTCGCTGCTTGCCGGTGAGATAATAAAAAGCAATGTATTCAAGCCATCAACAGCGGAGCCCGGCAGCATGCGACCTCTCACATCGGCAGTTGGCTCCGCCCCCCCCTCAGGTCAGATTTTAAGGATTACTTTTGGGAAATGCAGGCCAAATCCTGCAATCACTGAGCAGCAAATCATATCACCTGTGCTGTGCTTCAGATATCTGGCAAACCTGGCCTGTTAGGGGGACCTGAGGACCAGGGCTGGGAACCATTGCATTATAGTAAACTAGAGGATATTTTTCATGAACCACAACCCAATTTAGATGTATACCCGTTATAAACTGATTAATCCATAAAACCTTCTGACTGTAAATGTGAATTCTTTAAAAATTATAAATCTATATTTATCATATACCTTTAACCCCTTCACTACCGAGATTGAGATATCTCGGCTTCAAAGGCACCATCTGGTGCCTGATATTGATATCTCGATCTGCAGCTGGGCAGCCCAAAAGCAAAAGCTGCAGATTATGTTGGCATAATGACCAAAGAGCTAAAATTGTGTAAAAATCAGCTAACTGAATGCCCTGACATCGGACATTAAGCAACCGATGCAGGGAACACGAGCTGCAACTGTACCAGCTGTAACTCTGGCAGTAGATGGCACCATCTACTGGTTAAATATGTTATTACTGTAAGAAATACAAATATTTGGGCATATTCCCAGTGTAACTGTATAATTAATTAGAAATTATTTTTTTTAAAAAACAAAAAAATGGTTCCTGACTTTTTTGGAAAATCACTTTTAATGAAGGGGTTAAGCAGTAAGCAATTTTTTTAATAAAAAATATGATTTATGTGTATGATTCTTTCACAATCACTTTGTTTATTCAAAAAACTACTACAGTACTGAAAACACAAACGCTGTGTTTTTAGAAAGGAAAAACATGAGCGGAGTGAACAAAATTCGGGCATTTTAGGATCACCATGGTTAAAATAGATGTAATTTGGGTAATTAAAAGAAAAAAAAAACAGGGAAGACTTATCAGTAATACATTTTCCTTCCAACATTCACATCTGAATTTTTAATATTGTTACAACTTGCTTTCTTGATTGGATCCTTACTTTTATTCCAAATCTGATTGCTGCTTAGATTACATTAGCATATTTAATACGGAAAATGAGACGTTCCGATGAGTTTCCAATACCTTTGCGCCGAGGCGTTTAAATAAAATATAGAGAAATGTAGATTAAATGTTTTTTTTTTAACCTTATTAAAAGGTTATAGAAATGCACAACATTAATATAAAAGGTCTTTTTATGCGAAGCGTTATCTCATTCATTTAAATTTATTTTATACGTTATTTCATGCAACACATAAACGATTCAGTTATGTGTAACGAACTGATCAAACAACCAACGTATTTTTTTTATTACGTGAAATCATGCAAAAAATGTTTGCGGATATTACCATTTAGCCAGGTATGTGAGATCTATAATAAATTACCCTGAGCACATCAGAAAACCCGTTTCATCAACAAATCAGTTCTATCCCGTCTTAAAAATGATCACTTTAAAAACAATCTTGGCAGAAAAGCATCACTGAGCTTAAAAGACGCGCAGAATTCTCTGCATGCTGTCAGAACAGCCGTCGTATTGAAAAGGAAATAGCATAAACGCACGGCGTAAACCTATTTGATCTAAATTAAATTAGAAAAAAAAAAAACATAGGACGCTATCGCCCTAAACCAACTGAATCATGGAAAATAAAAAAATAAAAATTGCAATCACATACTTTACTTAATAGAAATCGTTTGTACTGTACAGTAGGCAAATAGTATAAAAAGGAATAGAGATGTCTCTGGAGGAAAATGACTCAAGCACAGCCTTTTTATAATGAAGATGTATATGAGCCTTTACATATTTACATTGTCTATTAAACTAGGTAAATCGCTGCGACCGCGTGAGCGAAACAGGTACAGATATTATTACCGCGATATGACTGATGGCGTCGCAACCACATAAACAAGCAATGCCTACACCACAAAGCCCGTATCACATTCTGCTACCGGAGAGTCTTTCGTAATGGATGTCGACATTGAGCATTACTATCAGAATGTTTCTGGCACTGTGTGTCATCGCTCAAGGTTTTTTTTTATATTTGCACAAATATCTATAAAGTGCCCTACTGCTGTGTTATTCCCATTATTTTGAAAAGGCAGCATTCCCAGTTCACTTCAATTTACATTTAATTCTATCGGCTATTATCTCGAAACAAAAAATCGGTTCCTCACGGCAGATATTTGTTTTTCGAAATATCGGCTGATTAAGCTGAAAAAAAAATCGCTCGGAGCCGATATTTGAAAAAAAGCCGCAGATCCAAAGAAAAGTGGGCTAGTAAAACAGCAGAAGAACTGTGTTTTTGGCTAGTATCTTGCAGATATGTGCCTTTTTAAACACGGCTTTTAGAAATATCCGATGTTTTAAAACAGATTTCGATCTAATTCCTGGAAAAAAATGACTGAAAATTCATCGATTGATACCTTTCATCACTTGAAATTTTTCCAGTAATCGGCATGCCGAGAAATTAATTCAAGTTGATTTGCTAAAGTCGAGATTTCCATCAAATGTATAGTCGCGGGAGCCGATATTCGATACAAATTTAAATCGTAAATCGAAATGCAGGTAAATCTGGATTTGAATCTTCCGAATCAGAAACCAGCTGAAAATGGGCCGAAAGGGATCTGTCACAAAGGGGGTACCTGGCACGCGCCAAGGTGAGGCCCTGGTTCCTGGGAAAGCCCCAATATGCAGACACCATATACAGAATAGCACTGAGTGAATACAGTATAGTAAAGAACCTCTGCACAGCAAGATACCAAAGCAGCCCTGACCTGAAAGACCGGACCTTAGAGATGGCCGGATCTGCTCTATAAAAAATAATACCGTAAAGCTGTGCAGAGTCTATAAATATATATATATATATATGGCAGGACACAAATAAACGGTAGAGACAAGGATTAAACAAGAACGTGGTCAAGAGGAAAAAGCAAGGAGTTAGAACCAGAATACGAAATACATATGCCAGGGATCCAGAACCAGGAAGGAAGTCAGCCAGGCCAAAGAGTCAAAACCAGGGAATCAGAATAACATAAAACAAAAACAGAAAACCAAAACACAGCAAGGGAGAAACCCTAGAACTGAATATACAGGAATAACTAGACATAAACCAGAATACGAAAGTACCTGAGGAAACAGCAGGCAGACAAGAAAAAAACAAAGAGATAAACTAGAACAAGAAATACAAACTTGGACTGGAATAACAGCAGGGAGCTCTAAACACAGTAACACTAGGAACCAGGCAAGTGAACCAAAATGACAGAGCCATGTTCTATGGGCACATTGCTTTAAATAGGCAGGAAATCAGGACAATGAGAAACAGGTGAACAGACTGCAGAAACCAAGTATCCCCTGAACTGCAGACCAGAAACAGCAGGCTAAAACACAAGGCCTAAGCAGGCTATACAAATACAGAGGGCAGGGGGACAGGGCTGGAATGACGAAACGTGACAGGATCCCAATGTCAGTCATCGGGCTGAATTAGCAGGTCATCTTTGCAGCTTATTCCGTTCTGTGGCTTTGTTTTTTGATCCCATAGTGGATTTGTTTCTGGGAGGGTATAAATGAAAGTCCACCAGTCTTCCTCATGGCTGAGAAGCCGCATGAGCATATATGTGATTCGCTACTAAGCAGCCTGTGGTTTCATTGGTTAGGCCTCACCTTCACTAGAGGTGCCTTGACGGTCGACAGGTGAGCTTACACTCCAATGGCCATTAATAGAAACCAAAGCCTCTAATTGTGTTTTGTTTCACATGGTGTTATAGGAATAAGCGCAGATGACACCTTTTTTTCTTGTTATGTTTTATGCACCTGTATATATGTTTGGCAATGGCTACACAGGAAACTGACCGAAGTTGTCTTAATAAAAGTATTTCTCGTTGTATTCATAACCACACGCAACTAAAAGTTTATTTTTTTTACACAAATTTTAAATATCACTATATGTATATGTATGTTAATATACTGTCACTCTAGAGCATGAGTATTGCACAGACCCTTAATACCACTAAATGTACATGAATATTATGATACTCTCACTTTTAAGGTGCACTAAGGAGTTTGTATATTTGCACATTATCCATGGTGTCATTTGAGGATTTCGGACACATTTTTACACTGTAGCAGCACCAAATGAACTATTTTTTATTGTTTATTATTCTAGAATTTGTACCACACATCTACAGAATAGAACCTCATTGGAAGACGACAGCACTCGGCACCAGACCAGCACAGAGCCGGGGCTGCGACGACACCATGAGCACATCCTCCACACCCTAGAGGGAGAGCAGAGGACACGCTCAGCGCGTCGTCTGCAGCCAAGCAGTTAAGTCCTGCAAGTTGTGAGGTAGGGGTCCATGGATTGGATTTGTTGTTCCAGCACATCCCACAGGTGCTCAATCAGATTGGGATCAGGGGAATTTGGAGGCAATATCTTGAAACCTTTTGCCATGTTCATCAAACCATCCCTGAACAATTTTGCAGTGTGGCAGGGAGCATTATCCTGCTGACAGAGGCCACTGCCATCAGAGAAAACCATTGCCATGACGGGGTTACGTGACTTATAGATTTGGAGATGCAATGACCTAGTCATCTAGCCATCACTATTTGACCCTTGTTAAAGTCACTCAGACCACTTTTCACTTGCCCATTTTTACTGCTTCCAACACATGAAATTCCTGCATAATATATCCCATCTCTTGACAGGCGCCTGTCAGGATCCGAACCCCCAGACCCTCTGGCGCCCCCTTTGTCTTCCTTTTTCGCCATGTTCTGCATGATATATGCAGATTGCAGGACTTCATGCTGATCCGTACTCATTCCTGGACTCTGATTTGATTATATGTTATCTGTATTATTGTATTCTAGCATATCCAGTTCTCCTATTCCCACTACTCCCAGCCATTCTCCTTTTGTTTAGTGCTATTCTCCTGTGTATAGTTTCATTGTTTATATTCCTAGTCTGTTGTCTGTTATTACAAATAAACCCTGTTACCCTGTATCCTGCCTTCTGCTATAATTATTGTATCTTGGGCTCACACCCACACTTCAGCACATATGCTAGGCCAGGGTCGTGACAGCGCCATTGTAATGATATAATCAATGTTTTTCACTTCACCTGTCAGTGGTTTTAATGTTGTTACTAATCAGTGTACATACAGGTTCATTGAAAAATAATGCAATGTTTCGGTCCTCGCTCAGGTCTTTTTTCAAGGACCTTTCTTATGCTTGAGAAAGGTCCTGACAAAGGACTGAAATGTTGAGTATTTTCCAATAAGCCTGCTCCTTTTTTTTTGCATTCTGGTGTAGCTGGTCCTCCTTTACTTTCTGCAGCCCCAAATTTTAAGTTTTGTCTCAATGTCCAGAGTTCCAAATGTAATATGCCCATTTTCAATTTCTCACTAAATTAATGTAAATAAACCTTCACAGTCACAGTCACTCTGTACAAAACCACCTCAAAGCTGAGCCTGTTACTTTCCTGGCATACACTTTCAGGGTTATTCAAAGAGAGGCAAATTGGCTCTGAAACTGGCGAATTGCCATCGAAATACGGTGATCTTCGATGGCAGCGAAATCCCCATGGTAATCTATTCAGAGAACACTGAACAGCACCAAAATGTCAGTGAAATGCCCTGATTTTCAGTGCTTTCATTCAGCAGGTTTAAAAAGGCGAATTCCACAGGTTCCAATTTTTTTATTGAATCGTTTATTCTCTTCACTTGCAAGAAAGTCTCTTTATATATTTATTTTTTAGGAGTTTTTGCGAATTGTTTGGGATTTTTTCATCAAATTTTTCACCAATTTTTTTTCCTTTTTTAAAAAAATGTTTTTCTGTAACAGACCTTTTCATTAATATTCATAGGACCTTATATATTAATTCCAGGCCCTGCACTTCGGGGGAACCCTACGGTGAATTCTGAATTCACCGCAGGGTTTGGCGAATCGGACTAGCCGAAGTGTGGGGACCGGCAGAGCTCTCTGAATAACCCTGTTTATGTGATGACTGGAGAATCAGGGATGGCAGTGTTGGCACAAAGCAACTAAGGTCAGAAAATGTAGAATTCAATTTTACAGATATCAAGAGGGTTTATTTAAGGTATCAAATGCTCAATCTGATGTGTGTAAAATGCGAATCCTCTTTCTAAGCATCTTCTCCCTTTTGATGCATAAGTATATTGATGACTTTTACCTGGTGTTTAGCACTTCACTCCAATACAAATACAGAGAACGTAAGTAACTCATTTTTCTGTTGAGATAAGACTAGAAATCTATCTCTGTCATTGCATTGGGAAAAACCCTCTAAGCAACTCTATTCATTTAAGTAGAGCCAATTTAGAGAGCCTTGTTGTAGTATTTAGCGGAAACATAACTGTGTAAATGTCACCCTAAGGGCAAGTGCTCTTTATATATAACATGAAACAAGTCAATCACTTGACATAATAGCCCCTTTAAACTGCCTTGTAACTGGTCTTCTACAATAACTGTTAATAATTTAATAGAGTGCTCATTTGGTAAACATCTAATATCAAGGGGCCAACCATGAATACAAATACTTCTTATATGATTAAAGGGAAATGATCACACTAAACGTAAACCGCCCTTTAAATACAGTCAGCGCAGCATACGTTTAAAAGAGAATCCTTGTTTTAGCAAGCCGTGTAAATAACCGGACAATTAGTTGTTATAAATGGCAGCCTCCGTCAACGTGTCTTTATACTGAGCAAGATGAGAAAGCACGGAGCTTTGAGATGTTTCTTTCCAGCATAAAACCATTGCTTAAAATGCAACCCAAAAACAATATAATAAAAGGTAATATAATAATCTAAATCAACTGCTTAAAAAATAAGATGTAGAACCTGGAAAGAAAATATATATTGAGATGTTCAGGGGGTTGAGTGAGGTCTGTGCTCATTAGCTTGTAGTTTGCACGATATGATGGCAGTAGCATCACGAGATACAAAGATAATGCTTGGTACGAAATGTTATTCTCATAGGACAACTTCGTATATTTCCCTTTCAAACATGGTTATTTGTTGACGCTCGACAATAATGCCACTGGTTCCTTTTCTTTAAGGAAAATATCCCTAAGGTAAGAAGGTATATGAAACCTATGGGCCACGTATTGGACACTCAGCGGTTGGTTGCAAGCGTGACTTGGTCTGTTCGTAAAGGACTACAGGATTAGCGTCGGAAGAGGGCATCAAAGTGAGAGGGAACACAAGGAAAAAACGAAACGGGCTTGAGAAGGAAAATGGGCGAGACGAAATGAAGGAATGGGACAGAACACACAACACGTAAGGTGACAAGAGAATGGGAGAAACCAAGAAGAGACATAGCACTGAACAGTCAGCCTATCAAACAGAGACACAACCGGCTGCCACCGGGCAGCCGCTTCCACAGCAATACAAACAGAAAAGAAGCCTGCGTCCACTGGTTTTCATCTCAGCAGTTTTGTTAGGATAGAGATACGCCACATTTTGTATTATATAGAGTCCTTGTCACTGCATTAATAAAGACTATGTCAGTGTTTCCCAAACCTTTCCTCAGGACCCGCGGACAGGTCAGGTTTTCCAGATATGTGAAGCACAGCACAGGTGATATGATTTGCTGCTCAGTGATTGCAGGATTCAGTCTGCATTTCCCCAAGGTGATCTGCAAAATCTGGCCTGTTAGGGGACTTGAGGACAGGTTTGGGAAACACTGCTCTATGTGATCTGGAACGTCGCAAGGCTTCTTTTATGCTTTAAGGCAGTGTTTCCCAAACCTGTCCTCGGGACCCTCAACCAGGCCAGGTTTTGCAGATCACCTCTGTTGCACATCATGTAGACAGTTTTGGGTATAAATACAACACAACAACCTATTAGTTTAGACTACAAACCACAGCGATAATGAGAAAGGACAGAGATCATATGGACTTTGAACATGGCATGTTCATAGACGCAAAACATACTGGACGAAGCGTCTTCAAGACAGCAGTTGTCCTGAACTTTTCTTGTACAACAATTTCAAGGGTGTATCAGGAATAGTGCAAGGAACAAAAAACATCAAGTCAGCGGCAGAAAATCGCTCATTGATGAGAGAAGTTGGAGGGGTGTTCTAGACTTGACTTCAGACAGGCCACTGTTGCCCAAGTGATGTCAGAATTCAACCTTTGTGCTCAGAAAACCATCTCACAACACACCACTAGACTCATCTTGTTACGGATTGGGTACAACAACCAACAGTTATATCAGGTGCCGCTGGTATCAAAGAAGAACAGGAGCGCACGCTTTCTGTGGCCACAGCAAAACAGCACTGGACCATAGAAGTTTGGAAAAAGGTTGCTTGGTGCAATGAGTTTAAGTTCAAGGTGCATCATGTAGGTGACAGACTCAGAATTTGGCAAAACCAACATGGATCCAAGGACCTGTTGTGTCCGATGACAACTATGCAAGCCTGGGGGACAGTGTCATAGTGTGGGGAATGTTTTCCTGGCACACGTTGGGTCCATTGATACACCTTTTTTCACGTCTCGATACCAGAGTGTACGTAAACATTGCTGTTAACCAAGTGCATCCATTTAAATTGACAGGTTGTTCTAAGGCAGATAGCTTCCAGCAGGATAATGCACTGGTGCACAAAGCCCACATCACTATGGGATGGTCCCAGGAACACAACGATGACTTTTCTTTGCTGCAGTGGCCCGCCCAGTCCCTGGACCTCAATCCTATTTAACATTTGTGGTTTGAGCTGAAAAGGGATATTTGTTCCTTGCTCACACCTCTGTCAAATGTTCAGAAACTGCTTGATGCACTCATGTCTGTATGATGGACAATACCTCAATAACGCTTTCAGCACCTTGTTGAATCCATGCCTCGCCGAATTCAGGCTGTTTTGACGGCTAAAGGAGGTGCAATATGCTCAAGGTGGGTGTACCTAATAAAGTGGCTGCGCAGCGTATACTGGCTCTCAGAATCAATTAACACAAAAACAAATATTAAAAAGATATACTCGATTCAAGTCCCATGGCGTCCTCTGGCTGCTTGCATAATGAAATGCGGAAACTAATAGTTTCCATTGTCCTCCCGCTGACCATGCATGACCCTGCTTGACCCTGCTTAAGTTAACCCATACAGGGGGTTGCACAAACCTCCATGGACTCCAGGAGATGATTACAGCAGAGAAGTAAGCCGTTAACATCTCAGCTCACGTGTGATCGAGACAGTAATAGGGAGCTGCTAATGGATAATTGCTCGCTCTGTATTTACCCATCGGTGGTGCCCTATTACCATCAAAAGAAAAGTATCTTATTTACACCAAATGATTTCTTACAACATTTATTATAGTTCAGAGACTCATTGCAGGGAGTTTTATAGCTTTGCAGCTCTGTTAGTCCTCTAAACAAAAGGACATTGGGAAATAAATGCTGCCCGTACGATTTGCAGCCTTAGGTCCGGACCTATGCAAGAACACACTCCAGGATGAAATGACATTCGTGGCAAACCAGACAGAGGTTTGTCCTGATGGTTCTCAGTACATATAATCCTCTCCATTGATAAATTATGAATTTAACATCTTCACTACGACGTAGTTTTCCATAAAACAACTATCAGAAACCAGTGGGTTTATGGAAAACTATTTTTCATTATTCATACTGTAATAATGTATGAAATGTATCCTTCCTTGTAAAATACTTTCTAAAAAGTCTATAAATACATTGTTGCAGTGCAATACAATACAGTAAGCTCATTTAACAGAAGGCTGTCCCTGCTGGCCAAATTTTGCTACTGCAGCATGTGTCTGTGAGACCCTATCAGACAAGTCAGTGTGCTACGGACACAGAGAGCTGCAGCACATCGGCTGCAATGCCCAGTATGCTGCAACTGTAAGAACTTATTCTGGCGACCACGTGGAAATGAATGTTGAATGCAATAAACAAAATTCCTTTGCATTGCTCCAGAAAAAGGATGGATCAAGTATACTTGATATTGTGGCACTTGCAGATGCTTTTTAAGATCGATCATGGTCATGCCGTGGTTATGTATGTTTGATTATGAGCTCCAATAATTGACTATTACCATGTACCGGCTGGGTGGAGTAGAGGTAACGTCGCTGCTCTGCGTGGAGAGAGCCTGTCGATCCCGACGAGCACCTCTCCAGTAAGTGTCCTTGGGCAAGACACCTAACGGTACATACTCGCCACCCAGGACATACTTGAAAACGAGAGAAATCTCAATGTATCCTTCCTGGTAAAATACTTTCTCAAAAAAAATAAAAAATGTATCTCATCCTGCATGCTACGTATTAAAGCACGCTGACTTGGGGGGGATTTAATCAAATCAATGTATCTTATTTTGGTACATGCCCTTTCATCCAGTGACTCACACCCCCTTTTTATTGCAGACATGTTAATTATTCGCTTTTAAAGTGTCAGGATAAGTATTTTCATTTGCGGTAGTAATATATTTACTTGCATTAAATGCTTCCAGAGCGATGTGTTACTAAGACTCTAATATACGGCATATCTCGAACTCTTTGTGATGAAGAAGCTGCCGGTGTTTTCTTGTTTTTTTTCTTTATTAATAATAATAAAAATAGATTTAGTGCTACTTTAAAGTAGTCGACCGTCTGGAACATTGCAACTTTTTTTTTTTTTTTATTAAAACCAAATTTAAACATTTCAGCACGAAACCGTCTGAAATTGGACTTATTTTCACATTTCGACTTGCCCAGCAGATGGCAGTATCAGGCTGCTAAATAACATATTTCCTGTAACTGTAGCTCATTCCACCAAGCCATGAACACACTCATTTTCATTCGGCCAAAAAAATAGGGATGAGAAAAAAAAAAAAAAGGAAAACCTTGGACTGAAATTACCTGAGAAAAGCAAACGAATGGCCCTGCCAACTTCTGCTTTTGGCTCGAGCCTCTGCCATTTTATCTAAATCATTACTAAAGCCAAAACGGTCATGTTATTTATTTATTTCCAATGTCCTTAGAATGACTTTGTATCATAGCCTACTTTTATTTCCTCAAGACAAAAGAATCCCAAAATCCATACACCGTATCGGGCTGTTCGTGCTATTTTGGTTTCTTTATATTCTTTAGGTCGCATCCCTTCCATCGGAAGGGTTTATTAACCCTTTAATTGGCAGACAATGAGAGTTACATACCGTGATACCTAATGAACAAACGATGGACAAGACTGGCAGAAACAAAACAAAATAAGCTATATAAACAATATATTACATTTTTTTAAAAATGTGTTACTTTTTGCTTCCTCTCTTTGCTAGCTTTAAAACATTTGCATAAATATATATATATACACACACAAACCGGTGACAACCTGCACAATCCACAATGCAATAATGGTGCCTGGGTGCAAAAATCCAGAAGTATAATACAGAAATCATCAAAGTAGGACGCACTCCAGGACTTAGGTGAAAAAAATAAAATCGATTCTTTATTTAAATGTACATAAAAAATGTGCCCATTGGCACTCGCCGACGTTTCGGCCCTCACAGGGGCCTTTATCAAGGTCTTGAAACGTCGGCGAGTGCCAATGGGCACATTTTTATGTACATTTAAATAAAGCATCGATTTTATTTTTTTCACCTAAGTCCTGGAGTGCGTCCTACTTTGATGATATATATATATATATACTGTATATATATCCACTATAGCACATAATGCAAGGTTTGCATAATAGTGTATTTTTTACTAGAATGTGGGCAATGTTTTGCCCTTGCATTTACTCCCCTATATTGCAGCATCCTTCTGTTCAGCAGGGGAGATATACAGGGTTATTCAGAGAGAGGTGAAAACCAGGAGAATGACTGGAGAAGTGAAAATTCTAGGTCAAAATAGCCAAACCAGAAAAATTCTCCCATTTATCTCAATTTCCAAATTAGCTATTTCGACCTAGAATTTTCTCTTCTCCAGTCATTCTCCTGGTTTTCACCTCTCTCTGGATAACCCTGATAAAGTGATACAGAAAAAAAAGTAATACTGGCCTTGAAGAATTGTATCTAATTCTATGTCATGAATATGTGATTTTCCTCTGAATTTGTAATTTATTTATTTATATTTATACAATATACCCAATAAAGTGACCAGATAAGCAGACTTACTGTATGAATTAAGCAGGTATGTATTTTAAATCAGAAAATGATTGCAGACATGATTCTCCAATTCATTTCTTTTTAAAAAAAAGAAAAGTGATGATTTTTTCAAAGGTCAAAGGATGATGTGTCAGAAGATTACATAAACTTTTTAAAGATTGTAAGCTCTTAAACAGGGTCCTCTTCTCCCTCTGTTCTCAGCGTCTATATAAAATGTATGTTAATTTGGTTTGTTTTGTCCTACCCATTGTACAGCGTTACAGAATCTGTTGGCGCTTTGTGAATGCCTGTATTTGTAAAGATTTAGGTACATTACAGTTGAAACGAGGATTCTGAAGGTGTCATTCATTACAATGGGTGACACATTCTATTGCTGGGTTACCAGGAAACACTGGGGGCCACATTACAATCTTGGTGCTAACGTTAACGCTCACCTGTGTGAGCATAAAAATTAGCCGCGGTGGCTACCGCATATTACAATCCAAACGCTAATGGGTTAAGTAACCCGTTTGCGTTTGGTACCTTGTGCTTTTCAGCGCGAGGTTACTGTACTTTGTGCTCCCTATACTTAACATGGGGAGCGCAAAGTGTTAATCAGCGCTAGTATTACAAAAAGTTAACCACAGCCAGTGCTTGGTGTTAATGGATTCCGCTTCTGCGGAATCCGTTAACACCATCCAAAAAATTTAAAAGTGAGCAGATACTCACCTCCTGTCCCGCGCGAGGACCGCGGCTCTGTCCACCTCCTCCGTCCTTCGGGAGAGACTGGGGGAAAAAGTTCCTCAGTCTCCCCCTGCGTATTACTACACCGACCGGCTGGATCTCGCGAGGCGATGGTCATGTGACCACCTGCATCTGGCTCAGTGGAGTCCTATGGACTCCATCGAGTGGATGCCTGTCCGCGAGCATCCCGGGGCTTTACGCGGGTGCAGTTTGTCCTCCCTAGCGCCCCCGTCTTAGCGTGGAGAATGTAATTTATCCCTGGATTTTATACATTTTTGAATCATGGTTGCTCCGTCTACGCGGTGAATGCTGCAGGTGTCCCTTTGAGGGGTGAGAGGAAGATTTTACATTTTTTTGCTGTATTTTACACAGGCTAATGTCACAGGATATAGATCTAATCCATAACTCTCATCTTTTTCTTCGACATACACTGAATGAGAGAGAGGGGGCGTCAGTATAAGCTTCATAGGTTCACTTTTGGAATGGCGTCATGTTTTTCTGCTTTCGTCAAAAATGGAGCAGAATCTGTTGCCAAAAATTACATGAGCATCGTAGACTTGCAAGGATGCTTGCTTGAAAAACCCTGTGCAGAACCTCTTAGTTAGGGATAGGGGTTAAGGATTAGGGGTTAAATGTAGTGTTATGGGTTAGGGATAGAAGTTAGGGTTTTTGGGTAAGCTTTTAGTTAAATTTGGGGTTTGAGATAGGGTTTTTGGCTAAGGTCAGGGTTAAGGTTATGGATTATGGTTAGGGGATAGGATTATGGGTTAAGGCAAGGGTAAGGGTTTATGGTTAAGGTTAGAGGATAGGATTACATGTTAAGGCTAGGGTAAGGGTTATGGGTTAAGGCTATGGTAAAGGTTATAGGTTAAGGTAAGGGGATATGATTATGGGCTAAGGCTAGGTTAAAGGTTAAGGTTCTGGGATCGGATTACAGGTTAAGGCTAGGGTTATGGGTTATGGTTAGGGGATAGGATTATGGGTTAAGAATAGGTTAAGGTTCAGGGATAGGATTACAGGTTAAGGCTAGGATTAGGGTTATGGGTTAATTAAGGTAAGGGATCAGGATTATGGAGTAAAGTTACGGTTAGGTTTATGGGTTAAGGTAAGGGCTAGTGTTCAGGGTTAGGAGTTAGGGTTAGGGGGTTCTACAATGAGCATTTCTACTTTATGCTTCAAATTTGCACTGCTTGTGTAATTTTTCAACATTTAGGCGTCAATTTTAAACCCACAACAATTTGTCACCAGTATTTTGACATGTGGTAAACACTAGGCATCATTCCAACAGGATACAAGCTTCACATCACACTGCTCTTTGGACAATACTAGAGAGCATCAAGAAAAAGAAGAAAAGGGCACATAAGACAAGGAACGTCCCTCCTGATACTGGGGCTCTCCAGTGCATCAATGTAATCTATTGCAGATCCTCTTTCCTCCACCATATCTTCTACTCTCTGCTGTAAGACGCTCACTGACTCCATTGATTTATAGATACAACATTTTTTCTTAAACAAACACATAAAACTATTTTCTCACGTGTGCGCCATTTTCCATTTATAGGCTGTTGCATGTGTCAATTCTATCTACTGAAAAATAATAAAAAAAAAATTCTTTAAGAACTGCCAAACAATAATAAAAGAGAGAAAAGCCCCGGAGAAAAGCCCTGCGTCGCAATGCTATAAACTTCACGCGCCTCTGAATAATTAGAAATTATACAAACATGTAAAACATTTTAAAGCTTAACATGAAATTATTCGAAAAATATATTAGCCCTTTATATTGTATAATCCACATGTAGAAAACAGGGGCTTCACACATTTAGTGACTTCATTTTTTCATATGTTTGTAAATATGCCCCAGTGAGTACTTAAGTGATATGAAGAACATGTTAAAACAAGCAAAGCTCCCTTTAGTATGTTATTTTATTGTTTTTTTTCCCCGACTGTCAACAATTTAGGTAATGTAATATTCTTTGGATTATCTGTCTATAAATCTTTTATCTATCTATTTATCTATCTGTATCTTTTTATCTCTTAATCTGAATATATCTATCTCTTTAATTCTGTATCTATCGGCTTATCTATCGCTCTATTATCATATCTATATATATATCTATTGTTTTATTTCTGAATCAATCTATCGATTTATTGATCTATCTCTTTATCGTTTTACTTATCTATCACTCTATTAGTATATATATCAATGTATCTATTGGTTTATCTCTCTATTTATCTACTGACTTAATTATCTAGCTATTAATCTATTGATTCATCAATCTATCATTTCTCTATCATCTATCTATCTATCTATCTCTTGGCTTATCTATCACTCTTTTATCATATCTATCTATATATCTATTGTCTTATTTATCTAGCTAACAATCTATCTATTACCCTATATATCTATGTATCTAGCTATTACTCTATCAATGTATCTATCACTCTATTAATCTATTGTCTTATCTATTTGGCTATCATGCTCTATATCTACTCACATTTCCATTGATCAGATATCTATCTATCTATTGACTAATCTATATATTAATTTGCATGTGTATCTATCTATCAATTATAGTTAAAAGTTTTTATAAAGCGCTAACAAGATCCATAGCGCTGTGCAATTGGAGGCAGAATTACAAATATACATACAAGCTAAACACACAGAACAGTAGGAGAGAGGACCCTGCTCAAGAGCTTACATTCTAAGAAGAGAGGGGAGACACACTAGGTGAGGGTAGAGCACATGAAGTAGCGAGGTGAGTCCTAACCAGGGGCGTCGCAAGGGGGTGGAGGGTGCGGCCCGCACCGGGTGACACCACCCCCTAGGGTGACACCCTAAAATAAAAATATATATATTTTTTTTACACAAAAATATTTTACCAGGAAGAGAATTCTCACATTTTCTAGTATGTGCTGGGTAGGCAAGGCCTAGGCTGGCACTTTCCGGGGGGTGGCAAAAAAAACCACCACAAAAAGGATATTCACAGAGCACCGAAATTACACAAACATTTCAGTGTTCTGTTGTTCCACGCACTTTGTGGGGAATCAAATTTCCCCGGTGAATTCACCACAGGGTTCCTGAAGTGCAGGGAATTAGCCACCGAATGCTGCCGCAAACCCGTTGACTGCTGCTTTAAAAAGAACTACTGAACGAAAATGTCTGGAATTAACATATAAGTTCCTAGGAATGATAATAAAAAGGTCTGTGACAGAAAAAAAGAAAAACTGCTAGTAGAATTATTTTTTTTTAGAAAAATGCCTAAAAGATACTAAAAAAATAAAATCAATAAATAAAGATATTTTTTACTATGGATTAAAGGAATAAACGGTTTATAGATATTGGATAAAAACAGGAATATTTTTAACATTGAAACCTATGGTGTTCGTTCGCCTGAATAAACCTGCTGAATGAAACCACTGAACATCAGGACATTTCTTTGCCGTTCGGTGTCTCTGAACAGATTAACCATTATCTCTATGGGGGATTTCACTGCTTTGAACAGGCACCGTACTTGCTGTCAGTTTGCCAAAATTTGTGTGTGAGCGTATCACAGAACTCCACAGCTATAAACATCACAGTAATGTGCGTCGTGTATTATGAGCATTAAGTGTTATATGGGAGTACTGACTTATGAGTAAAAGTAGTTAAAAAAACAACCCTGTAAAACTCAAGGGGGGGGGGTGTGACACCATAAGTTACCGCACCGGGTGACACCAACCCTAGTGACACCACTGGTCCTAACCAATGACCAATAGCTGCTCCTCTGAGCAACTGCATTCAGTCTTGCTGCTTTTCAGCTAAGAAGAGGCAGAAAAAATGGTGGGTTTTATTTATACACGCACCAAGCACTTCCCATTTGGGGTTGAAAACAAAAACTTGGAAAAAGGAACTGCAGCAAAAATGACTTAACTGGTGTTACAACATAATATACATACATACAGAAAAAATGGCGTCGCGCCTGTACTCAGACAGAGATAATAAGAGCTTGGATAAGCATATTAACAGAGTCCTGATTAAGGCTGGGGTCAGACCAGCACACTTTTAACGTGCGTTCTGGCGCACATAATTACGGCCGCACTAGCAGCAAATGACGGGCAATGACGGCCGATATACGATGTACGGTCGCACGAACGTCCGGCCGTGCAACGCAAGTGGAAAACGAACGCATTTTTTCGAGAACGCCGAACCGCTAGTACTGACGTACTGAGTGCGCAGCTGCGGCATAGCGGCGTGTTTGCGTGATTAGGAGATGTCAGACGCTGCTAATGTCCGGCCAACATAACGTCCAGACGCAAGAAGTGTTTTATTGACGATCCGTAAAAAATCACGCACGAAAATGCGCATCGTATGACCGTTTTCGTGAATTCCGTGAAAAAATACGTCAATTCGTTCGGACGCACTTTTTTACGTTCGCGTGTTAATATGCTTTCGTTTGACCCTAGCCTAAGGCTAGGGTCAGACGAAAGCATTTTTAACGTGCGTTTAGACGCACAAAATCACGGCCGTGCTAGCAGCAAATGACGTCCAATGCCGGGGAACACACGAAGTACGGTCGCACGAAAGTCCGGCTGCGCAACGCAAGTGGCAAACGAACGCATTTTGTCGAGAACGTAAAACCGCTAGTACGGTTGTACAGAGTGCGCTGCGTCGGCTAGCGGCGTGTTTGCGTGATTTGGAGATGTCAGACACTGCTAATGTCCGGCCAACATAACGTCCAGATGCAAAACTGTTTTATTGATGATCCGTACAAAATCACGAACGCAAATGCGCATCGTATGACCGCTATCGCGTATTCCGTGAAAAAATGCGTCCATTCGTTCGAACGCACTTTTTCACAGACAACGCGAAAATGCGTTCGTCTGACCCTAGCCTAAGACAGGGACGAACGCACGCAATGTTCTTTAGGTGGAAGTAGCAAGATTTGGTTTGCGACTGAATGTGAGGAGTGAAGGAAGAGATCAGAGTCTAAGAGGACAGTCTTTCTATTTATCCATCCTTAATCTATGTATCTACAGTATTTGTCTTCTATCTATCTACACAAATCATTCATATTTAAAACATTAATTTTACTTTCAGGGTTATTCAAAGAGATCCGAATTGCTTGAGAAAGGTAACCGAACAGTGAAAATCAGCGTACGGTTACCTTTCCTGGCCATTCGGCTATCCAGAGAGCAGGCAATTCGCCAAATCCTGGCGAATTGCCTGCACATACGGTGCCTGTTCGAGGGCAGTGAAATCCCCATGAAAAAGCACTGCTTCGGCTATTGAGAGAACACAAACCAGCAGTGAAAGGTTCCCGAAATGCCATGCCATTCGGTGGTTTCATGCGGCAAATTTATTCAGGCGAATCCCATAGGCTTCAATGTTAAAAACATTCCCGTTTTAATTCAATATCTAATAAACCGTTCATTATAAAATTCTGCAGTAAAGAGTCTCTTTATTTATCGATTTTTTAGGATATTTTAAGCATTTTTCTGAATTTTTTTTTTTCTTTAAAAAGTCCGATTTTTTTTAATTTATTTTTTTAAGTTTACTTCTTTTTTCTGTAACAGCCCTCTTTATTATCATTCCCTGGACCTCATATGTAAATTTCAGACATTTTCGCTCAGTAGTTTCTTTGCAAACAGCGTTTCACTTTCAAACATTCACACAAACTGTTTTGCTAATTTATTCACTGCCTCGTCTGCGGTCTCGACTGCTTCGCTGTGTGTGATCGGCTCCTGCTCGGGTTTTTTGGCAGGTTAATCCAGATGTTTTTGGGTGTTTTCGGCGTGTATTCGCTGGGTTTTGCGGTTCGTTTTCGTCGGGTTTGCGGCAGCTTTTCCCTGCAATTCGGGGACCCTGTGGTGTTTGCTGAATACACCGCAGGGTCACCAAAATGGCATCGGCAAAAGGAACCGAATTAAAGAGAACGAGAAGTCACCGAACGTGCGGTGACTTTTCGAATCTCTTTGAATAACACTGTTTATTTTTTTTCCGTTAATCAAGCCCAAGCAGAATAACAACTAACGGAATTTTCTTACAGTGAATAAAATATGATTCTGTAATTTCTGTTAATAATTTACAGGCATCTCGATAAAAGTATTTGATGGTAATTAAAATCTCTGATTCGAGAGTCTTTACGTACAGCTGCGTTCTTGTACAAATATAACTTTTTTTTGTGCATGATTTATGACTGACGGCGCAGCAAGTAAGTGTATCTCTCTCTTTGAGAACGTTCTGTCTAAAAGAAATACATAAAGACTGAAAAATAAAGCTATTGCGACGTATCAATGTGTTAGAACCAGAACTTTAATTTGTATGTTTAAGTACTAAAATCTATATTTTGTTGCTAAATGGTATGATATTTAGTGAACCCTTCCGACTCTAGTTTCTAGTTCTTGTTTTCGGCGCAGCAGCTGATATACTCACATTTTTTATTCATGCATTTGATGAATGTGTAACGGTTGCACTGTTGATAAAATGATTTCTAAGGAGAAATAAAAAAGAAGAGAATCTGCAAAGTGAATGCTTGTTGGAGTGCCTCTGTTATTGATTGCTTTTAGATGAAATGCATCTTTCATAATATCCAAACATAAAAGTCATTTACTAAGGCAATATAAAGATTAGGGAGCTAACTTGTAAAGTTAATTCTGAAGTACGTGTTGTCATTTTATAGGATCACCCAGACATGTACAGGCAATGTGACCTATGTAACATAGAAACATAGAAAAATGTCGGCAGATAAGAACCTTTCGGCCCATCTAGTCTGCCCAATTACATGGATACTTTACCTGGATTTATCTTTTGTTTAGGATAGCCTTATGCCTATCCCATGCTTGCTTAAATTCAATTACTGTTTTGGCCTCAACCACTTCTACTGGAAGACTGTTCCATGTATCCACCACCCTCTCAGTAAAATAATGCTTCCTGATGTTACTTTTAAACCTTTGCCCCTCTAATCTAAGACTATGTCCTCTTGTTTTGCTACTTTGTTTCCGTTTAAAGCCTTCCCAACAAACAAAGACATTGGAGATTTAGGGCTCTATTCCATAGTTGGTGCTAATTTAACCAGAGCGGTTGTAAATTTACCAGAGCCATTATAGTCTATGGAGCTGTTAAATCTACAACAGCTCTGGTTAAATTAGCACCTACTTTGGAATATTGCCCTTAGTCTGGCATTCCAAGGGTTAACAGTTGTTGAAATGGGAATAAAAAGAAATGGAGGGATTAGGAAAAATTGAGGGATTAGGATTACCTGCTTTTGTTTTTTTTAACTTCTATTGTGTGTGTAGTCCCAAAAAAAGGTATGTCAGTCAGACCTGATGATGTTCACTGTGAAGGTAACAGGCACTGCAGCTGAATATACTGAATGAGCAGGTTTTCCCACCAATTCATTTTTTTCTTCCCTGATGGCACAGCGGGCATATTCCAAGATGGCAATGCCAGGATTCATTAGGCTCAAATTGTGCAAGAGTGGTTCAGGGATCATGAGACATCATTTTCACACATGGATTGGCCACCGCACAGTCCAGACCTTAACCCCATTGAGAGTCTTTTGGATAAAGTGCTGGAGAAGACTTTACGCAGCGCCGCGACTCTCTCATCATCAACACAAGATCTCGGCCACAAATTGATGCAACTCTGGATGGACATAAATGTTGTGACATTGCATGAGCTTATTGAAATGATGCCACGCGAATGTGTGGCGTAATCACAGCAAAGGTGGCCCAGTAAAATATTAGTGTGTGTGACTTTTATTTACCAGGCTGTGTATATGATTCCTCTTTCGGATTGAAGTAATGTTTTAGTCGGCGTTGCAACCTTTCTCAAGTGTTGCTGCACAGATCACAAAATTGCATCTCTCCGATAAAGTCATCAGTGTGACAGTGAGTATTACGGGCAGGGTGATAGACTACCATTTTGTCAGCGGGTAGATGGAGAAAGCCCCTTTCCCCTATAGGGTTTAATTCTCAGCTGTCTGCTGATTAAGACTGCCCTGCCTTTATAGGCACTGTGGTTCCCTCTGGGACAGCAGACTTTTTGCTGGGAGCAGCAAAGGAGGAGACAAGCCGTGAAGTCATAGAGGGAAGTACAATCGCTTTATTTTTGTTTTACTTTACTGGTAAGCGGCTTAGCTGCCCATTATTATAAGTGAGGGGTGAACAAATGTACAGCTAGTCTCGAAACAAGGAGTAGGCCTTTGATTTATGTTTGTTTTATTTTTTTATTTGGATATACTGACTGTACTGTGACTGCAAAATAAAGTAAAGCCTTGAACACTGGTCTGTCCAGTGGCCATATCACATCCTACTGTATATATTGGAGTGCCTGTTACCTCTCTAGTTTTTCAATGCTTATTAGGTCTTTGGACACTCCGATCCCATGAGCACCCATCTCTCCTAGAAGTGTCATTAGTTTCTGTGAGTGCAGCTCTCATTTATGATATAACAACTACTTATTTGAAGATAAAGAATATGAAAATTAACAGTTTGGAATTCTTTAGAGAAAGGGTTTTAAACTCTGGCCCCCAGATAATGATGGAGGCGAGGGGGGGGGTGCCATCCGTGCTTTAGCGCTTTCAAGAAATAAATTTTACATTTGTGCACAATCTTAAATGTGATCATACAGGGTTATTCAAAGAGAGCTGAAATGGCTCTGAAATTGCACCGCACAGGGAATTTCCACGTGCGGTGCAATTTTCGGAGCCATTCGGCTATTCAAAAAGCAGCCAATATTTGGCGAATTGCCAGCGAAATACAGTGCCTGTTTGAGGCAGTGAACTACTCATAGAGAAGTAATGGTTAACCTATTCACAGAACACCGAACAGCAGTGAAATGTCAGTAAAGTGCCCTGGTGTTCGGTGGTTTCAGTCGTCAGGTTTAATCAGGCGAATCCCATATGTTTCAATGTTAAAAATATTCCCATTTTTATTCAATATCCATTAAACCGTTTATTCTTTTAATTTGCAGCAAAAGTCTCTTTATTTATTTATTTTATAGGCATTTTCAGAGATTATTCTGGTGAATTTTTCCCCCAATTTTTTTTATATAGCATGTTTCCCTGTAACAGACCTTTTTATTATTATTCATAGGACTTTATATAATAATTCCAGGCATTTTTGTGCAGTAGTTTTTTTGCAAACAGCTTTTAAAAGGTGCATTTTTTGGGGGGTATTACCCCATTCGTCGGCTTGTCAGCTTTTTCTGGCGGCTTGTCGGCACTCTATTCACGGATCGTCGGCTTTTTTCAGATGCGTTCGGTGGTTTTGCAACGGCTTATTGGATTGATCTGATGTCTTTTTGGTGGCTTATTGGATCTGATGTTTTTCGGTGGTTTTGCGGCAGTTTTTCCGTTTGATTCGACTGTTTTGTGGCAGTTTTTCTAATGCGTTCGCCGGATTTTCCCTGCACTTCAGAGACCCTACGACTTAATTCACCGCAGGGTCGGGGAATTTGACTCCCTGAAGTGCAGGGAACAAAAGGGCATTAAAATTTCGGTGCTTTTTGAATAACCCTGTATGTGCGGCTGTCAGGTCGGAATGGGAGTCCTTGTGGCTGTTGTGTATGGGAGTGTGTTGGAACTGCCCATGAGTGACGGGAATGTGTCGGGGCTATCTGTGTGCGATAGAAAGCTTTACGATAAAAATGATGTCTGGAGCAAAGTCAGATTAAAGAAAACTTGTGCGTCAAAAAAAGACTCCTAGAATTTTGACACTCATAGAGAAATGCTTTTGCATCTAGAGTCGTAGTATACAGTATTTTGATACACATATTTGAAGCATATGTTAGAAAAATATATTGAAATATTTCTTGAGTGTCATGGAATTGATTGTAGATGGTTGCATAAAAATGGAAAGCAGAATCTGTTGCCTAACCACGAATCTTAGCCATTCAGAATGGATCGTGTTTACTATCTTGGGGAAAGATGGGAACCTGGTCCATTTGAATCCTCGCAACTCAGAAGACTTGGCATCTCAGGCAAAATATTGAAGAACCAGCTATAGGATCACATATTGTATGACCTCCTGTTGGGGCACTTAATGGCTCACCTTAACCCCTTCGCTGCGGATGACGGTTGGGGAACGTCCTCATTGACTACCGCTATATGCGGAGGATGTTCCCCACACGTCATCCACTTGCGGGAGCCCCGGTGGAGATACTCACCTCTCTGTCTGGGGTCCTGTGGTGGTCTGACTTCAGCGTCGCCTGAAAGGGAGGGGGGATCCTTTTGGATCCCTCTCCCTCCCGATCGGGTGTGTTTACAGGAAAAAAAAGGCACCATTTTAAAGGGCAGTGTCTGCCCTTTAAAGCGGTGCCTTTTTTTATCCCCTTACATGCCTTACATGCTGTCTGGCGCCACATCGCAATCTAGCTCCAGTGGGGGCCGCCATCTTGGATGGCGGCTCCACCTCGCCTCCTGACGTATCACGCATAGCGCGATGTCGTCAGATAGCTGGGGAACCCCTAGCTGCCCGGGGATTTCCCAAGGAAATCCCCTGGTGGAGATAAGGGGTTCCTTTGAACCCGGTATCTCCAGAACCGTAGAAGCTAGGGTGTCATGGAGGGTGTCATTCGAAAGGCCTGAGCATGATATCAAACATGACCATGTTCAAAGTCAACAAAATATTAAAAAAATTAAATAAATTAAAAAAAATTAAAACAAAAATAAAAATATGTGTTTTTTTTGTGTGTTTTTCTTGTTAATGCAGCAATATTGTTCGCATTTCAATTATAATGTGAACAATCATACTGCGCTAATGATTTTTCGCTATGGGGTGCGTTTGCTAAAAAAATCACGTAATTCCCCCCAAAAAATATAACGAGTCCCCATTTCTAATTTTTGTACAAGCGCACCCCATACAAAATATAACTGCAAATGCTTATGTGATGAAATGTGAAAAAAAACACTTTACACGCTGTAGATGATTAAAAATTCAAATTTTATTGAATTTTTTTGTTATAATATACAGGCAGGACATGACATATACATATAAAAATTATATATTATAAATCTGCCGAGTCTGCCAGAAAGAACAATATATAATATGTCTGGGTCTAATAATAAAAAGTAGTAAAAATGAGCTCAGCACACAGCAGTGAAATGTCTCAGCAGTGAAGGGGTTAAATAGGTGCTGTCACTGTCTGGACTACTGCATATAGCGTAATTCAAAGAGAATTGAAAAGTCACCGCACGTTCGGTGACTTTTGTTCTCTTCAATTCGGTTCGTTTTGCCGATCCCATTTCGGCAACCCTGCGGAGTATTCAGCAAGCACCACAGGGTCCCCGAATTGCAGGGAAAGGTCGCCGCAAAGCCGACGAAAACTAACCGCAAAACCCTGCGAATGCACGCAGAAAACCCCCAAAAACATCTGGATTAACCTGCCAAAAACCACGAAAAAACCCGAGCAGGAGCCAATCACACGCAGTGAACCCACTGGAAAAAGCCGACACCGCAGACGAAGGCAGTGAATAAATTAGCAAAACAGTTTGCTTGAATGTTTGAAAAGTGAAACGCTGTTTGCAAAGAAACTATTGAGTGAAAATGTCTGAAATATACATATGAGGTCCAGGGAATGATAATAAAAAGGGCTGTTACAGAAAAAAATAAGTAAACTTAAAAAAAAAAAATCAGATTTTTTTAAAAAATAAAAAAAAATACAGAAAAATCCTTAAAATATCCTAAAAAAATCTATAAATAAAGAGACTCTTTACTGCAGAATTTTATAATGAACGGTTTATTAGATATTGAATTAAAACGGGAATATTTTTAACATTGAAGCCTATGGGATTCACCTGAATAAACCTGCCGAATTAAACCCCCGAATGACAGGGCATTTCGGGAACCTTTCACTGCTGGTTTGTGTTCGCTGATTTTCAGCGTTCGGTTACCTTTCTCCAGCCATTTGGAATCTCTTTGAATTACCCTGATAGTGTGTTGGTATAGTTTACAACCAGTGGTAGAAACCGAATACAGGGAAAACGAATATTTCTTGGAACATACAGATTTTAATATTTTATGCATTATCAACTAATTCCATCAGTTAATTTTTGTTTCATAGTATCATATTTTCCCAAGACTGGGTCCTTTCAATTTTATTTGCCGTACAGCCTTGTTCTCTACAGCGGTTCTCTGATATTCCTCGCAAACGGAAAGATCTTATTTAGTTGAACTATACTCTATTTCACCCCTGAGAATGAGCATTCAGTGCCGGATAATAAGTGCCTACAACCTCCCAAAGTCTCTTTTCCTCAGAGGGAAAATATCCTCGGTTCCACTTAGCAACACGTATTGGTTTTTATGATAAACTGAAAGTCTCAGTCATTTAGTTCGCTTCTTAACTTTGCCGGGTTATTACGGGATTGGACTGAAGAAAGCGGCTTCGAAAAGACTTTTGCAACATTCTGAATTAAAAAATGAAAAGAAAAAGGGGAAAAAAAGGCAAAAAGAAAACATAAGTGAACCGACGATTTACCTTGTTAATAAAAAAAAAGGAATTTCATCAGAGGGCAGGTATATGTATACTGTAAGAGGGCTATCTTTTTTATATATAGCTTTTCATGTACCTTAAACACTCAGATTATTTATATAGGGGGTTATAGAACAATCCACTTAACCCTGAGTTCAAGCTAAGTGTACGGATCGCAAGAAAGAGCAAAATAATATGGAGAAAAAACTCTGTAATGTTCAGTATTTATTAAGAGAAATAGAATATAACATAGAGTCAGAATGAAATGTTAAGGCGAGACCCTGAGTAAACCTGATCACGTATTTAATATAACTGTATATATGGATTGAAATGTGTATATACTATGGGCTCTATTAACTGCTTCGCGCAAAAGCTCCCGCGCAGCGCAATTTTTTTGCGCGCAGCGTTAAACGTTAACGCGCGTAAATTAAGCGTATTTTTTCACCGACAAAAAATAACACACGGAAAAAAGACGTGCATAAACGTGCACGCATTAACACTGCGCGCAGAAATCGGTGTGCGGACTGTTTTTTCACACGATTCAGCCAATCTGAATTAAGAACCACAATTGTCTCCCGTTCAGTTTTTGCGCCTGCCAAAATCAATCTGAGTATATATGCTGCAGCAATAAGAAAAACACTCACAACTTCTCCATTTTATTGTTTGGGAATGTGTAGAATGTGTAACTATATATATATGGCTCTATTGACTTCTTCGCGCAAACGTTAACGCGTGCACAAAAACGAATTAATGCGAGGGGAAAAACCCTTTGCGCAGAACGTCATATAAAAATGCGCTAATGTCTACTGCAGGTGAACCTGCGCGAACGCTGTGCGAGCGTAATGTACGTTGCGCGTCCTATACTTAACATTGTGAGCGCAAATGCATTTGTGCGCTGGTAAAATCAAACCATGCGTTTGTGCGCTGGTAAAATCAAACCAAATCAAACCATCTCAAAGCTCACACAACTTAAAGTTTTTAAGAAGATTTTTAACCATCTAACTCAGATAATAAATGATGGTAGTTTAGTTCACAAAATATGGCCAGATCTTGCTTAAACCTGTCACAGCTTCAATGTATGCCACCGTGACAGGTCACCTAATACATGGGATTATCTCATTTACTGAGGACATCATTTTTCCTGGAGCTCCCAGAGTTTCAAAGTTAAATAGAACCTGCAAATGGAACATTTGTGTCATTGATGGAATACATTGACATTGTGATATAGATACAATGACATTATGACATCAAGACATGGCCATATTTTGTATACTAAATTCCCATAATTTTTTATTTAAGTTAGATAGTTAAAATCTGTTCTATAAAATTCTATAAATCATATGATCATTGAGATGGTGGATTGTATAACAGGGTGCTCTCCTCTTGATTCATTGTGTCTATCAGTGTTATTCAAAGAGATCCGAATTGTGCTGCAAGGTAACCGAACAGTGAAATTCAGTGTTCGGTTACCTTTCTTGGCCATTCGACTATTCACAGAGCAGGCAGTTCGCCAAATCCTGGTGAATTGCCTGCACATATGGTGCCTGTTCGGTGCCTGTTCGAGGGCAGTGAAATCCCCATAGAGAAGCAATGCTTCGTCTATTCAGAGAACACAAACCCAGCAGTGAAAAGTTGCCGAAATGCCCTGCTGTTCAGTGGTTTCATGCAGCAGACTTATTCAGGTGAATCCAATAGGCTTCAATGTTAAAAATATTCCCATTTTAATTCAATATCTAATAAATAGGGAGGAGCTGTTTGGTTCGATCTGTTCGGAGTTCGCATCGAACATCGGCCGTTCAACATTTCGCGAACTTCGAACTTTATGGGACATTCGCCAAAAGTTAGATTTTTTTTTAAAATAAGTATAAAAAATGCTTAAAAAATACTAAAAAAAAATAGAAATAAAGAGACTCTTTACTGCAGAATATTATAAGCAACAGTTTATTAGATATTGAATTAAAACGGGAATATTTTTAACATTGAAGCCTATGGGATAAAACATTCTTGTTACTAAAACATCAGGCAGACACAGCACTCTAATCAGGCACTATAGAGGGCAGCCTGCAGGGGCCTCCCAAGGATCCCCTTGAGGAGCATTGAGGAGCATGCGGCTGCCGGATGAAAGAGCTGCGACTGTGCGGGCTAGCCGCCCGGGTGCATGTGGCAGGGACAGGCGGCGCAGGGAGGGAGCCACTGCACCTGCGGCGACGGCAGACCCCCCCCCCCCACAACCAGGATCCAGGGAGCCCCCACTGACCACCAGGCTAAGGTAAGGCGACACATTTCTAAAAAAAATAAAATCCGAGGACATTTTTAAAATGTCCCCGGGAACATAAAATAAAACTCTTTTTTTTTCTTTCTCTACCTGGCTGAATGTATTTAATTATATATATTAGACACATTCAGCCAGGTAGAGGGGGGTGGCATGTGGGCTGCGCGGGGTCTCAGGCAATGGTTTGTTTTTTTTGTGTGTATATTTTTAGCAAATTTATAGGGGAAGGTAAGGGCAGCTATGATATATATATATAGATAAGATATATATCTATATTCTAATAAATATATATATCCAGACTTGTATTACACACACATTTTGGCAACTAATTGCCCCCCCCCATTTGGCTGATCCCTCCAGAAGAAATGTTGAACCCGATAGAGCAGAGAATAATATATATATTCTCTGCTCTGTCGCGTTCAACATTTCTTCTGAAGGGATCAGCCAAATGGGGGGGGGGGGTCGCATTTAGTTGAGATTGTCCACATGCCACCTCCCCATGTGCGTATGTGTATATACGGTCTGAGGTCTGTGGGTGGGTATATATATATATATATATATATCTGCGTGTTGATATATACGTATATATAGGTCTGCGTGTTGATGTATACGTATATGTCTGTGTGTGGTATTAATGCATCCCTACTCTATACACGGCGCTCCGTGTCCCTATAATATATATGATCAGGGGTTACCTTTTTTATATTTTTATACTATTCCTATTAAATTAACAGTAATTTTTGATGTATTTTATTGAGTAGAAACTTTTTTGCCTATCTATTAACATGTGCTTTGTGAAAATAAAACGGTTTTGTGTGTACATTTTAATTTAGTTAGTGGATTCCTGTCCAGTGCGGTGAGAAGCAAACGTAATGTAGTGTAGACACGCTGCGAGGCGGAGCGGAGTGAAGTCAAGCCTGCAAAATGTTTGCTTCTCTTTGCTTCGCTATGCTGTGCGTCGCTACAGACTCAGTGTGTCTCAGCCTTTATTCTCGCATCGCTAGCTTACCAAATCAGTTTGTATACTTGTTACTGACCCTGCTTGTTCTGAGGACCCGATCTGTTGCCGACTTTGCCTGCCATTTGACTATGCTCTCTGTGTATTCCATAAATGTTCTGTTTGCTTCCTGTTGCTACTGGTGTGCACCAATTCTCACCATATACAGTAGCGCAGTACAAGTGCCTAAACATTGCTGACCCGGTTTAGTTATAGCTGCTGATGTAACTGAATAGATTGGGGATCTCTTCTACATTACCAAAACCTCCACCACTGCACTCTTCCACAATACCACAGAGGGGTTACTTACGGTGCGAAGGCACTTGCTGCCACCAAAGGCACAATATTTGGGTGCACTGCCACTGACGCCTATACCAGATTCATATCATTTTAATATTTGACCGCAACCCTCCAACCCTGCACTCTTCCACAATACCACAGAGGGGTTACGGTGTGACGGCACTGTTGCCGACACTAAAGGCCCAATTTTAAAGCACCTATTGTTACTTTCATCCAAAACCTGCATAAGTTTCACAATAATTTAGCCAAAAAAATCACTAAACTTGTTCTGCGTGTCCTAAAATGTCTCCTCTTTTCATACAGACTGCCGCCCCAAGCAGTTGTTTATGAATAGATTAAAGGAAAACCATTTACCGTCATTTGAAATGTCGTTTTTATTTTATTTTAAATGTTTCTATACATCCTACAAATCCGCCACTTCACGGGCAGGTTATGGGGACCTCCTAGGCACGATATTTGAAGGAAGTTTTCGTGTTTATTCTTAACCTTTATTTCATGGAAAACTCACTGTTCCTTTTAAAAACGTTTTTTTTTTTACATTTTGTCCTTGTTTCCTGTCCCCCAGGGCACTACCTGGACACCCATACACCTTTTATGGCAAATATCTTGCATATATGCCCTCTTGCAGGGCACTCTAAAATTCAAACTTTCGAGTCCCATTGACTTGCATTGAGTTTGGTTCGTGTTCGAGTTCTTTCAAACTTTTGAAATTGTTTGAGTTCGAATGCGAACCGAACACGGGGGTGTTCGGCTCATCACTTGTAATAAACCGTTGATTATAATATTCTGCAGTAAAAAGTCTCTTTATTTATAGATTTTTTAGGATCTTTTAGGCATTTTTTGGTATTTTTTCTCGAAATATTTTTTTCCGTTTTTTTTAAATCGTTTTTTCTGTAACAGCCCTTTTTATTATCATTCATTGGATCTTATATGCAAGTTTCAGACATTTTCATTCAGTAGTTTCTTTGCAAATAGCGTTTCACTTTTCAAACATTCAAGCGTACTGTTTTTTATTTTTTTTCCCTCCATTCGTCTGCGGTGTCGGCATTTTCCGGCGGCTGCTCTGCGCTGTGATTGGCGGCTGCTCCGGTTTCTCTGGCGTGTTCGGCGGGGTTAATCCAACTGTTTTGCGGGTTTTAGTGAGTGTTCGGTGGGTTTTGCGGCGGGTTTTCCTTGCACTTCGGGGACCCTGTGGTGCTTGATGAATACACAGCAGGATTGCTGAAATAGGGTCACCAAATCGCGCCGAATTGAAGTTAACGAAAAGTCACCGAACGTACGGTGACTTTTTGACTGTCTTTGAATAACCCTGTATGTTTCTAAAACGTATCCACCCTTTATGCTTAGTACAGGAATAGTGCCCCACAGTTTACATGATACTTGGATTTTGTCACATCCAGGTTGAAGCCAAGAACACAGCACTCATAGGCTCTGTTGAAGTGTCTTTGTATTCAATGCTTTTCACACTAGAATACCTCCAACATTTCATCTTACTGGCTTTTGCCAAGCTTGACGAACGCCAGTAGGCTGAAACGGTGCAGGTATACTAGCAGCTAACTAAAGGACACTTCAATAGAGCCCATGAGTGCTGGTACTTCTTGGTTTCTTGGACTTTATGGCCAGGCATAGGCTGTTTCTGCGTTATAACCCTAACAATTAATCATTAGAATGATTTCAGTTGATTAAAATTCTAGAAGTTGCATTTAGAACTGCTGTGTACTTTAAATATTAAGTGCAAAAAGCTGGCATCTCGGAGCAGGGATCTCTAACTCCAGCCCCCCAGACATTTCTAAACTACAGCTCCCATGATTCTTTGACCATCTATTGCAATATGGGAATTGTAGCCAGCCATCATCTAAGGGGCTGGAGTTTGAGGTTCCCAGTATTAGACAGATGGCAGTAACAATAGGAGAGGCCAAATAAACAACTTTGCGCATTCCTAGCAAACAAACTCATCGGTGAGCTCAGCAACACCAAACTATCTGGCCGACCACAAATGACAACTATGCTGGATGACTGAAAAATGCTTTCAGTGGTGAGGAAAAATGCCATCACAACATCTGACCACGTCATAAACCCTTTACAGAAGGAAGTGGTAGCAATATCAAAGTCTACAATCAAAAGAAAACTACATGGACATAAAAAAGACTTAAACATAAAATAGTCTACCAAATTCTACCAGCTTGATTAGAAGAGAAAACATGGTATGCTCTTAAACAGGAGCATACCATGTTGCTAGTGAAAAATGATGGAGACAGTGTCATGGCATGTATGGCAGCTAATGGAACTTGGTGGCAAGTGTCTGTTGACTGCTTTCAGAAGCAGTGGAATAATGGTAGAAGTGTTTAGGCATGGCTTGATTAACATAGGGGTTATGGTAGCTATAGATTCAGGTCAATCCAGGTACCAAATACATCTGACATAGAGAGCTATAAGAATACACGTTCACGGAGAAATGGGATACTTTTGCCACAGCAGAATGTGAGGAACATAACAATAGGGTATGAGTGAGACGATGATAAAAGCATATTGAAAAATGTGTATGGATGTAGAAATGGCAAAATGAACACTGACTCTTACTTCCATTACATACTGAATCATGCACTGCCTATATGGCTCTCCTTCTTAATTAGATTCAAGGAAATGTGGCAAAACTGATTTGCCTGCACTTGACTGTTCAGATGGACAACGATCCAACACATACTGCAAAAATCATAAGCTTAAAGGGCAAAGTAGTGCTATATTCTTCAATGACCGAATTAGTCAACTAAGCTCAACCCAAATGGGGATGCACTTCCCCGAAGACAATGTCAAAGGCAGAAAGATGCACCATCAAACAGAAAGTTTTGACAGTTGCACTGGACGCATGATATAACAGCACTAGAGAGGAAACACGGAATTTGTTGACGTCCATGGGTTCCAGACTTTAAACCAGGGCTGCTCGACCATAACCCTCCAGATGTTTCAAAAGTACATTTCCAAACAAGGCTCTGTCAACCTAATGAGTGTCTGAGTATCACGGGAGATGTGGCTCCAAAACATCTGGTGGGTCGAGGTTTAGCACCCTCGCTTCAAGCAGTCAATGACTGCAAAGGATTTTCAACCAGTAATTAAAAAATTACTTTATTAATTATTATCTTAGTTTGTATTAGAGGTGTAGAAGCAAAAAAAAAATATTTTTGTTTCGATTTTAGGACTTGTCTGAACATGACGAACGCTTTGGTTCATCTGATTTGTCGGATTGGTCTGTCCAAAACGCAGAGGAAATATTTTGGTTCCTTCGATTTGTTACTGGAAAATGTGCCTGTTCACCTGTTTTTAAACCTACTGTTATTGTTTCAGGGAGAATATCTTTGAGACATTAGGCAATACTTTACGCAATGTAAAATTCATACTCATGGGCGATCTACATCAAGGCTCATCATTCCCAAGCATTTTACTTCACACTTTGAATTCCAGAAAGAAAAAATAATTGCCTGTCCCTTTTGAATGCAGAGGGTTAAACAGGCCAGTTTAATTCTTTGTCATATGGTCAGTGATGAACAGTTCTGTTTATCCGAGCCGTTTCATTGAACCTCCATGAAGATCGTATATAACAGACCATTTAGCTTAATAATTTAGATGCAGCTTAATAAATATTTTAGTGATGTATGGACTTGATTTTCAAGAATCTGAGCTTGCAAAAGCCTTGGGGAAACAAGGCTGCTATGAGCAGCTGTTTGTGTTGTAAGTAGAAGAATAGAATTTTGAAACGTGGAAACAAGTGATGATTTGCTTGATTGCATCATGTGATGAGATGACATCATCTCCATGCATATACTACAGCGTGCACATAGTTTTACATGTCGTATTTGAATGTCAAAGTCACAGAATCCATAGAATATGTCAGTAAAATGATCAAATGTCTTGTAATATACCGTAGATACTCGAGTATAGCACGACCCGAATATAACGCGATGGATACAGAATTATTGTGGAAATGAGAGAATACTCAAGACTCGAATATAACGCAAGGAGCAAAATTATAGAAGTATACTGTATCGGTAAACAATTAAATTTCTTCAAGCTTCTCTTGACACAATCAGGATACTCCTCAGGCCAGGGTGCTCTGCTCTAGAATGATTGTAGTTGTTACTAAGTATGAAGCCCCGCCGGCCACGGCCACCCGTCTTCTTCTCTTGCAATAAGATGGCCGGCAGAGCAAGGTGACCAACGCAGTGAATCATTCACTGATAGCCAGTACGCCGGGAGGTGTACTTTTCTCACCTCCTGCTCCAGCAGGCAGGCTCAACCACCGAATAGTGGAGCGGGGGTGCATGCTTGGTTTTAAGCCAATTTTGAATTATTGGCTTAATCCGAGCGTGCCCTTTGACCGTGATGGATCCCACCTCTCCCGAATCTGGGAGTTCCTGAAGTGTTTGTGGGCGTCAGGGAGCCCACATTCAATTCAGGGAGACTACCGGAACTTCTGTGAGACTTGGAATCCCTGAGCAAGTCAAGTGTTTTTTACATGCAATGCAGATGTCTCAAATATAACGCGACCCCTCCAATTTTAAGGTAAATTTTTGTCACCAAAATCTAGAAGTATACTCGAGTATCTACAGTATTTAGAATTATCTCAAGATCAAATTCACTGCCATTACTTGAACATATGCCCCAAATGTTAACTCTACGCAGACAAGAAAAGCTTGTACTAAAAGTCATCGGGCTCTATTCCCTAGTGAACGCTAACTGTAGCATTCGGATGAGTAAGCATTAACATCAGGATAAGTGACTTTAACGCATGCCCCCCATATTACATCCCTAACGCTAAACCCCTGAAAAATCCGTTAGCGCATCGATGATTGTGCTAACTTGCGCAAGCTTACTGTACTTTGCACACCCTATACTTAACATGGGGAGTGCAATCAGTAAATAGCGTTAGGATAAGTAAGGTATTACAAAGTCCTAGCGCTAATTACAGCTGGGATGCACAAACCTAAAATTTAGTGACACCTAAAAGCTGGTGCTAATTGATTCTGTTTTTGCAGAATCCCTAAGAAATAAAATAAAACCCCCCTAAAAAATAAATCCGATACTCACCTCTTATCCAGCGGTGACCCGATACGCCGCTTCTCATGGCCACGAGCAGAGTGAGACGGGTGACAAGTAGTCCCCAGTCTCCCTCTACAATCACTCCGTGGCACTGGGTGATCTCCCGAGAGCAAAATCACGCAGGGCACGCAGCATAGCAGCGCAACCCTCCATGGAGTAATACCGAGTATCAACAACGAGGGTAGCATTTTGTTCCAGGGCAAGGTGTTGAAGTAGCGCCTGCCTCGGAATCTGACGCTATGGGGAAAACTGTTTCCTCGTTAGTGTCCCCATTTTAGCATTAGGATTGTAATCAAGCCCATTATCTTTTGAAGTTAGCACATGCAAATCATTGTTTTTTGCATGTGTTTCTCTAATGTTTCTCTAATAATACAAAATAGATAAAGCATGTTTCTTACACCTTTTTAGCGGGTTAAGGAAAGTAAATTCTACATTCGTTTTTTCTTTATATTTGTCTCATTTTTATTTTATGTTGTTGATCATCATTTGTTTGCATCCCACGATTTTGAGGCTCTACGACTTTAATCAATGTGGAATCACTTGAAATTTGTTACTGTTGATTTGCATTCAGTGATCTGTGGACAGTGTTCTGTGTAATCAAGGCTTTGTTTGCATATGTCAAATCATTAATATAGCAGTTCATAGATCTCTAATATAATCTACGATAGAGCAAATGTGTTAATCTTAATTACATTGGCACATTCGGTTGCAGTTGATGTAATTATTCATTTCCTAAATTAATAATACACAAATGCTGAGGAAGCTCTGCTTTCATTTACTCCTGGTTGCTAAGAAGCGTAACTGTCAATCACTCATGAATTTGCTCACTGATTTCAGCAGATGCAACAATATTTCTTCCGCTTAACATGTTATGTTCGTAGTTTTCAAACTTCATTTCTTTTACATTAACTCATATGCCTGAAAGTTACAGTATTATTAGAGGACATATATAGGCTTCTTTTGTGCATAAATACAAATCGAATATGTCAATATTCCAATATGACACCAGCTGAAGAAGCCATCCGGCGAAACGCGTTCTGGTAGCTATTTTCTGTTTCAATATGGTTTATTTTTAATAAATGTTATTTTTATCCACTGCCGTACACAACTTTTCCAGTTGAAGGAGGTTGGGAATCTCCTTGAAAATTCCACATGCGTGTTCCAAGAGCCATATCGGGCTCAAAAGAGCGTAAGTTTAAAATTGGCTCATGTTTTTTTCCCCTACAAGTTTTAAATGTTAGTATTATGCTAGGGGTGCGCCCGATGTACTTTGCCTTTACTACAGGACAGCGCTGTATGAAAATTTTGGTGTGATGCAAGAGGTTGATGGGCACCTGAAAAACGTTGAGACCCATAAGGCAGTACCACCTAATGCTGGATGTGGGCTCAGAACATTGTGAGTTTTACTCATACAGATGTTATCGGAATTCCAAGTTATATACGTACTGCGCCATTTTTTGCTTTCCTTTGTCTCCACAGCCCTTTGGGATACACCAGCTGTATAGGGTGGACCATGGAAGAAGGAAACATCTAGCCTTCATGATGGACATGTGTTATATATAATTTGCCACTTACCAGTGAGTTGAGGCTAACTGGCACTGCACTGTTATCCACATTGTAGAATATGTCAATTACAGTAGTCTAAAAAATATAATATAAAAATATAATTTTTCTTCCACACTAAACTGGCACAACTTAACTCCTTAACTACCAAGTTGTTCTCCATAAAACCACTGTCGTAAACCCATAAAACCAGGGGATTTATAGAAACAACTTTCCATTGCAGACAGCATAAAAAGTATTGCTCACTTTGTGAATACATAGTAGATATAGAAACCTTACTGATATGCAAAGGCCTGCTGGCCAGAAAGTGCTACTACA
This sequence comes from Leptobrachium leishanense, assembly GCA_009667805.1. NCBI lineage: Eukaryota > Metazoa > Chordata > Amphibia > Anura > Megophryidae > Leptobrachium > Leptobrachium leishanense. Next base: position 43,805,903 of record CM019068.1, read on the forward strand.
TGTACAATAACGCAGCTGGAGCTCTGTCTTACTGTAAAAGAAAAAACAGATCTCCATGCTGTTCAAACAGCTTCTGCACCGTGTTTGACCTGTCCAAGGTGCTGAAAATATGGGGTCACATTCTGGATCCCATTTGCAAACAGCATTTTGTTTGCAGTAAACAAATTTGTTTCCAGTATGACCAGACCAAGTTTGTGACCAAGCTAGATCATGGGCTACTGTAGAAGCTTTTGAACATCGAGTATACTCGATCATGGTAGCTTCAGCATTTCAATTACTATAATAAAAAACCCATAAAGATTTACTTATTCATCTCTGGTCACACATTGCATTGGACAGTGTGACATGTTGCCGCAATAAAACAGCTCTTTTTTTGCTCTATGATGGTGTGACCGCCTTCAATCTCGGATCTGTATGTATTGTGGGCTTGCTGCCCTATGAAATGCCTTGGATCCCATCTGTCATTAAAAGTAATGTCATGTGTGCGTTATATCTATATCTTTCCATTTGACATTATCATTGTGACTTTAATGTTGTCTCTCGCAATAGGTCACGCCACTCTCTAGCCATCTTTAAGTGATTGGTATTTTAACTCATGAAGACCATTACACATTATATTGTCATTTTCAGAAACTGGGGTTGAAATTGTTACCCCAAATAGATACCTCACTCCTTTCAAAAATCACTTCTAATGGCAAAAAAATCACTTATTCACTGCATTCCGAAAAGTCCAAAAGAGTATGCTGTAATTTTAGGCAGGAGACCGTAATTTGCAGTTGCTGCCAAAATGTGAAAAACGTAAAGGGTGCTAAAATGCAATGAGATCTGAAATCTAAAAAGTGAAATATTTTAAAGCTCTGTGAGAAAATGCATATTGCCATCAATCAACTTTGGGTCATAAAATACCACAGCAGTCTAAGTCTATAATAAAACAGTAGCGTTTGCTCCTCCTGGAGTTTAATGGTGACAAAAGACTGAGAAAAAGAAAACGGTGAATGGGGGGAAAGATGATGATGGAATAGACAATGCACTATGATTTTTGAGGAACAAGACAGTATTTAACCTCTTCACTATCAAGCAATTTTTGTTTTTATCATAACATTTATTTGAAACATGGAATGTGACGTTAACAATTAAATTTAGGGTAAAAAAGAAATTGTTATTCTGAGCTAGAGAAAAAATGAATATAATCCAAATTTGCTCATTTTTAATTTTTCATGTTGTCATTTCTTCTTTATAGAAAATGTTGTTGAAATGTAAGATTCTGAGCTCTAGATGGTGTCCGTTATTGTACACAATTTCAAACAGGGTCTGCATTATTAGCATACAGGCAGAAATGGCCTTTGTGTTAGAGACAGCAACTGTGATAAAGATAGATAATAAAATGTCCAGATCTCCTGCTTATGGGGATTTGTAGTGATCATAATGAGATTATTAGCAACGCAGCTTCCAAAAGATAACAATAGAATATAAAAATAATATCTGTATGTGACATAATGCCTGTATATGGAAATTACAGTAGCACCTTGTATCTGTACTGTATAGGGATTTTCAGTCATTATAACTCCCTGAATCTTTGCCCTGTACAGCAGTGAGTGAGAGTACGTTTATTTGCAGCATCCATATCTCTGTATATGATGGAAGACAAAATTTGTACTATTGAGCGCTTTTTTCATAATTTACAGCTGGAACAGGAAATCTTTTCAATACTTCTCAATGACTTCGCATTTTTTGTACTTTTAAAAGAATTGTTATGTATTTTTGTAGAGTTGTTAATTAGACCCATTTTTTATCTCCAGTAAGCACTTTTCTCTGTGTATCATTATTCTATAGACAAATAACAAATAAGGTGTCAAGGAGGATAAAGTGATACTCAGCTTTTATACTGAAGTTGACTCCCGGAAGCTGGTCCACCGCTCCCAAAGAACATAGGTTGAGAAACATGGAGGCTTCAGTATCTGTAGGTGCACCAATAATGTAGGAGAAACCAGTCAACATAGAGCACTGATGTTTTTTCCGCATTCAGGAATGAATAAAATAAAATAAAATAGATCCAATAATAAAAGATTTTTTTATTAAATAAAATTAAAGGTAAAATCCCGACGCGTTTCGTCTATCTCTAGACTTTTTCAAGGGCAATAATACAAAATAAATCAAAATATCATATTGATTTTGTATTATTATTGCCCTTGAAAAAGTCTAGAGATAGACGAAATGCGTCGAGCTTTTACCTTTAATTTTATTTAATAAAAAAATCTTTTATGATTGGATCGATTTATTTTATTCATTCCTGAATGCGCAAAAAACATCATATTGGTGCACCTACAGATACTGAAGCCTCCGTGTTTCTCAACCTGTATCATTATGCTAGCCCTGTTTTTTTGTGTTAAATTATTTTAGCTTTTTTCTATTCGTTGCACAGACAAATGATAAGAGTATTAAGTATGTGTGCAAGAGGACGAATATCATATTATATGAGTAATGACAACACACTAGGTGAAACTGGCCCAAAAGAGACAGTTACATGCAGGCCGTTAGCTCCTCTCTGCTATTAACCACTTCGATGCGGAGGGGATACTGCCCCAAGCACACATGGATACTGCCCCAAGCACACATGGGCTCAGCGCGTCCTCCGCATGGCTCCTGCTGTGCTGAGGACGCGCTGAGCGCGTCCTCACTTTGGGGTCAGCGTTCGGCCTGGTTCCGGCCGATCGCTGGCCCCCCCGGTGCGGGCTGACATCCTCGATGTCAGCCCAGCATCCGGAACCGCCGCCGGTGAAATTAGGTGTCATCGCGACAGCGCGATGACACCTAATTCAGGCCCCCCCCGCATGTGCGGAGGAGGCGCCTGAAAAGGAGGGGGGAGGTCCTTCGGACCTCTCTCCCTCCCGATCGGCGGCATTGCGGGGGTTAACCCAGGCACCATTTGGAAGGGCACAGCCTGCCCTTCCAAATGGTGCCTGGCATTAACCCCGGGGAGCCGGATCACGAATCGGCGCTGAAAAGCGCCGGTTCGTGATCCTTTCCCGGAGCTGGCCGACATCTTGGATGTCGGCCAAGCCTCCCGGAACTCCCCCTGAGGACTGGCGTCATCGTGCATAGCACGATGACGCCAGTCCTGGAGTTAACCCCTAACTGCCACCAACGGTGGAGATAGGGAGTTCCAATGAACTCCCTATCTCCCGATCCGTGGCAGCTAGGGGTTAACGTTTGGTATTGTTGGATCGGCCAGAGCATGGCCGTTCCAACGATACCAAACTCGAATGTGAAAAAGTTTGTAAAAAAAAATAAAAAAAATAAAATAAAAATAAAAAAATATTTTAAAAACAAAATTATAAAAAAAAAATAAACACTTTTTTTTTCTTTTTGGTTTGTTAATGCAGCAGTATTGTCCCATTTCAATTATAATGTGAACAATGATGCTGCACTAACGATTTTTGTATGCGGTGCGTTTGTTAAAAATCGTGTAATTTTCCCCAAAAAAAAATGTAACGAGACCCCATCTCTAATTTTTTTAACAAGCGCACCCCATACAAAATATAACCGCAATTGCTCGCATGTTAAAATGTGAAAAAAAACACTTTACACGTTGTAAATTATTGAAAATTCATATTTTATTGCATTTTTTGTTATAATATACAGACAGGTCATGACGTATACATATAATAATGACATATTATTAATCTGCCGAGTCTGACGGAAAGAGCGATATATAATATGTCTGGGTCATATACTAAAATAAGCCTTCAAAACGCGTTTAAACATGATGAGCAAAACCGGTAAAAATGACCTCAGCACAGAGGCGGGAAAAGCCTCAGCAGCGAAAGGGTTAACTAATGTACTCGATCTTCAAAAGCTCCTGCTGGTGCCCCAAGATCAAGTATATTTGATGTGGGCTAATTCTGGAGCATTGGAAAATAATTTATTTTATTGCAAACAAAAATGTGTTTCAATTGGGCTCCTGAACAAGCCTCTGAAAGTCCAACACACCAGACATGACAGCCAATGCGTTAAAATTATTTGAAAAGTTTTGAGATCTGTTTTACCTTCACGGAAACACAGAGCCCCTGTTAAAATGTTGATATAGTAGCACTTTTTGACCAGCAGGGGGAGTCTTCTGACTGTCAAATAAGGTATACCTAAAGTGAACATATACAGTGGGACACCTCTGTATATATTTACTGTGTGGGTAATGGAAAGTAATTTTTCATAAAAACCACTGAGCCCTGCAAGTGGTTTTATGCAAAATCACTCGGTAGTGTAGGGATAACAACTAAATTCAAAATGGCCGACATGTCCTAATAAGCAAAGCAAACTGCAAAGAGAAAAAATGAATGAGGTCAGTCAAATAAGCGAGTGTTAGGAAGGGCAGTGCAGAGGTTGTGTCCTTGATCTTATGTTAACCACTTCGATGCTGAGGACGCGCTCAGCGCGTCCTCAGCATTCCCGCTGGTATGCGGAGGATGCGCTGAGCGCGTCCTCCCATTGGGGTCAGCGTTCGGCCGGGTTCCGGCCGATCGCTGGCCCCTCCGGTGCGGGCTGACATCCTGGATGTCAGCCCGGCATCCGGAACAGCAGCCGCCGGAATTTGGTGTCATTGCGGCAGCGCGATGACACCAAATTCAGGCGCCCCCCCGCATGTGCGGAGGAGGCGCCTGAAAGGGAGGGGGAGGCCCTTCGGACCTCTCTCCCTCCCGATCGGCGGCTCTGCGGGGTTAACCCAGGCATCATTTGGAAGGGCACAGCCTGCCCTTCCAAATGATGCCTGGCATTAACCCCTGGGGAGCTGGATCGCGAATCGGCGCTGAAAAGCGCCGGTTTGCGATCCTTTCCCGGAGCTGGCCGACATCTTGGATGTCGGCCAAGCCTCCGGGAACTCCCCCTGAGGACTGGCGTCATCGTGCGTAGCACGATGACGCCAGTCCTGGACTTAACCCTTAACTGCCACCAACTGTGGAGATAGGGAGTTCCAATGAACTCCCTATCTCCCGATCCGTGGCAGCTAGGGGTTAAATTTTGGTATGGTTGGATCGGCCAGAGCATGGCCGTTCCAACGATACAAAAAAAAAAAAATGAAAAATAGAAATAAAAATTTTAAAAAACAAAGTTATAAAAAAAAATAAACACTTTTTTTTCTTTATTTTGGTTTGTTAATGCAGCAATATTGTTCCCATTTCAATTATAATGTGAACAATGATGCTGCACTAACGATTTTTGTATGCGGTGCGTTTGTTAAAAATAGTGTAATTTTCCCCCAAAAAAAATGTAACGAGACCCCATCTCTAATTTTTTTAACAAGCGCACCCCATACAAAATATAACCGCAATTGCTCGCATGTTAAAATGTGAAAAAAAACACTTTACACATTGTAAATTATTGAAAATACATATTTTATTGCATTTTTTGTTATAATATACAGACATGACATAACGTATACATATAATAATGACATATTATGAATCTACCGAGTCTGACGGAAAGAACGATATATAATATGTCTGGGTCATATACTAAAATAAGCCTTCAAAACGCGTTTAAACATGATGAGCAAAACCGGTAAAAATGACCTCAGCACAGAGGCGGGAAAAGCCTCAGCAGCGAAAGGGTTAACTAATGTACTCGATCTTCAAAAGCTCCTGCTGGTGCCCCAAGATCAAGTATATTTGATGTGGGCTAATTCTGGAGCATTGGAAAATAATTTATTTTATTGCAAACAAAAATGTGTTTCAATTGGGCTCCTGAACAAGCCTCTGAAAGTCCAACACACCAGACATGACAGCCAATGCGTTAAAATTATTTGAAAAGTTTTGAGATCTGTTTTACCTTCACGGAAACACAGAGCCCCTGTTAAAATGTTGATATAGTAGCACTTTTTGACCAGCAGGGGGAGTCTTCTGACTGTCAAATAAGGTATACCTAAAGTGAACATATACAGTGGGACACCTCTGTATATATTTACTGTGTGGGTAATGGAAAGTAATTTTTCATAAAAACCACTGAGCCCTGCAAGTGGTTTTATGCAAAATCACTCGGTAGTGTAGGGATAACAACTAAATTCAAAATGGCCGACATGTCCTAATAAGCAAAGCAAACTGCAAAGAGAAAAAATGAATGAGGTCAGTCAAATAAGCGAGTGTTAGGAAGGGCAGTGCAGAGGTTGTGTCCTTGATCTTATGTTAACCACTTCGATGCTGAGGACGCGCTCAGCGCGTCCTCAGCATTCCCGCTGGTATGCGGAGGATGCGCTGAGCGCGTCCTCCCATTGGGGTCAGCGTTCGGCCGGGTTCCGGCCGATCGCTGGCCCCTCCGGTGCGGGCTGACATCCTGGATGTCAGCCCGGCATCCGGAACAGCAGCCGCCGGAATTTGGTGTCATTGCGGCAGCGCGATGACACCAAATTCAGGCGCCCCCCCGCATGTGCGGAGGAGGCGCCTGAAAGGGAGGGGGGAGGCCCTTCGGACCTCTCTCCCTCCCGATCGGCGGCTCTGCGGGGGTTAACCCAGGCATCATTTGGAAGGGCACAGCCTGCCCTTCCAAATGATGCCTGGCATTAACCCCTGGGGAGCTGGATCGCGAATCGGCGCTGAAAAGCGCCGGTTTGCGATCCTTTCCCGGAGCTGGCCGACATCTTGGATGTCGGCCAAGCCTCCGGGAACTCCCCCTGAGGACTGGCGTCATCGTGCGTAGCACGATGACGCCAGTCCTGGACTTAACCCTTAACTGCCACCAACTGTGGAGATAGGGAGTTCCAATGAACTCCCTATCTCCCGATCCGTGGCAGCTAGGGGTTAAATTTTGGTATGGTTGGATCGGCCAGAGCATGGCCGTTCCAACGATACAAAAAAAAAAAAAAATGAAAAATAGAAATAAAAAAATTTTAAAAAACAAAGTTATAAAAAAAAAATAAACACTTTTTTTTCTTTATTTTGGTTTGTTAATGCAGCAATATTGTTCCCATTTCAATTATAATGTGAACAATGATGCTGCACTAACGATTTTTGTATGCGGTGCGTTTGTTAAAAATAGTGTAATTTTCCCCCAAAAAAAATGTAACGAGACCCCATCTCTAATTTTTTTAACAAGCGCACCCCATACAAAATATAACCGCAATTGCTCGCATGTTAAAATGTGAAAAAAAACACTTTACACATTGTAAATTATTGAAAATACATATTTTATTGCATTTTTTGTTATAATATACAGACATGACATAACGTATACATATAATAATGACATATTATGAATCTACCGAGTCTGACGGAAAGAACGATATATAATATGTCTGGGTCATGTACTAAAATAAGGCTTCAAAACACGTTTAAACATGATGAGCAAAACCGGTAAAAATGACCTCAGCACAGGGGTGGGAAAAGCCTCAGCAGCGAAAGGGTTAATTAGACATGTGCGTTTCGTTTCGTCCAAATTCAAATTCGTCCGAAAATCCAGCATTTTTCGTTTTTCGAATCAGTCTGAAAAAACAAATCGATAACAATCCGAAATTATCCGAAATTATTTGAAATGATCCGAAACGGGGAAAAAAAATCAAAGCAATTCAAGACAAAGCAATGGGTTAATGAACATTGTGCATCTCACAGGGCACAGAGTATGTATGTACCAATCAAAGGGTTAATGAGCATTGGGCATCTCACAGGGCACAGAGTATGTCCCAAGCAAAGGGTTAATGGGCATTGGTCATCTCAAAGGGCACAGTGTATGTCCCAGCAAAGGGTTAATGGGAATTGGGCATCTCACAGGGCACAGCGTATGTCCCAGCAAAGGGTTAATGGGCACGGAGCATCTCACAGGGAACAGCGTATGTCCCAGAAAAGTGTTAATGGGGGCATCTCACAGGGTCCCCTGTATCTTTTTTTTTTACACTTTTTGTTTTTAATCATTATAAAATTATATAAAATGGAAAACGAATTGATCCGAAATTAACAAATCGGTCCTAAAGAACGAATCGATAATGATCCGAAATGTCTTGAAACGAAAGGAAAATCGATTAGAAATGATCCGAAACGAAAACCCACAGAGCGAAAAGATCCGAAACGATCCGAAACAAAACACCCCACCGTGCACATGTCTAATGTTAATCTGCATTGTGCATCAGCCACACGGTTTAGGGTGATGTACTAATGTTCAACTTCTCACCTAGCATAGAGTGGGTTAATGCATTTTGGAATTTGGAATGTTCATTTCAACTCATTAATAATCTGATATGGTTAATGAAAACTTGGATTCTTAGTTCTGAATCAATAGAGCATTTTATCAGTTGTTTAGGGGATGCAGAATGATTGATCTTTTAACATTCAGTTTAACGAGCATTAACTAAAAACAAGGCTGCTTTTTAAATAATAAAACGCTTATGGGACTCTTTGAAGATATTAATTAGCATGAAACAATCTGCATACCATATCTCATTAAGTATACGAAGAAGAGTTGCAGAACTATAGTACAATCCGAGTTCAGGGGATTGCAGGTTGGGGCTGTGTTTTTTTTGTTCTTTGAACACTTTATATATTATTAAAATAGTCGTATTAGGCTAGGGTCAGACTGAGGCAGTGCGAACGCGCGTTCTGGCGCACATAATCACGGCCGCACTAGCAGCAGATGCCGGGCAATGACGGCCAATATACGAAGTACGGTCGCACAAAAGTCCGCCGCGCAACGCAAGTGGAAAATGAACGCATTTTTTCGAGAACGTTAACCGCTGGTACTGACGTACAGAGTGCGCTGCGGCCGCATAGCAGCGTGTGTGCGTGATTAGGAGATGTCAGACGCTGCTAGTGTGCGGCCAACATAACGTTCAAACAGCCGGATTTCCCTAGACTTCTTTTCACCCCATCGTCATGAAATACGTCCAGAATTGCGCATCGTCTGACCACTTAAGCGTATTCCGTGAAAAAATGCGTGCGCACGCATCGACGTACATTTTGACGGTGGCCGCAGAAAATGCGCTCATCTGTCCCTAGCCTTAGTTTCTACTGTTTTAACCTTTTATTTTGTTGATCACAACTTAAAGATGCAACACTGACTACTCTTTACATTGTAGAGATTTAATTTTGAAGTCTACGTGAATATTTCCTGACTTAATTGCTTCCATACATCTTGAGTCACATTTTTTATGAAATAGTAGCACCCCTGTTTTTTTTTTATTGGAAGGCACGGGCGTTATAGCCTCGGTCGAGGTGGAATGCAGTTTCTAGCACCAGGAAATAATCATGAATCCTAGAAAACCTATTTTGAGACTTCAAAAAAGCATGATTAGCTTTAAATTTATACCTTTGTGGATACTCTTGACGTATCCTAAATAATGGCGAATTGACAGCGAAATTCGGTACAGTTCGCAGCAATTCGGCGACCTTCGGCGGCAGTGAAATTGGCCCATGGAGATGTAATGTTTAATCTATTCAGAGAATGCAGAACTGCACCGAAATGTCCAGATTTTCGGTGGTTCAGTTCGACAGGTTTAATCAGGCGAATCCCTTAGGATCCAGAAAATATATATTTTATTACTTTTTTATTCAACCGTTTATACTTTTCAATTTCAGCAAAACGTCTTTTTTATTTATTTCTTTTTAAAAATCTTTTAGGTATTTTTCAGGATTTTTTTAGGTGAAATATTTGATTCCCATATTTTTTAATGGCGTTTTGTTGTTTATTCTTTAACAGACCTTTTTATTATTTTTTTATAGTGCCTTTTTTATTATTTCCAAACATTTTCAAGCATTTTATTGTTTTAAACAACTATTAGAAGAATGACAGAGTTTCTTTTTTTTCTCCAGTGCGGCAGAGTTCAGCGATCAGTTCGGCGTTCTGTTCACTGGTCATCTACGCGTACCAATCAACAGTGTTCGGTGGTCTTCGACAGCTCCCGTTTGGCGCACTTTGGGGACCCTGTGGCGAATAGTGAATTCAGGAGAATGGCTGGAGAAAAGAACAATCTAGACCAAATAGCCGATATTTTGACCTTCTACAGCCATTCTCCTGGTCTTCACCTCTCTCTGAATAACCCTGTATGTGTGCAGAGTGTTAGTCTGTGTTATGTAAGAATAATGTTATAGTCTATCATTATGGTCCATGTGTATCTGTTGTTGTCTGCTGATAGAGTCGCTCTCAGGAATGTGTTAATATCTGTTTATGTTTGAGTAGTTTGTTAATCTGATTTGCAGGCAAACCCTGCCTCATTATCTGCTGTTTTAGACTGCAATCTGTTTACCATCCATGATAGTCATTCTCCTTTAGGAATGTTATACAATGTTTATCCCATTATCTGTCCTAGTCTAATTGTGTCTCACAACATTTTCTAGGGGAAGTTTTGTATATGTAAATGACGCATATTTGACCGCATAAATATGTGTGCCTGTCCCCGATTAAAAGAGTTCCACTTTGACCCTAAACACCTCCAGATCTACAGCCTTGCCTTATTTCTGGGGGATGCTAGCAAGGCTCTTTACGTGTCCCGGTTTGTAAGCTTCGTCTAAGGACTGGAAGAAGGCACGAGTATCTGCTGGGGAGTCTTAGCACCTTGGGCATCATGCCCACAGTGCTAAAACGTTAGGGGCCTCTTCTGGAGTCCAAATGCAAACAAATTTCTATTGCAATAAACAAAATTCCTTTGCATTGCTCCTGTGGAACACCATAATTACCTCTCTGTCACGTATCCCCTCTAATATGTCTAATCCCTGTACGAAGAACAACTATCCTTTTATTCTTTCCTTTTATGACGGTCCTTGAAGTGACCAGATTTCTACCTATAGTAAGTACAGTAGACAGTAACAAAATGCCAGGGGTTAATACCAGAATGCACGTGAGCCAAATGCCAGGGGTCGTTATGCCAGAGGGGTTGTCAGTCAAATGCCAGGGGTCGTTATGCCAGAGCAGGTCGTCAGCTAAATGCCAGGGGTCATTATGCCAGAGTGGGTTAATAGTCAAGAGCTAAGGGGTTAACGGGCAGGAGAATAGTCAGACAAGCCAATATCTATACACCGTTGATCAGAAGGATAATATGAACAAAGAACACACTAAGAGGACTGAAAACCACTTCAGAGCAAGGAACCAGAACTCAGGCATCTCATTTTAAACTTGATGGGCGATGCGTCATCACGCCGTGCACTGCCTGCGTCAGTGAACAGTGGCCGTGTTCGGCTGCTATTTCACTCGACAGCCAGTCAATGAGCGAGGAAGGTACTGCCAGCTGCCTGGACCCAGACAACGTGGCGTGGGACGTGACACTCTTGATATCAAGGCACCAGGAGGTGCCTTGCAGATTGAGAATAGTCAATTTTGGTAGTGAAAGGGTTAAAATGGCAAATTACAACAGTATTGCAACTACCAAGTTGTACGTATGGTATCACTAATGAGTGTAATTTTAACACCTTCACTACCATGGTTGAATATACTCCATGTTTATAAGCTCCTGCAGGAGCCCAGATCGAGTAAACTAGATCTGTTCATATTCTGGAGCGATGCAAAGGAATTTTGTTTATTGCTAATTAAATTTGTTTGAAATAGGCTCCAGAATGTGCCCCGAAATTCCAGCTGTAGTAATGCTTTTTGGCCAGCAGGGGAAGCCTTCTGGCTGTCAAATAAGCTTGCTGTACCTGCAATGTATTTTTACACTCTCTGTATGCGAAAGTTGTTTTCCATAAATACATGGTGTCCTGGCAGTGGTTTTATGGAAAACAACTTGGTAGTGAAGAAGTTAATTCCATACTGCGCCATAGTGCAGTAGCGAACGAGAGCCAAGAAAATCTCAATGAGGCACAGGGCACAGAAACGGATTTCAAACTAGCTATGCTACGTTATTGCTGTTTAATTCATACTAGTATTACAAACCTAGAAACACATATGAAAACATATAAAATATATGCACTTTAAAGGTAATTTCACACAATTAAGAAAGTATATAGTTGGACCACAAAGTGCTAAACCATGGTGGGGAGCATCGACGTGTGACCTGCACTTTGCTTATGTAGCTTAAAATACTACACAAATAAAGAACACAACAGGTTAATGAAAACAATATATCATATGATAATGCTCCTCTAATATGTACTTTGGACGGCGCTTGTAAGATAGTTGAGATTGCAAATCTAAAATAAGGGAAAATGCAGAGAAAATATATTGCGGATGAATTTTTTTAATTAGTATACTATTTAACGAATGCCCCATATTTGATTGTGCTTCAAACCTAAAACAATTCTAATATCAATTGGAAGAAAATTGGAAGACGTAAAAATGAGGATGTTATTAGTTAAATGATCCAGTGATGTTAAGCCAAACGTAATGTGATAATATGCTGTTATCGTCACCTAAAATAGGCTATAGAGGTTATTCGGAAAGCACCGAAATTCCACTGAAATTTTGGTGCTTTCTCTTCTGTGCACTTAAGCGCGCTTCAGCGATTCCATTTCGCCGACCCTGTGGTGAATTCACTATTCACCGCATTGTCCCCAAAGTGTGCTGATCATGGAGCCGCTGAAGACCAACGAACACCGCCGATCAGACCCCCGAACACTGCCGAAGACCGCCGAACTGACGATCGAACTGCATAAAAAAACCAGAACTCTGCCAATCTTCTAAATGGTGTTTAAAGCAATAACAAAAACATGAAAATGGGTCTAAATAATAAAAAAAGTCTTATAACAAATAATAAAACTGTCTGTTACAGAGCAAAAAAAAGGCTTTAAAAAAGAAATTGGCAATCAAAAACTTCACATAAAAAAATAATCCAAAAAATACATAAAGGTGTCCAAAAATTAAATAAATAAAAAGACGGTTTGTTGAAATGAAAAGAATAAACGGTTGAATACAAAAAAGATGAAAACGATAAAAAAATTTTTACATTGAATCCTAAGGGATTCGCCTGTTTAAGCCTGTCGAACTGAATCAGCGACATTGACACTAGGGATGGGCCGCATTCGAACTCGAACAATTAAAAAAGTTTGAATTCGAACACGAACATGATTCAAACTCAATGCAAGTCAATGGGACTCGAACGTTCGAATTTTAGGCTGGGGTCAGACCAGCGCACTTTTAACGTGCGTTCTGGCGCACATAATTACGGCCGCACTAGCAGCAGATGACGGGCAATGACGGCCAATATACGATGTACGGCCGCACAAAAGTCCGGCCGTGCAACGCAAGTGGAATTTGAACGCATTTTTCTGAGAACGCTGAACCGCTAGTACTGACGTACTGAGTGCGCAGCTGCGGCATAGCGGCGTGTGTGCGAGATTAGGAGATGTCAGACGCTTCTAATGTCCAGCCTACATAACGTCCAGACGCAAAAAGAGTTTTATTGACGATCCGTACAAAATCACACCCGAAAATGCACGTCGTCTGCCCATTTTTGCGCATTCCGTGAAAAAATATGTCAATGCGTTCGGACGCACTTTTTCACGTTCGCGGGGAAAAATGCTTTCGTCTGACCCTGGCCTTAGAGTACCCCCAAGAGGGCATATATGCAAGATATTGGCCATAAAAGGTGTATGGGGGTCCGGGTACTGCCCTGGGGGACAGGAAACAAGGACAAAAAAGTTTAAAAAAAAGTTTTTAAAGGAACAGTGAGTTTTCCATGAAATAAAGGTTAAGATTAAAAACGAAAAATTCCTTCAAATATGCCTAGGAGGTCCTCATAACCTGCCCGTGAAGTGGCGAATTTGTAGGATGTATAGAAACATTTAAAAACAAAAAAAATGACGTTTCAAATGACGGTAAATGGTTTTCCTTTAATCTATTCATAAACAACTACTTGGGGCGGCAGCCTGTATGAAAAGAGGAGACGTTTTAGGACACGCAGAACAAGTTTAGTGATTTTTTGGCTAAATTATGGTGCCTCTTATGCAGGCTTTGGATGAAAGTAACAATAGGTGCTTTATAGACTTGTGCACCGATTTTTTTTTCGGTTCAATTCGGTTCGGTTCGTTCGTATTTTGTAAATTTTAGTTTCGGCTCGCTTCCGCTGATTCCCGTTTCGGTTCGTTTCAGTTTCGTTTCTTTTTCGTATTGACTTTTTTTCCTAATTTCAGAAATTTTCGTGTTTTTCGGAACGTCTGTTCTCCTCGTTTCAAAGTGTCTATTCGTTTTGACGTAAACTAATGGTTTTTCGGGTCCGATATTTCTGTCGATACGATAATTCTGTCGATACGATAATTCTGCCATTGAGATTTCTCATGTTTTACAAGAAGGATACATTGAGATGCGAATGATACAAAATTACAGAATCAGCGATATAACCAAAAAATATGTTGTCCCAAATTACTGAAATGGAGCCGAAATCAGGAATGGAGCCGAAATTACTAATGGAACGAAAATGATTTTCGATTTTACACATTTCTAGTCCATTCGAAAATTCCGAAAAGTTTTCGTTTCGGCACGAAAATTTGTTCGGATCTGCCGTTTTCGGATCTGAAAATTTTCGGAAAATCGGTCGAATCCGAATGCACGAATCGGGAAATTTCGTGAAAATTCCGTAATTCCGAAACCCGAAACGCACATCCCTAGTGCTTTAATAGCTGCTTTAAAATTGGGCCTTTAGTGTCTGCAACAGTGCCTTCACACCATCCGTAACCCTTCTGAGGTATTGTGAAAGAGTGCAATGGTGGAGGTTTTGGGAATGCAGAAGAGATCCCCGATCTACTCAGTTACATCAGCATCAGGGGAGTGATAGATGCTGATCCAGGACTGATTAATTTTTATGAATGTCAGCCAGTCTACAGAGTCGGTGGACAGACGCACTCTTTTGTCTATGACAAAACCTCCAGCGGCACTGAACGTCCTTTCAGAAAGCACGCTGGATGAAGGGCAACCTAGTAGCTGCATAGCATATTGGCTAAATTCTGGCCAGTGATCCAATCTCAACACCCAGTAAGCCAGTGGATCATCTGCTGTAAAGGTATCCAGGTCTGCCCTTGCTCCTAAGTAGTCCTGCACCATATGGTGAAGACGCTGGCAATGGATGCCTACATTTGACGTCCCTGGGCGTCGTGGACTAAAAAAATAGCAAAAGACAAGCGGCCCCCTTCACCGCTCTTCCTCTGATCAACCGCAACCTCAGAAGCACCTGTGTCATCACTTGGTAACCTACCAGTGCCTGGAAAGGTGTTACACAAGTGTCGCTTTAGAGCGTCCTTAAGTTCTTAAGTTAAGTTAAGGTTGAGCTCTGCAACCTTACCCTTGTATCGTGGATCAAGAAGGGTTGCCAACCAGTAATGATCCCTCTCCTTGATAGCACGAATCCTGGGGTCCTTTAGCAGGCTTTGCAGGATACCATGCAGCATAGGATGGAGGTGGCATTAGCTTCCGAGTCTTCTTGGTCGCTGAAGATGACCCTATCGTGCACTACCTCCTTCCAGCCACGTACTAGTCCTTGGCTTTCTGGGGACCCAAAACCCTCCCTTGAGGAATCCCCACCTTCAATGCCCCACGACTTAAATATTACTCCTACTCCTCATCCTCCTCCTGTCTGATCTGAGGGAGGACCCGCAGGAATGCTGTCTGCGTAAAGACTGGGGCCTTGAGAGCTAGGGAAGTCCTCCTCTTCCTCCCGCTGCTCTGCCTCTAGTGCCACGTCTATAATTCCCCGCAGAGTGCGCTCCAGCAGGAACACTAAAGGAATTGTGTCATGGATGCACTGTCCTTGTTGCCTCCTCAATTGGTGACAGTACAGTGCATGCATCCTTGATCATCTGCCACTGCAGGGGGAAAAAAACAAGTTGACCTGAACCTGTCCTTGTGCCATACTCACACAGGTACTCATTGATGGCCCTCTGCTGCTTGTGCAGACGCTGCAGCATTGCCAATGTCGAGTTCCACCTGGTGGGCATGTCACAGATCAGACGGTTCAGACGGTTTGTGGGAAGGTGGAATTCTTTTTGAATTTCTGCCAGGCGAACACTTGCTGGGAATGACCGTCTGAAGTGGCTGCAGACTTTTCTGGTCTGGCTGAGAAGCTCTTCCAGCCCTGGGTACCTGGTTAGGAAACGCTGTACCACCAGATTTAGGACATGTGCTAGGCATGGTACATGCGTCAACTTACCCAGGCGTAGGGCGGAGAGAAGGTTGCTGCCATTATCACAGACGACCATTCCCAGCTGAAGCTGGCATGGTGTTAACCATCTCTGCGCCTGCCCCTGCAGAGCTGACAGAATTTCTGGCCCGGTGTGGCTCCTGTCCCCTAAGCAAACCAACTCAAGCACAGTATGACATCTTTTTGCTTGAGCCATTGCGTAGCCCCTGCCACGCGTCGGTTTAACTGCCACTTCGCCAGAGACAGAGAAGGAGGAGGAAGAGGAAGAGGTGGTGGAGCAGACAGACCTTATACAAGCAGCTTTCTGGAGGAGTGGTGGATGAGCAAGCTCCAGCACAGAGCCCCATCCTGGATCCCTCCCAGCTGCAAGCAGAGTTACCCAGTGTGCCGTGAAGGAAATGTAACGGCCCTGTCCATGCTTGCTGGACCACGTGTCTAAAGTAATGTGCACCTTGCTGCTCACTGCCTTTCCCAATGACTCCATAACATTGTCTTCCACGTGCTGGTATAGTGCTGGAATGGCCTTCCTTGAAAAGAACTGGCGTTTTGGAACCTGCCACTGTGGTACAGCACATTCGGCAAATTCACGGAAGGAGGCAGAGTCCACCAGCTGGAAAGGCAGCAGCTGCAATGCGAGTAATTTTGCCAAGCTGGCATTAAGGCTGGGGTCAGACCAGCGCACTTTTAATGTGCGTTCTGGCGCACATAATTATGGCCGCACTAGCAGCAGATGACGGGCAATGACGGCCAATATACGATGTACGGACGCACAAAAGTCCGGCCGTGCAATGCAAGTGGAATTTGAATGCATTTTTTTGAGAACCCTGAACCGCTAGTACTGACGTACTGAGTGCGCAGCTGCGGCATACCGGTGTGTTTGCGTGATTAGGAGATGTCAGACGCTGCTAATGTCCAGCCTACATAACGTCCAGACGCAAAAAGAGTTTTATTGACGATCCGTACAAAATCATGCCCGAAAATGCGCATCGTCTGACCGTTTTTGCGCATTCCGTGAAAAAATACGTCAATGCGTTCGGACGCACTTTTTCACATTTGCGGGGAAAAATGCTTTCGTCTGACCCTAGCCTTAGACGCTGTGCAAGGGGATGGTTGGGACTATATTTTTTCTTCCGCTGCAGCAGCTGCGGCAACAAAATCTGACTGCGTAAATCTGCAGCTGATGGGATGCTGTCACATTCTGAGGAAGGACCTGGTACACCCATTACTGTAGCATCATCCCTGTCAGTGAAGGTTGTAGACAATGACATGGCAGGACATATAGTGGGGGTAGAGACAGATGAGGAGGAGGACCTATGCAAAGTGTTCTGCCAACGGGATGCGTGGCAGGTGGTCATATGTCGCTTCAAGCATGTGGTACTCAAGCGGCTGATGTTTCTCCCACACTTGTGATACACCCTGATAGCTGGCAGTAGCTGGCAGTGCCAAGACACAGATTAAAATTCCCAGAACTCTGGTATAACTCAGTGATACACCATAATAGCTGGCAGTGCCAACACACAGATTAAAATTCCCAGAACTCTGGTATAACTCAGTGATACACCATAATAGCTGGCAGTGCCAACACACAGATTCAAATTCCCAGAACTCTGGTATAACTCAGTGATACACCCTTATATGCAACAATCTCCTCTCCTCTCTGATTCACTCCTGCAACAAACACACGCTGGGGCTGCAGGGAAGCCTTATATAGTGTGCTGCGGGACTTAGTTCTGTGAACCCATGATTGGGCAAAATTTGCCCAATCAGGACTCTGAGCCCTGATTGGCATAGTCTTGCACCTGTCTTGCACCTGACCTGTGGTCAGGTGCAAGGCTGTAGCCAATTACAAGCTTCAGGCCAGTGGAAAAGTGCATTGTGGTCCATTGTGGGCGAACACGTGGAAATGTTCTCTGTTCAACGAACGGTCGAACGGCCAATGTTCGATACGAACTCATGTTAGATTTTAATTTCCTGTAAATATAATAAATATTTAGTCTTATAAAGCCGGTTCTTATAAATGGGCTGTGAAATTCCCCCCCTCCATTTTTGTTAGTGTCAATACTGAATAGACCGTTCTTCCTTCTATAGGATATGAGCTGTGGCCGATTTCCTGTTATGTTCAGTGCAGGAAAATGTGCGCAGAAGCGGGAAGATGGGAAAAGGGTCTCGTGAACCATATATGGTAGTACTTTAACTGAGTGGCTAAACTTTGATGTTGTAATGTATCTGTACACTGATTGGCTATAAATTCTGTGTATTTTAATAAATAGATCTGGCTTAACGAGGAAAGCCAGACTTCTGAGAAAGACCAATACAGTTTTGTGATTGATTCTTTTTGGGGGTCTCCGCCATGGCGTAACGCAGCTCTTATTTTGGTTTTGATATATAAGAAGAAACTTGGAAAAGGTTTATGGTAATTATAATGAATAATAGAATCCTTCAGTTGTTGTCTGAAGTGGGATTTGCCATTCAGATGTATCCTTATATTTAAGTGTATCTTTACATTTGAATGTATTCTTACATTTGCTTGTTCAGATTTTGCGAACTTGCCTCCAGGCTTGGTTTCCTTGAAGTTAAAGCTATGGTTCAGAGCTTGTCGATTTTTTTTTTAATTTTTTTTTTTTGGTGCAAGGTTGGACTCTTTGTCTTGATTTGTTTTTGTCATTTTATGTATTGTAGTAAAGGAAAATCGTTTGAGGACCTCACGTGTGTTTGAATTCGCCCGCTGTGTTGAGTATTTGTATTTGCTGGAAATTGAACTCATAAAAAAAAGAAACGAGATGTTTCTAGTTGTTTTGTCTCCGTTCTGTGTCTATCTTGTACTTCAATTCTGGTGTTTCTGGGTCGTCCATATCTTGTAATTGTGAGAATTTTATTTTAACTGATTAGATTTTCTTCTTGTATATCAACTGATTTAATCTCCCATTGAGAGACAGTTTTTTTTCCTCTTAATTTTTAATTTTTATTTTCTTGCGCGCTGCTGCCATTTTTTTCTTTATTTTTTTGCTGCATGTGTTTGCGCGCTGATTCTAAAGGATTTGTTAACTGTTTTTTCTTTCAGATTGCATGTTTGTTTTTGTTTTATTTTTTATTTTGTTTCTGGCCATTGATTGCGTCTGTTTATTTAAATGTTTGTCTTTACTAACTATTAATGTATGTGTTTATCTTTGATGTTTTGTATTTCGTAGTTTTGATATTATGTTTTTTATATGTAATTTATGTATAGGGACTGCTTTTCGTAAACCAGGTTTCTTTGTTTCTGTGTCATTACTGCCTTGCCTCGTGTAAAAAAAAAAAAAAAAGCACAGGAAATGGAGACAATAGGGCTTTACTTTTACAGTGACTTTCAAAAGCGCCTGCTAACTTTTTTTCTCTTTCTCATACATTCATTTTTTCTCTCTTTGTTCTTTTTTTATTTAATTAAAAAAAACCTCTTTATTTGTAATGTATAATGCTATTATGTGTTTGTATAAGGATTTTTTTTTCTTTGAATGCTAGTAGTCTTTTAGCAGTGCAAGTTGGAGAATGGAATATGTAGTTATTTTTGTTGTTCTGTGAGTATCTATTTGGGATAATTGAACAGTATATACAAATGACATGTGTCTAATGCCTTGAATGACTGTAGTAGCAGTTGAATTCTGGAGCTGTTAGTGCTTTATAAAACTGTAACTGTTGTGGAATTGGGCGCGGTTTGAGTGCTTCGGCGTGCGTACAGTAGTGGAACAGAAGAAAGTTATTATGGGAGCTGGATTTACTGTAAATGGATTATAAATTGATGTATGATATATATATAAAAAAGTAGTGTATCAAGGTAATGGGCTCAAAGTTGTACATTTTCCCAAGAGAGGCGTGGTCGGTTATTTTCCTCTGGTCTTTGTTTGAGTCCAGCACTAAGGGATTGACCACACCTTAATATAGGTTATATGTTTTGCCAAAATGGCTGACTGAGATCATTTACAGTTTTGTAACTTGTATAATGGAATATATATGTAGGTTCATGTTTAGTTGTTTGGAATCTAAGAGGATGAAAGAGCTGAAGGATTTGAGTGAAAGTTTAAAGGAAAGCGCCTACAGGTTTAGTAGCGCTGTACAAAGGAATTTAGGCAGATTTCAAATAAGAGAAGGTGGTTTTTTTTGGTTTTATTTTAGTTGACTAAGGGAGATGGAAGGTTGTAGTTTGGTATCTGAGTATTGTTTGATTTGTTTTCTTTTTCTGCAGTGGTAGCCAGATGTCTAGTATTATTTTTTTTGCTGTCTGATGTTTTTGTCTTTTGGTGTGAAGTGCAGTAGCGTATAACTTTGCCTCCATTGAAGATTCTTGGAGGGAATAAAACAGGTTGTAAAAGAGCTGCACAAACACCTCACGTTTGAATGTTTGTTTTTAACCAATATCCTTAATAAAGATTATTGATGTTTATTAAGAATCTTTTTCTCTGAGTTTCCTCTGAGAACTTTGTGCTAATTAACGCGTCAAGTTTTAAACATGCCCTTCTATACTTTCTTTCCCAGTTCATGATATTTTTGTTGTGTTTTTTTATTTGAATTGAAGTTCACATTCTTTTCCTAGTCTCCTCCGTGTTGTCTCACTCATGACCCCTCCTCTCCTCCGTGTTGTCTCACTCATGACCACTCCTTTTCTTTGTGTCCAAAAATGTGTTGCATTTTTTTCTCCATTTTAAAAGTATTTTAACCATATGAATTTTAAAGTTTTTGACAGGTTAATAAAACATTTTTTTCCCAAGTTTTTACTTTAGGTGAAAATTACCCATGCATGCCAACTTTGCTCAAGCTAGATGGAAGATTATGCGATACCAATATTGATAAAGATGTTGGAATTGAAGGAAATTTACTCAAACACATTATCATTTCACATTGCAATGTTATATCAACCGGATAATAAGGAATTATCAGACACCAGGCAATAAAACAATCTGATTATCGACAACTCATCAATAAATCATGCTATTTGTAGAAGATCATTGATTTGGAAATACAACTTAAGACATGTCAGTTTTACAAAACTGTTATTTTCAACCAATAAGACAGAAGACAAAGAAAGAAGATAATGTATTTTTATATTCTGATGTCGTCTAAGTAATAATTATTTTGTGTCTTTTATTATTTTATATTTTGTTATTTTTGTTGTTTAGTTACAATCAATATTGTTCAAAATTCCCTGACACATTTAGGATTATTGAAGATCACATCCAATTAAAATTAGAGTTCATTAATGTATTTAGGAACATATAATTTATTGCATTTGCATAAATACGTTTCATGACATATATAGTGGTAAATGGAAAGTTTTAATTCGATAAAATTAATGCTGTTTTTATTTTTTTTATTTCATTTGAGGATTGGTGTGTTTTATAAACGCCAGGTTTGTTTCACAACACCGAACAAGACTGAATAGGATAGTAATTAAAAAATAAATAAAAAAAAAATAAAAATATTTAATAATAGCACTTCGGCTATTTCCCTTTTGAGCCAAAGTTGCGTATATATATTTTTCTCTAACAATGAGTCAGAAGTAGTATAATTTTTTTATTGCGTGAGGCCGACAGGCTTTGCGGGGACATTTTGAAATTTATTATCTGTGTCTCTTCTTGTGTAAATTAACATTTTTATTGTTTTCGTGCATTTGAGAGTGACAATGAATGAATGGATGTATATGATTAGCGGGGTATACCATATTTTCTTTTCTTTTTTATTTTCTTTATTGTTGCTAAAACCATATCACATCATCAAGAAACCTGACAGTCACAATGACTGCATATGGAACGAATCATGGACATTTTGTGTCAAGGTCAAAGGTCACAGGTAATAAGCAACCAGCGCAAAGAGACAGCTTGTTCAGGAGTCCCTATGGTGGGAGCTCTGATGACATTCAATGATTATGCGTCTCAAGCTGGGATGTTGAAAAAAAAGACCACACCCTGATCTCGCACTGTGGACTATGGTATTAGATTATGGAATATTATTTTTTTTATTTAATCCCCTAGATAAGTGTGAGAAAGGATTTAATTTGTGAAAATGAGAATGTATTTCTTGAATGTGTGTATGAATGCAGGTGTATATGCGTTTTGTGGAGTGAAGCTGAACATCGGAAAACACACAGATATAGATCTGACTCATGTTGATTTATTAGATAAATGAACTTTTACATTCAAGTTATTATACTTTTCTTGTTCGGTGAATTATATTTTGGGAAATGGGAATAAATAGTTATTTAAGGTCTAGATTAGGTATTTTTGCCTACGCTCCAAGTGGTTCGCTGGAAGAGTGAATCTAGATAGATAAGTGTATTTTATGCTCATAAAGGGCCTCCTTGGGGAATCCCTTTTGTACATTATAAAAGGTATTGAGGTATTTTAGGAGTAAATACCAGAATTTTTTTCTTCCCATCTGAGCATCTAGAATGATCTAAAGGTCTTAGGCAAGGACACTGTAGCCCAGGTTTAATTGTCTAAGTTTGGTTTATCTTTTAGATGATCACAGGTGATATGTGATCAAAGGAAAGAATTGTTAGATTTTAATTTCCTGTAAATATAATAAATATTTAGTCTTAAAAAGCCGGTTCTTATAAATGGGCTGTGAAATTCCCCCCCTCCATTTTTGTTAGTGTCAATACTGAATAGACCGTTCTTCCTTCTATAGGATATGAGCTGTGGCCGATTTCCTGTTATGTTCAGTGCAGGAAAATGTGCGCAGAAGCGGGAAGATGGGAAAAGGGTCTCGTGAACCATATATGGTAGTACTTTAACTGAGTGGCTAAACTTTGATGTTGTAATGTATCTGTACACTGATTGGCTATAAATTCTGTGTATTTTAATAAATAGATCTGGCTTAACGAGGAAAGCCAGACTTCTGAGAAAGACCAATACAGTTTTGTGATTGATTCTTTTTGGGGGTCTCCGCCATGGCGTAGCGCAGCTCTTATTTTGGTTTTGATATATAAGAAGAAACTTGGAAAAGGTTTATGGTAATTATAATGAATAATAGAATCTTTCAACTCATAGAAACATAGAAAAATGTCGGCAGATAAGAACCTTTCGGCCCATCTAGTCTGCCCAATTACATGGATACTTTACCTGGATTTATCTTTTGTTTAGGATAGCCTTATGCCTATCCCATGCTTGCTTAAATTCAATTACTGTTTTGGCCTCTACCACTTCAACTGGAAGACTGTTCCATGTATCCACCACCCTCTCAGTAAAATAATGCTTTCTGATGTTACTTTTAAACCTTTGCCCATCTAATCTAAGACTATGTCCTCTTGTTTTGCTACTTTGTTTCCTTTTAAATATACTCCCTTCCTCTACCTTGTGGATTCCCTTTACGTATTTAAATGTTTCTATCATATCTCCTCTGTCTCGTCTTTTTTCCAAGCTGTACATGTTAAGATCATTAAGCCATTCCTGGTAACTTTTCTCCTTCAAGCCGTACACCATTTTAGTAGCCCTTCTCTGAACTCTCTCTAAGATGTCTATATCCTTCTGGAGATACGGTCTCCAGTACTGCACACAGTACTCCAAGTGAGGTCTCACCAGTGCTCTGTACAGTGGCATGAGCACTTCCCTTTTCCTACTGCTAATACCTCTCCCTACACAACCAAGCATTCTGCTAGCATTTCCTGCTGCTCTATTACATTGACTACAATGAACTAAAATGTTCGCATCGAACCGCCAACCCATCCCTAATGACAAGCTTATCTTAGTTGTTACATCATAAACAGGCAGTTAAAGTGTATAAAACTGTGTTATTTTTAACCCCGTACATTCAAATCATGGTGTTCATTTTATTACAATCTTATTTTTTCTTCTGCTGCAGCAGCTGGGGCAACGAAATCTGACTGCATAAATCTGCAGCTGATGGGATGCTGTCACATTCTGAGGAAGGACCTGGTACAATCCCTGTCAGTGGAGGTTGTAGACAATGACATGGCAGGACATATAGTGGGGGTAGAGACAGATGAGGAGGAGGACCTATGCAAAGTGTTGTGCCAACGGGATGCGTGGCAGGTGGTCATATGTCGCATCAAGCACATGGTACCCAAGCGTCTGATGTTTTTCCCATGCTTGATCCTCTTCAGACATAGCTTACAAATAGCAACTCTGCAGTCTGCTGCACAGGTGAAGAACTCCCAGACAGCAGAGTTCCTGGACGTGTGCTTTGAGACAACAGCGCTCTGCACCTGAGCAGCTCTGACTTCTGATGCCTTGGACTGGCTACGGTTGCTCATAGAGGACGTTGTGCCTCATTTTCGTTGTGCCTCCTCCTCACTTGGCTCCTCTGTTCAATCAGGCACCCAGGTGGAGTCAGTGACCTCATCATCGTCATCACCCCCTTTCTCCTCGTCACTGGAGCCAACCTGGCAGTATGCTGCAGCTGCTGGGGGAACATGAGTGCCAGTTCTTTGTGTGTCACTGGCACCCCCTCCCTCTAGGCTGATTTTACTCCCTTCCTCAACCTCAGAGTCAACATCAGAGCACTGGAGTTGCTGCGCATCCTCAAGCAGCATGTCACTGTCGTTGTAGTCAAACAATTCAGCTGACTCCTCCGTGTATGATGGTGAGGCTACGGCAGGAGTAGCTGTGGACATGGAGGCTGCATTAGATGCTTTGGCAGCTGAGGTGGACTGTAAACCACTACAAGTCTGGCTGGCAGAGGATTCGGAGGACTCAGATGGCCTGGTTAGCCAATCCACCAAATCCTCTGTATGTTGCTGCTGCATAAGACAGCCAGCACCAGTTAGAAAGGACAAGTGTGCCCCTGCAGAGGATGCACCACATCCACGACAACTAGGGGCACAGCCTTCCGACACAGAGGCTGCTTGCCCTCTTATCTGTGTCTGGGAGCGTCTGCCTGTCCTTTTTGGTCTTTCTGACATGGTGAGTGATATATAGATTAAAGATATACAGAACTCTAATTCAACTCTGGTATATAGATTGAATGGAGATATGCAGAACTCTGATTCCACTCTGGTATAAAGATTGGAGATGTGCAGAACTCTGATTCAACTCTGGTATATAGATTGGAGATATGCAGAACTCTGATTCAACTCTGGTATATAGATTGGAGATATGCAGAACTCTGATTCATCTCTGGTATATAGATTTGAGATATACAGAACTCTGATTCAACTCTGTTATAAAGATTGGAGATATGCAGAACTCTGATTGAACTCTGGTATATAGATTGGAGATATGCAGAACTCTGATTCAACTCTGGTATATAGATTGGAGATATGCAGAGCTCTGATTCAACTCTGGTATATAGATTGGAGATATACAGAACTCTTATTCAACTGTGTTATCTAGATTAAAGATATTTAGAACTCTGCTATAAATCAGCGATTTCACTGATACTGCAAGGCTGCCAATGTCCTCTACTCTCTCTCTGATTCACTTCCTGTCCTGCAGGCTGCAACACTCTGATAGCTGGCAACACCCAGATTCAATTCTGAATAGATAAAGATACAGATTCAAGATTCAGATGAACTCTGATTCAATTGTGGTATTCTATGGTATCTAGAATTAGATTAAAGATATACAGATTTTCCAGAACTCTGCTATAACTCAGTGATACACCCTGATAGCTGGCAAAACCCAGATTCAACTCTGAATAGATAAATATATAGATTAACCCCTTCACTGCTGATGACATGTGGGACACGTCCTCATTAATGCACGTTACATGCTGAGGACGTGCCCCACACGTCATCAGCTGTGTGGGACCCCCAGCGGAGATACTCACCTCTCTGTCCGAGGTCCCGCGGCGTTCTGACTTCAGCATCCTCAGACGCTGAAGTCAAGCTCTTCCCAATGTAAATGACGCCATGCGCGATGATGTAATTTCCAGGCGACCCCCCGGCAGTGCCGGGAGATAGCCTGGAAGGGAGGGGGGAATCCGTTCGGATCCCTCTCCCTCCAGATCGGGAAGGAGCAGCGCCAAAAGCCAGGCACCGCTTAAAAGGGGAGAGTCTCCCCTTTTAAGCGGTGCCTGGCTTTAACCCCTCAATCGCCGGGTCGCACTTCAGCGCCTTGCGCCTTGAAGTGCAGCCTAGCTCCAGTGGGGGCCGCCGTCTTGGATGGCGGCTCCACCCCCGGGTCCCTCCTCGCTGCCCGACGTCATCGCACATAGCCTGATGTTGTCATATAGCCGGGGAACCCCTTCCTGTGAACCCCAATATCTCCAGAACCAGCTAGGAGGTCATGGAGGGTGTCATTTGAAAGGCCTGAGCATGGCCTTTCGAATGATATCCAACATGACTAGGTAAAAAGTAATACAAAAATTAAAAAAATAATAAAAATAATAAATAAATTTTAAAAAAATAAAGAAAAAAAAAGAAAAAAATTATTTTTTTGTGTGTTGTTTTTATTAATGCAGCAATATTGTTCACATTTCAATTATAATGTGAACAATGATGCTGCACTAATGATTTTTTTCTATGGGGTGCGTTTGCTAAAAATCACATAATTCCCCCCACAAAATGTAACAACTCCCCATTTCTAATTTTTGTACAAGCGCACCACCATAGAAAACATAACCGCAAATGCTCATGTGATAAAATGTGAAAAAAAACACTTTACACACTGCAGATGATTAAAAATGTAATTTGTATTGCATTTTTTGTCATAATATACAGGCAGGACATGACGTATACATATAAAAATGATATATTATGAATCTGCCGAGTCTGCCGGAAAGAACAATTTCTAATATGTCTGCGTCATTTAATAAAATGTGACTTCAAATTGCATTTAAACATGATGAGCGAAAGCGGTAAAAATGAGCTCAGCACACAGCGGTGAAATGGCTCAGCAGTGAAAGGGTTAAAGATACAGATGAACTCTGATTCAACTGTGGTATGATATTTCACAGCCAGACTGCCAGTTTCCTGCTATTTGCCACTGCCAGCTTGTCCCTGCAAATCCAACAATCTCCTCTCCTCCCTGATTCACTCCTGCAACACACATGCTAGGGCTGCAGGCAGGGAAGCCTTATATAGTGTGCTGCGGGACTTAGCTCTGTGAGCCCATGATTGTACAAAATTTGCCCAATCAGGACTCTGAGCCTTGATTGGCATAGCCTTGCACCTGTTTTGCACCTGACCTCTGGTAAGGTGCAAGGCTGTAGCCAATTACAAGCTGCAGGCCAGGGCACAGTGCATTGTGGTCCATTGTGGTGCATTGTGGGCGAACACGCGGAAATATTCGCCGTTCGGCGAACGGTCGAACGGCCAATGTTCGATGCAAACTCATGTTCGCATCGAACCGGCAGCTCATCCCTAATTGACACTGCACATTGCAGTTCGATGTTCTGTGAATGGATTAAACCCTTCACTGTGGGCAGGCAGGTGGTTAACACAAGGGATGAGCCGAACACTCCCCGAGTTCAGTTCGGAGCCGAACCCGAACTTTCCAAATGTTCAGATCCGAACCCGAACTCGAACTCAATGCAAGTCAATGGGGCTGAAAATTCGGTTTTTAGAATGCCCTCCAAGAGGGCATATATGCTAGATATTTGCCATAAAAGGTGTATGGGGGTCTGGGTAGTGCCCTGGGGGACAGGAAACAAGGTCAAAAAGTAAAAAAAAAACGTTTTTAAAAGGACAGTGAGTTTTCCATGATATAAGGGTTAAAAATAAAAACGAAAAATTCCTTCAAATATCATGCCTAGGAGGTCCCCATAACCTGCCCGTGAAGTGGCGGATTTCTAGGATGTATAGAAATATTTAAAAACCAAAAAATTACATTTCAAATGACGGTAAACGCTTTTCCTTTAATCTATCCATAAACAACTGCTTGGGGCGGCAGTCTGTATGAAAAGAGGAGACATTTTAGGACACGCAGAAAAAGTTTACTAATTTTTTGGCGGTGAAAAGCAGGAGAATGACTGGAGAATGGAAAATTCGAGACCAAAAAGCCGATTTAGAAAGTGAGAAAAATGGGAGAATTTTTCTGGTTCGGCTATTTTGACCTAGAATTTTCTCTTCAGTCATTCTCCTGAGTTTCACCTTTCTCTGAATAACCCTGTCAGGGTTATTCAGAGAGCGGTGAAGAGCAGGAGAATGACTGGAGAATGGAAAATTCTAGGTCAAAATAGCCAAACCAGAAAAATTCTCCCATTTAGGCTAGGGTCAGACTAGCGAATTTTTAACGTGCGTTTAGGCGCACTTAATCACGGCCGCACTAGCAGCAAATGACGGGCAATGACGGCCAATATACGAAGTACGGTCGCACGAAAGTCCAGCTGCGCAACGCAAGTGGAAAATGAACGCATTTTTTCGAGAACGTAGAACCGCTTGTACGGACGTACAGAGTGCGCTGCGTCCACTAGCGGTGTGTGTGCGTGATTTGGAGACGTCAGACCCTGCTCATGTCCGGCCAACATAACGTCCAGACACCCAAAGTTTCCTGGTTTGGATCCGTAGAAAATTACGCACAAAAATGTGCATTGTATGACCGTTTTCGCGCATTCTGTGAAAAAATACGGCAATGCGTTCGGACACACTTTCGGTCGCTGTGAAAAATGCGTTAGTCTGACCCTAGCCTTATCTCACTTTCCAAATCGGCTATTTGGTCCAGATTGTTCTCATTTCCTGCCATTCTCCTGGTTTTCACCTTTCTCTGAACAACCCTGAGAGAGAGGTGAAAGTCAGGAGAACTGGTAGGAGAAGAGAACAATCTAGACCAAATAGCCAATTTGGAAAGTGAGTTAAATGGGAGAATTTTTCTGGTTTGGCTATTTTGACCTAGAATTTTCACTTCTCCAGTTATTCTCCTGCTTTTCACCGCTCTCTGAATAACCCTGTGAATGTTTAATCCCGAGGTGAAAAATAACATTGCTTTAGATGTTATTTTGAATTTTTTTCAAACACCAGTTAACCACTTGGCTGCTATGGATGCGCTCAGCGCGTCCAGCCAAGTGGTTCTCCTGTGCTATGGACGCGCTGAGCGTGTCCATGCACAGGAGGCAGCAATCCGCTGGATTCTGGCAGATCGCTGCGCCCCCCCGGTGTGGGCTGACATCTTGGATGTCAGCCCAGCACTCCGGGGCCCCGGGCGGAGCAATTAGATGTCATCGCGGCGGCGCGATGACATCTAATTCAGGCGCCCCCCCGCATGTGCGGAGGAAGTGCCTGAAAGGGAGGGGGTGGTCCTTCGGACCTCTCTCCCTCCCGATCGCCGGGGGGCAGAGGGTTAATCCAGGCACCGTTTGGAAGGGCACAGCCTGCCCTTCCAAACGGTGGCTGTGATTAACCCCTGGGGAGCCGGATCACGAATCGGCGCTGAAAAGCGCCGGATCGTGATCCTCTCCTGGAGCTCCCCCTGGAACTCCAGGAACTCCCCCTGAGGACTGGCGTCATCGTGCACAGCACGATGACGCCAGTCCTGGAGTTAACCCCTAGCTGCCACCAATGGTGGAGATAGGGGGTTCCAATGAACCCCCTATCTCCCGATCGTGGCAACTAGGGGTTAATGTTTGATATCGTTGGATCGGCCAGAGCATGGCCTTTCCAAGGATACCAAACATGAGCATGAAAAATGTTTTTTAAAACAAAATAAAAATAAAAAAATTTAAATATTTTAAAAAAAATTCTAAAAAAAAATAAACAAGTTTTTTTTGTTTGTTTTTATTTTGTTAATGCAGCAATATTGTTCCCATTTCAATTATAATGTGAACAATAATGCTGCACTAACGATTTTTGTATGCGGTGCGTTTGTTAAAAAAAGCGAAATTTTCCCCCAAAAAAATGTAACTAGACCCCATTTCAAATTTTTTTAACAAGCGCACCCCATACAAAATATAACCGCAAACGATCACATGTTAAAATGTGAAAAAAAACACTTTACACATAATAAATTATTGAAAATTCAAATTTTATTGCATTTTTTGTTATAATATACAGACATGACATAACGTATACATATAATTATGATATATTATGAATCTGCCAAGTCTGTCTGCGTCATATATCAAAATATGGCTACAAAACGCGGTTAAACATGATGAGCGAAAGCGGTAAAAATGACCTCAGCACAGAGGTGTGAAAAGCCTCAGCAGCGAAAGGGTTAAATGCAGCATATTAGGATGTTTTAGGAGGGAAATTAATTCTCAAATCTCAATCAGAAGCAGACACCACCCCACCCCCTCAGTATAGTGTACAATGTATCAAATTGATTACCAGACTAAAAACACCTGGTGTTATCCCCGTTTGTGAACAGAGGTCATTTAGAGTTGATAATCTTTCCACGTACACATTAGTTTTTAATTCAATATCTAATAAACCGTTGCTTATAATATTCTGCAGTAAAGAGTCTCTTTATTTCTAGATTTTTTAGTATTTTTTTAAGCATTTTCTATACTTTTTTCAAAATTCCTTTTTTATTTCAAACTCGAACCGAATACACCCAAAAAGTTCGAAGTTCGTGAACTTTCGAACTGCCAAAGTTCGGGTCGAACTCCGAACCGTCCGAACCCGAACAGCTCATCCCTAGTTAACACTGGTCGGCCAACGGACGACAGGGGTGAATTTTCAAAGGTAATTTTATTTCTCATCAAAATAGTTTTGCAGTAAAATGTATCCACTAATTTTTATTTTTCGTTGCTGCATTACAATGCAAAATTGTGTATATGTGTTTTTGGTAGTGAAATAGTTAAATACAACATGAAGACAACAAAGTAGGTGACCTACAAGTACTATAATAATACCAAGTAGTACCCAGGGTGGTGATGGGAATGTTATAGACCAGTGGTTCCTAACTCTGGTCCTCAAGTTCCCCTAACAGGGCAGGTTTTGCAGATCACCTTGGGGAAATGCAGACTGAATCCTGCAATCACTGAGCAGCAAATCATATCACCTGTGCTGTGCTTCAGATATCTGCAAACCTGGCCTGAGGGGTACTTGAGGACCACAGTTGGGAACCACTGTTATAGACAATTTCTAATGATTCTGTCAATGATGGAGTTAATGAGAAAGATAAATTGCCATTTTAAGGGTTCTTCTTATAAATATTTTTTTTCAAAAAGATTAAAAATTAACGGAATTGACTTAATTCTGCCAATGTAAGTATTGGTCCCATTTATCAAAGCATAGTTTGAAAAGGTCTGGGACACATTGCTTAGACCAGTGTTTCCCAAACCTGTTCTAAGGACCCGCTGACAAGCCAGGTTTGCCAGATATCTACAGCACAGGTGATATAATTAGCATTTCGGTTATTGCATTATTCAGTCTACATTTCCCCAAGGTGATCTGCAAAAGCTGGCCTGGCTGAGGGTCCTGAGGACAGGTTTGGGAAACACTGGCTTAGACGGATAATGGACCAGTGTGCATTGGTTTTCACTATGATTGCTGCAGTGTCATCATTAACCCTTTCACTGCTGAGCTATTTCACCGCTGTGTGCGAAGCTCATTTTTACCATTTTTGCTCATCATGTTTAAATGCGATTTGAAGTCATGTTTTATTATACGACCCAGACAAATTATATATTCTTGTTTTCAGCAGACACGGCAGATTCATAATCAGGGTTATGCAGAGAGCGGTGAAAAGCAGGAGAATGACTGGAGAATGGAAAATTCTAGGTCAAAATAGCCAAACCAGAAAAATTCTCCCATTCATCTCACTTTCCAAATCAGCTATTTTGACCTAGAATTTTCCATTCTCCAGTCATTCTCCTGCTTTTCACCACTCTCTGAATAACCCTGAATATATCATTATTATACAGTTGTGTTCAAAATTATTCAACCCCACTGAAATTGAGTGTTTTGGCCAGTTTGACATTGATTTTGATCATTCAGTCATCTTGCTTACAATTAAATCAAAGAGGCACGTGTAGGTCAGACAAATATAACATAACATTTATAATGAAATAACCACAAATGTCTTTTCTTTGCTCACATCATTATCAGTTTTATTCAACCCCCAAGTGACATTCAATCTTAGTACTTAGTACAACATCCTTTTACAGTTATAACAGCTTTTAAACGTGAAGCATAGCTTGACACAAGTGTCTTGCAGCGATCTACGGGTATCTTCGCCCATTCGTCATGGGCAAAAGCCTCCAGTTCAGTCACATTCTTAGGCTTGCGCACTGCAACTGCTTTCTTTAAGTCCCACCAGAGGTTCTCAATCGGATTTAAGTCAGGTGACTGCGATGGCCACTCCAAAATGTTCCAGCCTTTAATCTGCAACCATGTTCTAGTGGACTTGGAGGTATGCTTGGGATCATTGTCCTGTATAAAGGTCCAACGTCTCCCAAGCCTCAGGTTTGTGACGGACTGCATCACATTGTCATCCAATATCTCCTGGTACTGAAGAGAATTCATGGTACCTTGCACACGCTGAAGCTTCCCTGTACCTGCAGAAGCAAAACAGCCCAAAGCATGATTGACCCCCCGCCATGCTTCACAGTAGGCAAGGTGTTCTTTTCTTCATAGGCCTTGTTCTTCCTCCTCCAAACATAGCGTTGATCCATGGGCCCAAACAGTTCTAATTTTGTTTCATCAGTCCACAGAACACTATCCCAAAACTTCTGTGGTTTGTCCACATGACTTTTGGCATACTGCAGTCGACTCTTATTCTTTGGAGACAGCAAGGGGGTGCGCCTGGGAGTTCTGGCATGGAGGCCTTCATTACGCAGTGTGCGCCGTATTGTCTGAGCTGAAACTTCAGTACCCACATCTGACAAATCTTTTCTCAGTTCCTCAGCAGTCACACGGGGACTTTTCTCCACTCTACACTTCAGGTAGCGCACAGCAGTCGAAGTCAGCATCTTCTTTCTGCCACGACCAGGTAGCGTTTCAACAGTGCCCTTTGCCTTGAATTTGCGAATGATGCTTCCTATGGCCTCTCTTGGTATGTTTAACATCTTTGAAATCTTCTTATAGCCATTGCCCTTCCTGTGAAGAGTAATCACCTCTTCTCTTGTCTTCCTGGACCATTCTCTTGACTTCACCATGTTTGTAACCACACCAGTAAATGTCTAGAAGGAGCTGAGTATCACAGTCATTTTAAAGCTGCCTAATTGGTGCTTATTATGCTTTATTGCTGCTCCGTGACCTCCACAGGTGTTTTCAATACCTGATTGAAAACACTTGAATGAACCTCTGTTCTTCAGAGTGGTAGTCTTTAAGGGGTTGAATAATTGTGTCAATGAAGAATTCACAAAAGAAACATTTACTACTGTATTACAAAACCAATTGATGTCATTTTAGTTGCATATGGTTCTTTAAAAAGTCCTTGTAGGATTTCATTCTGAATACAATTACAAATGTACACTAAATTCCCTAAAACCCTTTACAGCATTGGGGGTTGAATAATTTTGAACACAACTGTATGTATACGTCATGTCTGCCAGAACACTATAAAAAAAAAAGTGAATTTCCATAAAAATTTTAATCATTTGCAGCATGTAAAATAATTTGTTTCACATTTTATCATCCAAACCTTTGTGGTTATATATTCTATGGGGAACTCTTGTTTAAAAAAAAAAATAGAAATGGGAACCAGTTACTGTATTTTTCTGAGAAAATATGCTATTTCAACTAAAACTGAAAAAAACAGCTTGTATTTTGGCGCAATAAAATGACTATGTATGAAACACTGACCTTGCTCATGGTGAAATGAGAAGGTGAGTAACGGCAGTGGTATTGCTCATTTTATATGTGACAAATGAACAATGCCCTTGGTTTGTAACAAAAAATAAGAAAGAAAAAAAAGCGTAAGTCTCCATGGACTCCAGGAGCTGATACTCGTGGTGGTGCGGAAACGCTACTGCGGGTATCAGGGAGATTAGTGCTGTGTTCCGGGCGAGGTGCTGAGATAGCACCTTCCCCGGAATATGACGTTAAGGCTAAGGTCAGACGAAAGCAGTTTTAACGTGCGTTTAGGCTAGGGTCAGACTGAGGCAGTGCGAACGCGCGTTCTGGCGCACTTAATCACGGCCGCACTAGCAGCAGATGCCGGGCAATGACGGCCAATATACGAAGTACGGTCGCACAAAAGTCCGGCTGCGCAACGCAAGTGGAAAATGAACGCATTTTTTCGAGAACGTTAAACCACTAGTACTGACGTACAGAGTGCGCTGCGTCCGCTAGCGGCGTGTGTGCGTGATTAGGAGACGTCAGACGCTGCTAATGTCCAGCCAACATCACGTCCAGATGCAAGAAGTGTTTTATTGATGATCCGTACAAAATCACGGATGAAACTGCGCATAGTATGACCGCTATTGCGTATTCTGTGAAAAAATACGTCCATTCTTCGAACGCACATTTTCACGGACAACGTGAAAAATGCGTTAGTCTGACCCTAGCCTTAGCCGCACGAAATCACGGCCGTGCTAGCAGCAAATGACGTCCAATGCCGGGGAACATACGACGAACGGCCGCACGAAAGTTCGTCCGCGCAACACAAGTGGCAAACGAACGCATTTTTTCGAGAACGTCAAACCGCTACTACTGACGTACAGAGTGCGCTGCGGCCGCATAGCGGCGTGTTTGCGTGATTGGGAGATGTCAGACGCTGCACACGTCCGGCCAACATAACGTCCAGACGCAAAGACACAAAAAGGGTTTTATTGATGATCCGTACAAAATCACGGATGAAAATGCGCATCGTATGACCGCTATCGCGTATTCCGTTAAAAAATACGTCCATTCGTTCAAACGCACTTTTTCACGGACAACGTGAAAAATGCGTTCGTCTGACCCTAGCCTCACATGGAGACGGTAAGGGATTATCTGCAAGCGCACATTATCCTGCTGACAGTCTCCATGTTAGCGTCAAGAATGGAATAGGGCCCCTGGATTGTCATATTTTAGGAATTCTAGAAATGAGAATGAATTCATGTTATTCAGTTCATTTAAGACTGTTTCTTGTGTTTTTAAGTTCTGGTAAATTTGCTGGGAAAATTTTGCTAAAATCTGGTTTAATTATCTTAGAGTATTTTGTGCCTTCTCTCCTGCTCCAAATTCATAAAAAAGAATTAATTTTCTCTTTCGTGTTCTATCTTCCCCTTGTGAACGACACAGTTTCAATTCATTAAAAACATTACAATCTGTGATAATATTTCTAAAAACACCTGAATACATTTATAGCAGCTCAAACAACCGTCAACAAGGAAATTATTTTGTAATTATGTTCAGTTTATTTAATGAAAAAACAAGTATAACAATCTTACTTATTCCACTGCTACAATACATGTTTTACTAGAATGGTATGTCAGCCACTCCACTAACAACACATGGGGGAATAATGGAGATCTGCTAAAGCCAAGCTTCTCATGTGAAGACAAAGGATGCCAGTATGAAGACATAAGGGGTTATTCAGAGAGATTCGAAAAGTCACTGCACGTTCTGTGACCTTTCGTTCTCCCACTTCGGGGCGATTCAGGGATTCCTAGTTCGCGAACCCTGCAGTGTATTCAGCAAGCACCGCAGGGCCCCGTAGTGCAGGCAATACTCGCCGCAAACCCGCAGAAACTGCTGCAAAAAACGCCACCGAACATGACGGAGAAAACCCGGCAAGCCACCGATCACAGCGCAGAGCAGCCGCCGGAAAAACTCGACAAGCAGACGAACGTGGAAAAAAAAACAAAACAGTACGCTTGAAAGTTTCAAATTGATACGCTGTACCGAACGAAAATGTCTGGAATTTACATATACGATCCAATGAATGATAATAAATAGGTCTGTTAAGGAAAATTGAAAGAACGTTTTAAAAAAAAAAAAAGCCAAAAGATTTTGTTGAGAAAATCTCGAAAAATGCCTAAAAGATCCCAAAAAAATCTATAAATAAAGAGACTTTTTACAGTAGAATAAAATAATAAACAGTTTATTAGATATTGAATTAAAACGGGAATATTTTTAACATTGAAGGAAGCCAATGAGATTCACCTGAATAAACCTGACGAGTAAAACCCCCAAATAGCAGGGCATTTTGGCAACTTTTCTCTGCTGTTTGGTGTCTCTGAATAGACGAACCATTGCTTGTCTATGGGGTATTACACTGCCCTCGAACAGGCACCGTACATGCAGGCAATTCGCCAAAATTTGGTGAACTGCCTGCTCTCTGAATAGACGAATGGCCCTGTTCGATGAAAATCAGTGTCCAGTTACATTTCAGCCACATTTCGGATCTCTCTGAACAACCCCTTTAACCAGATTTAAAGCAATAAAATAATAATAATAAAAAAGCTATGTTAATCTTTTAAAGTTCTTTCTAAAGGGTTATTCAGAAAGCACTGACATTTCGGTGCTCTCTCCTTCGTCACCCTTAAGGCTAGGGTCAGACGAACGTATTTTTCGCGTTGTCCGTGAAAAAATGCGTTCGAACGAATGGACGTATTTTTTCACGGAATACGCGATAGCGGTCATACGATGCGCATTTTTGTCCGTGTTTTCGTACGGATCATCAATAAAACCCTTTTTGCGTCTGGACGTTATGTTGGCCGGACATTAGCAGCGTCTGACATCTCCTAATCACGCACACACGCCGCTAGCGGACGCAGCGCACTCTGTAAGTCAGTACTAGCGGTATCACGTTCTAGAAAAAATGTGTTTGTTTGCCGCTTGCGTTGCGCGGCCGGACTTTCGTGCGGCCGTACTTCGTATATATTGGCCGTCATTGGCCGTCATTTGCTGCTACTACGGCCGTGATAAAGTACGGCTGCACGTGCGTTCGCACTGCGTTCGTCTGACCCTAGCCTAATTTGCTGACCCTGCGGTGAATTCAGCATTCACCACCGGGTCCAGAAACTGCGCCGAATCGACCTGCTGAATCGTTCCTCAAACTACTGCAAAACCACCGACCGCAGCCACAAACCCGCCAAAAAAGTCAGACGATCCGCCGAACTGACCACCGAATCGATCTTCAAACCACCAAACAGATTGCCGACCAGCTGCCAGAAAAAGCCGACCTGGCGCTGAACAGGGGTTAAAAAAAGACCCTGCAACTTTTAAAAGGGGTTTTGTTAATAAAAAACTAGTGCATGAAAATGCCTGGAAATAACATATAAGGTCCTATGAATAACAATAAAAAGGTCTGTTACACAAAAAAATTATATTCTTAAAAAATCTGAATCAAAAAGTTTGCTGAAAAAAATTCCTGAAAATGTCTAAAAAATTCAAAAAAATAAATTTATAAAAATACTTTTTGCTGCAAATGAAAAGAATAATTGGTTGGATAAAAAATTAATAAGAACTGGAATTTTATTTTACATTGAAACCTATTGGATTCGCTTGTTTAAACCTGTCGAACGAAAGCACCACAAATCTGGGCATTTCGCCAACTTTTCGCTACTGTTCGGTGTTCTCTGAATAGATTAACCATTACTTCTCTATGGGGAATTTCACTGCCACCGAATTGCACCATATTTTGCTGGCAATTCACAAATATTTGGTGAATTGCCAGCTTTCTGAATAGCTGAATTGCCACAAAATTGCACGGTGCGGGGAAATTCAATGTTTGGTGCAATTTGGTGCTGCAAATTCTGCTCTCTTTGAATAACCCCTTTAAATGCATGTTCAACACCTTTAAAGGGAGATTCTAGTATATTTTGAAATTTGTCTTAACTCCTTCAGCTTTTTTTGCTTCTCGAGACAAGATCAGTTATTTACTAATTAGGTGGACCTTATAAAGTGGCCGTCGTGGCTACACAAAAATGCTGCATACCTTATGTTATCTGTCTGCATACTCATTGTAGACATACAAAATAGTTTTCCTGTTTGCTCTCCGTGGTGCTGAATAGGATAATGATAAAATGAGGAAACCAAGGTATGACATTATTAAAAGAAAGTTCCACAATTAACTAGTGGTCTCGCTACACCATATCGCCCATGAAAGACCAGTACCTGCATCATACTATTTTATTCCGCAGCTGAAATACGAACAAAGTTACCCACTACACTGAATAATCAAATTACACAGCCAAGTTTCCCACATTTGGGGAAATTGTAAGGGTCAGCACACCCAGGGGGCGAGGGGTGAAGTTCTGTTTTGGAGAACTGCCTTAGAGATCACTGTGACTCCCCAGCCAAGTACGTTTGCATCACACTATCTGAACAGGAGTAGGGATGTGCGTTTCGGGTTTCGGAATTTCGGAATTTTCACGAAATTTCCCGATTCGTGTTTTCGGATGCGGACGATTTTCTGAAAATTTTTAGATCCGAAAATGGCAGATCCGAAAAGTTTTCCGAGCTGAAACGAAATATTTTCGGAATTTTCGAATGGACTTGAAATGTGTCAAATCGAAATTTATTTTTGCTCTATTCATGATTTGATCTTTATTTAATAAAAAAAAAACACGATAGAATCGCCAGAATTATCGTAGACACTTTGAAACGAGGAGAACAGAAGTTCCGAAAAAACGAAAATTTCCGAAATTTCCGAAAAGTCAATACAAAAAACGAGCAAAGTGACACGAAAATACGAAAAATGGTCGATATTATGAAAATAAAATGCACACGAAAAACGAACCGAACCGAACCGAATCGAAACAGAAATCGGTCGAAACGAGCCGAATCGAAAAGTTTAAACATCCGAACAAATCGAACCGAATCGAACCGAAAAAAAAATCGGTGCACAAGCCTAAACAGGAGTGGAATTGTTGGGCAAGGAGTAACATTCTGTCAGTTTTAATGTAATCAGAAATTTTCACCAAGAAGGGATACATTGAGATTTTTCTATTTTTCAAATATGTTCTGGAAACTATATTTATTTTGTACTAGCTGGTGAAGATCTGAATTGTGTTTTACGCAACTGAGTTGTGCTTCCAATCTTTTTCTGTCCTCTTCTGTATAGTTTTTTTTTTACCTAGGCTTACAGGGTTATTCAGAGAGAGGTGAAAAGCGGGAGAATGACTGGAAAATGGAAAATTCGAGATCAAAATAGCCGATTTGGAAAGTGAGATAAATGGGTGAATTTTTCTGGTTTGGCTATTTTAACCTAGAATTTTCACTTCTCCTGCCATTCTCCTGCTGTTCACCTCTCTCTGAAGACCCTGAAATTTTTTTATAGGTTAGACCCCCACACGTTTAACCCCCCACTACCAAGTTATTTTCTGTACAGCCAATGTGAGGAATCAGTCATTTTAAGAAATAACTTTTCATTAATACTACGGTATAAAGTCATTGGGAAAATTATCAATATATTATTTTCTGTAGTAGCCCTATTTGACAGGGGGACATTGCCATCTGCTGACCAGAAGGGGCTGCTGCAGTTGGGTCTCTGTTTTTGAATCTGATGGGAATCTGTGTTCCCAACTGTTCAAACTGTTTTAGCACCTTGGTTGTCATGCCTTAGATGCTAAAACTTTAGGAGCAGATTCTAGAGTCCATGTGCGAACAACATTTGCTTGCAATACCTTTGCATTTTTCTAGAACTAGACCAAATTGAGAAAACTCAATATTGGGGCACCAGCAGGTGCTTTTGAAGATCGAGCATACTCGATCTTGATAGTGAAGGGGTTACGTATATAAATTACCTATTTTTTTAAGTTTCCTTTTTTTTAATAGTTTTTGCTAAAATCCGTGTATTACTTTTTGTACATAAACAATATTATCACAGCTAAATAACATTAAAATCTATTTTTCAGTTTTTGGTTTTGTTTTGGGGCGGAAGTGGATTTTTTTCTCACTAATTAAAAAGACCAAAACATGTTCAATCACGACTTCCATCCACCGCTACCCTACGACACCCAGGTTTTTAGCATTCCACAGGTATCATTATAAAACAAACTTTCTTTTTTAGTCTTTACAGTTGATACCTGCTTAGCATACATGTTGTAAATCAATTCACAGACACGTACAAAGAGGTTATTGATGAGTATTTCTCAAAGTAGATTACTTGTCAACCCATCTCTACAAAATACTGGACTATTGAGCTACAACTCACCGGAAAGTTGCACTCTGGGGGAAAAGCTGTCGATGTTTCCTAACGAATGTTTAGTAGCTATTGCCATTCAGTGAGAAAACACTGAATACTTCATTTCTGGAGTAGCAGCTAAGCAAAGTGTTAAGTCCTGACAAGAGAGTGGCCACCACTATGCAAGAAAATAATTATCTCTAATCCCTGGAGATTTCCACTAAAGAAGACGAAGACAAAGCTTCTTGAGGTTTTTTTTCTCTGTGTGTGTGTGTGTTACAGTTACTGTTTCGCTTGTTACAATTATCTTTTATTTATAAACGTAACAACTAGCAAGATTCTTAATTTCTCAGCGCGGATACATATAATGTATCACTTTTTTTTGTATTCTTTAATAGAATAAGACTCCGTACCTGTTTCGGCACAGTTTGGGAATCCGTGCCGCATTCCAGCATCGTTCTTCATTCCCGTTGAAAAGTTTAATAATTAGGGGGGTTACGTCTGGATTGTAAGAAGGTGCAGTCGATATACTGAGGTCATTAAGCATTGGGAAAAAAAAACATCTGCACTTTTTTTCCCCCCACTTCCCGCTGGGGAATCAAGAGAATTGACAAAAAGGGACGTAAATTTTACTACCAGCTTATCTCGACTATATTCAGACGGGAAAGAGGGACAATGCATTTTTAGCAGTTAATTAGAAACCAAAGCCAGTAGGAGCTCACAC
The DNA here is from genome assembly GCA_009667805.1 of Leptobrachium leishanense. Taxonomy (NCBI): domain Eukaryota; kingdom Metazoa; phylum Chordata; class Amphibia; order Anura; family Megophryidae; genus Leptobrachium; species Leptobrachium leishanense. Next base: position 43,846,527 of record CM019068.1, read on the forward strand.
TGGTGGGCGGCTTTATACTTTGAGAGAGGAGAAGAAATTGCGGTCCCAGCTGCTATACTCTGGCCTCAATCATTCAAACTAACCAGCAGAGTGAAGCCCTCCTCCCTTCAAACTGACTATCTTTGATCTCATCAATATCAAACTAGTTCCAGCCTCAGTAGGATGGTATGCAGGCAGCAGGCACCGCAGTAGTTAGTGGTGGCATGTGGCTTAGGGCAGAAACCTTACCCTGTGCTGTACAGCTAGACTACGAACTGCAACATGACATCAAGGCAGGTCCAACTGACTGCCGCTTTAATTAGGAGGCAGAAATTATAATATTATGTTAAAGAACAAAGGAGTCTCCAAAGAAAAAATATGTGCTGCATATCTGACAAAGATAAATTGGATTATTCAAAATCTTCCTGATGAAATGTTACATTTTGCAACTAATTATCAATCTGTTTTATCTCCGGACCAGCTGGGCATTTTTGTGCATGCAAGACCTGCCTCACCAATGATCTTAAGATGTCACCGTGGCGTTTACATCTTTTATTTTAAAGCTTAAATAACTAGCAAGTAGACCATGTAATTCACCGCTGAGAATAAAGGCCTAGCTAGTTGAATTCTTTCCAAAGTGATCTACTAATGAACTTCCTCGGACGATAAGAAACAAGAATTTATTTAAATTAAGTTTTTTTTTTCTTTTTTAAAAAAAAGAACTTTATAATATATATTTTTTTAAATGTAATTTAAAGGGCAGCAATTATTTCTGTATTCTTAGGAGTTGTTTTTATTATGTTAAACATCAACTAATCGCGTATTTTTTAATAAAAATTGTATGCAAAGATCAGGCGTTTGAGATAACTTCCCCGCATTGTTAACTCTTGTCGTGCCTTCGAAAGATTAAATAAACCGTAAAACTTTCCATAGACTTTTTTAATGTTGTTGATGTTGGAACATTTCTTTAAGGGCCGCGTTCTAAAACCCCCTCTGGCATAATTTATTCAGGGTTATTCAAAGAGAATCGAAAAGCCACCGCACGTTCGTTGACTTTTCGTTCTCTTCAATTCGGTTCGTTTTAGCGATCCCATTTCGGCGACCCTGCGGTGTATTCAGCAAGCACCACAGGGTCCCCGAATTGCAGGGAAAGGTCGCCGCAAACCCGCCGAAAACTCACCGCAAAACGAGGGCGAACGCACACCGAAAACCCGCAAAAACATCTGGATTAACCTGCCGAAAATGCCGGAAAAACCCGAGCAGGAGCCGATCACACGCAGCGCAGCCGCCAGAAAAACCCGACACCGCAAACCAATGGAGTGAATAAATTAGAAAAACAGTTTGCTTGAATGTTTGAAAAGTGAAACGCTGTTTGCAAAGAAACTACTGAGCGAAAATGTCTGAAATTTACATATGAGGTCCAGGGAATGATAATAAAAAGAGAAAATAAGTAAAGTCAAAATTATGTTTTAAAAAAAAATCGGAAATTGTTTAAAAAACCCCCGAAAAATGCTTAAAATATCCTAAATAATCTATAAATAAAGAGACTCTTTACTGCAGAATATTATAATGAACGGTTTATTAGATATTGAATTAAAACGGGAATATTTTTAACATTGAAGCCTATGGGATTCGCCTGAATAAATCTGCCGAATTAAATCACCGAATGACAGGGCACTTAGGGAACCTTTCACTGCTGGTCTTTGTTCTCTGAATAGCCGAAGCATTGCTTCTCTATGGGGATTTCACTTCCCTCGAACAGGCACCGTATGTGCAGGCAATTCGCCAACATTTGGCGAATTGCCTGCTCTCTGAATAGCTGAATGGCCAACAAAGATAACCGAACGCTAATTTTCAGCGTTCGGTTCCCTTTCGGGAGCCATTCGGATCTCTTTGAATAACCCTGATTGTTTAGCCCACCTTTAGCCCATGGTAAAGTAGTGAATAGAATTAACCTTGAATTTGGTTTGTGAAGCGAATGGTGCAATTTCTTACTGATGAGATAAATGCGGATCGGAGCCAAGGTGTCAGTCTTTCTAAACCATAAAGCACATGCTGCCCTGGGCCCCTTGAGTCAAAATGACACACTCTATTGAAATGGGGTGCTATTTAAAAACTCGAATGGCCATTTAACCACTTCACTACCAAGACCGAGTATACTCGATCTTCGAAAGCACCAAGATCCAGTATACTCGTTGTGGGCCAATTCTGGAGCAATGCAAACACATTTCACTTATTGCAAATTAAATCTGTTTGCAAATGTGCTCCAACACATGCCAGTGAAATCTCAACACATCGGACAAACATTGAAATTATTTGCAAAGCTTTGGATTGTTTTTTCCTGTACAGAACCACAGAGCTCAAGCCAAAACACAAATGTAGTAGCACATTTTGGCCTGCAGAGGGAGCCCTATGCCAGTCAAAAGGGTTTACATGCAGTGAAAGACAGACACCGTTCTATAGGGGTTAGTCAATAAGAGCTGAAGTTGCCACCGAATTGCACAGATTGGTGAAGTTCATCGTACGGTGCAATTTCATGGCAATTCTGCTATTCAGAAAGCCGGCCATTCAGCAAATATTAGCGCATTGCCAGCGAAATATGGTGCGATTTGTACAACTTCAGCGGCAGGGAAAGTCCTCATAGAGCAGTAATGGTTGATCTATTCAGAGAACGCCAAACAGCGACGAAAAGTTGTCAAAATGCCCAGATTTTAGGTGCTTTCATTCGACAAGTTTAAACAGGCGAATCCCATAGGTTTCAATGTAAAAAAATATTCACGCTTTAATTTTTTTTTTATTCTACCGTTTATTCTTTTCAATTGCAGCAAAAAGTTTTTTTATTAATTTTTTTGAATTTTTTAGGTATATTTTTGGAATTTTTTGTTTTCATGGCTTTTCTTTAATTCGGCCACAGGCCGTTTTATCATTTTTTATAGGACCTTTTTTATTATTTCCATGCACTTTCTTGTTTTAAATGTCTTTTATTAAATTGAGTTCTTTTTTTTATATATTTTTACCAGTTCAGTGGCTGATTAGCTTTTTTTGGCGGCTGATCGGCCGTGTCCTGCAGCCTGAGGAGGCCAGTTTGGTGGCGTTCGGCGGCTTCTCGGCTGCGTTTCTTGGTGTTCCACGGGCAGATTGGTGGCATTCAGCAAATCTCATTTGGCGCACTTCGGGGACCCTGCGGTGAATGCTGAATTCACTGCAGGGTCAACGAACTGAAACAGCTGAAGCGCACTGAAGCGCGCCGAACGTAAGAGCACCGAAATAAATAACTCCTTACTTATTTACTGTGTGGTGATGGAAAGTGATTTTCTATAAAACCAGTGGATTAGGCAGTGGTTTTATGGAAAAACACTTGGGGCAGTGTTACAAAGCTGGTGCTAACTTAACCAGAGCTGTTGTAAACGTAACAACTCCATAGACTATGGGCCCTATTACATTCTTCGCGCACAATTGTGCGTGCGCGCAAAAATGCACATTAACATCTAACGCGAGTGACCCTGCGCGAACCCTTTGCGAGCGCAATTTAGTGCACGCACCCTATACTTAACATTGTGAGCGCAAATGCGTTTGTGCGCTGGTGCGCGCATGGTATTACAATCTTAGCGCAAAATTTAACGGACAACGTTTGCGCGCATAATTTTAACGTCTTTGAAAAGCTGGTGGTAACGGCAAATTGTAACAACCTGACCGTACCAAACTGCGGATTCACAACGGAGAACGTCGATGCGCATGTTTTTTTTACTAGATCCGTCAAAAATGACGGCCACTACCTTGGCTTCCGTCAGAACGTACGTCTGTTGTGCGCAGTCCGCACAAATTGCTGGACTCGCGTTAAAAATTACATTGCGCTCACTGATTTCTGTGCGCAACGGTACTTTTTGAGCATCGGTTTTACGAGCGCAATTTCCCGATGGATGAAAAAATGCGCGAGGAATATAATTTCAGCGGTGATTTTCGTGCGTTAACGTTCCGCGCAAAAACCCCCACGCATTTAGCGTGCATTTTTGCATTAAGAATGTAATAGGGCCCTATAAATGCTCTGGTAAATTTACAACGGCTCTGGTTAAGTGAGCACCAGCTTTGTAATACTGCCCTTGGTTTTTGAAAGGGTTAAGGCAAAGTAAAAATATGAATTTATTTAACTTATAACAGGGAATTCACCTTTTTGTATCTTGAATAAACTCCATAGTTGGTGATTTTCCTCTGTTATGGCCTTGTGCCAAGAGTTCTTATATTAATTCCGAGTCGAGAAAAGAAACTGTAACGCTACAATACTAAACAAAACCACTTAGAATGTGGACAATTCAACGGGCCTGACACTTTTCTCATGAGAGATTTTGCCTTGATCAAAGCAGACCATTGTAAGGCACAATACACATTTTGTACTTCCCAAAGGCACCTACCTTGATGCTGGCAAGCTCACAAACCAAGGCTGCTTAGCAATGATGTGCTGGAGTATGGGAGGGTATACAGATTATATTTGTTTGTTAATTACATTTTTACAGCTATTCAACATATGTAACTTTTGTTATGTAAACACTCAAAGAAACAAACTTCAACAAATTAAATTTAACAATTCCCCCCAACAAATTACATTTCCAAAATAATTTTATTTTTCACAATAAACATATTTTTTTATGAAAAAATTATCAAATCTTTAACACATAAATTACAAATATTTATAAAGCACCAGAAGATTCCATAGAGCTACACAATGGCTAGGACAAAACAAACCAAATTAACAAACAGCTTAGACACGCCGACAACATTGGGAGAAGAGGATCTGCTCAAGAGCTTGCAATCCAAAAGGAGTGGTGTGACACACATAGGTGAGGGTAAATTGAGTATGAGAAGTAACGGGGTGCATCAATGCTGTGTGGGAGATAGATCAGGAAAAGTGCAATGGGGGGATTATGGAGTGAGCTGATTGGCTTCTCTAAAGTAATGTGTTTTTAGGGACATCTTGAAAAACTGGAGGCACAGGGAGAGTCTGATGTTACAAGGTATTCCATAAATAGGGGGCTGCTCGGGAAAGGTCCTGAAGGTGAGAGTGAGGTGTGCGGGTATGAGAAGGGGATAAGGCTGGCTGTCCACTGGGTCTGTATTTTGTTTGATTGTGAGATTTTCCGTCGTCATCTGTCATCGTCTGACAACATGGAGGAGATTCAACGCTCTTCCACTCTTTCACACTACCATTGGACAACTTCAAATGACTTCATGCGACTACATCAGACGAGTGATCTTTCGTACCATTCGAATGGGATTTGTCGGGCAAAATTGAGCGACCTGGTACAATATACATGAAAAGAATGCCCTGATTTTCGGTGGTTCAGTTCGGCAGTATTAAACAGGCGAATTTTCAATTTCCGATTCTTATAAAAAGGCGTTTTTTTTTTCTTCTCCAGTCTAGCGCTCTTCGGCGGTGCTGTAGGAAAGCATCCTGCATGTTAAAGCCTTTCAGCGGCAGGGACAGCAGCCATATAGGATGCTTTCCTACAGCACAGCCGAACGCTGCCGAAGAGCGCCGGACTGAAGAAAACTCTAGCTGCTGTCTTTGGTGCTGAAAAGGCTTCTTTCCTGTGGCAGTTTTTCCCCCTCTTTCATTCACGCGGTCTTCGGCGGCGTTTGGCAGTCTGTCCATCGGTCGATCTGGCTCGTCCATAGTTGCTTGCAGTGGACAGCCCAGATCGTTCAAAAAAGTTGTCCATAGTCGGACGACCAAGTTGGTCATCCGACTTCGGACCCAGTGGACGGCCAGACTAATAACAGATTATTGGCAGAGCGACATGTCTAAAACGAGCATACGTGCTAAAAACACAGGAGATGTAGCCAGGGGCACTTCCCTTCATTACACTTGCTGCTACACCATTCTGTGACGTTCTGGGCCCCTGGTGCCCCGCTTTGGCCTCTGTTCATGTGCATATTATGAACAATTCTAGTTCCTGGACTTTTGTTTAGACCCATGCTGATTCCTGCACCCTGTGCTAATTGGGATCTCTCGCCCTGGCGCCTCACCTGGACTCACTCATGTTTTGATCACTTGTGTTTAAAAGGAGGCAACACCCTAGGAAGGGTGCTGCCTCATTCTGATACTCATTTTGATTCTGACTCTCTCACTCATTCATTTCATATTCAGTCCTGGTGGAATGCAGTTCTGATTCCTGGATCTCCTGTCTGTGAACATGGTTTTCTGTGATACTTCTGTTTTCAGGTTTATTCATTGTATACCCCATGCTTAGTTCTGTTTTTTCATTGTCTGTTCCTAGTTCTTATTTCCTGGATTTATATATACTGTGATCATCTGGTTTAGATTCTTTTGTATTTTGCTTAGAGTTCTTAGGTTCTGATTCTTGTGTCCATTGTGCTTTTGTTCTGGATCCCTCATGTTGATTTACATTCTGTTATTGTCTGTCCTTGCATTTAGTCTGGTTTAGAATAAATATTTTGGTGTTTCCTATATCTGTATCGTGTATCACTGCACAATAGGCTCACACCCTTCTGCGTTCATGCCAGGCCAGGCCCACCGTGACACATTCCCTTTCATTCGTTGCTACTTAAGGAACATTCTTAAGTAAATTGCAGTTGCTTTTCCCGTCATATCTCTTTCCTTTGCTTCCCAGGTATTCCCGATCAACTTTAATTGTATTTTTCCTCATAGTTTTTTTTTTTACCGTATCTCGTTCTCATCCTATAACGTTTACGTTTTTATAAACTGACATTAAAAAAAAAAAAAAGAGAAAAGAAAGAGAAACTTGTTGTCAAAATGTTAGTTGTGACCTTGAACGAAAGGCCAAGTGAACTACACTCGATTTTTTACGGGCCCATTACACAGTAATCCCCTGATCTATTTGTCCTGGCTCTTGTCCTGACTATTTAAATCATCCAGATTGCCATTTTCTCTAATGGATATCTACTGTGAAGTCATTTCATAATACGCATCACATTCCAAAATGTGATGACATGATGTAAGACGACAACGGCAGCCTGAAAACCAATAAACAAATAATATTGCATTGTCAATTCAATACCATCTGCACGAATGTGAAAAAAGAGACCACATCATCGTCACATCATGCGTTTTTTTAATATTTATTAAATCCCTTAGTGGTACTTTTTCCTCTTTTTTTTTCACACGCTTTATATGACCCATTTTTTTTATTAAAAATGTCAAATTTGAATAGATGGAAGCTTTTCTCATAATGACAGTCTTACCCCCATTTCCATTATTCCTTTAAGGTCACTCTCATCATTACAGAATGATTGGGAATCATGAAGATTTACGGTATGTGGTGCACATCTGTTTTTATGGAAATGTCTGGTTTGGAACATCGGGGCCCAGTATAAACTTCTTTCCCTGTCTCCTCATAAAGGTCAATGAATAGTTTAACTTGTACAAAACTTTTTTTTTTTTTACAAAAGAAGTACGTACATATAAAAAAAAAAAAAAAAAAGATTATCGTCCCTTAAAGTCTGATTTTGTGTCATTCCGTCTCTATATCTGGATAAAAGGCATTCAGATTTCGATGCGTGCATGGTGAGATGAAGTGGTGCCCCAGATGTCTGAGGTCTACAACTACGCTACCAGCTGGCTAAACATCATTCCATGAGTTAGAAACATCTGCTGTAGAGAGAGATTCTTAAAAAAAAAGCCATTGCGAGTTCAGGGAAACTTGAACAGGAATTTTTATTTATTTACTTTTTTTAACATCTCTCCGTTGAGTGTCTTCAAAGATGAGACCCTAAACCAAGAACTCTTATACAACGTGATTAATGCTATGGCACTATGGCCCGTCCTAGACCATAAAGTGAAGCTGTCAATGGAAAAATAACTTTTGTTACGCTTCTCTCTTTTCTAATTTCTCATAGAGATGTGACTATAGAATTTTTAATAAAGGGTAGTGATGTATCTTAGTGGTTATAGGGACACTCTAGCCACCATGACCATTAGGTTTAATTTAAAGGGCCATGGTGAGCTGAGTGGGGATAAGAAAGTATAAGAGAAGAGAGTGGGCCCTTTTCTCCCACCCTCTGTTATCTCTATCAGGGTTATTCAAGGAGAATCGAAAAGCCACCGCACGTTCGGTGACTTTTCGTTCTCTTCAATTCGGTGCGATTTGGTGATTCCATTTCAGCGACCCTGCAGTGTATTCAGCAAGCACCACAGGGCCGTCGAAGTACAGGGAAAAGCCGTCGCAAACCTGCTGAACACTCCCCGCAAAACCCGGCGAATGCACGCCGAAAACACGCGAAAACATCTGGATTAACCCCGCCGAACACGACGGAGAAACCCGAGCAGGAGCCGATCACAGCCGCCGGAAAAACACGACACCGCAGACGAATGGAGTGAAAAAAAAAAAACGTTTGTTTGAATGTTTGAAAAGTGAAACGCTGTTTGAAAAGAAACTACTGAGCGAAAATGTCTGAAATTTACATATAAGATCCAATGAATGATAATAAAAAGGGCTGTTACAGAAAAAAGAACAAATGTTTAAATTTTTTTTTAAAAAACATTCTTGGCAAAAAAATCCCGAAAAATGCTTAAAAGATCCTAAAAAATCTAACAATGAAGAATCTTTTTTTTGCAGAATGTTATGATAAACGGTTTATTAGATATTGAATTAAAACGGGAATATTTTTAACATTGAAGCCTATGGGATTCTCCTGAATATACCTGCTGCATGAAGCCACCAAATGGCAGGGCAATTCGGTAACTTTTCACTGCTGGTTTGTGTTCTCTGAATAGCCGAAGCATTGCTTCTCTAAGGAGATTTCACTGCCCTCGAACAGGCACCGTATGTGCAGGCAATTCGCCAGGATTTGGCGAATTGCCTGGTCTCTGAATAGCCGAATGGCCAGGAAAGGTAACAAAACGCTGATTTTCAGTGTTCGGTTTCCTTTCGGCAGCCATTCAGATCTCTTTGAATAACCCTTTGTGGGTTGTGTCTGTCCTGTAAGGCCGGTGTCGCATAAGGGCACTAAGTGCGTCTGTAGTGACCCCTCCTCCCAGCGTCCAACGTAGTGTCGTGATGGCTCGACTGGGAGGGCCACACCGTGTAATGTGCATATCAGACGTCACAACTCGACTCGCTACAATGGCTATTGGACGGGTCTACAAAACACGAGCCTCCTATGGAGGGTGGGGAAACTAATGTGCACTCAGCGAGGTGGCCACATGGGCGTACGAGTGGAAAGAAGATCCGTTCTCAAGGGCGTTCCTTCCACCCTTGTGTCACCCTGGTCTAAAGCATAACCTTACCGCTGTCCAGAAGGCTGTTGACTTGTTCATGCTGGACAGCCTTCTTGGGACCTGAGCTGGAGCACATGGATAAGCAGCGCTGGCTGGTCAGTTTTTCTGAATGATATATAAATATATAAAAACTGAAAAAAAGACACCATTTTTTTTTTTTTGAGAAAGTATTTTACCAGGAAGGATACATTGAGATTGCTCTCGTTTTCAAGTATGTCCTGGGTGGCGAGTATGTACCGTTAGGTGTCTTGCCCAAGGACACTTACTGGAGATTGGGTCCAAGTTGGTTTATAAATTGGCCCCTTTCTTAGATGTGTGAAGACTCAGTATTGCCTAAATGTCAAACAATAGTCCTAAACCTCTACTGTGGAACCTGCTGCTGCTGCTTTTGTGGACATATTATTACAAGCCCCTGAGCTGCTGGAGCTCTCCCCCCCCCATATGCAAAACAGTAGATATACGCAAAAGGATAATATTCACTTCCCTACAAGCACAATCTATTTAGAGCTCAATGCTGGATATTCCAAACCTATTTTTGCAAGCCTGGATAAAGAATAGTTATTCTGGTGCATAAGTGGAAAAACTAGACATGTATCTCAACGTGAGGTTGAGCGTCTCAACACTTTGTTCATTGTTATGTCAACATCAATAAACCAATTTCTTTCGACCCTGGGTGGTCTCACGTTCAATACTTGAGGAAGCTCTACTGATGAAATAGAACTGTCTTTACGGCAAACATACTCTGATCTCAAGGTGAAGCCTTGTTGATTAGTGCCTGGAATACTGTCGTCCTGTCAGAGAGGTCGGAGGACCCTTAGGGCAGAGTAGGCAGCAATAGTAAAAAAGGAGACCTACTATAAACACAAATCGGTATAGTGGCTGGGTTAATGTCACTAACACCATAACATTAGGAGAAGAATCAGAAAACAGGCCGAAGTCGAGGGAATTCAGTGAGATGGATGAGCGGATAGGCTGAGCAAGATTCGAGGACAAAAGCAAGACAGATAAATGAGTTTATGGAGTCAAGGCCTAAAGTGGGGAGACCAGACCATCGACAGCAACAGAAGAATACAGGTAAGCATCAGTCATTGAGGTCCACAAAGTGAAAAGTAGGAAACGGAGGTGCCTGGTTATAAACCGGCAGGTCATGACCTCATATCCCAGCACCAGTGGAGTCGGTGAAACAGCGCAGAACTGACGCAATCGACGTCTACATTGCCTTAGCAGCAGTGTACGTAATGACAAGGGTGCACCAAAAACAGGCGACACGTGTAGAGGTCTCACGTCACTCACAGTGACTCCAGTATCAGTTCTCATGCCCATGCAACAAACTAGGGTTGCCAGGTCAGCCATGTTTTCTTGGAAACATATAAATTATTCATGCTGATGGGCAGTGTATGAAAAATGCCCCCCCTGCAGCATGTAGAATGCCTACGCTGCAGGAAAGAAATAAAAAAAAAGAATCCCAGGTGACCTGCCTCAATTTCCTTCCTGCAGCATATAGTAAATTATACATGGTGGGCTAAATTACAATCTTCGCGCAAACGTTTGCGCCGGTGCAAAAAAACATTAACGCGAGGGGTAAAACCATTTGCGCCTAATCCTGTATTACATAATCAGCACAAAAACCGGGCGCAATTATCTACCGCGGGTGAATCTGCGCGAACCCTGTGCGAGTTTACTGTACTGCGCGAGTCCTATACTTAACATTGTGAGTGCAAATGCTTTTGTGCGCTGGTACGCGGACGGTATTGCAATCTATTTTGCGGTAATTACCGCATACCCTTTGCGCGCATAATTTTAGCAACTCCTAAAAACTGGTGTTAATGGCAAATTTGAAGGACCTGGCCGAACCCAAATACACCAGCCCATAAAAAAAAATGCTGCAAAGTATAGTTACACATTCTACTCATACCAAACCAATAAAATGGATGAAGTTGTGCGTGCAGTTATTATTGCTGCAGCATATATACTCAGATTGATTTTGACAGACGCAATTTCTTAACGTGAGCTAATTGTGGTTCTTAATTCTGATTGGCTGAATTGCGAGAAAAAAACTGTTCGCACACTGTTTTTTGCACGAGACGGTACTGCGTGAGCATTTGGCCGCGTCCTGTTTGCGTTCGGTATTGATCGGTGGATGAAAAGTCGCGCGAGGATTGTAATTCCAGCGGTGATTTACGCGCAAAAGTTTAACGCTTGGCGCAAAATTTTTCGCTTTGCGCAAGTGTTTTTGCGCGGAGATTGTAATATAGCCCGGTGCCAGCAGCATATAGTAAATTATACGTGGTGCCGGCAAGCACTTTTCCCTGTGCTCCGCTCTGCATGAACTGGTAATATGTGTCCAGGAAAACATGGACAATTTGGCATCCCTGACGACAACTGAGGTGAGCAAACAGCGGCACTAGCGTCATCCCGGGAATGGGGTTTGTGGGACAGGTACGGACCTGACGCCAATCCAAACCATTTGTTTCCTGGACAGCAATACATAAGATTGACAATTAAAAAATAGCGCTTGGTGGTGAAAGGGTTAATATCCAAAATATGGCCAAATAAAATCAGGGACGCGAGACTACACAATTCTTTATTTACCTCCGTGTATACGTTCCAAAGCAGGCGTCCGCGTGCCTCGAGGAGCCATCAGATTCACCGAATAAGGTAAAAGGAAAACAAATCCCCTTCCATACAACATGTATGTGTGCGTTTACAACATAACAGGTAGTTTTCCTTTCACATAAATATCCAAAAGTATGTTTGTGATTTAAGAGGGCATTTAAATTAGCCTGAATAATAACCTGTGATATATATATAAAAAAAGGAAACTGAAAACACACCATATTGAGCCCAAGTCGGAATTTTAATTGGCCCCTTTGTGTCCCCACATAATTCATGTTACATGTGTGAAGAGCTAGTATTGACTGAATGTCAAAAAATAGTATTCTCCCCCCTTGAGGGATTAATTTCAGTTCACTCAAACAGAGTTTCTCTCATCAGAGCTGGATGCAAAATGTATGGATTAAAGGATTTAATTTTTACAATTATGTCCTTTTTTTTATTTTTAGCATCTTTGATGGGGATTGCAATCTTGGCTTGCGGAATGAGGTAATCTGTCTGAAATAAACAGATTGCTTAGAGCAGGCAAGGTTTTATTAGAGAGGCAGTGTTTGCTTTGCGTTGTTTTTTTTTGTCATTCTCTGAAAATTTCAATAATAATCAGACGCCCGCTTGCGATTTCTAACCAATGTGTAACTCTTTCACTACCAAGCCGTGATTTTTGGAAAATAAATTTTAACTAATTGTACAGTAAGAAATATTTGGGAATGTTTTCAAATGTATTTTCTTACTGTGATAAAGTATTTGGCAAGCAGATGTCGCCATCCTCTGGCCAAAAGGAGCTATTGCAGTTAAACTCAATCACACTAAGCACAGAGCTCCCGGCATAATCATTTGCACCTGATTGATGGATCGATTGAAGTTGCTCGTGCATATGCAGAACAGATCCAGCAGTTCTAGAACGCTCGCTGCTGCAAGTGTTCAGAGACAGGATGATGTCAGCACGCAGAACGTGCTGACATCATCAGTGACCAATTTGTTGGGCAACAGGCGGGATATTCAAATGTCATCTGTCTGGTGACGCTTCTGTGGGCGGAGGAAACTCCTCCACTTCACATAAGAATATCAGACAAACAATGCTGCAGGGAGGGGAGATGAGGTGGGGGCATTTGACGCAGCCTGTCCCCTTTAAAAAGCAAAGTGGCCAGGGTGTGTAGAGTGTCCCTTTTTTACTGATTTTGTTTTAGAAGTACTTGCATTTTATTGAAATGTTTTGCAAATATCATACATACAGGGTTATTCAAAGAGCTCCGAATTGTGGCCGACAGGTAACTGAATGCTGAAATTCAGCGTACGCTCACCTTTCCTGGCCATTCGGCTATCCAAAAAGCAGGCAGTTCGCCAAATGTTGGCAAATTGCCTACTCATACGGGGCCTGTTCGGTGCCTGTTCGAGGGCAGTGAATCCCCATAGAGAAGCAATGTTCATCTATTCGGAGAACATAAAACAGCTGAGAAAAATTGCCGAATTGCCCTGCCATTTGGTGGTTTCATTCGACAGGTTTATTCAGGTGAATCCCATAAGCATCAATGTTAAAAATATTCCCGTTTTAATTCAATATCTAATAAACCGTTTATTATTTTACTCTGCAGTAAAAAGTCTCTTTATTTCTAGACTTTTTAGGATATTTTAGGCATTTTTTTGCAAAATATTTTTCCGTTATTTTTTTAAAATCGTTTTTTCTTTTTTCTGTAACAGCCCTTTTTATTATCATTCATTGGATCTTATATGTAAATTTCAGACATTTTCGTTCTGTAGTTTCTTTGCAAACAGCATTTCACTTTTCAAACATTCAAGCGTACTGTTTTTTTTTCTTTTCACTCCATTCGTCTGCAGAGTCGGCTTTTTCCGGCGGCTGCTCTGCGCTGTGATCGGCCCCTGCTCGGGTTTCTCCGGCGTGTTTGGCGGAGTTAATCCAGAAGTTTTTGCGGGTTTCGGTGTGCCTTCGCCGGGTTTTGCGGTGAGTGTTCGTCAGGTTTGCGACGGCTTTTCCCTGCACTACGACGGCCCTGTGGTGCTTGCTGAATACACCGCAGAGTCGCCGAAATGGGATCGCCAAATCGCACCGAATTGAAGAGAACGAAAAGTCACCGAACGTGCTGTGACTTTTCGATTCTCTTTGAATAACCCTGATAATGAAAACAAAAATTTAAATCTGTTACACAGTAAAAAGATAAAAGCAACGAGCTGCAAACATATCCATAATGTCTACAAATTGTATAAAAATCACAAAGCCTAAATAGTGTTTTTCTATTCACATAAAATTGGTTTCCTAACACTTTCGAGGTTAAACCAGTAGTAGATTGTTATCCTGCCAACTTTATATAAATTGCTTGTGTATTTGTTTTGTTAAATGCAACAATTTTAAAACGGAAAAGAAAAACTTTGAGTTTCATTTACTGCAAGAGTCACTTGACAACATGTCTTTTAGAAAAATAGTTTGGATGAACATTGATGGTCAATCAAGTGTTTTATTCCCCGGAGAGAGAAAAAAACCCCACATAGAAATGGTTAGAAAATATCTTGGTTTCTGAGGAGTTTTAGCAAAAGGTGGACTCAAGGTCAGCAAAGTGCTAAATGCTGTTTCCAAGTCTCTTGTCAATCCCTTGGAGCCCAAGCTCATACAGTAAGTTGATTAGGCTGACTAGTTTTAAGATGGGCAGAGTGCATGTTCTGACTGCATTTCAGCAAAGAATCAGGATCTAGGTTTCCTCCAGTACGCTGAATTAGTACATTATAATCAAATGCTTTTAAAAAGCTATTGTGTGTATTTTAAATTGACAATGATTTTACAATAACACTCATTAAATGGCCTATTCACTCAATAAATGGCCTATTCACTCAATAAATGGCATATTCACTCAATAAATGGCATATTCACTCAATAAATGGTGTATTTACTCAATAAATGGCCTATTCACTCAATAAATGGCATATTCACTCAATAAATGGTCTATTCACTCAATAAATGGTCTATTCACTCAATAAATGGCATATTCACTCAATAAATGGTCTATTCACTCAATAAATGGCATATTCACTCAATAAATGGTCTATTCACTCAATAAATGGCATATTCACTCAATAAATGGTCTATTCACTCAATAAATGGTCTATTTACTCAATAAATGGCATATTCACTCAATAAATGGAATATTCACTCAATAAATGGTCCGTTCACTCAATAAATGGTCTATTCACTCAATAAATGGCCTATTCCCTCAATAAATGATCTATTTACTCAATAAATGGTCTATTTACTCAATAAATGGCATATTCACTCAATAAATGGTGTATTTACTCAATAAATGGCCTATTCACTCAATAAATGGCATATTCACTCAATAAATGGTGTATTTACTCAATAAATGGCCTATTCACTCAATAAATGGCATATTCACTCAATAAATGGTCTATTCCCTCAATAAATGGTCTATTCACTCAATAAATGGCATATTCACTCAATAAATGGTCTATTCACTCAATAAATGGTCTATTCACTCAATAAATGGCATATTCACTCAATAAATGGTCTATTCACTCAATAAATGGTCTATTTACTCAATAAATGGCATATTCACTCAATAAATGGCATATTCACTCAATAAATGGTGTATTTACTCAATAAATGGCCTATTTACTCAATAAATGGCCTATTCACTCAATAAATGGCATATTCTTTTTTTTTTTTTTTTTTTGAATTTAAGGTTTTTATTTCTGAATAACAGGTCACAAGTCGACCAACAAAAAGTGGACTCACAGGGCCACAACAAGAATAAACGGGTACCCTAGATAACATGAAGCAACTTCGCAAAAAGTCATGACATGAAACTTAATAGAAGTCCAATACTATAGGCAGGGGCTGCAGATCCCCATTAATACGCTGACTACAAGAAATCAAAGAAAATGCAAAAGGGGGGGGAGGGAAACAGATAGGGGGTGTATCACAGTTCGCCGTGAAAGGGAGAGGATGTTACCTCTGGAGGAAAAAGAAATAACAAACAACAAAAAAAAAAAAAAAAAAAAAAAAAAGGGGGGGGAGGAGGGGGGATACCGGAGAAGTGGCAAGAGCCATAATCGTGACTCTCCTGGCGCACTCCCAAGGGAGGCCATGGAGGGGTAATGTCACAAGGCCCGGAGGGCGAGGGCCAGGCACGGCATGTCAAACCATGATGGCACACCTCGTGTACACCCGGTGTATGCCACTCAAAAAAAAAAAAAAAAAAAAAAAGGGGGGGGGGAAGGGGGAGGAGTGGGAACGAGGAGAACATCATCACCTGCAGGATGAACATCCCTGGGGGGAAAGAACGTGGGAAAGAAGAAAAAATAATAAAAATTCACAGGCTACAAGGGAGGGCCGCAGGAATAGTCACGGCAGCACAAAAACTCATTTCGTGGGGGGGGTTTCTCTAGAGGTGTAATCTCAGTCCGAATTGTCAGGGGGTGAAATAAAGCCGCCAGGCCGAGTCGTAGCCTCCTGGCCCGTGGGAATGGGAGACAGGCCAAGGACCGTAGATGATTCCCAGCTTCCTCCGCCGTATTAGCCACAAGAACATGTCCGCCCGGGGGGTAATAATAAGGGATCCGGAGGCGCCCCATTTATAACCTACGGCATGTGCGCGGAGGAGAACCGTAACCGGACGAAACTTTCGTCGAGCCGCCAGTACTAAAAAAGGAAGGTCCCGAAATGTTGCAATAGGTGTCTCTTCAAACAGGATCGTCGGTGTATTTCGCACAGCACGGAACAATGCTGAGGGTAAGGTCGCTTCTTTAAAGGAGATGAGAACATCGCGTGGGGCTTTTTCGGGGGCCGAAGCCGCCTTCCGCACTCGGAAGGCCGAGAGGACAGAGTCCTGTATATGTTCCATGGGACCCAGAGCAGCTTCGATAAAGCGCGTGACATAGGGCAGAAGATCCGAGTCCGGTACGGTCTCGGGGACTCCTCGGAGTTTCACATTCCGGCGTCTGTGCCTCGACTCCAGGGTCACCACCGCAGATTGCAGATGACAGACTTGTTGCTGTAGGGCGTGCACAATGGAAGAAACTTCTACCTGCGCATTCTCCGTTGTTTGCATGCGAGCCTGCAGGTCGCCTACCTGGGCCTGGGTCACCTCGACTGCTGCCCCAAGGGCCTGGAAGTCTACCTGCCAAGCTTTTCTGGCGTCTTCCAGCAGGTTTCGAATGTCCCCTTTAGTGGCGGGAAGCGTGTCGTCTCCTGGATCAGGCGGCGTCGCGTGTAATACAGGGGGACCATTGGCCTCCGCCGCTACCTGTAGAACTCCCGCGTCAGATGAAGCTGGGCGCAGCTGCCTCCGTCCCAGGCCCCCTCCAAGCGACAGGCGGATGTCAGGGGTGCAGGGGTCCTCCACCCCTCCGTTGCCCCTACCCTTCTTCCCCATCGCCTGAAGAGTGCGTCCTCGTGCAGGATAAGGGAAGCGCAGCTACGATAGGCCTCCAAGATGGCCGCCGGCGACCGGGTATGAAGGTACTCGAGTGGCCTCCACCTGAATTGCGGGTCCGGAGGAGGGGTCCAAGCAGGCTCCGGAGGTGCACCACCTGATGACCGACGGCGGGGCTACGAGGAAAACAAGTTTCCCGTCCGTTGTAGAGTCAAATAATCCGCCGATAGTAAAAGCAGGGACGGAGCTCAGTCACCATGCGTGTGTCTCGTTCCGCCGCCGGCCACCCCCCAATAAATGGCATATTCACTCAATAAATGGTCTATTCACTCAATAAATGGCCTATTTACTCAATAAATGGTCTATTTACTCATTAACCGGCTATTCACTCAATAAATGGCATATTCACTCAATAAATGGCCTATTCACTCAATAAATGGTCTATTCACTCAATAAATGGTCTATTCACTCAATAAATGGTAAATACTCAATAAATTGTCTATTCACTCAATAAATGGCCTATTCACTCAATAAATGGCCTATTCACTCGATAAGAGGCCTATTCACTCAATAAATGGTCTATTTACTCAATAAATGGCCTATTCACTCAATAAATGGTCTATTCGCTCAATAAATGGCCTATTCGCTCAATAAATGGTCTATTTGCTCAATTAATGGCCTATTCACTCAATAATGGTCTATTTACTCAATAAATGGCCTATTCACACAATAAATGGTCTATTTGCTCAATAAATGGCCTATTCACTCAATAAGAGGCCTATTCACTCAATAAGTGGTCTATTTACTCAATAAGTGGTCTATTTACTCAATAAATGGCCTATTCACTCAATAAATGGCCTATTCACTCAATAAATGGTCTATTTACTCAATAAATGGCCTAGTCACTCAATAAATGGCCTATTCACACACTAAATGGCCTATTCACTCAATAAATGGCCTATTATTATTGCAAACAATGCAAAACCAGACTTTCCATTATTAATAAATATTACTAATAATGTATTTTACTTAAAGGGCTGCTCTGGCAGGTTACACATTAGGGGTTATTCAAAGAGCACTGAAATTTTAGCGAAATTTTGGTGCTCTTTCGTTCAGCGCACTTCATCGAGCTCAATTCAACATTCACCGCAGGGCCCCCGAAGTGCGTTAAATGGATCCGCCAAACGTCGCCAATAAACACGCTGGACACAACCGATCAACCGCCGAACGCAGCCGCAAGCCGCCGAATGTAATTCACAATCAGACCGCTGAATGGCTCCAATCAGCTGGCAATCGCCACCAAAAAAAAGCCAACCAGCCGCTGAAAAGGGGTAAACCCCCTCCACAAAAAAATGCATTTTTTAAAAGGCATTTTAAACAAAAATAATGCATGAAAATGCCTGGAAATAATATATAAGGTCCTATGAATAACAATAAAAAGTCTGTTACAGAAAGAAAACGGCATTTAAAAAAAAATCTTAATAAAAACGTTTGCTGAAAAAAATCCAGAAAAATGCTTAAAACATTCTACAAAATAAATGAATAAAAATACTTTTTGCTGCAAATGAAAAGAATAAACGGTTGAATAAAAAACAAGGATTGTTTATGAAAAGAGGGATTTTTTTTACATTGAAACCTATAGGATTTGCCTGTTTAAACCTGTCGAATGAAGGCACTGAAAATCAGGGTATTTTGCCAGCTTTTCAGTGCCGTTCGGCGTTTTCTGAATAGATTAACCATCACTTCTCTATGGGGAATTTCACTGCTGCCAAAAGTCACTGAATTGCATCGTATTTCACTGGCAATTCGCCAATATTTGGTGAATTGCCAGCTTTCTGAATAGCCGAATTGCCACGAAATTGCACCGTACAGTGCAATTCGGTGACAAATTTGACACTCTTTGAATACCCCTCTTGTATTTGGATAAAACCATTATTTATTTATTGGATGAATTTATATGTTAGTTCACTGATTACTTATGACTTATACTCATGATGATGAGCAAAGTCATACTGAGATACTAACAATGTATTTCTACATTTTTTCCATTAAAACGTAACAGTGTTTTATTATAGACAATATAGACTGAGCACTTCATGGAGTTTTTTAATTAATGGTGTATACATATTTATTACCAATAGTTCTTTGAAACTCACATTCTTTACATGTATATGACGTTTCAAACTTACATCCTATGCAGTACTATCCATCCACCAACTAGTTGTTTTGATTGTTTCTTTTTTATTATTTAGGAAATTCTTATTATAATTAGTAAGAATATATGTATATATACCAACTATAACACATTTTATAACATCTTATAGCACATTTTGCAGTTCCTACAGCATAAAGGCAAAAATTTTAAGAGTTGCGCTGTCTTTAACATAACATTCCAAGATGTTACTCAGGTCTGCCTGATAATGGTGTCTTAAGTCAAGACCCAAAGTCACCACCATGGCAGCGACGTGCGGTGAGGTCAGTGACTGGTGAGGCACTGGCTAGTATCAGAGCCACATCAATACACAGATATTAACTAACTTTCTGCGGTTTGTGTTTAGCTGTAAATTATCTTTTACTCATTTACTGTACCCACACATATTATATACCTTTTTTCTCGCCATTAAATGGACTTTGTAAATATACCATTATTTTCATCATATCATATACTTTACTATTAAAAAAAATTAAATATGTGCCTGTGCCTCTCATACTCTGTTTCCCCCACTAGAGGGAGCAGAGGGAGCTGCCTTCCTGTGAATCATAGGCCAGCATCCAATGCATGCAGTTTTTTTAATGGTTTGGACCAATGGTGCTTTCCCATTGGTCCAAGCTATTCCATTGCTCAGTCAGTGCCTCTCTGAGGTTCTGACGAGTAGTGTTCAGGAAGTAGGCAGCGCGTGTGTGTTCCTATTTGAACAGATGCGCAGTGCAGACTTTTTGATGTCTTAAGTCAAGACCCAAAGTCACCACCATGGCAGCGACGTGCGGTGAGGTCAGTGACTGGTGAGGCACTGGCTAGTATCAGAGCCACATCAATACACAGATATTAACTAACTTTCTGCGGTTTGTGTTTAGCTGTAAATTATCTTTTACTCATTTACTGTACCCACACATATTATATACCTTTTTTCTCGCCATTAAATGGACTTTGTAAATATACCATTATTTTCATCATATCATATACTTTACTATTAAAAAAAATTAAATATGTGCCTGTGCCTCTCATACTCTGTTTCCCCCACTAGACGGAGCAGAGGGAGCTGCCTTCCTGTGAATCAGAGGCCAGCATCCAATGCATGCAGTTTTTTTAATGGTTTGGACCAATGGTGCTTTCCCATTGGTCCAAGCTATTCCATTGCTCAGTCAGTGCCTCTCTGAGGTTCTGACGAGTAGTGTTCAGGAAGTAGGCAGCGCGTGTGTGTTCCTATTTGAACAGATGCGCAGTGCAGACTTTTTGATTCAAACCCAGAGGTGGCTGACATCTTGGATGTCAGCCAAGCCTCCGGGTCACCCCCCACCCACTGACATCCTCACCATATGTGCAAGGACCTCAGTGGGCCAGTTAAGCCCCAGCTTCCAAGTGGAGATAGGGGGATCCTTTGGATCCCCATATCTCCCGATCCGTGGCAGCTAGAGGGTCATCTTTTATATCATTGGAGAGGCCTTTCCAGTGATACCAAACATGACCAGATTTGGTGTAAAAAAAAAAAAAGTTAAAAAAATTGGGGTCTGTTTTCAAAAAAATATTGTCTTGGGGGGTTTACTAAAATAGGACCTAAGCTGGCATGTAAAAATGATGAGCATAAAATGGTCAAAATGAGCTCAGCGCACAGAGGTGAAATGGTTTAGCAATGAAGTGGTTAAAAAGTAAAAACATGTAGAAATTGGGTATTTCTATTCTTGGGACAAAATTTTGAAACTATTTAGCCGGGGTCGTTTTTGGCGGTTGTAGATTTTGGGATTAAATTTCAAAAAAGTGTGTTTATTCAATTTTTTCATCATATTTCATATTATTTTTATAGTAAATTATACGATATGACGGAAATAATGGTGTTTTTAGAAAGTTCCTTTAATGGCAGGAAAAACGGTATATAATATGTGTGGGTAAACAGTTCTTGTCTTAGTTCTTAATCTATTGCAGCACAAAGTAAAAGGTACCTTGGAACCTTTAAAAATACCAAAATCGAAAAAATAAAAAACAATGGCGCAAAATCGTGCATATATCATTTAAATACAAATCTGTTGGATCACCAGACACAGTTGGATCACCAAATCTGTACTCCGTCTTTACTTTTGATCTAGGAAAAAAATCAAAAAGGAGAGTACATTGCGGAGTATTTTAATAATTTTTTTTTAAAATTCTTCAACAAAAAGCACACTCACATTCTTTCAGGCACATAACAAAATGTGCATATAAACATTTGTCACAGTGGCTCAGACCTCCCGAATATAACGTCCGATGAACATCCAGGATCCACTTCCGAAGGTCCCAGGTCTCCTTGGATGTGTTCCTCCCCGGGGTCTCCGAGCACACCGTCAGATGTTTCAATCTTTTCAATAAGTCGCTCGACGCGTTTCGTGGGTACGTCTGTCCCACTTCATCAGGAGTGTAAATCAGAATGTTTCAGTCCTTTTTCCCTTCAGTTTATAAAACTCTTTAAAATCGGGTCAAATGTTTAACAGCTGAGGTTTCCAAGGTCTCACCCAATCACAGCATCAATATAGGGATTCCTTCTAACGTCACGCCTGCATACAATTAAACCCTTAATACAATCTTGCTTCCACCACTGCGTTAAGAGGAAACATTTTCCATATATTGCAAATACATAATTTCATTTATACAAATACATTTCTACTATTACAACATATCTTAACTGTTTTACAATACATATGTCTGCAATCTACATTTCTAATGCTTGTTTTAAAACACATAATTTCTTTCAATTTACAAAGAACGCCCTGGGGAGTAAGCATAACAAGAAGATGTTAGTACCTTTAGAATAGAAACTTTTAAAAATGCTCAAAACATGATTAAAAATATACAATATAATATAACAACCTGAATGTTATATTCAACCTCATACAATCCTAAAAATAGAGATACGGATTAGTCCATAAACGCCAATACGTCTATCTCATTATTTAACCCTTTCCCTTCCATGGTGCCCAATTTATAGATCCATTCAGTTTCCCTTTTGGTCAATTTTATCGCTATATCCCCTCCCCTCCAATCTGGTTCAACTAAATCTATCCCGATACTTAGAAATTCCTCAAATTTAAACATTCCACAACTATTACAGTGCAAAGGAACACTATGTTTTATTTTATGGGTACGAATTCCAGAGTAGTGTTCCATAAATCTTTCATGCAGTGTTCTAGATGTCCTGCCATATATGTATATTTATATATGGCCCGATTTTAAAGAGTTTTATAAACTGAAGGGAAAAAGGACTGAAACATTCTGATTTACACCCCTGATGAAGTTGACAGACGTACCCAAGAAACGCATTGAGTGACTTATTGAAAAAGATTGAAACATCTGACGGTTCCCCGGGGAGGAACGCATCCGAGGAGACCTGGGGCCTTCGGAAGTGGATCCTGGATGTTCATCGGACATTTAATTCGGGAGGTCTGAGCCATTGTGGCAAATGTTTATATGCACATTTTGTTATGTGCCTGAAAGAATGTGAGTGTGCTTTTTGTTGAAGAATTTTAAAGAATTTTTTATTAAAATACTACGCAATGTACTCTCCTTTTTGATTTTTTTCCTAGATCAAAAGTAAAGACGGAGTACAGATTTGGTGATCCAACTGTGTCTGGTGATCCAACTGATATATGCACGATTTTGCGCCATTGTTTTTTATTTTTTCGATTATAATATTTGTGGGTTGCATAAACGAGTAAGATGAAAATTTAACCTAAACACAAACAGCGCAGAAAAGTAAAAACAGCAGCGGGCACTAAAGGACGGATTTTTGTAAAACCACCCGGTCACTATGGGGTTAATGGCAGGCGAGGCTCGTCCCTGCACTGTGGGTAACCCTTCCCCAGGGTTAGTAGACTGAAACCCAGAGAAGCAGGATAAGATCCAAACCGATCGATACCTCCATTTATTGCACTCTTGATCTATGTGTGGCATAAACAACACATCTATACAGGATTATTTATTAAACACTAGAGAATTGTAGATGAAATATTATCCTGAGGGATTCCTCACTCCCAGCAATCAGTTAAATGGTAGTCATACAACCAATGTTGGAAATGATGTCATAAAGATGACATACTAGTGCATGCACCTGTAACACCTTCTTGGAGTAGATCAAGCGAGTCATTACATTCCACTCAAAGGATGAGAATTCCAGAAGAGAACTTATTATCCTTGGCCGATATGATTTATACCACCTTAGTTTGGGATCTGTTAGGCTTGTAAATATTCACAAACATAAAATACAGTATGGTCTATGTTCCCCTCAACCATAAGGAACCATCCCCGAGGGCCGCTAAGGCTATCAGACAAAAGAAACGGAATATATCTCGCATAAAGAATTCCAAACCCTCGTGATTTGATCTTGCCAAAGCTACTAAAATAACCAACATGTTATGTAGGTTTATTGGGAAAAGTCAGCAGAGGAGCTTTGTTCAGTTTCCGAAACAACCCATCCCAACAGACGGATCTAAAAACCTTGTCTTTTAGAAACCGTAAAGCTTGCAGCAGCTCTCATAATCTACGAGATAAAAGAATTATTACGCGTCCACTGGCTTGCACTGAGAATTCATCTTAAATTTAAAATACAGGGCCAGGATTTAGCTTCGCGAAATCCATATGCTAAAATATCAAGGAAACCGCTCGTTATTTATGGTCGTCCGTATATTATTTTTCATGTTTTTTCTTTTCTTTGCCTCGTGTTGTGCCGTTCTTTTGAATATCCTAGCGTTATGCAATTTAGTAATACCTGCCATAAATAAAACAAAGTATATCCTTTAGATCCACGTTGTGCACTTAATAAAAAATAAGACTGCAAATGCTGTCCTAAGCATTAATACATTCCACTTTTTCCAGTGATTTAGAGGCTAGATCCATTGGGATAATTCTCTGAAAGCACTTGAAATGTAAACCAATGGCAAAAATGTGTACAACATCTATAATTTATATAGCCGGTAAAATCAAATTATAATTTATTTTAGATTGTGCGCGTACATCTGATGCATTTTAAATAGACGGGGAATGATGAAGTGCAAAGCTAAGAATTCTGGTTTTATACAAACATGTGTAAACTGGCGCTGAGATCAATATACAGTAACTTTTGTGATGAGATAAGTCGTCTCTATTACACACTTATACGCCTTGTTGTGTTCTTAATGTTTCATTAATCACCAGGTGGGATCAATAATTCCATGGAGCTGAACAATGCTCTTAAATGGAACTGTGGGGATCACAAATGGATTTTCATTTGTATTTTGTTTTTGCCAATTTTTTTAATATATCTTCATAGATGACTAGCCTTTCCACCAATGGATGAACTTTGGTGAGATCAGAACCCAAGGTTACCATAATCAATCCATGAGTCCCTTTCTCTGGTTAATATGTCCTGCCCTCTTTTAGAATATGAATGTCTGCTGTACTAGGACTTTGTTTCACCTTACTGCATCCTTTTTTATGTGAAGATTTCTGCACTTGGCAACAGATATCTTGGCTGAGCCATTGAACGATAGACAGCCAGATTAAGGTCCAGGCTCGCATTATTCCAGGACCTGAATTCAAACCCGATTCGGGTCACCACAGCCTTCAGCATCATTGATGTAACTCAGGGGTACAGCAGGGTCCAAGATGTTGCGAGGCTCTGGGCAACAATAGTTGAGGGATCCTAGTACCAGGGGTCAAGTTGAGCAGGAACACAGTCCCTCCAGCATCTCCAGAGTTCTTCTAATCATATGTTGCTTTTTTTTTTGAGAAAGTATTTTACCAGGAAGGATACATTGAGATTTCTCTCGTTTTCAAGTATGTCCTGGTGGCGAGTATGTATTATTAGGCGTCTTGCCCAAGGACCCTTACTGGAGAGGTGCTTTTGCCGGGATTCAAACCAGGGTCTCCACGGCCATAGAGCAGTGATGTTACCTCTACTCCACCCAGCCGGTGACTATTAAGTCACCAGAAATATACGATATGTATTACAATTTTCATAAGGGTTACCTAAAACCCAGCCTATCTTTACATTTAACATGGTGGAGGTTTAAGGGCGGCATCTGTATGTATAATCGAGGAGCAGAAATCTTGGAAAGTCCCCACACTTTTTTTTAGGACTAGACTCCTGCCTGACATCCACATCTGCCTGTCTTACCTTGTATCTATGCCGGGATATTATTTTATATATTTTCAGTACATTAGCATCTACTGAAGGGCAAATTAGTTTCTGTTGTGTGTGCGCACATCTTGCTGCACTCATGTCTTTTGCATTTCAAAAGCTCATGATAAACCGGACCAACGGGGAAAGTGATCAGTACTCATAGGAGACACAGCTAATTTGCAATGCGGCCTTGAGTGAGACCCACTTATCCATCACCAAGACTGTTAACTCTGTAAAGTCAACTAAGTGGAACCATCAGAGCGTCATTCTGTGCACAGGACCACCATTTGTAGTAGGGTCTGTCCAGCAGATGTAGAAATCCAGTACAGCGAGGGATCAAACGGAGATGCCATCCAATACACTCAGGGCCGCTCCATCCATTAAGCCAATTAGGCAGTTGCCTAGGGCGCCATTAGGAAGGGGTTTCACTGGGCTAATATAACTGCAGGCACTATGGAAGAAGTTATGTTTTGCATCTGTAGCAGTGTCGCGCATCTTGCGGCAGCTCCCTCCTGCCGTGATCCCAGCAATTAGCTATCATCACATTTCAAGGGTGGACTTTATAAAGAATATTATAAGTATTAAGGGAACAGAGACAATATTTAGTGTGGGCTTGGGGCGGCAGAAAAAATATATTTTGTCTAGAATGGAAGTAACCCTTGCAACGACTCTGACTGCAATTAAATAGATGCTGCTATTATGTAACTGTCCTTTCTGTGTTTTTAGCAAAGACCAATCAGTCATGAGTTGTATAATAACCCAAAAGAATCACAGAAAAAAGGTCCATTATGTAATGAATTTAACTTTTTTTTCCCATCACAAAACAAATCTCAAAGTACTTTCTTCACAATGTCCCTCCGCCGTCTCCCAGGTCACTTCTATCTCTTGATTGAATGCTTATTTTCCCACTTTTGCTTGCTTATCATTTACCACAAAACCAATATAAACACGACAAGGCTCTGGGGTTTTGGGGCAGTAATGAAAAGTCGTCCGAGGAGACCCATGCTCTTTATATGCAAAGCAGAAAAGGGATTTAACATTTACGTTATGCAATCTGAAGTGACGGTCACAAAATACACATATCAATCTACTTAGCCAAATATAAAAAGGTAACGGTTACCGAAACAAAATTATACAACATAAATAAGTCAATAAAACAGTAAACATATGTTGTAATAAGGTGCACCGGTACCGGAAATTCAGGAAATGGTAACTGATGAAGCCAGTCCGTCTTTGCATTGTATGGTCTGTAGTCTTCAAGCTGAGAAACAGGGAACACCTTGTTTGCAGTTTTATAATTTTGGTGTCCTGTTCAGAATGTATTAGGGATTCAAAAATTAATTGTCAAAGTCGCTGTGAGCCATTAACCCTTGGTGATTTTGTTTTACCAGCTCGATTATGAGTGAGTCATTATATGGTAATATGTCTGAAGGACATTTCCCCAGCTGATCCGGCACAAAGCTCAGAACTGCAGTAACTGCCTTTGGCCAGCAGATGGCGAAACCTGCCTGCTAAATAGATTCTTATAGTAAGAAATTCATTGGGAATTTTCCCAATTATTTCTTACTGTATGATTAATTAAAAATGATTATCCAAAAAAACACTGGTCCCTAACAGTGTTGTTTTGGAAAAACACTTACAGAAACATAGAAATATAGAAAAATGTCGGCAGATAAGAACCTTTCGGCCCATCTAGTCTGCCCAATTACATGGATACTTTACCTGGATTTATCTTTTGTTTAGGATAGCCTTATGCCTATCCCATGCTTGCTTAAATTCAATTACTGTTTTGGCCTCTACCACTTCAACTGGAAGACTGTTCCATGTATCCACCACCCTCTAAGTAAAATAATGCTTCCTGATGTTACTTTTAAACCTTTGCCCCTCTAATCTAAGACTATGTCCTCTTGTTTTGCTACTTTGTTTCCGTTTAAATATACTCCCTTCCTCTACCTTGTGGATTCCCTTTACGTATTTAAATGTTTCTAGCATATCTCCTCTGTCTCGTCTTTTTTCCAAGCTGTACATGTTAAGATCATTAAGCCTTTCCTGGTAACTTTTCTCCTTCAAGCCGTACACCATGTTAGTAGCCCTTCTCTGAACTCTACAGGGTTATTCAAAGAGATTCGAAAAGTCACCGCACGTTCGGTGACTTTTCGTTCTCTTCAATTCGGTTCCTTTTGCCGATCCCATTTCGGTGACCCTGCGGTGTATTCAGCAAGCACCACAGTGTCCCCCGAATTGCAGGGAAAAGCTGCCGCAAACCTGACGAAAACGAACCTTAAAACCCAGCGAATGCACGCCGAAAAGCCACAAAAACATCTGGATTAACCTGCCGAAAACCACAGAAAAACCCGAACAGGAGCCGATCACAGCCTTTGACACAGCAGAAGAAGCAGTGAATAAATTAGCAAAACAGTTTGTATGGATGTGTGAAAGTGAAATGCTGTTTGCAAAGAAACTACTGAGCGAAAATGTCTGAAATTTACATATGAAATCCAGGGAATGATAATAAAGAGGGCTGTTACAGAAAAAAGAAGTAAACTTAAAAAAAAAAATCTGAAAAATGCTTAAAATATCCTAAAAAATCTATAAATAAAGAGACTCTTTACTGCAGAATTTTATAATGAACGGTTTATTAGATATTGAATTAAAACAGGAATATTTTTAACATTGAAGTCTATGGGATTCTCCTGAATTAACTTGCCGAATTAAACCACCGAATGGCAGGGCATTTTGGGAACCTTTCACTGCTGGTTTGTGTTCTCTGAATAGCCGAAGCAGTGCTTTTTCATGGGGTTTTCACTGCCCTCGAACAGGCACCGAACAGGCACCGTATGTGCAGGCAATTCGCCAGGATTTGGCGAATTGCCTGCTCTCTGGATAGCCGAATGGCCAGGAAAGGTAACCGAACGCTGATTTTCAGCATTCGGTTACCTTTCTCAAGCAATTCGGATCTCTTTGAATAACCCTGTTAGTAGTGAATTGGTTAATAGGCAAATCCTGCACACCATATTCCACAAAAGGTACTTTTTTAGGAATGCGACTTTTCTCAAGCTAAAGAAAATACCTGACTGATAGAGAGTGACTGCGTTTGCAGCCATAAACATTACGTTCCCAATAAAGCTCCTTTTCTGTATTCTCACTATCTGAGGAGCATCACTATCTGCCGGAACACCGGATCCCATACTTTGCCTATTGCAGTATGAAAGAACTAGTTCCTGCGGGGATCTACTGAGCATCCCCACTGGTTACGGTTACAGAGAGGGCTATATCCTTTTTTTTACTATAATTTCGTGACAAATCCAAGTATACAGAGATATTTTAGAGTGGTTTTTGTCTAAATCACTTTTACTAAATCAGCGTCTCATCATTTTTACAAATCAAACAGCCCAGATAATGGATTTTAATGCTCGTAATGTACTTGTGAGGTTGTTCTGGAAAAAAGCTCGCAAAACCTACATGGAAACGGATTCCCCTTTGGTTTGCAAAGGTTTGTAGGCTACATAAATTAATGTGAACAAAGAGAAGGTTTAATTCAGTGAGGGACCAGGCTGTTTGTAAACTCCTAATTGATCTTTAAAAAGCTCTAAATGTAAAAAGCGGGACATGGCAAGGAGCATTTAGTAGCTCAGCATTTCACTCATATGAATTCATTGCAGGGGCCACCTTTTAGAAAAGTTGACAATTTAGTCAAATGCTAGCAGAATCCTACTATCCCTACTCCAAGTTACATAACTTAGACACATCGGTTTCCGTTTAAGTTGTACAGTATCTTAACGCACATTCACCTTTCCCAGTTTGTAGAGGACGTAAAAAGTAGTGAGAGCTGGTGAATAATGGGCAACCTCCAATGAAGGGCCTCAAAACTAGGGATGTGCATTTTGGGTTTCGGAATTTCGGAATTTTCACGAAATTTCCCGATTTGTGTTTTCGGATGCGGCCGATTTTCCGAAAATTTTTAGATCCGAAAACGGCAGATCCGAAAAGTTTTCCGAGCCGAAACGAAATATTTTCGGAATTTTCGAATGGACTTGAAATGTGTCAAATCGAAATTTATTGCTTTGAAACGAGGAGAACAGACGTCCCGAAAAAACCAAAATTTCCGAAATCACGAAAAGTCTATACAAAAAACGAGCAAAGTGACACGAAAATACGAAAAATGGTCGATATTCTGAAAACATCTACAATTCCGAAAAATGAAAATTTCCGAAATCACGAAAAGTCGATACAAAAAATGAGCTAAGTGACACAAAAATACGAAAAATGGTCGATATTCCGAAAAAAAAATGTACACGAAAAACGAGTCGAGCCGAACCGAATCGAAACAGAAATCGGTCGAAACGAGCCAAATCGAAAAGTTTGAAAATCCAAAAAATCGAATCGAATCGAACCAAAAAAAAATCGGTGCACAAGCCTACTCAAAACATGGTATTAAAAAACAAAAATCATTTAATTCCATAAAAAAGAGAAATAAAACATCTCACATTATTATTATTATACATTATTTATATAGCACAAGCATATTCCACAGCGCTGTACAATGGGCACAGTATAGACAGGGTTACAATACATTGAACAACATTTTGATAAACCAGTACAAGAGGAAATAAAGGCCCTATTCCCATGGGAACTTACAATATAGAAGTGTTGGGGTGTGGAAACAAGAGGAGAGGACTGCAAGGTGAGAGTGATGGGCTGGTTGGGGCAGTGAGGTGTATTAGTAAGTCGGGTGGTAGGCTTGCCTGAATAGGAATGTCTTAAGGGAGCGTTTGAAGGAGGGGAACTAGGGGAACGTCTGACAGTACGAGGGAGAGCATTCCAGAGGAGCTTACTGTAGTCCTCAGCCTCCGGCGAAGAAAAATGTTAAACAGTTCACCACTGTTAAAAAAACACCAAGATCACCAGGTTCTCTGGTCCTGGTCAACCTTTTGAGATTGTGAGTCTTCTGTTTCATGGACAACTCTTTGGATGTGGTAACCTGGAAAGACACTAGAGGAGTAATTCAGATTTAGGGACTCAATTTAATTCTATCTATTTTGTTTCTGCACAATCACATAACACACAAACTTAAACCCACCCAAAAATTCAATATTCACCTCAGATTGCTCGCTGGCGAGAGCGGCTCGATCTGCCGCTTCCTCGTTCCGTGGGCAGCGAAACACTGGGAACAAATAGTTCCCAGTGTTCCTCCTTGTATCCTTTCGCCACCTGGTCACATTTCATTTGCGTGAGCACACGTCCGTCTTCATGGAGTCCTATGGACTCCTGTAGCTGATAACACTGCAGGGCTTAGCGCAGCTAGTTTTATCACTCTACGGCTTGAAAGTATTGCAACTTGAGCTGCTGACAAAGCAAAACATTTTCCATTTGCGTCTTATCTTTAACGTCCGCTTTGTGATCTGGTGGCAGATATTTAGAAAAGATTTCAGTCTTATTCCCTCTATTTCCCTGCCTGAAAATCCATTTACCAGCATTTGTAATATCTTCAAAAATCGGCACGCCAATAAATTCAAGCTGAATTGAAAGCCAATATTTCCATTATAAAATATAGCTGCAAGAGATAATATTTTAGCCCCATTTTTATCGGGAAATGGAATGCCATTAAGTCCCAATTTGAATCTCCCAAACCGAAACAATGGGCAAAATGCAACTGGACAAGGTGCCAATTTTAGCTTCTACACTATAGGGGTTATTCAGAAAGAAACAAATTTGCCACTGAATTGCACGAACGGTGAATTTTTGCATGGCAGTTTGTCCATTCACTAAGCTGTCAATTTGCCAAATACTAGCGAATTGATGGCAACATACGGTGCAGTTCGCAGCAGATTGACAGTCTTCGATGGTAGCGAAATTGTCCCATGGAGAAGTAATGGTTAAAATATTCAGAGAACTCCGAACTGTACTGAAGTGTCAGTGAAATTCCCTGATTTTCGGTGTTGCAGTTAAGTTTGGGTCGAAATTCCTACAACCAGGTTCCCTAATGCCAAAATCCCGATGACCAACTTCCCTACACAGACAACTCCCTGACGGCCAACTTCCAAGACATCCAAAATCCCAGCGGCTAACACTAACCCTACTCCCTAACCCCCTAAACCTAGCCCTAATCCTAACCCCCTAAACCTAGCCCTAACCCTAACCCCCCTAAACCTAGCCCTAACCCTAACCCCTATACATAGCCCTAACCCCTAAACCTAGCCCTAGCCCCCTAAACCTAGCCCTAACCCTAACCCCCTAATTCTAGCCCTAACCCCCTAAACCTAGCATTAACCCTAACATCCTAAACCTAACCCTTTAAACCTAGACCTAACCCTAACCCCCTAAACCTAGCCCTAACCCCCTAAACCTAGCCCTAAGCCTAACCCCCTAATTCTAGCCCTAACCCCCTAAACCTAACCCTAACCCTAACACCCTAAACCTAACCCTAACACCCTAAACCTAACCCTAACCCTTTAAACCTAGACCTAGCCCTAACACCCTAAACCTAGCCCTAACCCTAAGCCCCTAAAACTAGCCCTAACCCCCTAAACCTAGCCCTAACCTTAACTCCCTAAACCCCTAAAGGGTTAGGGTGTTTATATTAGGGTTTGCCGCTGGGATTTTGGATGTCTGTAAATTGGCCGTGTAGGGAACTTGGTATGTCTGGCACTTGTTCTGTCTGGAAGTTGGCCTTTTGTCCGGCACCCGATGCAGTTTGACAGGTTTAAACAGTCGAATCCCATAGGATGAAATGCTAAAAAATATTACCGTTTTTACAATTTATTTATTCAAAGGTTTTTTTCTTTTCAGTTTCAGCAAAAGGTATTTTTCTGGATTTTTTAGGTGAAATCTTTGATTCCCATTTTTTTTATGGCGCTTTTTTATTCTATAACAGACCTTTTTATTATTTTTTATAGGACCTTTTTTTATTATTTCCACGCATTTTTATTGTTTTTTTTATTCATTTTTTAACACCTTTTCAAAAATGACTGAGGTCTGGGGTTTTTTCTCTTCAGTTTGGCGGCTGAACGGCTTTTTTCGTTTTGCATTCGTCGGTTGTTTTTGGCAGCATTCGGTGGTTATTTCATTGGTAGGGATGAGCTGTTTGGTTCGATCAGTTCGGAGTCCGACTCGAACATTGGCAGTTCGAAAGTTCGCGAACTTCGAACTTTTTGGCGTGTTCGGTTCGAGTTCGAAAAAAAAATAATTTGAAAAAAGTATAAAAATTGCTTGAAAAATACAAAAAAATCTAGAAATAAAGAGACTCTTTACTGCAGAATATTATAAGCAACGGTTTATTAGATATTGAACTAAAAAATTACCTAATGTCTAGGTGCAAAGATTCTCACCTCTAAATGACCTGTGCTCTCAAACGGCGTAAACAACAGGTGTTTAATTAGTGTTTGGAAATAACATGTGCTTCTAATAATTAGTCTGGTCTCATGAATTTGATACATATTTGATACATTGCCTGCAGACTGGGCGTGGCCTGCACATATATGAACAAACACTCTGCTTGTTCTGAATTCTAAGAAGTGTTAATTTCTACTATATGATCCTCTGATATGCTGTTTAACTCCTTAAGGACCAGGGCTCTGTAAAGCCAATCATTAATGATGTAGATGTTACGTCATTTGTCATCAAGGGCTTAATAAAATCTTTATCACACTCCTTAGATTTAAACGTAATATTCCAGTATTTGTATGTCATGTACCTCTCCCGAAGGGCCTATGTGAGCATACAATTATTATTGTATTAGAAATGTCTATCATAAAGCGTACAAGCTGAGTCCCTAGAGTCTCTGACTATCCATTGTCATATAAACCTTGCTTTAATACATATAATACATTCACTCATCTAACAGGATAACAGGATAGTAGCCAGTCCCTGTGCATTTTAACCCCTTAAGGGTGGCTAGGTGTCGTGTGTGGGTCTCTGATGGCGATTTCTAATACAATAATAAGGAGGAGGAGTGGCCCTGTATGTGAAAAACAACATAAAAATGAACCAAATAAAAGTGAGCGAGGTGAACATAGAGTCAGTTTGGGTTACGCTAACATTTGGCAATCATACAGTAGCTCGTGTAGGTGTGATCTATAGACCCCCTGGACAAGCAGAAGAACTAGATAATCTGCTGGTTGAGGAAATAGCCAAAATGGCAATGAAGGGGGAGGTTATTATCATGGGGGACTTTAATCTTCCTGATGTGAACTGGAAAACCAAAACAGCTGGGTGCACCAGGAGTACAAATATTCTAAACTCCCTACTGGGATTATCTCTAACACAAGTAGTTGAGGAGCCGACCCGTAAAGAGGCCATATTGGATTTAATACTCACAAATGGAGGTTTGGTATCGGACGTTGTTGTAGGTGAAAATTTGGGATCTAGTGATCACCAGTCAGTATGGTTTAATATAACAACAGGGATGGAGCCGCACCACACAAGAACGAAAGTTTTAGACTTTAAAAAAACAGATTTTTCTAAAATGAGATTTTGTGTGAAGGAGTCATTATCAGACTGGAGGAGTTTAAAGGGAGTCCAGGAGAAATGGGATTATTTAAAGGAAGCATTATTGAAGGCCACAGGAAATTGCATTCAGCTTGTTAGCAAAAACAAAAAGGGGAAGAAACCAATGTGGTACTCTGCAGAAGTGGCCAAAATAGTGAAGAACAAAAAGAGAGCATTCAATAATTATAAAAAAACTCAGAGTGAAGAAGATAGGCAAACCTATAAAATTAGGCAGAAAGAGGCAAAGCAATTTATAAGAGCTTCCAAAGCACACGCAGAAGAGAAAATAGCTCAGTCAGTAAAAAAGGGGGACAAAACATTTTTTAGATACATAAACGAGAAAAGAAAAGTAAAACAAGGATTAGTTAGATTAAAAACAAAGGAAGGAAGGTATGTAGAAGAGGATAAAAGTCTCGCTGACTGCCTCAATGAATATTTTTGTTCAGTCTTTGCAGAAGAAAAGGAAGGAAAGGGACCTCAGTTAGGAGAGAACACTAAAGAGACATTTACATATCAGTTTACAGAGGAGGAGGTTCTACAGCAGCTGTCTAAAGTAAAGACAAATAAGTCAATGGGGCCTGATGGGATCCACCCTAAATTATTAAAAGAGCTCAGTGATGTAATAGCAAAACCGTTAACAGATTTATTTAACCAATCCTTGTTAACGGGAGTCGTCCCAGAAGACTGGAAATTAGCAAATGTTGTGCCCATTTACAAGAAGGGTAGTAGGGAGGAATCGGGGAACTATAGGCCAGTTAGTCTTACGTCAGTAGTGGGGAAATTAATGGAAACCATGTTAAAGGAAAGGATTGTTGAACATCTAAAAACACATAGATTACAGGATCAGAAACAACATGGGTTTACCTCAGGGAGATCATGCCAAACTAATCTTATTGATTTTTTTGATTGGGTAACAAAAATAATAGACACAGGTGGTGCAGTAGACATTGCTTATTTAGATTTCAGTAAGGCTTTTGATACTGTTCCGCATAGAAGGCTTATCAATAAATTGCAATCTTTGACTTTGGATTCCAATATTGTTGACTGGATTAGGCAGTGGCTGAGTGACAGACAACAGAGGGTTGTGGTAAATGGAGTTTATTCGGCGCAAGGTCTTGTTACCAGTGGGGTACCTCAGGGGACAGTACTTGGACCCATTCTCTTTAATATTTTTATTAGTGATATTGCAGAAGGTATTAATGGTAAAGTATGTCTTTTTGCTGATGACACAAAGATTTGCAACAGGGTTGATGTTCCTGGAGGGATCAGCCAAATGACAAATGATTTAGGTAAACTAAAAAAATGGTCGGAGTTGTGGCAATTGAGTTTTAATGTGGATAAGTGCAAGATAATGCACCTGGGACGTAAAAACCCAAGGGCTGAATATAGAATATTTGATACAGTCCTAACCTCAACATCTGAGGAAAGGGATTTAGGGGTCATTATTTCAGAGGATCTAAGGGTAAGTAGTCAATGTAATAGAGCAGCAGGAAATGCTAGCAGAATGCTTGGTTGTGTAGGGAGAGGTATTAGCAGTAGGAAAAGGGAAGTGCTCATGCCACTGTACAGAGCACTGGTGAGACCTCACTTGGAGTACTGTGTGCAGTACTGGAGACCGTATCTCCAGAAGGATATAGACATCTTAGAGAGAGTTCAGAGAAGGGCTACTAAAATGGTGTACGGCTTGAAGGAGAAAGGTTACCAGGAAAGGCTTAATGATCTTAACATGTACAGCTTGGAAAAAAGACGAGACAGAGGAGATATGATAGAAACATTTAAATACGTAAAGGGAATCCACAAGGTAGAGGAAGGGAGTATATTTAAAAGGAAACAAAATAGCAAAACAAGAGGACATAGTCTTAGATTAGAGGGGCAAAGGTTTAAAAGTAACATCAGGAAGCATTATTTTACTGAGAGGGTGGTGGATACATGGAACAGTCTTCCAGTAGAAGTGGTAGAGGCCAAAACAGTAATTGAATTTAAGCAAGCATGGGATAGGCATAAGGCTATCCTAAACAAAAGATAAATCCAGGTAAAGTATCCATGTAATTGGGCAGACTAGATGGGCCGACAGGTTCTTATCTGCCGACATTTTTCTATGTTTCTATGTTTCTATGTTTCTATGATGTTTCTATACATCCTACAAATCCGCCACTTCACGGGCAGGTTATGGGGACCTCCTAGGCACGATATTTGAAGGAATTTTTCGTTTTTATTTTTAACCCTTATTTTATGGAAAACTCACTGTTCCTTTAAAAACATATTTTTTAAAACATTTTGTGCTTGTTTCCTGTCCCCCAGGGCACTACCCGGGCCCCATACACCTTTTATGGCAAATATCTTGCATATATGCCCTCTTGGAGGGCACTCTAAAAATCTAACTTTTGAGTCCCATTGACTTGCATTGAGGTCAGTTCGAGTTCGAACTCGAACTTTTGAAATTGTTCGAGTTCGAATGCGAACCGAACACGGGTGTGTTCGGCTCATCCCTATTCAACGGCAGGCTTCAGCGACTCCTTGTTTGAGGCACTTCGAGGACCCTGCAGTGAATAGTGAATTCACTGCAGGGTCGACGAACTGATACCGCCGAAGCCCACCGAAATACGCCGAACGAATAAGCACCGAAATTTCAGTGCTCTCTGAATAACCCCTTATGTTTCTTCTGAACATATTGGGATCAAGGATCTTATATTTTCCATGCTTTAACAAATCTAAATTTGGTAATGATTGTGTTTTGATTCCTTCATCCCATATTTAGAAGTGTATGGATAGTGTAAGTACAAAATAGAGTAACGTATCCAGCCTGAGTTAACCAACAAGAAATTAATAAACCACCTTCCATGGTGAGCAGTTGGTCTAAATGGTTGATCTTTGCGGATATGTTATGGGTAGAGACTAAAATGAGGATGGACCTAGGATTACCCGGGTAAAACTGACATTACCCAGCAGCTTCGAGTGAAGCCAAAATAAAAATCAGACGCTCGGGTTTTCCCAGGTAAACCGCAATGTCCCCATGTGCCTCTGGGTAACGTATTT
The DNA here is from genome assembly GCA_009667805.1 of Leptobrachium leishanense. Lineage (NCBI taxonomy): Eukaryota > Metazoa > Chordata > Amphibia > Anura > Megophryidae > Leptobrachium > Leptobrachium leishanense. The sequence goes on from CM019068.1 coordinate 43,883,639, forward strand.
TTTAAGAGTTTTGAATAATTTACAGTTGACCGAAATCCAAGGATTACTGGTATCCATTGATAATAAAGAAAAATGTCACTTTTACCCAAGTCAACCCTAACACTTTTAATCACTATTATCCAAGGAGGGGTTGGTTTGTCCGCAGATTACCTGTGAAAACTTGAAACCTTCATTTATTTCCAGCTTTACCCAGTGCTTTTTGGACTTGCAAACTTTACCCGGGTAAAGCTAGATTTATCCAATTTCAGATTCTACCTGTGACAGATACACCCATTTGATGACAAGCTAATCTTAGTTGTTACATCATAAACAGGCAGTTAAAGGGTACAAAACTGTTATTATTAACCCCGTACATTCAAATCATGGCGTTCATTTTATTACCATCTTGCCACAGTTATACATGTACCTATGTATTGCCGATTGAGTCAATTGCCTGTTCCTCGAGTGAAAATGGAGATTTTATGTGTCTAAACACCTGGTAAAAATTGAAGCCTGCGTCATAGAAAATGGGCAATATCTGCTCCAACCTGCTGTGCTTGAGACGATGTTTCAGAAGTGATATCATGTTTTAAGCAGGAGGAATAGTTCACGCCCCCCATTCATGATTTTCTGAAAAGACCAGGCATTCATGGGAAGGGAAGCCAAAACGGCAACCTATTAATTTTTTTTAATTCGAAACAGTCGAACGCGTGGATGTATGCGGCTGTTGATGAAAGTTAAACGTACACAAAATGTAATAGATGCAATTACCCTAAAAGAAAACATTTACTTTAGCCACTATAGGATGTTTAAGTGCTGAGCACACATTTTCTTGTGTATTAGTAAGTCAGTCTCAATAACCCTCCTGTCCTCACTACGGCAAGACTTGTACAACCTTGCTGTAATATTCGTGTATGTGATAACGCGTTACGTGTTATGATCGCACATTAAAAGCCCCAATAATTTAATGTGTATGAACTCACTGATCACGTGGAAAACAATTACCGTATTTTCTGGAGTATAAGACGACCGGGTGTATAAGACGACCCCCTAATTTTCCAGTTAAAAAATAGGTTTTGGGCTATACTCGTCATATTGTATTGTATATCCCGCGTATAAGACGACCCCCAATTTTTGGGGATGTTTTTACGTATAAAAAGTAGTCTTATACACCAGAAAATACTGTTTTTTATGGTTTAGGTTGGGGCCATAGCGACGTTCAGGAGTGCGCAAAGAACATCCGTGAGAATGGATATTCCTTCTGCTTGGATGCTCGTGTCGCCACCTCATTGTGCTCATATTTGTGCACACAGCTCTACAAAGTGCGAGTCTCCTATGGAGACCCCATTGTGCCTCAAAGTCCCTGATGCATTCTTGACTTCACTCCCCCTGAGCTAGCCAGAGTGACACCGCAGCCAGGCAACTGCTCGCCGATGGAAGAACCAAGGAGGTAGCACCGTGGCACCCATCGGTATCCATGGAAGAAGGAGTGAGGGTTCCACTGACTCCCTGTGGCCGGTGAACATGGTCAGAGCCATTCTGGTGGCCACCTGAAACTTTGAGTAGCAAGTGCTGAAGGCGACGTTGTACTATGGCAGGATGTGATAATACCAACGGAGCAGGTATTCCGTGTAGGGAGGAGGACGTGGAGGATTTAGGTCTGAACATAGAGGCATAGAGAAAACCAGAGGTTAAATGGGAAAGAAGTATCAGCTGTACGTTATTTGATTAAAAAGTATTAATAACAAATGCCATTATTTGGCAAGCCTTTTCAAAGATTTAAAGAGAAATGTGGGGCTACATTACATTGTTGGTGCTAATGTTAGCGCTCACCTGAGTGAGCATTAACGTTAGCCGTGGTAGCAACAACCACATATCACAATCCAGACGCTAATGGGTTAAGAAACCCGTTACCATTTGGTACCTTGCACTTTTTAAGCACGAGGTTACTGTACTTTGCGCTCCCTATACTTAATTACTTAGGATTACAAAGTCCTAGTGCTGATTAACATCCAGGCTGCGGTTAGCAAAATGTTAACCACAGCCTGGACTTGGTGCTAACGGATTCCGCTGGTGCAGAATCTGTTAGCACCAGCAATAACCCCCCCAAAAAAATTCAGATACTCACCTACTATCCCACGGCGAGGATCGTGGCTCCTCCCACCTCCTCTGTCCGACGGGAGCAGGGAGAGACTGGGGGAAAAAGTCCCCCAGTCTCCCCCTGCGGACCACTATGCCGACTTGCCGGATCTCATGAGGCGAGATCCGGCAGGTCATGTGACCGCCACAGTCTGCTTCAATGGAGTCCTATGGACTCCGTCGAGTGGATGCTCGTGGTGGCGTTTGTGCTGCCACGTGCATCCTGGGGCTTAGCACCCGGTAACAAGGCAGGTAGCTTTTTAAGCGCATTGTAATTCCGTGCTATAGGGAGAAAACTGCGGGCACATTTTTTTCTCCCTAGCTTCCCCGTTTTAGCACGAGGAATGTAATGTAGCCCGTGGTGTGTTTGGGTAGTAGATATGTGTAAGGAAAATTGAAAACTATATTTATTTATTTGTAAAGGATTTTACCAGGAAGGATACATTGAGATTTCTATCGTTTTCAAGTACGTCCTGGGTTCAAGAACATTGAATTGTTACAGTTGTTGCAGAAATACAAAGTAATACAATGCAAGATATTAAAAAAACACAATTATACAGATTAACAGAAAATAGATATGTAGGAAACAGTCATTATGTTACGTGTTTACAGCTGCATTCCGTATTGAGGTATGTTAATACGGAGCTCTTGAGTGACTTTAGACTGGGGGAAGATTTGATGGCGTCTGGGAGGTTATTCCATAAATGTGGTGCTCTGTAGGAAAATGAGGATCGAGCCACTTTCTTTTTGTATTGTGGTATTGCAAGTAAGGTGCTGGTCCTGGATCGGAGGTTATAGGATGAGGGAACTGCTGGGGGAAGCAGCCTATTCAGATAGGGTGGCAGCTTCCCAGAAAAGCTCTTAAACACCAAGTTGGAAAGGTGAAGGGTGCGTCTAGATTCCAGCGACGGCCAGTTTAGTTCTTTTAACATGTCACAATGGTGGGTCATGTAGTTACATTGTAGCACAAAGCGACAGAATGAGTTATACAATGTGGTAAGTTTCTGAAGGTGTGTTTGCGGGGCTGCTGCATACACTACAGCTCCGTAATCAATAGCTGGCATAAGCATTTGTTGTACAATCTGCTTTCTTACCGCAGGGCTCAGGCAGGATTTGTTTCTGTACAGGGCACCTAGTTTGGGGTAAAGTTTAAATGAGAGTTTTTCCATGTGGGGCCAAAGGATAGATTTGGATCTAACCACATGCCTAGATATTTGAGAGAAGTGACACCTCTGGTCAGCGTGACATTTGATTTTGTCCCCACACATAGATGGGGATTCTGCAATTTATGTAGTTTAGGTGATTATCTCTTTAAAACTAATCATTATTCCATGCTCCTACAGATCAACCTTACTAAAACAATTTACAGTATTGGTTCAAACTTGAGGAGGGTTTGGGACTGTTTGACCGGTTACGTGCCATGTGTTTTTCAAAACCATTAATTCAAAACTTTGCCATCAAAGCCTGGCTCAAATTCGCCCGGCCATACTGTCCCTCACATATGACTGAGTATTGATTATTCTGATTTTAAAGCAAATTGGACCATTTGTTCTTTCTATCTTTTAATAAATGACCTTATGAATACCAAAGGTGACACAAGGCAATGTTAATTGGGAAAAAACTGGACTATTCAATTTATTTTCCTGGGTGACAAAACATTACAGTACAAACGAAAACCATGCTTAATCATAATCAAAATACGTGAAACTATACAACTATAATGATTCTTTATAATATATGTAAAAGAAAAGGACATAATTACATTTTAAATAGAACACAACTATTTATCATGTGTATGGAAACATCAGGAACTAACAATATTCCTGAAACAGCTGTGAAATGTTCTCCTCCTATAAAACTTTTTGTTCCAGAATATTAGGAATGCGGATGACTTTGTGGAGTGATTCAGACATCTCTATAACGAGGGAATAATACTTTTTAGTTACAAGATTTTTGTTCCCAGTTAAATATCCTCTTCCCTTCAATATGATTGATTCTTCTTGCCTGGTGAACATAGATCCTTGGTTAGTCATGTATAAGTCTTCATCCACACCATGTTTTTCGATAAATGCCTCAGAGACCAAGAATCCTTCACGCTATCTGAAAGGTACTTTGGAAAAAAATAATAATAATATGGCTACCCATGGGAAGGAAAGTTCCCTCCTATTTGTTCAAGATGATTTAAATCAAATGTTGTGTATGTGTCTTCTTCTAATATTGATTATGTGTATGGATTTTAAGACTATGACTGATACTTAGTCCAAAGAATCTGGCAGACCGAGTGTAAAGCTAGGAATATGTGCGATCGTTTGGAGAATATGAGTTTTTATTTTGCAGATGTCTATAAAATCCTTATTTGACTAATTTTACAATAGTTAGAAAATTCATCACGTGTCGAGTTTGAAAGAGCTGGTTTTAAGAGCAGCCACAATAAGTATATTGAATTACAAGATCTTCACTGATTTACTACATGCAACGAAATCGTTAGTGCAGATGCACAGTGACTCAAATTATGAGCCAATACTTGACCGTTCGGGTCTAGATCAGTGTTTCCCAACCCTGGTCCTTAACTCCCCCTAAAAGGTCAGATTTTAAGGATTCCATTGGGAAAATGCAGACTGAATCATGCAATCCTGAGTAGCAAATCATATCCTCTGTGCTGTGCTCCCGATATCTGGAAAACCTGGCCTGTTAGAGGTAAAAGTGGACCAGGGTTTGGAACCCGTGCTCTAGAACTTTACTACAGCTCATTGTTCCTTATTTTCTCATTCAAAAGACATGAGAACAACTCCTTCTATATGCAAACAAGCATCAACCACAGCACCTTATTTAGTTCAGACCAATAGTTGCCCTTGGGGACACTAGACAAATACTTGATGGTCCTGTAATGGTCACGATACTCAAGCCAGCTTGGAGACCATAGGTCATTAGCAGCCTATCTTCGACCCAGGCAGCCAGTTAAAAATGGCCACGGCAGCCTTTATCACCCTCCTGATTTATCTAGCTGGAGTGGAATCTGAAACCCCACCTGTCAGGGACTTACCAGGAGTTGGAGGAAGCCTAACATGCAGGAGATGAATAAACCCCACCCTGTACCGTAGGCCCATCCTCTGTCTGCTTGTGGCCACACCTTTTGCCTCAAGTAGTTTGCAGTCGATAACATAATTAACCACTTGTTACCAGGGACCTACCTGTGGCAAGGCAGTTCTCAAAGTCGCGGGGTGGCATAGCATGGCCCACAGGCATCCGAAGCCCTGCTATGGCCCGCTTCTCATCCTGATGTCAGGCAGTCTGCCGGCAGCCAATGGCACAATCGGCGAACAGGGGTGTGGGTATAGGGAGCCAGAAGGGCATGCTATGCCAGCCCACTGTGTTTAGGCCCACCCATCACAAGGAAAGCATAGCACAAACCGCAGTGGGAAAGGGTTAAACAGCATCATGGGAAAAAACACTATTTTAACATCAACTACAGAAATAATATTGCCCAACTGTCAGAACCTCCTTCTTGTAGGCCATAGATGTGATGTCACTTCTACTCTACCCAGTCGAGTTATCACTGGTGACTTGCTCCCACTAGCTGGTTGCTGGGACGAGTACCCAAATGAGTGGCTTTAGCAGCATGGAAGATGTGGTTCCAAAACATCTGGAGAGCCAAAGTTGCTGACCCCTGCTATAGAGTAAATAAACAAAGATCAGTGTGAAATAAAATACCATGCAGATGCTGTAATAGTGTAAAAAGTTGCATTTTGATTGATTTGAATATCATTTGCTTACATTCCAAGAGCAGGTATTTGCACATTTTTCAGGATGTCACGCACACTTTAGGAAATATGCACTAAACAGCGAGTTGTGGTGAGTTGAAGTGACACATTAAATTGATCATAACCCATTCATTACCAAATAATTTTCCAAATAAACACTAGCAGGAACCAGTGGTTTTTTGGAAAATCATTTTTAATTAATCATACAGTAAGAAGTATATGGGAATATTCCCAATGTTTTTCTTACTGTAATAACCTGTTTGGCAGGACGATGTCGCCATCTACTGGCCAAAAGGAGTTACTGCAGTTCTTGAGCTCCGTGCAGGATCTGGTGGGGAAAAGTCTGTTAAGGAAACTCTCTAGCTGGTTATAAAAGGTCTCTGGCATCATGCTAGGCTGCTAAATTTTGCAATGATACATCATAGCCCCAGATGGTGTTTACATGATCTCAGGCCGATGTGTCTCCTACTGCCGATTGTGTTAACACAATATCAGCAGTGAAGGGGTTAAATAGTAAATGTAAACCGTTAATTCAAACAATAGGAAATATTTAACAAAGCTCCTGGATTTTATTCTGCATGCCTTAAGTAGAAACAAACAAATAAAATAAAAAATAAACAAATGCAAATGAATTAATACGCTGTGAAGTGGCGAGTGGGCTTACGTTGCAATGGCCATTGAAACAAACAAAAACCTCATTTTTTGTTGTACATGGAACACATAGAAACGAGCGCAGATGACACTCTTTTTCCTTGTTATGTTTATACATTGACTGGGCTGTTACTCCTGGCAGTTGCTGCCGCTCCGAAAATAAGTGAGTATGAGCGCGACGCCATTTTTTCTGTATTTATGTATATCATGCTTGTAACACCAGTCCGTCGTTCTGCAGCTGTTCCTCTTTCCATGTTTTTGTTTTTGATCCCAAATGGGAAGTGTTTGGTGTGTGTATAAATAAAAGCCACCATCTTTGCCTCTCCTTGGCTGAAAAGCAGCTGGAGGGGCTTGGAGCTGCTCAGTAGAGCGGCCTTTTGGTTACAATTGTTAGGTACCCACTCTAAAGAGGTGCCTTGAAGTGGCGAGTGGGCTTACGTTGCAATGGCCATTGAAACAAACAAAAACCTAATTTTTTGTTGTACATGGAACACATAGAAACGAGCGCAGATGACACTCTTTTTCCTTGTCAAGAGCAGGTATTTGCACATTTTTCAGGATGTCACGCACACTTTAGGAAATATGCACTAAACAGCGAGTTGTGGTGCGTTGAAGTGACACATTAAATTGATCATAACCCATTCATTACCAAATAATTTTCCAAATAAACACTAGCAGGAACCAGTGGTTTTTTGGAAAATCATTTTTAATTAATCATACAGTAAGAAGTATATGGGAATATTCCCAATGTTTTTCTTACTGTAATAACCTGTTTGGCAGGACGATGTCGCCATCTACTGGCCAAAAGGAGTTACTGCAGTTCTTGAGCTCCGTGCAGGATCTGGTGGGGAAAAGCCTGTTAAGGAAACTCTCTAGCTGGTTATAAAAGGTCTCTGGCATCATGCTAGGCTGCTAAAATTTTGCAATGATACATCATAGCCCCAGATGGTGTATACATGATCTCAGGCCGATGTGTCTCCTACTGCCGATTGTGTTAACACAATATCAGCAGTGAAGGGGTTAAATAGTAAATGTAAACTATTAATTCAAACAATAGGAAATATTTAACAAAGCTCCTGGATTTTATTCTGCATGCCTTAAGTAGAAACAAACGAATAAAATAAAAAATAAACAAATGCAAATGAATTAATACGCTGTATTGCATTTATTTGAATCTTATTTTTCGGATTTCGCACTGGTTCTTCATAAAAATATATATTATTGCATGCAGGAACTGACGCGGGAAATCTATCCAGGCATGTAAAAAGAGATTAGAAGATGTAAAAATTCATTATTTATAAAAAAAAATACACTCACCTAATGCATGATTTAAAAAAAATCCGTTAACAGAGATTTGATACAGTTTAAAAAAAATTATTTCTCAGAATTTTTTTTTTATCCTAACAAAATATAAAATAAACTCTACATGCTCCATAAACACCAATCATTAAAATTCCTCATAAGCAACAGACTCATTGCTCACCTTTCAGTTTTCACTATTAGAGTATGTAAAGAGACTGTCCACGATAACGTGATGTGTTTGGCTTCTGAAAACACACATTCATAAGATATTAAGAAGAAGGGGGCACAGAAACATGCCAAGGGCTCCGAATGATATCAGTACGGAACGCTCTCTGATCCTGGAATCTCATATTTACCTTATAAAGAAACTATATGCTCAAAACACGATCGCAACAATTAAATGATACAACTGTACTCTGTTGCGCATGAAGCAATTTAGACAATTCCTCGGGAAGATATTAGACAAGATGTGAAATGAATAACGGCTCACGTGTAGAGACATCAAAGGAGTTAAAGGCTCAAGGTCTTTCAACCGCGATTTTCTTTAAGCGGGGGGGAAAAAATGAACATCAATCAAGCATTATTTTCAATTATCCCTCAAATTGGAACAGAGAAAGACAAATCAGAAAACGAAACAAAAAAAAAATTCTAAGTGCCTTGGATTTGTAGCTGGAAGGAAAAAGTCCTTACATATATTGACAGAAAGTTCTGAAAATAAGCAAAGAACAGATGTATTGATTTTTGGTGAAGTCTGGGCCTAGAAAAGAAAAAGAATAAAGAAGTGATCTTTGCCCGCAATGTCCAAATGACATCCCAAGTGGCCTTCTTAATGGTGGGGGAGGGAAGTTGGCAGGTGTCTACCCCAGCACATGGATAGAACTGCCCTTAGGCTAGGGCTAATGGTATTGGTTGAGCTTGCTGTAAGCCTCTGTCTTCTAATAGCCAACTTTCTATGTGCAGGAAGACAGACAGATATTGATTGGTCCAAATGCCCTTGAGTTGACAAGATCTGAAATGAAAATCCACAAGGCAAGCACAAACTTTCTGCAAGTTCAATTCTTGGAATCTGATTATGACAGCAGAGAAATGATTCACACATGTATAATGTCTTCTCACTTTCTCTTATTTTTATTATTATTATTTTGCCTGTTATCATTTGTTTTATTGAATTCACGTATCGGACCTATTGGAATAATGACCATAGAAAGGCTTAAACATAGGGATTTGTAATTAATGGGAGAAAAAAATGGGATTTTAATTGCTGCTATATTTAGTCTTGTGATGTTCTATTTTGGAATAAATTATCAAATACCTACCCGTAACATGTGATTGTTTTTTTGTTTTGAGTACTAAGCAGTGAACTGCGTCGATCTAACCCAAAACTTAACGTTGTATTTGGATTAGAAAATCCAACCGGATAAATAAATAAATAAATAACGGGGAAAACAGATAATCAGAGAAAAATAAACAAACACACAGCTGTTTAGGAAAGCAATTTGTGTGTAAATGTAGCTATTAGCCCAAAATTTAATAATTCAGTTTGGTTCAACATTAGAAATAAACCAAGCTGCAATAAAGAGTGTAGGAACATGAGAACTATGTAATCAAATGAAACGCAACCGACTGTACTTGCGTTTGTTAGTTCAGAGTCTTGGTATTAAGGAATTTCACGAAATCTTGTCTGTTGTGAGGAGAGGGAAAGAGAGAATTATTAACCCACGTCCCACTGCACAGGAGTGGAGGGAGGGATATTCATCGATCTCTTGTCTGGAAGCCAGGAGAGACTGCATAATTGTTCTGTGAATATTTCAAAAATGTGGATTGTGTGGGAAAATGAATGGCAGAAATCCCTATTTTATTACATACTGTATAGTCAAATAGTTGCATATGTATTTTGTATTGAAAACAAATTGCACATATTTTTTCTTCTCTCCAATCATCCTGCTGCACACACAGGCCTCTCTCTAATCTATATATATACAATATACACAGTAGCTCACAGAAATGAGTAAACCCCTCACATTTTTGTAAATATTTTATTATATCTTTTCATGTGACGACACTGGAGAAATGACACTTTGCTACAATGTAAAGTAGTGAGTGTACAGCTTGTATAACAGTGTAAATTTACTGTCCCTTCAAAATAACTCAACACACAGCCATTAATGTCTAAACCGCTGGCAACAAAAGTAACTGCACCCCTAAGCGAAAATGTCCAAATTGGCCCGAAGTGTCAATATATTGTGTGGCCACCATTCCAACCTTTCCAACCTGGTGTTTAAGAGCTTTTCTGGGAAGCTACCACCCTACCTGAATATGCTGCTTCCACCCGGCAGTTCCCTCATCCTATAACCTCAGATCCAGGACCTGCACCTTACTTGCAATACCGCAATACAAAAAGAAAATGGCTCGATCCTCATTTTCCTACAGAGCACCGCAAATATGGAATAATCTCCCAGACACCATCAAATCTTCCCCCAGTCTAAAGTCCCTTAAGAGCTCCCTATTAGCATACCTCAATACGAAATGCACCTGTAAACATGTAACATAATGACTTTATTTCCTCCATATTTATTTTTCTGTTAATCTGTATATTTGGTCTTGTGTTAATATCTTGCATTTTACTATTTTGTATTTCTGTAAGCACTCAATGTTCTCGAACCCAGGACATACTTGAAAACGAGAGAAATCTCAATGTATCCTTCCTGGTAAAATCCTTTATAAATAAATAAATAAATAAATAAATTTTGCAGCACTGCCTTAACCCTCTTGGGCATGGAGTTCACCAGAGCTTCACAGGTTGCCACTGGAGTCCTCTTCCACTCCTCCATGACGACATCACGGAGCTGGTGGATGTTAGAGACCTTATGCTCCTCCACCTTCCGTTTGAGGATGCCACACAGATGCTCAATAGTGTTTAGGTCAGGAGACTTGCTTGGCCAATCCAGCACCTTTACCCTCAGCTTCTTTAGCAAGGCAGTGGTCGTCTTGGAGGTATGTATGGGGTTGTTATCATTTTGGAATAATGTCCTGCGGCCCAGTCTCCGAAAGAGAGGATCATGCTCTGCTTCGGTTTGTCACAGTACATGTTGGCATTCATGGTTCCCTCAATGAACTGTAGCTCCCCAGTGCTGGCAGCACTCATGCAGCCCCAGACCATGACACTCCCACCACCATGCTTGACTGTAGGCAAGACACACTTGTCTTCGTGCTGCTCACTTAGTTGCTGCCACACACGCTTGACACATCTGAACCAAATAAGTTTATCTTGGTCTCATCAGACCAGAAGACATGGTTCCAGTAATCCATGTCCTTAGTCTGCTTGTCTTCAGCAAACGGTTTGCGGGCTTCCTTGTGCATCACCTTTAGAAGAGGCTTCCTTCTGGGACGACAGCCAGGCAGACCAATTTGATGCAGTGTGCGGCGTATGGTTTTAGCACTGACAGGCTAACTCCCCCTGCACCCCTTCAACCTCTGCAGCAATGCTGGCAGCACTCATACGTCTATTTCCCAAAGACAAACTCTGTATATGATGCTGAGCACGTGCACTCAACTTCTTTGGTCGACCATGGCGAGGCCTGTTCTGAGTGGAACCTGTCCTGTTAAACCGCTGTATGGTCTTGGCCACCGTGCTGCATCCCAGTTTAATAGTCTTGGCAATCTTCTTATAGCCTTGGCCATCTTTATGTAGAGCAACAATTTTTTTTTCCAGATCCTCAGAGAGTTCTTTGCCATGAGGTGCCATGTTGAACTTCCAGTGACCAGTATGAGAGAGTGAGAGCGATAACACCAAATTTAACACACCTGCTCCCCATTCACACCTGAGACCTTGTAACCCTAATGAGTCACATGACACCGGAGAGGGAAAATTACTAATTGGGCCAATTTGGACATTTTCACTTAGGGGTATAGTCACTTTTGTTGCCAGCGGTTTAGACATTAATGGCTGTGTGTTGAGTTATTTTGAAGGGACAGCAAATTTCCACTGTTACACAAGCTGTACACTCACTACTTTACATTGTAGCAAAGTGTAATTTCTTCAGTGTCGTCACATGAAAAGATAATAAAATATTTACAAAAATGTGAGGGGTGTACTCACTTCTGTGCGATACTGTATATATTGCGGGTTTAGTTTAGTTTGTTTAGAATGTGCATGTTGTGGGTTGGCATTGGGTGGGTTCAGAAGTGAGTGTACATATTGTTTTAACTACTAGCTTAAGACTTAGAATTTGGAGTCCTGTTTCATGGTAGAATTGTGCATCTAGTTAGGAATTGTCTTGATAGGGATGACTGTAAACATACCCTCCGCTTTCACTCATATTCGGGAATGTGCCAATAGACAAATCTTGAGTAATTGAAATGCCAAAACACATTTTATTTGTGCTAAAGTATTTAATCTTCCCAGAAGCTTCAGTTTTCCAAATCGCGGTTACGGGCCATAGTGCGTACAGCTAATTTCTGACACTGCCCGCGATTTGCCTTTGAGAATACCCAAATGTAATTTTCATGTCAAATCAGGGGATTTTCCACGGATTTTAAGTTTGGAAGCACATTCCGACTGGAGCAGATAACCCCCCTTCCAGTTTTCTTAGTGCGAACTGCAAGGTGGAAATTGGCAGTCTAACGCTTTCCTTATCCCTGCTTTCCATGCTTTGAAATAAACGCTGCACGCATGATGAAAGCATGAGAAAGACAAGATATTAAGGCTGGTATTTAAATAGAATGCATTACATGATTAAGAGCCGCTCTGCAGGCTTTGTTTTTTGAGTACAGGCAAATGCATTTGATATTTTGTTATGCTGCAAGCGTTGAATGGAGATGAAAATACCATCATTTGCTAAGCCTTTCTGGACATATCATTGGGTCTTTGAAGACAGCAGGTGAAAGTATAAATGCCAGTTAGCTTAAAGCACAAACCGGCCTCTCACGGGGTATAAACATTTTTAACCCTTTGCGGCTGCGGGAGGCCGCAGTTTTCGGGCTTTGATGTTTTACGGCGCCTTTCAAAGCCGAAGGTGTTAAATAGTTTTACAAGGATGAAATGACAGAACATGACACTGCATGTGGCATAGTGACATTTTCATAAGGGAACTTGTTATTGCAATAAATGTTTGCCTCTACCCTTTATAAGTCAGTCACTCTCCCTGTCAATTGTAATTGCGGATCCTGAGATGCTGAAGGAACGGCTTCTAATCCCAGGGGGTTGCGTGGCTCTATTCCTTAAGGATACTGATGTCAATTTAGCAAATTTTGCAGATACAGAAGGGTTCTGGAATGCGAAATGTAAGAATGCTTAACCGTTCTGTATCTCAGGCGTTTTAATTGATTTTTGCCCTCTCTCCGTGAAAACCTGTCTATAATATGCTCTTTGTTCTTAGGTGTTTCCTTGCCAGTTTTCCTAAAGAAGTAGATTTTCCGATACTTACACGTTCACCATGACGCTGCCTTCCCTCTAGTTAATGGTGAAATGGTCTTTATACAAGATCCCCTCTAGAGTGGAGATGTGAAAATTCATTGAATTTGGCCCGTTTCCATGCAATCGTTACCACAGCTACAGTTTTGTCTGAGACCTGGCTATAGGAAAAGATCAGCACAGCCCATTGGAATAAAGAGCCATGAAGACTTCATGGCTGCATCTTCAGGACATGCTGAACGAGGGAGGTTTCCATGGTGATCCTTAGCCAAAGGATCAAAGCATCTTCTGTATTGCACTGTCCCATGCACTGCATCCGAAAAACTGTTGCCACCATGTTAATCAGTAGCACTGCACTCATATGCTATCATACATTATAAAGACTGCTATCCCTAATATTACACCGAAAAACCAGGTGGGTCAACTATTAACCGCTCCTAATCTCTGCTGGCCACCTCTGTCCACATTTTTAAAATTTTGGAATAACATCTAAAACTCTCTTCCAATGCGACACTCTTCCACACTTATGGTCTGGCTCTTCCAGGGCTGAATTCAAATGAGAGGCATTGGCTGGACTTCAATGTACAGAGCTGACCTAAACACCCAGGAAAATTTTCAGCTGAATGACAGCCTTCTGAGGAGAGGAAAGCTCTCTGCTGTGGAAGGCTGTCACTGCCACAGGAACACCCGATGGAAGGTGTGTGCGAGAGGCGGATATTCAGCACACCATGACGAGTTAAATTAAATGTTCATGAGGCTACAGTGTCTTTTTAAGTGTCAATTAATTTGGATACTTAATTCTAATAGTTATGTCCTCCTGAAAAGCCATAATAAATGTTATCTTTCTGAGACAATACATCTCTGAACATATCAATATATCCATTCCATACCACACTGCATCGCATGCACACATGCCATATTTAATGACAACAAACCAATATTATTATTATTATCATTATCATCACTTATATAGCGCCAACAATTTCTGCAGCACTTTTCAATAACCAATGGGAACAAGAGTCAAATAACCTAGCATACGATTAAGGCTAGGGTCAGATGAGCGCATTTTGTACGGACTTTGCATCCGTGCAGTATGGACTTACTTACTGACTGACAACAAGGTAGTGGCCACACAGTCCGTTTTTTTCACTGATGTATTTTATGACGGATATAGCAGGGAAAATAAATTACAATGAAAAAACATTCTGTCCGTCAAAAATGCTGGACGTATAAATGCAGTCCGTCTGACCTCGTTTCATCACTCACACACAAAGCTGCACGGACGTAGCAGACGTGGCGCACTCCACACCTCCATTCTAGCAGTATTACGTTCTTGCCTAACCTGCGTCTGTTTGCCGCGTCCGCCATGCATCCCCATTTCTGGCGGACGTACTTCGTGTGTGGGGATCCATTGGTCAGAATGCTATGCTGCCACGGACGTACAAATGTGCAGCAACACGGACGTGATAACTGCGCTCGTCTGACCCCAGCCTTAGACAAGAGGTGTAGAGTACCCTGCTCATAGGAGTTTACAATCTAGAAAGATTGGGGTGGAGGAACACAAGAGGGGCTTTATTGGTCATCAGGATAACTAGTGCCAGGGGTTCTGGAATGGTGGGGTAATGGTAGTGGCTTCTATCATGACGTGTGAGTAGGTGAGCAGAGGGAGGAGTTGCATCAGTGATGTGGTATGCTAATCTGAAGAGATGGATTTTGCAGGATTTCTTGAAGGCCTGAAAATTAGGAAAGAGTCTGATAGGGTGAGGTAAGTCATTCCACAGGACCAGAGCTGCCCTTCAGAAGTCTTGGCAGCAAGAGTTGGCAGAGTGGACGTAGACAGTTGACAGTTAGAGGTCACCTGCCGACCGGAGCATGTCTTTGGATTCCACTAATCTACATTATACATGGTATAGGTTAGAGGCTAGTAATGAATGACCAAAGAGTAGGCCAAGAAAGAAAAACACATTACAAGTTCATTGAATCTGATTTAAGTAGTACCTTTGGATTTTTAGTCCACCTAAACAATGCATGTGTCACAGGGTATGTCAAAGAAGCAGTTACAGCGTGAGAAAACATCACAGTGCTTATATACAGTTTGAACAAGTAGTTATTTATTTATTCAGTATTGTACTATTTACACTGGCTCTTTGACGATAGGTGGTGCACCCGCACCCCCCGGCATGGGTGACTGTTGTGACCAAATAATATCTGCTGGACTGGAAATGTCAGTAAGATATACCAAGTAATAGGAAAGGCACGTGTATGTCAATGCTTAAGAAATAGGGGGATTTTATTAGAGAACCATCATAGACGACGTTTCAACTCAACTGAGTCTTTCTCAAATAAAAAAAATTCTGAGTTATTCAAAGAGATCCGAATGGCTGCCGAAAGGTAACCGAATGTTGAAAATCATCATTCGGTTACCTTTCCTGGCCATTTGGCTATCCAGAGAGCAGGCAATTTGCCAAATCCTGGCGAATTGCCTGCACATACGGTGCCTGTTCGGTGCCTGTTCGAGGGCAGTGAAATCCCCATAAAAAAGCACTGCTTCGGCTATTCAGAGAACACAAACCAGCAGGAAAAAGTTGTCGAATTGCCCTGCCATTCGGTGGTTTAATTCGTCAGGTTTATTCAGGCGAATCCCATAGGCTTCAATGTTAAAAATATTCCCGTTTTAAGTCAATATCTAATAAACCGTTCATTATAATATTCTGCAGTAAAGAGTCTCTTTATTTTTATATTTTTTAGGACCTTTTAGGCATTTTTTGGGATTTTTTTGCAAACTTTTTTTTCCGTTTTGTTTAAATCGTTTTTTCTGTAACAGCCCTTTTTATTATCATTCACTGGATCTTATATCTGAATTTCAGACATTTTCGCTCAGTAGCTTGTTTGCAAACAGCGTTTCACTTTTCAAACATTCAAGCGAACTGTTTTTTTTTTCTTCACCTCCTTCGTCTGCGATGTCTGGCTTTTCCGGCGGCTGCTCTGCGCTGTGATCGGCTCCTGCTCGGCTTTCTCCGGCGTCTTCGGCGGGTTAATCCAGATGTTTTTGCTGGTTTCGGTGTGCGTTTGCCCTTGTTTTGCGTTCAGTTTTCGGCGACTTTCCCCTGCATTGCGGCGGCTCTGTGGTGCTTGCAGAACGAAAAGTCACCGAACATGCTGTGGCTTTTCGATTCTCTTTGAATAACACTGATTGTCTCTGATGGATCTCCAATAAATTCTCCCTAGTCCTGAAGCACTGGAGTGCCTGTGCCATCCCTCTGTCAGCCGCTCTTTGGACCTGGCCTCTCCTTGTATGTGTTGGCACCCATAATAAAACTTCATTAGGAAATGTTGTTGCTGCTCTCAATCTGGAATACACCAAGATATGGGATCAGCATTGAATGGTTCAGTTTTGTGTTCAGGCAAACATTTAGAAAATAATTTTTGTGAACATTACTGTGAAATATTGAAATCCTAAACATTCCGCACATATACGTTTTGTAAGTCAAGCAAAATCTTCAAAAACTTATATATTTACCTTTGGAGAGCATCTGGATATTATGATCGACATGGCTATATGGAGGTAATTGAAGTCGTTCCGACAAACACACAGCTTCAGCTTTAATAAAATAGATATGTCAGGTTTTATGTGGGAGCAGAGATGGAAAAAAAAAATCTTTTTTGGCTTTGGATATGATTCTATTTTCTAGTTTTGGAATTATATTGTAAGAATCCTACTGCAAAGTAATTAAAAAAATCATTAATTCCCGGAAAAAAAAGGTTTAATTGGTTCTCGCGATTGTGTGGAAAATGGAGGATTTTTTTGAATGCATCAATCCTTAAAAATTGTATTCTTACTTCGCACAGTTCTAGCAAGTATTCGTTTTATTAAACCATTATTCTTTTACTATAGCTGTAATATACTACTTCAAAATACAACTGCCACATAAATATCCCAATATATATCCCTTAGAGGCACAATGACTCCAGACATTTGTTACATGCCCTGCACTGTAGCAGGAATATGGCCTTCAGATTTGTACTGTATGGTATTTTCTGGCTCCTTTTGATGCATTCTTCATAATAATGGGACGGAGCTATATTGTGTCTTGTGTGATCTAACATACTGCATGAATGTTAAGGAAATTAAAGGGGAAGACATCTCAGAAATTATCTGTCCGACATTAGGAAAGTATGGTTTCAAACAAACCGGTAGCCGGTGCAGGATGAAGGGATGATCTATTGTTTAAAGAAATAAAAACCTTTATGCCGCTGTCATTAGACATTTAAATCACAGTGATCAAATACTGAGAAAAAATTGATAAAATAAATCTATCAGTTCTGCTATCACAACAAGTAAATCACAAGTGATGTCATACAGTGCCACTGATGTCTCAGTTTGGTTATTGTTACAACTATTTGTTCTATAAAACGTATTCCATTTCAATACCAAGTACTAAAGTGATACATTGTAAAAAATAGAGTTCCTTTTTTTGCTCTTAAATAATTGAGCAGATGCTGCCTAATTATTTTTGTATATATTTTTTTATTCTAGGCGATTTTTCTCACCTTTTCTCCATCGCCGAGCAATGATCCTCCTCTTCTGCTCAGGGACTCCCGAACATGGAAGTCCCTGAAGCTTTCTTACGGAATTTTCTCTCCTACGCAACTTGCATAGCATAGGGGCCGCAAATTGCTCACTGCTACTGACTTGTGCTCTTTATGTATCCAAGGTCCATAGCACCTGCGCAGATCGATGGATCGGAGCTGCGCGCATGCACAGATGTGATCCATTGGCCCCTTCTCTGAGAACGCTCATTAACGCTCGTGGTCTCAGAGAGGGTAACGACAGCATGCTCTCTGACATCACAGCTAATGTATCTGGTGACCGGCAGCTGGGAAATTCAAAATCGGGCTGCTGGTGATGCTGGGTGGGGAGGTGGAAAGTCCTCCTCTTCACCCAGCGTTTCTGTCAGCTTAAGATAGCAGGAGGGGAGCAAAGGAGGCCACTCCTCATATCCTGACCACTTTAAAAAGCTTACGTAGTCAGGATGTGTAGAGCCTTCCTTTAACACCTTCACTACCGAGAACGATATATCTCAGACTTCAAAGGCACCATATGGTGTTCCGATATTGAGATAACTCGATCTGCAGCCCAAAAGCAAATGAAATTTGTTGGCTGCAAACAAATTTCGTTTGCTTTTGGGCTGCAGAAGGTGCCCCCAAAGTTTTAGCCCTGTGGGCATAATGCCCAAAGAGCTAAAACTGTAAAAATCGACTGATGAATGCTCTGAAATATCGGGCTTTCAGCAGCTGATGCAAGGGAAAAAATAGACCTGCAGCTCTAACCTTTGTAACTCGGTTTGGCAGTAAATTGTGCCATCTACTGGCCATATAGGTCATTTACAGTAATAACTATGTTTACTGTATAATTAATTAAAAATGATTTGACAAAAAAAAACTGGTTTCTGACAATGTTTTTTTGAATAATTTATTTGTTTATTTATAAAGGATTTTACCAGGAAGGATATATTGAGATTTCTCACATTTTCAAGTATGTCCTGGGTTCAAGAACACAATAATAAACTTGGTAGTGAAGGGGTTCCCTAAAAGGTTTTGTATCATTGGTTCGGTAGAGTGGAGGATACATGGACATTACTCTGATTCTTCGATCTGATATTTATTTGTTAAAAAAATAATTTTTTTTGATCTTCCTTCGCTGAATCTAAAATAATAACTTTTTAGATGTTTCACATTTCACCATTGTTTAACTACTGCACACATTTCACAATTTGATTGTTTCATAAAACACGTATCATTCACAATTTTACCTTAGGGGTTCTGTTTCTTGTGTGTGTGCTTTATCTTTTTTTTTCAAAATCCTGCTGTTTCCTCTTTATAGCGTACAACATCACTGCAAGCATTTGTAACTGCTGCCAATCAGTTTAATATTCCCTTGAAGACAGTCAGTCTTTTTTTTTGGCTCAGTGGATCGTGCCATTAGCTCTTCATACATTGCAAAGTATTGTCAGGTATTAGAACTCACATATATGAATCAAATTCAGCCTAAAACTATGCCTGGAATCAAAAGAATTTACCAATAGATCTTTTGAATTAGAGTTTAATACAGTGCATCGACTGTGAAGTTTTATTTTTGTTTCGAAGGTTCTAACACATTTCATACGAAAGGTGAGACATGAAGGCCGATTTACTGGAAGTTAATAGTAGATGCTACTTTTTCCATAATTTACAGAATATGGTGCTCTCTTAAAAATAATGCCCAAACTTAACTTAAACTATCATGTTTTTGTTCAAAAAGACACATATCTATTAAAATAAAACTAAAAAAGTATTGTAGCTCTTTCTTTCAAGATGATACATTCCTGCAGCTTCACTCGCCTCCATTGATTGTCTAGAAATGCTGTTTAACCCCTTTGCTACAAAGTGATTTTCAAAAAAAACAAAAAACGTTGTCAGGAACCAGTGGTTTTTAAAAAAAATCCTTTTGATTAACCCCTTCACTGCTGAGCCATTTCACCCCTGTGTGCTGAGCTCATTTTTAATGCTTTTGCTCATCATGTTTAAACGCGATTTGAAGTCACATTTTATTAGAGATGGGAATTTGTTTCGGAAAAATTCGGAATTGGGAACGAAATTTGATGATTCGTATCCATAAGTACTTCCGAATAACGAATCGATACGATACGAATACGAAACGACAACGAAACGATATGATACGAAACTACAACGAAATGGTATATGAAAAATTTATTTCGTTTTACACTGTGTCATCATCATAAAAGAAAAATTTGAATAATTGATATCAACTATCGAATTTGAAATGAACTATCAAATGGATATCAATTATTGGATATCAACTATCAAATGGATATCAACTATCGAATTCGATTCGATACGAATCCGATACGATAGAAATTGAAATGAACTATCAAATGGATATCAACTATTGGATATCACCTATAAAATTTGAAATGAGCTAGCAAATGGAAATCAACTATTGGATATCAACTATCGAAATTGAAATTAACTATCAAATGGATATCAACTATCGAATTCGATTCGATTCGATACGATACGATACGATACGAATCTTATACGATAGAAATCGAAATGAACTATCAAATGGATATCAACTATTGGATATCAACTATCGAATTCTATTCGATACGATTCGATACGATACATAGAAAACATAGAAACATAGAAAAATGTCGGCAGATAAGAACCTTTCGGCCCATCTAGTCTGCCCAATTAAATGGATACTTGACCTGGATTTATCTTTTGTTTAGGATAGCCTTATGCCTATCCCATGCTTGCTTAAATTCAATTACTGTTTTGGCCTCTACCACTTCTACTGGAAGACTGTTCCATGTATCCACCACCCTCTCAGTAAAATAATGCTTCCTGATGTTACTTTTAAACCTTTGCCCTCTAATCTAAGACTATGCCCTCTTGTTTTGCTATTTTGTTTCCTTTTAAATATACTCCCTTCCTTTACCTTGTGGATTCCTTTTACGTATTTAAATGTTTCTATCATATCTCCTCTGTCTCGTCTTTTTTCCAAGCTGTATGTTAAGATCATTAAGCCTTTCCTGGTAACTTTTCTCCTTCAAGCCGTACACCATTTTAGTAGCCCTTCTCTGAACTCTCTCTAAGATGTCTATATCCTTCTGGAGATACGGTCTCCAGTACTGCACACAGTACTACAAGTGAGGTCTCACCAGTGCTCTGTACAGTGGCATGAGCACTTCCCTTTTCCTACTGCTAATACCTCTCCCTACACAACCAAGCATTCTGCTAGCATTTCCTGCTGCTCTATTACATTGACTACTTACCCTTAGATCCTCTGAAATAATGACCCCTAAATCCCTTTCCTCAGATGTTGAGGTTAGGACTGTATCAAATATTCTATATTCAGCCCTTGGGTTTTTACGTCCCAGGTGCATTATCTTGCACTTATCCACATTAAAACTCATTTGCCACAACTCCGACCATGTAAGGTCCTGGAGGCCCTCACCCCCTGGCGCCCCCTTTTGGTTTCACATCCTGCATATCCCCTGCAGATTTCAAGGCTCTGGTATGAACAATGCACCTTCCTCATTTTGACGTCCTGGCCCTGGATCCAAACCTGTCCTTTATCCTCCTTGATTAGCCCTTCATATAAGGGAGTCCCACCCTCAACCCTTGACTTCCACATTCAATGAAGTTCCTGTCTGCTAGACCAATCTGCCAAAGCTCCCTGAGACCTCCTGAAACTCTCTACCAAAGACTCCAAGGATCCTCTGCTTTATTCTGGACATTCATTACTTCATACACCGGTACCCTTCCATCCTGCTCCTCCTCTGCCTCCCCCCATCTAAGACTCCCCGTGTACCAGACCCCTTGCTGAACCCTGACGTCTCTATTTCTGTTACCTTGTCTGATCCCATGCCACGGTGTTTATTTATAATAAACACTCTTTGTTTATCCTTAAACCTGCCTCATCACTGCATCCTGGGCTCACAACCTCAACCTGCTACACAACCCGTAGTACGGTCCTTACAGACCATTTTTTTAGTTTACCTAAATCATTTGACATTTGGCTGATCCCTCCAGGAACGTCAACCCTGTTGCAAATTTTTGTGTCATCAGCACAAAGACATACTTTTCCATTAATACCTTCTGCAATATCACTAATAAAAATATTAAAGAGAATGGGTCCAAGTACTGACCCCTGAGGTACCCCACTGGTAACAAGACCTTGCACCGAATAAACTCCATTTACCACAACCCTCTGTTGCCGGTCACTCAGCCACTGCCTAATCCATTCAACAATATTGGAATCCAAGCTCAAAGATTGCAATTTATTGATAAGCCTACGAATCGATACGATAGAAATTGAAATGAACTATCAAATGGATATCAACTATTGGATATCAACTATGGATATCCACTATCGAATTCTATTTCAATATGAATCCGATACGATACGACACAAATCAATCCAAAATGTAACGAAATACGAAACGAAACATGAAACTAAATTAGTTACGAAATTCCAAAAACAAAATTATTTAAAAACGTAACGAAACGAAACTAAACGAAACAAATTTTTCAGCAATGCGCATCCCTACATTTTATTATACGACCCAAACAAATTATATATCATTCTTTCTGGCAGACTCGGTAAATTCATAATATATCATTATTATATGTATATGTCCTGCCTGAATATTATAAAAAAAATGAAATAAAATTAGAATTTTCAATAATTTTCAATCATCTACAGCATGTAAAGTGGTTTTATTCCCCATTTTATCATCCAAGTCTTTGCGGTTATGTTTTCTATGGTTTGCACTTGTTAAAAAACAAGCATCATTGTTCACATTACAATTGAAATGGGAACAATATTGCTGCATTAATAAAACAAAAAACAAACTTTTTAAAAATGTTAAAGAAATATTTTTTGTTTATATATATATATTTTCTTTAGGGTTGACATGGTCACGTTTGATATCATTGGAATGGCCACGCTATTCAATCGTCCAGGGTCCCAGAGGCTGGGCTGACATCCAAGATGTCAGCCCGCACTGGGTGGCAGCAGCGATTGGCCAAAATACTGGGCAATCACGGGCAGCATTGACAGGGCGCGCTCAGCGCATCCTCTGCAGCCTAGGCACCACACGTCCTTAGCAGCGAAGTGGTTAATTATACAGTAAGAATTATTTGGGAATATTCCCAGTGTATTTCTTTCAAATAACCTATTTGGCAGCCAGATGTCACCACCTACTGGCCAAAATGAGTTACAGCCGTTTGAGCTGCAGGTCGTGTTTCCCTGCATCAGCAGCTGAATGTCCAATTGATTTGGGAGTTGGGACATTCAATTTGCCAATTTTATGCCCAATTTTTTGCTACACCTATGCCCACAGGAATAAAACTTTAGGGACGCCTTCTGCAGCCCAAAAGCAACGAAATTAATTTGCAGCAAACAAGTTTAATTTGCTTTTGTCCTGCACAGCTGCAGATCGAGATAACGCGATATAGAGCATCTGATGGAGCCTTTGAAGTCCCGAATTATCTCGATCTCGGTAGTGAAGGGGTTAAAACGGCTGAGCATATCAAGAGCTTTGGATGTTTCGGAAATCTGCCCTGAATTAGGCTTGTGCACCGATTTTTTTTTCGGTTCGATTCGATTTTTCGGATTTTTAAACTTTTCGATTCGGCTCGTTTCGACAGATTTCTGTTTCGATTCGGTTCGGCTCGACTCGTTTTTCATGTACATTTTTTCGGAATTTCGACCATTTTTCGTATTTTCGTGTCACTTAGCTCGTTTTTTGTATCGACTTTTCGTATTTTCGGAAATTTTCGTTTTTTCGGAACGTCTGTTCTCCTCGTTTCAAAGCAATAAATTTCGATTTGACACATTTCAAGCACATTCGAAAATTCCGAAAATATTTCGTTTCGGCTCGGAAAACTTTTCGGATCTGCCATTTTCAGATCTAAAAATTTTCGGAAAATCGGCCGCATCCGAAAACACGAATCGGGAAATTTCGTGAAAATTCCGAAATTCCGAAACCCGAAACGCACATCCCTACCCTGAATGAGGCCTCTTTACACATGCCTAGTTTGACATGGCCAATGTGCCCTAAAATCTTCAAACATCACCAGATGCAACTGTTTTTTACTGCACATATTGATCACAACTAATATGCAGAGATTGATTTAAAACATATTGATGATTTGGGGCTCTAAAATTAGATGACTTCTATTTTAATGTCATTACATCTTAAGATAGGCGGTAGAGCATTAATATTTTAGAATCCTAGTTATATTTGTACTCATCAAAAAATTATGATGTCCTTAAGCACATCAAAAAAGACATGTCTTTAAAAATGATGCTCCAATTTGGACGCAGATGATTTTAGATGTGCCAAATTCAACCATGGCTGAATTCCACACCCTGGTTCGAAATGGAGCATCATTTATTATGGTTGGAAATTAGGGTAAGAGTTAGAAATTAGGGTTAGGTTTAGCAGTACAATTTAGGGTTAGGGTTAGCAGTAGAATTTAGGGTTAGGGTTAGCAATAGGGATGCGCCAAACGCCCCCGTGTTGAGTTCAACTTCGAACTCGAACAATTTCAAAAGTTCGAGTTCGAACTCGAACACGATCCAAACTCAATGTAAGTCAATGGGACCCGAATGTTCGATTTTTAGAGTGCCCTCTAAGAGGGCATATATGCTAGATATTTGCCATAAAAGGTGTATGGGGGTCTGGGTAGTGCCCTTGGGGACAGGAAACAAGGACAAAAAGTTTTAAAAAAAAACTTTTTTAAAGGAACAGTGAGTTTTCCATGAAATAAAGGTTAAGAATAACAACGAAAAATTCCTTCAAATATCATGCCTAGGAGGTCCCCATAACCTGCCCAGGAAGTGGCAGATTTGTAGGATGTATAGAAACATTTAAAAACAAAAAAATGACATTTCAAATGACGGTAAATGGTTTTCCTTTAATCTATTCATAAATAACTGCTTGGGGCAGCAGCCTGTATGAAAAGAGGAGACGTTTTAGGACACACAGAACAAGTTCAGTGATTTTTTTGGCTAAATTATGGTGAAACTTATGCAGGCTTTGGATGAAAGTAACAATAGGTGCATTAAAATTGGGCCTTTAGTGTCGGCAACAGTGCCGTCACACAGTAGCCTTTCTGTGGTATTGTGGAAGAGTGCAGGGTTGGACCCTGCGGTCAGATATTAAAATGATATGAATCTGGTATAGGCGTCAGTGGCAGTGCACCCAAATATTTTACCTTTGGTGGCAGCAAGTGCCTTCACACCGTAACCCCTTTGTGGTATTGTGGAAGAGTGCAGTGGTTGAGGTTTTGGGAATGCAGAAGAGATCCCCGATCTATTCAGTTACGTCAGCATCAGGGGATTGAAAACTGCTGATCCAGGACTGATTCATTATTATAAATGTCAGCCGGTCTACAGAGTCGGTGGAGAGACGCACTCTTTTGTCTGTGACAAAACCTCCAGCGGCACTGAACGTCCTTTCAGAAAGCACGCTGGATAAAGGGCAACTTAGTAGCTGCATAGCATATTGGCTAAGTTCTGGCCAGTGATCCAATCTCAACACCCAGTAAGCCATTGGATCATCTGCTGTAAAGGTATCCAGGTCTGTCCTTGCCCCTAGGTAGTCCTGCAAAATACAGTGAAGACGCTGGCAATTTGTGCCTACATTTGACGTCCCTGGGCATCGTGGAGTAAAAAAATTTAAAAAGGCATAAGTCAAGCGGCCCCAGCCTTCACCGCTCTTCCTCTGATCATCCGCAGCCTCAGAAGCACCTGTGTCATCACTTGGTAACCTACCATTGCCTGGAAAGGTGTTACACAAGTGTCGCTTTAGAGCGTCTTCAAGTTGTTTCATCCTGTCCTCCCTCTGTGCGGGAAGGATGAGCTCTGCAACTTTACCCTTGTATCGTGGATCAAGAAGGGTTGCCGACCAGTAATGATCCCTCTCCTTGATAGCACGAATCCTGGGGTCCTTTAGCAGGCTTTGCAGGATAAGGGAGCCCATGCAGCATAGGTGGCATTAGCTTCCGAGTCTTCCTGGTCAATGAGGATGACCCCATCTTGCACTTCCTCCTCCCAGCCATGTACTAGTCCTTGGGTTTCTGGGCACACAAAACCCTCCCTTGAGGAATCCCCACCTTCAATGCCCCCACTACATAAATATTGCTCCTCCTCATCCTCCTCCTGTCTGATCTGAGGACCCGCAGGAATGCTGTCTGCATAAAGAATGGGGCCTTGAGAGCTAGGGAAGGCCTCCTCTTCCTCCTGCAGCTTTGCCTCTAGTGCCACATCTAAAATTCCCCGCAGAGTGCGCTCCAGCAGGAACACTAAAGGAATTGTGTCACTGATGCATGCACTGTCCCTGCACACCATCCTTGTTGCCTCCTCAAATGGTGACAGTACAGTGCATGCATCCGTGATCATCAGCCACTGCGGGGGAAAAAAAAAAAAGTTGACCCACCTGTCCTTGTGCCATACTCACACAGGTACTCGTTGATGGCCCTCTGCTGCTTGTGCAGACTCTGCAGCATTGCCAATGTCGAGTTCCACCTGGTGGGCATGTCACAGATCAGGTGGTTTGTGGGAAGGTGGAATTCTCTTTGAATTTCTGCGAAGCGAACACTTGCTGGGAATGACCGTCTGAAGTGGCTGCAGACTTTTCTGGCCTTGCTGAGAAGCTCTTCCAGCCCTGGGTACCTGGTGAGCAAACGCTGTACCACCAGATTTAGGACGTGTGCTAGGCATGGTACATGCGTCAACTTACTCAGGCGTAGGGCAGAGAGAAGGTTGCTGCCATTATCACAGACGACCATTCCCAGCTGAAGCTGGCGTGGTGTTAACCATCTCTGCGCCTGCCCCTGCAGACCCGGTGTGGCTCCTGTCCCCTAAACAAACCAGCTCAAGCACAGTATGGCATCTTTTTGCTTGAGCCATTGCGTAGCCCCTGCCTCGCGTCGGTTTAACTCCCACTTCGCCAGAGACACAGAAGGAGGAGGAAGAGGAGAAAGAGGTGGTGGAGCAGACAGACCTCATATAAGCAGCTTTTTGGAGGCGTGGTGGATGAGCAAGCTCCAGCACAGAGCCCCATCCTGGATCCCTCCCAGCTGCAAGCAGAGTTACCCAGTGTGCCGTGAAGGAAATGTAACGGCCCTGTCCATGCTTGCTGGACCACGTGTCTAAAGTAATGTGCACCTTGCTGCTGACTGCCTTTTCCAATGACTCCATAACATTGTGTTCCATATGCTGGTATAGTGCTGGAAGCCTTCAGCGAAAAGAAATGGCATTTTGGAACCTGCCACTGTGGTACAGCACATTCGGCAAGTTCACCGAAGGAAGCAGCGTCCACCAGCTGGAAAGGCAGCAGCTGTAATGCGAGTAATTTTGCTAAGCTGGCATTTAGACGCTGTTCTTGGGGATGGTTGGGACTATATTTTTTCTTACGCTGCAGCAGCTGGGGCAACGTAATCTGACTGCGTAAATCTTCAGCTAATGGGATGCTGTCACATTCTGAGGAAGGACCTGGTACACCCATTACTGTAGCATCATCCCTGTCAGTGGAGGTTTTAGGCATTGACATGGCAGGACATATATTGGGGATAGAGACAGATGAGGATGAGGACCTATGCAAAGTGTTGTGCTAACGGGATGCGTGGCAGGTGGTCATATGTCTTATCAAGCACGTGGTACCCAAGTGTGTGATGTTTTTACCACGCTTGATCCTCTTCTGACATAGATTACAAATAGCAACTGTGCGGTCTGCTGCACATTTCTTAAAGAACTCCCAGACAGCAGACTTCCTGTACATGTGCTTTGAGACAACAGTGCTCTGCACCTAAGCAGCTGTCAGGGATCCCTACCGCCGGTCCTGGGTTGCGCTCTGGTCCCGGGCGCTGGCGGGCATTCCGACGCTCGTAGCGTCTATCAATCCTCCTCCCTCGTGGCTCAGCTGCAGAGTGAACTGCGCGTGCGCACGTTTTCCCGGGCTAACAAAGAACGTTGTACGCAGGGACGCTCAGAACGGCCGACGGCAGTCCGCACGTCATTAGAGACAGCCCGGGAGGTTCCCCATAAAAAGTCACCTGGCTGATAGTTCCATACTAGTTTGTTCTAGTCTGTTGCTCTTGAGATTTTCTTGTTTCCTGAGACCGTGATTCTGACCTCTGCCTGGATATATGACTATGCTGACTGCTTTAACCCTTCGACCTCTGCCTGGATATATTATTACGCTGACTGCTTTAACCCTTCGACCTCTGCCTGGATATATTACTACGCTGCCTGCTTTAACCCTTCGACCTCTGCCTGGATATATGACTACGCTATCATACCGCCTAGCTATAGGTACGTCTTGCATATTGGTTCCAACGCTGTCACCGCTACGTGCAACCCTGACATAACAAACTAGTCTCTACTATGGAACCAGCAAGTGTACCAGAGACTCTGGCCACCATTGCCCAACAGCTTAATATATTGACTCAATCTGTGCAAGCTTTGGAAGCCAATCAAACAGCGATGTAGGTGCACCAAGATCGTCTGGAACAAGGATTAGCGAGCAGCAGTACCTCACGACCTGTGGCTGAGCCCCCAACGCTTCCTCTGGATACTGCTGCTATGGGTCCAGAACCTTACGTGTCCCCACCAGAGAAATTTGATGGAGATCGAAAACAGTTCCGCTGTTTCATAACGTCATGTCAAATAATGTTTTCCCTACAGAGACGTACCTATAACACCGACTTCGCACGAGTCAGATCAGTGATATCATTACTAACGGGTAGGCCTCAACAATGGGCTCATCATTTGTTACGAACCCACAATCCCCTATTGAACAGCTGGAGCACTTTCTATAAAGCTATGGAAGAGATGTACGATGACCCCCATCGGGTGACCAATGCGGCCCAGGCTCTCGACAACCTAAAACAGGGGAGAAATGATGTAGAAGAATACATTACGGACTTTAAACACTTGGCCCTTGAATCAGAGTGGAATGAACCAGCTGTTATAGCTCAATTCCGGAAAGGATTGTCTGAAGCATTGAAGGACGAGCTAGCAAGAACCGGGGTTCCTCCGTCATTGGACAAGACTATGTCCTTATGTATTGAAATCGACCGTTGATTAAGAGAAAGGCGCCCTGAACGCGCCAGCAGTCATCAATCCACACCTATCAGAAAATCCGTCCTTCCGCCACCTTCCATGTCCTCCATGCCTACCGATAATGATGAAGAACCCATGCAAGTCGGGGCAGCTAGAGGACCATTGACAGAAACCGAGAAATCAAGGAGACGCTCTTTAGGCCTATGCATGTACTGCGGCCGTGCAGGGCATCAAGTCCGGGAATGTCGCGAGAAGCCTAACACCCGTATGGGTAAGCCTCTAGCCCTTCCCGCCTTTGTATCCATTAAAAGCATCCGCACTGTCATGTCCACCCACCTCATAGTACCCTTGTCTTTACAGTGGGACGGCCGTATAACCACGCTCAAAGCCATGATTGATTCCGGGGCCAGCGGCTGCTTCTTGGACACTGAGGTAACACAGTCCCTCAGAATACCCACTACTTCTAAAAAGCAGCCTTACCCCATCCAATTATTAGACGGAAGCTCTCCTCAATCAGGTCCCGTGACCCTAGAAACCATACCTCTCCTAGCCACCATAGGGGAGCAACCACAAGACATGCTCATCTTTGATATCGTGCCTTCTCCAGCGTTCCCAGCCGTCCTTGGTCTTAACTGGTTAAGAAGAAAAAATCCTGTTATCGATTGGACTAGTGGCACCGTTACCTTCAACCAGAAAGACTTCTCTACAACCTCAGAAATCCCTCAAACACAGATCCATACTGCAGCTATGTGCACAGAAATACCCAAAGCTTATCAGGCCTTGCATAGTGTGTTTGAGAAAAAAGGAGCAGACGATCTACCACCATTCAGAGCCTACGATTGTCCAATTGATCTTCTTCCTGGTGCCCCCATTCCTCACGGCAGAATATACCCGTTGTCCGAACCAGAATTAGAGTCCCTCAAAGAATATATCTCAGAGAACCTGAAAAAAGGCTTTATACGTCCTTCGACATCTCCTGCAGGAGCACCCATCTTCTTCGTAGGAAAGAAAGACGGGGGTCTTCGCCCTTGTGTGGACTACCGTGCCTTAAATAATATTACAATTAAAAACAAATATCCTCTGCCTTTAATATCCGAACTCATGGATCGACTAAAAACCTCGTCAGTGTTTACTAAACTTGATTTACGAGGTGCGTACAATCTGGTAAGAATACGAGATGGAGACGAATGGAAGACGGCCTTCAGGTCCAGGTATGGACATTTTGAATATTTGGTAATGCCATATGGTCTCTGCAATGCCCCTGCCACGTTTCAGAGATTCCTCAATGATATTTCCAAGACATACTGGACTGTTACGTAATAGTATATTTGGATGACATATTAATTTATTCTGACACTGCTGAAACACATAGAAAGCATGTAAGAACCGTATTGCTACGTCTATTGAAACACAAACTGTATGTAAAGCTGGAAAAATGTTTATTCGATACACAACGTATTGACTTTCTTGGTTTCATCATCACCCCCGGGCATATCCAGATGGATCCAGCCAAGATAGAAGCAGTCACGAAGTGGCCAGCTCCTGCCAACAGAAAGGGGTCCAGTGTTTTTTGGGGTTTCTGCAACTTTTACAGAAAATTTGTAAAGAATTTCTCTAAGATAGCGAAACCATTGACTGACTTAACCCGTATCCATACCCGTTTTTCTTGGTCTGTAGCAGCTCAAGACGCCTTTGATCTATTAAAAAGGACTATCACTACCTCACCCATCCTCTCGATTCCAGATCCCTCTCATCCATATACTCTAGAGGTAGATGCCTCGGCTTTCGCTGTTGGAGCCGTTTTATCTCAAAGACAAAAAGAAACGGAAGTAATGCATCCTGTATCATTTTTTTCCAAAACCCTTTCCGCAGCCGAAAAAAATTATGATGTCGGAGAGAGAGAATTGCTGGCAATCAAACTGTCTCTGGAAGAATGGCGTCATCTCCTTGAAGGCGCTCGTCACCCAGTTTCCATCCTTACTGACCATCGGAACCTGGAATACCTACAGCAGGCACGCAGATTGAAACCAAGACAAGCACGATGGGCTCTTTTTTTCAGTCGTTTCAACATGCATATCACATACAGACCTGGTAGCAAAAACAGGAAAGCCGATGCCTTGTCGAGGGCTAAAGATAACATCCCAGTAATCAATGACGATTTCATACTACCCAGAACCTGTTTCGCCACGATTAAATTATCACTCTGGGACGTAATAAAACAGAATACACCCCCTATCGATCAAGCGGTTCCTTCAATGGTACTGACCGCGCAGAACAGATTTCTATTCCACCATCAGAAGGTATTTGTGCCGTCTACAGCAGTACTGTCCGTCCTTCAATATTGTCATGACTCCCCCCTCGGGGGTCATGGGGGTATACATAAGACACTGGATCTAATAAACCGCTTCTTCTGGTGGCCTTGTCTACAGAAGGATACCGTATCATTTGTGAAGAATTGCCCAGTATGCATCAGAGCCAAAGTCTCCCATCAGCGTCCACAGGGTTTGCTTCAACCGTTGCCTGTTCCTCAGATTCCTTGGGAGGATATATCTATGGACTTTATAGTCGAGCTACCCGCCTCCACCGGATATAACACCATAATGGTGGTAATTGACAGATTTTCGAAGATGGCTCATTTTTTACCCCATGCAGGAATACCTACGGCAGCACAAACCGCATCATTGTTTATTCGAGAAGTATTCCGGTTACATGGACTACCCTCTACCATTATATCCGATAGAGGGTCTCAATTTACTTCTCTTTTTTGGAAAGCCTTTGGTAAAAATCTCCATATGCAGCAGAGCCTATCCACGGCATATCATCCTCAAACCAACGGTCAGACCGAGCGAACTAATGGCACCCTGGAACAATATTTATGGTGTTTCACTTCCCATCTTCAAGACGACTGGGCAGATCTTTTACCCATTGCAGAATTCGCATACAACAATCAGATCCATCATTCTATCAATTCTTCTCCATTTTTTGTCAACTACGGCCGACATCCGGTGATGTTTCCTGGGTCACCTCTAGTTAGCAATATTCGTTCCTTGGATCATCGTATGGCCTGTATACACGACGGCTTCAAACAAGTCAGATCTGCTCTTCTCTCAGCTCAACGTTCCTACAAGCGTTATGCCGACCGTCATCGGGATCCTGCACCCTTATATAAAGTGGGTGATTCGGTGTTGCTGTCTTCCAAGCACGTGATGCTGAATTGTCCTTCGCGAAAATTGGGGCCTCACTTTTTGGGTCCTTTTCCGATTACCAAGGTTGTTTCTTCTTCGGCAGTACGGCTTTGCTTGCCTGATGAGTACAAGATCTACCCGGTTTTTCACGTCTCTCTTCTCCATCCTTCGGAGCCGGATCCATTCCCTAATCGCACTCCTTCCCGTCCAGGTCCTGTAGTGGCTGTGAACGATGAGGAGTATGAAGTGCAGGAGATATTGGATTCCCGTTTCTGCCGTCGTCGCCTGGAGTATCTGGTTCACTGGACTGGCTATGGCCCTGAGGAGGACTCCTGGGTTTCCGCCGTTGATGTCCGCGCTCCTGACCTTGTTCATGCTTTCCACACGGCTCACCCGACGCGCCCCCGGAGTGGTCACCTTGTTGGGGGGCTCTGTCAGGGATTCCTACCGCCGGTCCTGGGTTGTGCTCCGGTCCCGGGCGCTGGCGGGCATTCCGACGCTCGTAGCGTCTATCAATCCTCCTCCCTCGTGGCTCAGCTGCAGAGTGAACCACGCGTGCGCACGTTTTCCCGGGCTAACAAAGAATGTTGTACGCAGGGACACTCAGAACGGCCGACGGCAGTCCGCACGTCATCAGAGACCGCCCGGGAGGTTCCCCATAAAAAGTCACCTGGCTGATAGTTCCATACTAGTTTGTTCTAGTCTGTTGCGCTTGAGATTTTCTTGTTTCCTGAGACCGTGATTCTGACCTCTGCCTGGATATATGACTACGCTGACTGCTTTAACCCTTCGACCTCTGCCTGGATATATTACTACGCTGACTGCTTTAACCCTTCGACCTCTGCCTGGATATATTACTACGCTGCCTGCTTTAACCCTTCGACCTCTGCCTGGATATATGACTACGCTATCATACCGCCTAGGTATAGGTATGTCTTGCATATTGGTTCCAACGCTGTCACCGCTACGTGCAACCCTGACAGCAGCTGTGACTTCTGATGCCTTGGACTGGCTACGATTGCTCATAGAGTACGTTGTGCCTCGTGTTTGTTGTGCCTCCACCTCCTCACTTGACTCCTCTCTTCGATCAGGCACCCAGGTGGAGTCAGTGACTGCATCATCGTCATCACCCCATATCTCCTCGTCACTGGAGCCAACTTAGCAGTATGCTGCAGCTGCTAGCGCAACATGAGTGCCAGTTACTTGTGTGTCACTGGCACCCCCTCCCTCTAGGTTAATTATACTCCCTTCTTCAACCTCTTAGTTTGAATCAGAGCACTGTAGTGTTGCTGCGCATCCTCAAGCAGCATGTCACTTTCATTCTAGTCAAACAATTCAGCTGACTCCTCTGTGTATGTTGGTGAGGCAACGGCAGGGGTAGCTGTGGACATGGAGGCTGCATTAGATGCTTTGGCAGCTGAGGTGGACTGTAAACCACTACAAGCCTGGCTGCCAGAGGACTCAGAGGAGGAAGATGGCCTGGTTAGCCAATCCTGCATATCCTCTGTATGTTGCTGCAGCATAAGACGGCCAGCACCAGTTAGAAAGGACAAGCGTGCCCCTGCAGAGGATGCACCACGTCCACCACGACCAGGGGCACTGCCTTCCGGCACAGAGGCTGCTTGCCCTCATCTGTGTCTGGGAGCATCTGCCTGTTCTTTTTGGTCTTTCTGACATGGTGAGTCATATATAGATTAAAGATATACAGAACTCTGATTCAACTCTGGTATAAAGACTGGAGATATACAGAAGTCTGATTCAACTCTGGTATATAGATTAAAGATATTCAGAACTCTGATATGTCGGCGATTTTACTGATATTTTCCCTGCAAGGCTGCCAATGTCCTCTACTCTCTCTCTTATTCACTTCCTCTCCTGCAGGCTGCAACACCCTGATAGCTGGCAACAGCTAGATTCAACTCTCAATAGATAAACAGATGAACTCTGATTAAACTGTGTTATTGTATGGTATCTATAATTAGATTCAAAGATATACAGAGTTTCCAGAACAATGCTATACGTCAGTGATACACACTGTCCCTGATAGCCTGGCTGTGCCAAGACAGATTCAAATTTGCTGAACTGTGGTATAACTCACTGATACACACTGTTAACAGGCTGTGCCAAGACAGATTCTAATTTGCTGAACTGTGGTATAACTCTCTGATACACACTGATAACAGGTTGTGCCAAGACAGATTCTAATTTGCTGAACTGTGGTATAACTCACTGATACACACTGATAACAGTCTGTGCCAAGACAGATTCAAATTTGCTGAACTGTGGTATAACTCACTGATACACACTGATAACAGGCTGTGCCAAGTCAGATTCTAATTTCCTGAACTGTGGTATAACTCTCTGATACACACTGATAACAGGTTGTGCCAAGACAGATTCTAATTTGCTGAACTGTGGTATAACTCACTGATACACACTGATAACAGTCTGTGCCAAGACAGATTCAAATTTGCTGAACTGTGGTATAACTCACTGATACACACTGATAACAGTCTGTGCCAAGAAAGATTCAAATTTGCTGAACTGTGGTATAACTCACTGATACACACTGATAACAGGCTGTGCCAAGACAGATTCTAGTTTGCTGAACTGTGGTATAACTCTCTGATACACACTGATAACAGGTTGTGCCAAGACAGATTCTAATTTGCTGAACTGTGGTATAACTCACTGATACAGACTGATAACAGCTGTGCCAAGTCAGATTCTAATTTGCTGAACTGTGGTATAACTCTCTGATACACACTGATAACAGGTTGTGCCAAGACAGATTCTAATTTGATGAACTGTGGTATAACTCTCTGATACACACTGATAACAGGTTGTGCCAAGACAGATTCTAATTTGCTGAACTGTGGTATAACTCACTGATACAGACTGATAACAGGCTGTGCCAAGTCAGATTCTAATTTGCTGAACTGTGGTATAACTCTCTGATACACACTGATAACAGGTTGTGCCAAGACAGATTCTAATTTGATGAACTGTGGTATAACTCTCTGATACACACTGATAACAGGCTGTGCCAAGACAGATTCTAATTTGCTGAACTGTGGTAGAACTCTCTGATACACACTGATAACAGGCTGTGCCAAGACAGATTCTAATTTGCTGAACTGTGGTATAACTCTCTGATACACACTGATAACAGGTTGTGCCAAGACAGATTCTAATTTGATGAACTGTGGTATAACTCTCTGATACACACTGATAACAGGCTGTGCCAAGACAGATTCCAATTTGATGAACTGTGGTATAACTCTCTGATACACACTAATAACAGGCTGTGCCAAGACAGATTCTAATTTGCTGAACTGTGGTATAACTCAATGATACACACTGATAACAGGCTGTGCCAAGACAGATTCTAATTTGCTGAACTGTGGTAGAACTCACTGATACACACTGTCCCTGATAGCCTGGCAGTGCCAACACAGATTCAAATTCCCTGAAATCTCCTACAACTCACTGATACACACTGTTCCTGATAGCCTGGCAGTGCCAAGACAGATTCAAATTCCCGGAAATCTCCTACAACTCACTGAAACACACTGTCCCTGATAGCCTGGCAGTGCCAAGACAGATTAAAATTCCCAGAAATCTCCTACAACTCACTGAAACACACTGTTCCTGATAGAATCTGTGCTGGCACTGCCAGGCTATCAGGGACAGTGTGTTTCAGTGAGTTGTAGGAGATTTCTGGGAATTAGAATCTGTGTTGGCACTGCCAGGCTAATTCCCAGAAATCTCCTACAACTCACTGAAACACACTGTCCCTGATAGCCTGGCAGTGCCAACACATATTCTAATTCCCAGAAATCTCCTACAACGTCACTGATACACCCTGACAGAACAATCTCCTCTCCTCTCTGATGCACTCCTGCAAATACACACGCTGGGGCTGCAGGCAGGGAAGAAGCATTATATAGTGTGCTGCGGGACTTAGCTCTGTGAGCCCATGATTGGGCAAAATTTGCTCAATCAGGACTCTGAGCCGTGATTAGCATTGTCTTGCACCTATCTTGCACCTGACCTGCGGTCAGGTGCAAGGCTGAAGCCAATTACAAGCTTCAGGCCAGTAGAAAAGTGCATTGTGGTCCATTGTGGTGCATTGTGGACGAACATGCGGCGAACACACGGAAATGTTCGGAGTTCGACGAACAGCTGAACGGGCAATGTTCGAATCGAACTCCGAACTGATCCGAACCGAATGCTCATCCCTTGTTAGCAGTAGAATTTAGGGTTAGGGTTAGCCTTAACAGTTAGGGTTGGCTTTAGAAATTAGGGGTAATGTTCGGAGTTAAGGTTTTGGCTAGAGATTAGGTTTAGGTTACCATTTGAGGTTCTTTTGGGGCTAACCCACACATTCTGCTCCATTTTTGTTTTATTTTTAGGCAACAGATTCTGCCCCTTCTTTTGACACGATCGCAGCAATTTAAAAAACCATGCACAAACATCTATGGAGTGTCAAAAAAACTCATTTCTATTTTCAATCATTGGTTCTGATACCCACCTCTAAAAAAAAATTGCATCATAAAGCACCAGGGATTTTAAAAGCTTGGAAACAACAGTATATCATGCCAATATGTGATGCCCAAAGCATAACATTCTTTGTAAACTAGTCAGACTGACAGATCATAAAATTTGCAATTGCTATATTGTACTAGCCGAAATGATATATATCATGCCTGCAATCTCCATAAATTTTAAACTGGTGGGACCCACTTGATATGTGCCTCATTATCCCAAATATACCTATGCCATAAATGCTTTTAAGGAGAGAAATAAAATAAAAATAATAAAAAGAATATCTATATGTATATATAATTTATGTATATCTATATATAAATTGTATACACTTACGATACACTTTCGATACAATAATACAAGGATGGCATATTGGGTCTCACTTTGCCTATATTGCTTGAACAGATCACTGTATAAAAAGATTTTCCTGGGTTTCACCTCTTTAGAATATTTATATTCCTTAATTAGCAGAGCAGGGAAGATGCTCTCAGACCCTGGACCATGTGGCATCATTGAGGAAGATAAAACTTCTGCTCAGTCTGAGAACTGCAATCATCTGGTGTGAAGCTCTGCACGCTGTGTTACGATGCTTTGAAGTAGAAATCAGTATATGCAAACATCAAATCTTTGGAACTGGATATTCTGATCATTGCCAAAGCGACAGTGTTGATTAACCCCTTAAGGACCAAGTGTCTTTAAAGTCAATGCATTTATGACGTAAACGGTACACCGTTGGTCCTTAAGGGGTTAATGGACATCACATATTCTTTGGACGGAATTGGGAGATAGTTGCAAACTGGCTAATTGTTTTGCTTTCAGTTATGGCTAGCTAGGACATGGGTTAGAGTCTTAAATGATGACATTTGCTTTGTTTTTGCTACAAATCTAGAAATAAGGGACGGATTCTGTCATTCGTGCATAGTCCTTCTTTCTTTTTTTAAATTCTTTACTTTCAATAATTTGCCAAATAGTAAAATGCTTTGAATGCAGCAAAGGGAATAGTTATGCAGGGCCAGCATAACTAGTAGAGATGTGCATTAGTTTCGGAAAAATTTGGAATTTGGAACGAAATTTGATAATTCGTATTCGGAAGTACTTCCGAATAACGAATCGATACGATATGAAACGAAACGGTATATAACGAATTTATTTAGTTTTACACTGTGTCATCATCTTAAAAGAAAAATTTGAATAATTGATATCAACTATCGAATTTGAAATGAACTATCAAATTGATATCAACTATCGAATTGATCTTAACTTACAATACAAGTAATAGTCAGCAAAGGACTTTATGAAACAAATTAATTTTGTTTCACTGTTTAATTTGACTCAAATACTAAATCTGTGGCACAGCTTAAAATTGAACCCTAGCTTTTCTTTTAACAGCAAAATTTGATTAATTGGGGTTTTATTTAGTGATCCAAAATTCGAATTGATATCAACTATCGAATTGATATATGAAATTCGAATCGATTTGAAATTTCAAATCGATCCGAAACTAAACGAAATATGAAACAAAATTAGTTACGAAATTCCAAAAACAAAAGGATTTAAAAACATTATGAAACGAAACTAAACAAAACAAAATTTTCAGCCATGTACATCCCTAATAAGTAGATACATTATAAATAACGGATACATTGACAACATTAAAGCATTGGAAGGTAGCAGTGTCCACATCATAGACAGTGCAGAAAACATTTCTATTTGTAAAATGCCATATAGTTGTGGGGGTTTTGCAGCTTCAGCAGTGAAATCAATCTAGATCAGGTGTCATCAACCTTGACTCCCTGATGTTTTGGGAACTACATTTCCCTTGTGGCTCAGTCAGCCTAATGGGTGACTGAGCATCTTGGGAGATGTAGTTTCCAAAACATCAGGGAGCCAAGGTTGCTGACCCCTGGTCTAGATCAACCGAACCGGATGTTCCCGTAACTTAAAGGGTAATTCAGAAAGTACCGAAATTTCAGTGAAATTTTGGTGCTTTCGGCGCACTTAGCGATTCCAACTCATTGACCCTGAGGTGAATTCACTATTCACAGCAGGGTCCCCGAAGTACTGAGAACATTTTGCCGCCAAAGATTGCCACTGAAAAGACCGCTGTACGCTGCTGAAGACCAGCAATCAGCCCGCCACCAACTGCCTTTCAGCCCCCAAACGCTGCCGAACTCACCACCGAGCTGCAGGGAAAAAAAAACAGAACTCTGCTAGTCTTTATAATGTGTTTAAATGTATGAAAATGTGAGGAAATAATAAAAAAAAGGTCCTAAAAAAAAGATTAAAAAAAGAGGTCTGTTACAGAAATTTAAAAAACAGGCATCAAAACGTTCCCTAAAAATTATAAAAAAAATACAAAATTATTTTCAAAATGAAAAGAATAAACGGTTGAATAAAAAAAAATAAGAATGTTAATATTCTTCTTTACATTAAATCCTATGAGATTCGCCTGTTTATACCTGTCGAACTGAACAACCGAAAATCAGGACATTTCACTGACATTTCGGCAATCTCTGAAAAGATTAACCATTGCTTCTCTATGGGTCAATTTCGTGGCCGCCGAAGGTCACCAAATTGCGGCGATCTGCCGCAAACTGCATTGTATTTCGCTGTGAATTTGCGAGTATTTGGCGAATTCACCAGTATTTGGCGAATTCACAGCTTTGTGAATAAACTGCACCGAAACTGCACCGTACCACCGTATTCACCATTCGGTGCCTTTTAGTGGCAAGTTCGGCGCTCTTTGAATAACCCTTTTAGCTTTATGGGAATATGGGCACGACAAGGACTTCTAGCAAACTATTAATGTGTAATCATTATGGATAATTTAGGTGGGGAAAAGGCACTAAAGTCTTTACTATATTTACTTTTTGCATATAACTATACATGTTAAAATCATGTGCACAGAGGTCAGCACCATTTGCATAGAACATATTCTGTTATGATGCTTACAGTGCCCCTTAACCCTCTCACTACCAAGTGGTTTTCCATAAAACCACAGTCAGGAACCAGAGAGCCTTAGGATTTTTGATAAAATGCCATGAGTTACCTCTTAGCCCTATAACCAACAAACACAAGCCTAGCCTACACGCACACACACACAGACACACAACACTACCTTCAGTATAAAATTCTACATGTGGACTGAGTGCAAGATTCTTATGCAGCAACGCAACTTTACTTGTCTCCTGCTTGTCATGACAGTTCAATCAGACTGAATGCACTTTTTTTGACAGGCCGAGGGCTCCCTCTGTAGGTCAGTTTAGTCACAGCACTGAGACTGCTGGCTCATCTCTGTCAGGGAGGCTAATACAGCCACTTCAGTACATCAGTGCAGTGTCAGTTTAAGTACATCGGATGTCATGTATGTGATGTACTGAATTTCTTTTGCATTCCATTTGCAAGCAACATTCATTTGCAATAAACTATTTTTTTTCACAATTCTCCAGTACAGTCTACTCTGAGTTAACTCAATCGTTGGCACCTCATAGGGCTTTTGAACATTGTGTTAAACTGGTCAGGGTAATGAACAGGTTAAGGTGGAGAGGTAGTGGTACAGAGGGTACATTTGGCTGTTTTTTCTCTAGAATTTGCATACAAAAATTTCAATATAATAGCAATCCTTTACACCATTGTGGTTTAGCAATAAGGCTGGCTCCATCAGTCCTTACGGTAAAGTCTGTTTCAGGGGATTAAAGGTAATGAAGTATTAGGATAAGTAGGAAAATACACAATAGTTACTTAACCCCTTCATTACCAAGATCAAATATACATGATTATGAAAAGCACCTACTGGTGCCCTGATATTAAGTAACTTGATTTAGTCTAATTCTGGAATAATGCAGTGGATTTCCATTTTTTCCCTTCACTACCAAGCTATTTTCCAAAAAAACATTGTCAGGAAAAGTTTTTTTTTTTATTTTAATAAAATCATTTTTAATTAATTGTTCAATAATTGGGCATTTGGGCATATTCTTACTGTAATGTCATATTTGGTCAGTAGATGGAGCCAATCTACTGCCAAATTGAGTTAGAGCTGTTACAGTTGCAGCTTGTCTTCCCTGCCTCGGATCCTGAATGTCCAATCTCAGGACATTCAGTCAGCCGATTTTACACAATTTTAGCTCTATGGACATTATGCCCAAAGGGCTAAAATTTAGGGGGCACCTTCTGCAGCCCAAAAGGAAATTAAATTAGTTTTCCGCAAACAACTTTCATTTGCTTTTGGGCTGCAGATCAAGATATCTCGATATCTGGTACCGGATGGTGCCTCTGAAGCCCGTGATATCTCGATCTCGGAAGTGAAGGGGGATAATTGCAAACAAATGTCATTTGCAAACGACTCCAGTATATACCCTAAGGTTTTAGCACCTCGGGCATGACTGCTGTGCTGCTACAGTTTACATTTTTTTAAGTAATCTCATATCGCTGTAGTAGCGTTTTTTGGCCATAAAAATGGCACCATTTGCCTGTCGAATAGTGCATGCAATTTGAAAAATGTGCCCTAAGGTTTAGCACTTCAGGCATAACAGCTGTGGTGCTACAGTT
This sequence comes from Leptobrachium leishanense, assembly GCA_009667805.1. Taxonomy (NCBI): domain Eukaryota; kingdom Metazoa; phylum Chordata; class Amphibia; order Anura; family Megophryidae; genus Leptobrachium; species Leptobrachium leishanense. The sequence continues at coordinate 43,924,805 of CM019068.1, forward strand.
ACATTCTTTTAAGGAATCTTATAGAGATATAGTAGTGTTTTTTGGCCATAAGATGGCACCATCTGCCTGTCAAATAGTGCATGCAATTTAAAAAACATGCTTTTAAGATATTTTAAACACATTTTCACTGTATGGCTACTGCACATTTGCTTTCCATAAAAAAGAAAAAAAAAACATCTGGAGGGCCATGGTTGCTGACCTTTTGTGCTACGGACAACAGCACCAGGGCCGGATTAACATAGGGGCAGATGGAGCAGCAGCTCCAGGCCCATGCCTCAGAATAGGCCGAGAGAAAGGATAACTATCAGGGTTATTCAAAGAGATTCGAAGAGTCACCGCGCGTTCGGTGACTTTTCGTACTCTTCAATTCGGTTTGTTTTGCCGATCCCATTTCGGTGACCCTGCGGTGTATTCAGCAAGCACCACAGGGTCCCCGAATTGCAGGGAAAAGCTGCCGCAAACCCGACGAAAACTCACCGCAAAATCCAGCGAATGCACGCCGAAAACCCCCAAAAACATCTGGATTAACCTGCCGAAAACCACAGAAAAACCCAAACAGGAGCCGATCGCAGCCTTCGACACAGCAGAAGAGGCAGTGAATAAATTAGCAAAACAGTTTGTATGAATGTGTGAAAGTGAAACACTGTTTGCAAAGAAACTACTGAGCGAAAATGTCTGAAATTTACATATGAGGTCCAGGGAATGATAATAAAGAGGGCTGTTACAGAAAAAAATCAGAAAAATTAAAAAAAAAAAAAAAATAAGAAAAATGCTTTAAATATCCTAAATAATCTATAAATAAAGAGACTCTTTACTGCAGAATTTTATAAAGAATGGTTTATTAGATATTGAATTAAAACGGGAATATTTTTAACATTGAAGCCTATGGGATTCTCCTGAATAAATTTGCCGAATTAAACCACCGAATGACAGGGCATTTCGGGAACCTTTCACTGCTGGTTTGTGTTCTCTGAATAGCCGAAGCAGTGCTTTTCATGGGGTTTTCACTGCCCTCGAACAGGCACAGAACAGGCACCGTATGTTCAGACAATTCGCTAGGATTTGGCGAATTGCCTGCTCTCTGAATAGCCGAATGGCCAGGAAAGGTAACCGAACGCTGAAAATCAGCGTTCGGTTACCTTTCTCAAGCAATTCGGAGCTCTTTGAATAACCCTGTTAGTCTGCATTTGGACCACTGTATCTCCAACTCCGTAGCAGCTACAGGTTCATGTGAGATATCACTGGGAAGGCCAGAGCATGGCCTTTCTAATGGTACCAAACATGACCAGGTTTTAAGTAAAATATATTTATATATTTACTTTTTCTTTCCAACAGTAATATTTTTCACTTTTCAATTATAAAGTAAACAATGATGCTGCACTAACTAACCATCACATTTCTCATGTCACCAACAAGTGTGGAGGTGATGGGGGTGATGGTACAATCCATTGTTACGAATTTTTACATCAAAAACCTAAACCACCGCACTGCAGCGAAGAGCACTGTGGGGAAATTTGGACCCCTGAGACACTAATCTTTACACCTCACAAGGTCAAGTGAGGTGTCATTGGACAGGGCAGAGTCTGGTCTTTGCATTAATACCAAATCTGACCATGTAAAATCTAAAATAATTTTTTATTTATTTATTTATTTTTAGCTCCAACGCGATGGCATTGTCCATTTGTCACGTATAAAATGAGCAATACCACTGCCATTACTCACCTTCTCATTTCCCACGCTGGGAGCAAGGTCAGTGTTTTATACATAGTCATATTATTCGTAAAAAAAAAATGTTCCAAAACACAAGGGAAATACTGTAGATACTCAAGTATACCGCTAGATTTTGGTGACAAAAATTTACCTTTAAATTGGAGGGGTCACGTTATATTCGAGACATCTGCATCGCGTGTAAAAAAAAACTTGCCTTGCTCTGGATCCCAAGTCTCCTGGAAATTCTGATAGTCTCACTGAAGTGAATGCAGGCTACCTGATGCTTGCAAACACTTCAGGAACTCCCGGATTCGGGAGGGGTGGGATCCATCATGGCCAGAGGGCATTCTCGGTTTAAGCCAATCGTTCGCCTCGCTCGCCTCCGCCAGCCATCTAATCGCTAGTAAAGAAGATGGGTGGCCAACGGCTTCATACTTAGTAACAACTGCAATCATTCTAGAGCAGAACACCCTAACTTGAGGGGGAGCCTGACTGTGTTAAGAGAACCTGGAAGGATCTTAATTGTTTACCAGTAAGGGAAAATTTTGTTCCTCGTGTTATATTCGAGTCTTGAGTATTCTCTCATTTCCATAATAAATCTCTATCCATCGCGTTATATTCGGGTCGCGCTATACTCGAGTATCTACGGTATTTCATTTTTTTTCCATTTTTTAGATAAAATTGTATATTTTCTCAGAAAAAAGCAGTAACAGGTTCCCAGTTCACATTTTTTTAACAAGAATTCCCTATAGAATATATAACCACAAAGGTTTGGATGATAAAATGGGGGAAAAAAAGTTTACACTCTTTAAATGATTGAAATCTAAATGATAAATGAATCACACAGTATCTGCGTGGTTAGATATACCCGTAACGTATCCGCACTATTAAATAACCATAAATATGTTTTCATTTCACTAAATTACAAAAAAAGCCCACCAAAACATTCAGCTCCAGGCCCATAGAGATCTTAATCCGGGCCTGAACAGCGCTACTTGGTAAATGAATGACTCAGTTACAATAGGGCCCTACAACGGCAAACTGGAATATTCGGTCTCTTCATAATCACTTTGCATAGCCTTGCACCTCTCTAGCCTTTCTACACATCATCTGCCTGTATCGTCTCACATACAACCATATATTTTTTATAAAATCCGAAGGCCAAGGCATTTATTATTTAAAAGTGATTATATAGCAGTTATATAAAAAAACAAGTGTGCCAACACATATAAGCACATACGTGTGTGTCTGTGTGTACACGTATGCTCATTTCTGTGAGCAGATTTCTCGTTTTCTTCACCTAGTTCCATATCTAATGCGCACATGCTCCTTCAATCTATACAAAGTTAATAATTAAATATGTTTGTTCTGATTAATGTTTTGCTTCTCGTGTGTTCTTAATAAGTAAATCACAGCACAAATTAGGCATCACCTCCAGTTAAAGTTTTTTATTATTTTTTTTCCCCTTTCACAGCAGCAGCTGTGTATTCGTGTGCATTGGTTTCATTTTTTATTTTTTTTTATTCGATACACACTGACCTCTCAAGTGCATCATTGCCCCGAGGGCTCATGGTAGTCCAGCAATTGTTAAACCCCATGGGTTTATAATCTTCTCCTACATTTGCCCTTAACACCAAGCATATCACCATTAGCTCCTGCTCCACTGGTGCTCATTAGAGTTGATCAATAAAGGCTAAAGTTAAAGACGCTGCTGCTACGGTTACGGCAGATTTACAGGAAACAGAATACAATATCTTACTGTTGTCTGCAACAGAAGCTTTCAATAAGGCGAGGGGCCCGCGTTTCAGTACGTAATCAAAACGTATCTTGTAACTTTATTTAATGCGCTGCGCTATTATTTTTACTTCTTTTTTTTTTCATGCAAATAAATCCAATATTTCTTTCGAAAACATGGTGGAAAAAATAGCCTCGGAGAACAAAAGACGAATGCAGCATGTGCGCTGCAGTGGAAAAAAAAAATATTTTAACTTAATTTTAAATGCCACTATTTTCTCCCACTTGAAATTCACTTTGGGGTTAATTCTTCTGCTCGACTGAACGTGTTGCCCCGTTTGCTTGTCTTCCTTTTTTTTTCTCTCATATTATCATTATTAATCCTACCCATTGCTTTTTTATTTAGTATTATTTTCATTTGACTTGGTAGTTGGGTTTTTATTATTTTCTCTTTTAGTGCATCACTCACCGTCAACTTGCAACCTTTCCAGGCTGCTTAGTTTTAACCCCTTAAATACCAAGCACTTTTTAAAAAAAATATTTATTTTATTTATATAAAATATATATTTGATAACATTTCCATGAAACATGGGCTGCAAAGATACCAATTAATTATAGGGTAAAATATAACGGGCTACATTACATTCTTGGTGCTAACATTAGCGCTCACCTGAGTGAGCATTAACATTAGCCCTGGTAGCCACTGCATATTACAATCCAAACGCTAACGGGTTAAGTAACGCGTTAGCGTTTGGTACCTTGCGCTTTTCAGCGTGAGGTCACTGTACTTTGTGCTCCCTATACTTAACATGGGAAGCGCTGATTAACATCTGGCTGCGGTTAACAAAAAGTTTACCACAGCCCGGGCTCTGTGCTAACGGATTCCGCTGGTGCAGACTTTGTTAACACCAACCCCTCCAAAAAATTCAGATACTCACCTACTATCCCACGACGAGGACCGCGGCTCCGTCCGCCTCCTCCGTCTGGTGGGACCAGGGAGAGACTGGGGGAAAAAGTCACCCAGTCTTCCCCTATGGATCACTACGCCGACCTGACGGATCTCGCATGGATGCGCGCGGCAGGCGCTTAGTGCTGCCGTGCACCTCCTGGGGCGGAGCGCCAGGTAACAATGCAGGCAGCTTTTTAAAACGGGGGTGCTACGGAGAAAACTGCGGGCGCAGTTTTTTCTCCTTTGTGTCCCCGTTTTACCGCGAATAATGTAATGTAGCCCAAACTTTGCACAGAAATTGTTGTAAGATTGTTAAAAAAGATTAACCCCTTAAGGGCCGCTGACGTACCCTGTACGTCCTGTCCTCGGGTCTCCCTTAGACCCGCGGACGTACAGGGTACGTCAGCGGCGCCTAATCCCCCTCCGCCCGATACTCACCTCCCTCGCTGGATCCCTCGGCGATCTGGCAGGGAGGAAGCCTGCCCATGTGATTTACATGGGCAGGCGAGGCTGATGACGTTGCCACACTGCGTGGTGACATCATCAGCAGGCGTCCCCATGCAAAGCAATGGAGGGGAGGGGGGCTCCTTCGGAGCCCTCTATCTCCCCAACCATTGCAGCTAGGAAGATGCTTTTTACACCGCTGAAAAGGGGAGAGTCTCCCCTTTTCAGCGGTGTATAGCATTAACTGTTTAATTAACTGGCACCAAAACGCGATTCGAACCTGGAGGGGGGCTGACATCTTGGATGTCAGCCAAGCCTCCAGGTCCTCCCCCCACCACTGACAACCTCACCATATGTGTGAGGATGTCAGTGGGCCGGTTAACCATCTAGCTGCCATGTAGAGATAAGGGGATCCTAAGGATCCCCATATCTCCCGATCCATGGCAGTTAGATGATTATGGCCTGATTATGGCCTTTCCAATGATACCAAACATGACCAGGTTTGGTTTAAAAAAATAATAAAAAAAAAAAAAATAATAAAAATAATAAAAAAATTAATAAAATTAAAAAATGATTTTTTTTTAAAGTTTTTTTGTCTGGGGGGGGGGGGTTTAATTAAATATGACCTAGGCTGTCATCTAAAAATAATTAGCACAAAATGGTCAGAATGAGCGCAGCGCACATAGGTGAACTGTCTCAGCAGTGAAGGGGTTAAAAAGCAAACGCATGTAAAAATTGGGTATTTCTAGTCTCGGGATAAAATTTTGAACCTTTTTAGCCGGGGTCTTTTTGGGTGGTTGTAGATTTTGGGGATTAAATTACGAAAAAGTGTGTTTTTACCATTTTTTCCTCATATTTCATATTTTTTTTATAGTAAATTATTCGATATGATGGAAATAATGGTATTTCTAGAAAGTCCATTTAATGGCGGGAAAAAGGGTGTATAATATGTGTGGGTTGAATAAACGAGTAAGAGTAAAATTTGACCTAAACACTAACAGAGCAGAAACGTAAAAACAGCAGCGGTCACTAAAAGACGGATTTGTGTAAAACCGCCCGGTCACTAAGGGGTTAAATAATGTAAATTTGCTAATTCTACATTTTTCATGTATTCATTTATCTTTTACAGAAATATTATTGGAGTGAAAGGTTCTAAACTGATTCTGCATTTTTCAGAGACACAATTATCTTTGCGTCAAATACATTAAATGTGATGCAGACAAATAATAAAAATAGTCACATCTCCTGCTTATGGGGGTTTGTTTGATGATAATGGATTATAAAATTAATATCTATGTGGCATAATGTCTGTGTATGGATATTACAGTAACACCTTGTGTCTGTACTTTATGGGTATTTTCAGTTATCAGTCATCAGTGAGTGACCTCAGAGCTCTCCCTGTATTCTGCCAAATCTCTGGTTGTTGTAATGCAGCAGCAAATTTTCTGAACTTTTGTTACAAAAGGGGTGAGAGCTGCTCCTTACTGCTCATATACAGTAAGACAGTGTGAAAAGGAGAGAGATAAGATAGTGAATTTTGTTTCTCCACAGGGAGTACACTAAGCTTGCTTTAAAATTAAAAGGTATGTAAATTGCATTTGATATGCTAATGATTGCTTTTCAGTGTATTACAATGCAACTTTATTTTGGTGGTAAAAGGGTTAAACCAACACCATTGCATAAACCTGTATAACACTCACAACGTTGCCTGATAGTTTTAAAATGATGATGCCTACAGTACCAAACAGACATTTAAGGCTGGGGTCAGACTAACGCATTTTTAACCTACGTTTAGGCGCACTTAATCACAGCCGCAGTAGCAGCAAATGACGGGCAATGACGGCCAATATACGAAGTACGGTTGCACAAAAGTCCGGCCGCGCACCGCAAGTGGAAAATGAACGCAGTTTTTCGAGAACGCAGAACCGCTAGTACTGACGTACAGAGTGCGCTGCGTCCGCTAGCGGCGTGGGTGCGTGATTAGGAGATGTCAGATGCTGCTAATGTCCGGCCAACATAACGTCCAGACGCAAAAAGTGTTTTATTGACGATCCGTAAAAAATCACGCACGAAAATGCGCATCGTATGACCGTTTTCACGCATTCCGTGAAAAAACACGTCAATGCGTTCGGACGCACATTTTGACGGTCGCTGCGAATAATGCGTTCGTTTGACCCTAGCCTTATTAAGCATGAAACATGTTTTAACCCCTTTAATACCAACAGGGTTATTCAAAGACAGTCGATCTGGCCCCGAAATGTAACCGGACACTGAAATTCAGCGAACGGTGACAGTTTGGGGCCATTCGACTATTCAGAGAGCAGGCAATTCGTCAAATTGTGATGAATTGCCTGCACATACGGTGCCTGTTCGGTGCCTGTTCGAGGGCAGTGAATCCCCATAGAGAAGCTATGCTTCGTCTATTCAGAGAACACAAACCAGCAGGGAAAAGTTGCCAAAGTGTCCTGCTGTTTGGTGATTTCATTCGACAGGTTTATTCAGGAGAATCCCATACAATCCTATCCCATGTTAAAAATATTCCTGTTTTAATTCAATATCTAATAAACCGTTTATTATTTTATTCTGCTGTAAAGAGTCTTTTTATTTTAGATTTTTTTAGGATCTTTTAAGCATTTTTCGGGATTTCTTTGTCAACTTTTTTTCTTTTAAGTAGTTTTTTCTTTTTTCTGTAACATACCTTTCTATTATCATTCATTGGATCTTATATGTAAATTCCAGACATTTTCGTTAAGTAGTTTTTTTGCAAACAGCGTTTCAGTTTTCAAACTTTCAAGCGTACTGGTTTTTTTTTTACCTCCTTTGTCTGCGGTGTCGGGTTTTTCCGGCGGCTGTTCTGCGCTGTGATCGGCGGCTAGTGAGGTTTCTTCGGCGTGTTCGGCGGGGTTAATCCAGCTGTTTTTGCGGGTTTCGGTGAGTGTTCGGTGACCGTTTGGCAGGTTTGCGGCGAATGTTCGGCGGGTTTACGGCAGGTTTTCCCTGCACTATGGGGGCCCTGCGGTTCTTGCTGAATACACCGCAGGGTTGATGAAATCGGAGCGATTCGGCGATCCTAATTGCAGGGAACGAAAAGTCACCGAACGTGCAGTGACTTTTCGAATCTCTTTGAATAACCTTGGAAGTGATTTTCTATAAAACCACTGGCAGTACCCTTAAATTAATTGTACCATAAAATAAATCAATGTCAATATTCACAATGTTGCAAGCTTCAATTGTCAGGTGACTGACAGGAGGCTGGACAATCAAGCAAGCATTCAGCCAATCCAATGGCTCCCAATACCAGGTGCATTGAATGAGAATCAATAGATAAAAAGAAAGTCACAACAATCCTAGCTCTCAGGAAGCTTATGTTATTCCTCACTGATACAAATTTATGAGGCACAGCTAAATCTCTGCATTTAGAGGGCTAAATTAACCCTCCAAGACCCTTCCTACCCTACAGATGCAAGAGAGGTGTATGAGTGGTCACAGTGCCTTGGGCAGTCATTCTCAAGCTTGTCCTTAGGGCTCTCTAAGAGGCCAGATTTTAAAGACTACCTTTGGGAAAAGCTGCCTGAATACAACAATCAATGAGCAGAAAATGCGATCACCTGTATTGTACTACAGATATCTTGCAAACCTGTCCTGAGGAAAGGCTTGAGAATGGCCTAGAGCAGTGGTTCCCAACCCTGGTCCTCAAGTACCCGTAACAGGCCAGATTTTAAGAATTACCTTGTGGAAATGCAGACTGAATCCTGCAATCACTGAGCAGCAAATCATATAACCTGTGCTTTGCTTCAGATATCTGGAAAACCTGACCTGTTAGGGGTACCTGTGACCAGGGTTTGGAAACACTGGCCTAGAGCAGAGATGCTTAACCGTGGCCCTACAGCTGTTTTGGAGCTACGTTTTCCACAAGTCTCAGTTGCCCTAACAAGTGGCTGAATATCATGGAAGATGAGGGTTCGCAACAACTGGAGGACCAAGACTGAGCATCCCTGGTCTAGAATATCCCTTTAATTCTGTGTAGGCAGGAAATATGCAAATACTTTCAAGTGTTAGAATGCTTATTTTATCAGACTGGATTTATTAAGACTAACATAAATTGTATTAGATGTTTTCCCAGAGCAAAGAGTGAAGGAATGTAGAGAAAAGAGTAAATAATGTAAAATCAGCCAAGATACTGTAACTGATCCATGTGAAGGTTAACAAAGGTTAACATGCTCTAGGTTAAAACTACTTAGTGTGAATTTGTGTGTAGCGGGCAGAGATTATCTTGATATGTTGCCCGGATCAGTGAACATGTCACATACATATCAATCAGTCACATCACTAATTGCAAACAATTCATACTGCACCTTAAGTAATTTGACATCAATTATTTCTGTAATTGAATGTGAATCTTAATTTACATTGCAACCGTGTGTCCAACAATCACCTGATTCCTTCCACTTCCATCATCTCTTGATGCAGCTAATAATTTAACATTGCTGTAATGCACCGCTAATTAAATATGATGTTGCCTCAATTTCTTAAGTCACAATAAAAAGTTTTATGATAAATGACATTTTAAGTCACATCTAAAATTTCAATAAACATCCACTTTGTTTTGTAAATTTTACCATTTTACAAAATGCGTTATTTAAGTCCATAAATTTACCACACTTTCCTTCAAATGATTTTTTTTAGAACAGGGTTTTAAACTTTAAGACTAGGGATAGGCTGCCGGTTCAAATCGGTTCGAAGTTTGATTCGAACATCAGCTGTTCGAAAAATTTGCAAACTTCAAACTGTTCGCGGAAAGTTAGATAAATTTTTTTTCAAAAAAATTTCAAAAAAATGCTTATAAGATACAAAAAAATCGAAAAGTAAAGAGAGTCTTTACTGCAAAATATAATAATAAATGGTTTATTAGATATTGAATTAAAACAGGAAGATTTTCAACATTGAAGCCTATGGGATTCATAAACATTTCCCACTCATTGTTGGTCAAACATTTCCCACTAGTTGTTGGTCAAACATTTCCCACTCGTTGTTGGTCAAACATTTCCCACTCGTTGGTGATAAAACATTTCCCATGGCATGAAATCGCATTTAAACATGAGCAAAAGCGGTAAAAATGAGCTCAGCGCACAGCGGTGAAATGGCTCAGCAGTCAGCAGTGAAAGGGTTATAAAGGTTTTTTTTAAATTTCATTGTTTCCTGTCCCCCAGGGCAGTACCCTGACCCCCATACACCTTTTATGGCCAATATCTTGCATATATGCCCTCTTGGAGGGGACCTTCATTTTAGAACGTTCGAGCCCCATTGACTTGCATTGTGTTCGCATTGTGTTCGAGTTTGCGGTCAAACTTTTTCAGGTGTTCGAGTTTGAATGCGAACCGAACACGAGGGTGTTCGGCCCATCACTATTTAAGACCACCAGATATCCTTGCAGCACACAGTCCTCCTAACCCATTGGTTCTCATCCCTGTCCTCAAATACCTCTAAGGCCGGGATCAAACAAGCAGTAGTAAGAGCGGAAGTAACGTCCGTGAGAGTGGACGTTCCTTCCTCTTGACGGACGTTTGACCACCTTACCGAGACAGGCGTCAGATGGGCACTGGACACTGGAAGACACGTCAATACAGGCGCACATAGTGCGCTCGTCTGACCCCAGTCTTACAGGAGAGAATTAAGGATTACCTTGGAGAAATGCAGACTGAATCCTGCAATCGCTGAGCAGAAAATTATATCACCTGTGCTGTGCTTCATACAGTAGGATTTACAGCAGTTTTCAGATGTGCCTCCCACTTGTTAAGGGACCAAAGGTAATGGGACAGTTGGCTTCTCAGCTGTTCCATGGCCAGGTGCGTGATATTCCCTCATTACCCCAATTACAATGTGCAGATAAAAGGCCCAGAGTTCATGTCAAGTGTGTTATTTGCATTTGGAATCTGTTGCTGTCAACTCTCAAGATGAGATCCAAAGAGCTGTCACTATCAGTGAAGCAAGCCATCATTAGGCTGAAGAAACAAAACAAACCCATCAGAGAGATAGCAAGAACATTGGGCGTGGCCAAAACAACTGTTTGGAACATTCTCAAAAATAAGGAATGCACCGGTGAGCTCAGCAACACCAAAAGACCCGGGAGACCATGGAAAACAACTGTGGTGGATGACCGAAGAATTCTTTCCCTGGTGAAGAAAACACCCTTCACAAAAGTTGGCCAGATCAAGAACACTCTCCAGGAGGTAGGTGTATGTGTGTCAAAGTCAACAATCAAGAGAAGACTTCACCAGAGTGAATACATAGGGTTCATCACAAGATGTAAACCATTGGTGAGCCTCAAAAACAGGAAGGCCAGATTAGAGTTTGCCAAACAACACCTAACAAAGCCTTCACAGTTCTGGAACAACATCCTATGGACAGATGAGACCAAGATCAACTTGTACCAGAGTGATGTGAAGAGAAGAGTATGGAGAAGGAAAGGAACTGCTCATGATCCTAAGCATACCACCTCATCAGTGAAGCATGGTGGTGGTAGTGTCATGGCGTGGGCATGTATGGCTGCCAATGGAACTGGTTCTCTTGTATTTATTGATGATGTGACTGCTGACAAAAGCAGCAGGATGAATTCTGAAGTGTTTCGGGCACTATTATTTGCTCACATTCAGCCAAATGCTGCAGAACTCATTGGACGGCGCTTCACAGTGCAGATGGACAATGACCCAAAGCATACTGCAAAAGCAAAAAAGAGTTTTTGAAGGGACAGAAGTGGAATGTTATGCAATGGCCAAGTCAATCACCTGACCTGAATCCCATTGAGCATGCATTTCACTTGCTGAAGACAAAACTGAAGGGAAAATGCCCCAAGAACAAGCAGGAACTGAAGACAGTTGCAGTAGAGGCCTGGGAGAGCATCACCAGGGATGAAACCCAGCGTCTGGTGATGTCTATGCGTTCCAGACTTCAGGCTGTGATTGACTGCAAAGGATTTGCAACCAAATATTAAGAAGGGAAAGTTTGATTTATGATTATTATTCTGTCCTATTACCTTTGGTCCCTTAACAAGTGGGAGGCACATCTGCAAACTGCTGTAAGTCCTACACCGTTGACCTGAGTTGGATGTACATACCCTCAAATTACAGTCTGCAGTTAAAGCGCATTGTGTTTGTTTCATTCCAACTCCATTGTGGTGGTGTATAGAGCCAAAGATGTTAGAATTGTGTCGATGTCCCAATATTTCTGGACCTGACTGTATTTCTGGCAAACCTGGCCTTTTAGGGGGACCTGAGGATCAGGGTTGAGAACCACTATCCTATCATTTTTCTGATGGTCAGAAGTAGTGTTTCCCAACCCTTGTCCCCAAGGTAATCCTTGCTGATCAGTGATTGCAGGATTCAGTCTGAATTTCCCCAAGGTAATCCTTAAAACCTGGCATGTTATGGGTACTTGAGGACAGGGTTGGGAATCACTGGTCTGGTGAATCAGCATTAGGAGAGGGGGAGGAGTGCATTGTCTGCTGCGCACTTGTGCATTGAGGAATACTCTCTCCGCAGACCTCCAAGAAAAAACAATTACCTTGAAACCAAGTACTCAGAGGAAGGTTGATTTTTCCTCAGCCCAGGTCCTTACGGAGTCCCTCAGGTTTCATGGGAGAAAACCAATTAAACAGTGCCCACTCCTTATTACCTTGTGCAGTCACTATATAATGCATCGTGACCACTGAAGAGCTCAGCATCTGCATGATCCATCTAAACCATGTGCACGGGCCTTGCATCCTGTGCACATGGAATCCATGGCAAAGCGAGCACACAAAATAAATAATTGAATTGTGTGAAGTGGCTCCTGGTCAGCCACCTCCTGTTCATGAAAGATCCCACTGCCTCTACCGAGTGCACACGACGAGCACCATTCAGAGCCAGGTGCTGTTTCCCGCGATCTGGAGCCGATGAGGAGCAGTGGGAGGACTTGCAGGAAGTACATGGGTCCTGGGGCAAGATGTTCAGTGGACCCTCATTTGCAATGAGCATGAAATACTTAAATTGACTTATATATTTAATACGCAGTCATAAACCCAGCACCCCATACAACTATTTACCCTGTCACATACCCTGTGTAACTAAAAAGGAACCCCGGGTCAATTTTGATGCTCTCTTGTAGTGAACATGTTGTATAACCAAATGAAAGTTTCCTAGGTAATTTTATTTTCCCACTGGTTACTTTAAAGTAGTGTTTCCCAAATCTGTCCTTAGGACCCACTGACAGGCCAGGTTTGCAAGATATCTGAAGCACAGCACATATTTTATAATTTGCTGCTCGGTGATTGTAGGATTCAGTTTGCATTTACCCTAGGGAATCCTTAAAACTTGTCCTGTTAGGGGGGGACCTGAGGACAGGTTTTGGATACTCTGCTTTAATCCCTTAATGGTGGGCGTTGCCTGTTGGGAGGGGGTTAACGCCGGTGAGGCGTACTGGTACGTCTCACCGCCAGGTGCTGCCGCGGGCTGCTAATTTGGCCTGCCCACGCAGCCGACGTGTGTCATTAACTGCAGGGGGACGGCCTAAGTTCAGGCTGTCTCTCTACAGCCAATGGTGCGAGGCGAGCATTGGCAGTGGGGAGGAGCTGAGTCAGCCTACTGAACTAAGTGGGGTGTACCAGTCAAGGCCCACCTGCCACGGGGACGGCATAGTACGCCCCGTGGCGTTAAAGGGCCACTACACCATAAAATAAAATGTTCTTAGTATATTTATTGTAAGTTGCTGATATATTACATATGCTTTGTTTTTCTCATGTTTGTTTAGTTAAGAAAATGTTTTACTCTATGTGTCACTGAGTGCATCCACTGTGCGTTGAAAACTGCCCCTTACATTGTCTTTACAGTGCTTGTTCTTCACTGTGTGGCATTGGGCATAATAAAGGATAAATAGGTCATGTCTCCAAAAATCCAACTCCTAAGGTATGCATTGTGTGGGATGTATGCAAAGGACCTCTCCAATTCAGCTGCTATCTCTTATCTCGGGTTAGTTTAGACAACACCTGCTACCCTGCAGCAGGGGTAAAGTCCCAAAATAATAAGTGTGGGAACTCACCAAGATTTCTGTCCACGATTAAGGATTGTCATTGCACTCTTAACCTACCATACACAATCAAATTATATATATATATATATACACACTTAAAAATACATAATTTTCAGAAAAATCACGAGAACCCTTAAAATAAAACTAAAAAAGTGTATCTATCCATCCATCTAGCCTTCTGTCTATCTCATTATATATATATATATTTATCCGTATCTATCTATTACTTAGGGGAAATATATATGATAAGTTTAATGTTTAATTGTTAGTGAGAAAGGAAACATCTGAATAAAAGCCTTATAGAGTGCTGGACCAAAGGGAAAGGCGTTCTTCCTGCAAAAATAGTGGAGGAACTGCGTGGTCATGCGTTCCTGCTCAACTTGACCCCTGACCTACAGCCTTGTCTAAACATTCCCTCCACCCCATTGCCTCTTCACTATTGTTTTATCCTATACCACAGCTGTAACGCACGACTTGCCATAAGATTTTGGTAAATGTTGCATTATGGAAATAATCCACAAAATGGAAACAGGAGATAAACAACTATCTTTATGTTTCCTTTTTATATGCAATTCATTCAAACAAAGGAAAAAACAGTAGCTTGTGTTTATAATATGTTTTCTTCCATTGCACAAGTAAACTAGTATCAGCTTATGTTAGTAGTAGTATTCCTTTAAATAACTCTTCTTTTTTCCAAGAAGCACTGACACTCATAGATGGCTACAGCTACATCCAGTTTAAGGATTAAGAAGCAAGATCAAGGTGCAGCAGGGAGTATGATACTGCCGTACCGGAGCCCTAGACCCATTTTATAACCTACACACACACGAGAGTCAGCTCAGCGGGGTCTTCTGCGCACGTAGCTCGACATAGTTGGGATTTTTAAATTGGAATATGTTGTTGCAAAGTATAAAAGAAGAGGAAACGGCACCACCATTCTTAACTGCCTTATAATATACTGCTAATACACAGCGTTTGAGCGGGATATCAGAAATATAATGATGTCTTCAATGCGTGTATCGGCCACTACTAGAGAGATAATAAAGTCTGCGCTCCTCGATTAGACATACCGTAGTCTAAAATAATTGCTCATTTCCCAGACCCCTTGCTGTATAACAATTCATGACCTGAGGGAAGTGACAAATGACTATCAAGAAATCTGTATCAATTAATAAAAAAAATCCCAAAGAATTTAGTGTAGATTTCGGAAGTTCAATGGATAACCACAATGCACTTTGGCATACATGTTTACATTGCTTATTTCTTTCCGTCTCTTGGCAATAACCTGCGAGGTCATTAAAAACAACTTTAATTTAAAATAATGATATGAAGCCTTATTTTTGTGCTGTGAGTTTGTGCAGCACACAATAACACAAACTTTATGAATTCACAGTGTACTATTTTGAAGACTTATTTAATGATTAAAACATGATTTATTTATTTTTAATAATGCCTTGCTCATTTCCCCTTCATATTCTTTAATATGAAAGTTATTTTTACCTATATTCCTCTGTTTAGCTTCCTATATAAGCTGTGATAATGATAATTTCTATAATTTACACTGAAAAAATACTCAGTGCACCAATCTTTATGGCTTCATAGGCAAAATGTGGCTGTGTGACTCCCCAACCCATCTCTAGCCCTTTCGCTATCAAAATCAAGTTAACTCAATTTGAAAAAGCAGCTCTAAATTAAAATCGAGTGAACTCAATTTGAAAAAGCAGCTCTAAATTAAAATCGAGTTAACTCAATTTGAAAAAGCAGCTCTAAATTAAAATCGAGTTAACTCGATTTGGCATTCTAATACATTGAAAAGCTTTCATTAGCATATCAAAAACACATGAACATACCATTTATAAAACAAAATTAGTTAGCCCCCTGGGGAGAAATTAAATTCTTTGGTTTAGCTCTCTCCAATCACCTTGTATTACACTAAGCAAACTGTAAATAGCAGCCTCAAACCTCACTCTAACAAAATGTTCACTTTGCTGCTGCATTACAATAACCAAGAAGAGGTCATAATACAGGGAGAGCTCTGCTGTCACTTACTAAAAAAGACTTCTCTACCCTCATTCACAGGAGAAACAGAGTGCCCTTCCATATTATCAGGCGGTCATGCATATAAAAAGTACTCTCCCTACTCCAACTCTGGATGGAGACAGAAAGTCTGAGGGAGACATTTCAATCTTACATCTTCATTCAGGTGTTGTGAAATGAAAACAGTTCTCTATTGCACCCTTTAATTGTACCTGCCCTAATCTGCACATAAATGACCCAAACTTGCTAGACAAAATGGCCATTGCCTTTTCCCATTACTCATAATTTCTTACAAGCTTTATATGTTAAGGTTAACCCAGTGTTTCTCAACTCTATCCTCAAGTACCCCTAACGTACCAGGTTATAAGGATTACCTTGGGGAAATGCAGACTGAATATTCCAATCAATGAGCGGCAAATTGTATCACCTGTGTTGTTCTTCAGATATCTAGCAAACCTGGGGTCCCTTAGCTGATGGTAAAATCTGTGCCAGCAGATATTCCATACCGTCTCCAATTTCCATCCATATTCCGGAGTAAGTGCTTTATTAGCACCTAGCCCTGGAACGAAGCGCTGGGCTGCCAGATTCCAGTAGCAGCACAGTGAGCCGCAAGTATCGTGAGTATCTCACTTTATTACGCTGTGCCAAGGAGGAATCACGGAGGGAGACTAGGAACTATTTGTTACCAGTCTCACTCTGCTCACAACAAGAGGAAGAAACAGGTCGCACCACCCTCTTCACCATGGGATGAGAGGTGAGTATGGGAATTAATGGGGGAGGTTTCAGAACGTGTTATGTGATTTTGCAAATGCAAAAATCACTTAACACCAGCTTCGAGGAGACGTTATTTCACAGTGAAATAACGTTTCCTGGGTGGAAGCGCAGACTTCATTGAAATAACCTTAATTGTAACTCGACATGAAATTTACGATCTTACTTTTATGCGATTCACTGGATCCCCTTAAACAGGACCCAAAGCTCAAACAACCCATATCACTACAAGGTGGCGTTTTACATGCACAGGGCATTCGAAACATCCTGAAGAATTAAGATTCACGGCTGCACACGTTTTGTTGTATGCGTTGCTTAAAGAAAGACATATTTCTTGCTGTGATCTTGAGCAAGTTTGAATCTTGGCATTTTGCTTTGACAACAACTTCAATAACCACGTTTTTTTAAACGCTTTCCTGCAACGTCCCCCATCTCTTTCTCCCTCTCTCTGTCTCTATTTTAGTGCCAGGTTTGAATGATGGATATATTCCCATTGGTTTTAAAGGGTAAGGTAAAATGTCAGAATTGTTCAAAAGTATTTTATATATAATTATATATTTTTTACTCCCAAAGTTACATACTTAAAACTATAATCAGTCCAGGCGGAACGGGGAAAATCCCTTGTTATTGTAGTGGTGCAAAAGATGGACTATTTGGAGAGAAAATGGCATTTTGATAGAAGTGTCCTCGGAGATAAGAAGATTCCTCTCTAGTCAAGGTAGACCGAAGTGTCAGGGCAATCACAGCATATAACTCTAGTCAATTAGCGGGGTCACTTTAGCCTCTTGGGGTTGCTTTCATCTGTAATATCTAGACTAACACTTTAATGAAACATCTCTAAACGGGCACCTGTACTGAGCAAGCTATCATTTCGTTAATGACACGGGATATGCTTGTGAACACCTAAATGTTAATAATGATCTTATCAAAAAATGAAATTTGTTTCACATTTATATCCATTTTTTTTTTATCGAAGCGTAGACTGAATGCTGCTCTCCATTTATTAATGTGACTTTTCCTAGAGGCAGCTTTAATGATGAGCCTAGGATCTCCGTAACACATAATTTGCCACTAAGAAGAGTTCTAGGCTGTGAGAATGGACATTGGACAAAAAAGGGGTTCTTATGTATTATGAAGGGCTAAGCTTAAACTGAATAGAAAACACAGTAACTGTGAAAATTATAAATGACAAATAACTTGCAAGCCATCAAGACTTAAAGGGACACGCTAAGGGTTAAAATGGGTAAGCAGAAACAAACTGGTTAAATATTAACCTTTTCCGGCCCCACTCTGCATCCCATCCCATTGGAACCCTTATGATAATTTTTAAAACTCAGCTTCTTTCCGGTGTAGCTCTGGCTCCTCCGGATGTGACATGCTGCAAGCTTCCTGCAAGCTGGAGGATGTCAAAAGACCAAGGAGGAACTGGAAGCTTCATTGAGCACAAGCCTCCAGCCATTCCAATGACTGAGAGGCAGTGAGGTAGAACCCGTATTGGTTTCTGCTTCCCGGTCCTGATGCGTCGATCTCAGGTCAGCTCTTACTGATCTAGGTCTCTGAGTTGGACTAAGTGCTTGCACTCACCATAGGAGGAAGGTGGCTGAGCATGCGCAGGACACTATGACCTCCTAACTTCCACTGATTGATCACAATGCGTAAAGTGTCCCTTTAATACACTTTCATCATGTCCATGCATATGCCAATTAGATCAAGGCAAAATATTTCTTTTGTTCACAGCTCTTTCAATTGTCTTTAATCACATCTTTAACACACAAACCTATTTTATTTTATTTTTTTACACGTTGGGTTAGTCCATTGTGCCATACATTATTTCCTTACAGTATTTACCCACAATTGCCCTAAATTGCTTTCAGTTTCTAGGAAAATGTACACTTGCTGTCAGTGAATCGACCTATCATTGTGAAGCCCCAATATTCTGAGAGATAGAATCTTCGTAACAAAATACTTCCAGCTTTCCACAACCCATTCCAACCCTGGCTTCTCTTCTATCCACCATCTCCACTAAAGAATAGTCACCCTGTGCCATCTCCAGCTCACTAGGTGGGGGGACATAGAACGATATCCCCGACCTCGAGCCTGGATCAACCTCCATCCAAACCCAGTCCTACATCCCGCAACCACAGCACAGTCACTTTTTTTGTGTGGTTCTAGGATACAATAAGATAAACAGAAAAAAGTACAAAAATACATCCACTGCGTTCAGAGTTACTTCTTTGCAAAAGGCTCTATGCCAAAAGCAATTTGAAAAAAAGCTCAAAAATAGATTATCCATAAATTAAGCCAAACCTTGATACCGTGGGAAAACATTCTTCCATGTTAACTCAACCCTTTGATTCGACATACAAATATTTAAACGGAAAAAAAAACACTTTTCTTTGTGGTTTATGGTTATAATGAAGACATTACAAAATACATAAGAACATTACTATTGTTCTCACATATGTAATTTAAGAGAGGATGCAATCCATGTGTTTTCAATCAAAAAGGCTAAAAATAGTTCATAATATTTTCCTGCAATTAAACATCCAGCAGATTTATGGGGGAAAAGAAGTCTAGAAAGTAAACTGTCACCACACATAAATATTTATCGTTAATGCATTTACCATGTTGTTTAGGTATGTATGTATCTATTATAAAATTATGAATACATTTATATATATATATATATATATATATAAAAATTAATATATTTATTATTAGTGTGAACATATTTTGTGAGCAAATCCCAAATCTCCATCACCGTTCCTTTAGTTAGGTGGCTTTAAAATCTTTAATCAGATATTTAAGTGGAGTGTTCAGTTCTTGGTATGTTGGATTTATTGGTCATGGTACAGTAGCACCCTTATGTGAATGAAATGCATGTTAAGGTTGAGTGAGTGCAGCCTCTTTAACATATACAGTATATATATATTTATTTACTATGGGCTCTATTACATTCTTTGCGCAAAAATGTGCGCGTGCGCAAAAACGCATTAACGCGAGGGGAAAAACCCTTTGTGCTGACCGTCAAATTACCACGTTCGCGCATACGATGCGCGTTAATGTCTAACGCGAGTTACCTTGCGCGAGCGAAAGTTCGTGCGCGCATCCCATACTTAACATTGTGACTTCAAATGTGTTCGTGCGCTGGTACGCGGATGGTATTACGGTCGATGCGCAACCTTTTACGAACGACATTTGCGCGCATAATTTTAATGTCTTTTAAAAGCTGGCGGAGGTAACTGCAAATCTGAACGTTCTGGCCGAAACGAAATACACCAGCACGAAAAAAAAAAAATACAGCACAGTATAGCTACACATTCTACACATACCCAAACAATAAAACTGAGTGGTTGCGCGTGTTTTAATTATTGCTGCAGCATATATACTCAGATTGATTTTGACAGGCGCAAAAACTAAACGGGAGTCACTTGTGGTTCTTAATTCTGATTGGCATAATCGCGTGAAAAACCAGTCTGTCCACCGATTTCTGCGCGCAACGTTAATTTGCGCTCGTTTTTGCGCGTCTTTTTTACGTGCCTTTTTTACGCGCAATATTTTCGGACGGATGAAAAAATGCGCTTGGATCGTAATACCTGCATTAATTTACGCGCTTTAACGTTTAACACTGCGCGCAAAAAAATTGCGCTGCGTGTACAAATTTGCACGGAGAATGTAATAGAGTCCAATATATATATTTATTTACTATATAATAAATATATATATATGCCATCATATTAGACAGCTGTTTTCTATAAAAATATATTAAAACATTTGGTATTTCATGTTTGGTATTTCAATTCACTACACACAATTTAAATGTCACTTTATTCTTTATAGTACAGGTATTCTAAGGTAGTGCGTGCATTTACGGCATGGATAGAATATTTGAAATCTTTAACGTACAAAATTAAATGTATAATTTCTGCAGTTTGTTTAAAGATCTTGCAATCTAAAGGATCTTAATACCATGTGTATTTTCTATGATTTATTCTCTTTTGTTCCTGCAGATCTAAGATAAACTTTATTTTATTGCACCTGATTAATTCTCCTCACTTCGTTGCCCAGCAACATATCTGATATACGATATACGGTTATTTCATATAAGATAGTTTTGTGGACTAACATCTTGCCTATTCAAATCTATTGCAAAATATCATTTTTTAATCTTAAGGGTTGTTAACTGGCTGCGCGTTGATTTAAGATACAGACATTAAATACTGTCTGCAATAAGAACAGAGGTTTTTGATTTAGAGTAACAATTTCTAAGAAAGTTTTATTATAAGAATTGATGCCAAATAAGTGTGGGTGATGCAACGCAAAAATATATTTTATGATACTTTATTGCTAAAAAAGAAGAGAATATTCTTGACCCTGTATTGCAACATATAAAGCTTGCTGTCTGTATTTATTATGTTTTACTTACTATTTTATTTAGTAAACTGCTGATTGTTGCAGCGTAAGACGTGCAAACCAGTGAAACCATTAATAACAAAGCTAGCCTAATCTGAAATAAGTCTCTGGTATTTTGCCAGCCTGGATATTTTTCCCAAGTGTTTGCTCCTAACGTGTCATGTGACTCATCTCTACACGTGCCATGTTTTAGTGAATAACCATTAAATCAATGGTGTTATAAATGTTCCCCACAAACAATCTGACCACTGAATTGCCAAAAATCTGGTAATGTTTACATTGACTCCAGCATTTCAGAAACAGCAAATGTTGAAATTGACTGATGAATTGCAAATTACATAAATAAAGGAAATCTGTAAGTGTTTGAATCTGAAGTTTAGATTTTTCATTCATTAAATTGGGAAGGCAATAGTGAAAAACTTCACTGACAGGTCTATTCACAAAACGGTGAACCTCAGGAGAATGAAGTGAAAATTCTACGTCAAAATAGCCAAACCAGAAAGATTCTCCCATTTATTTCACTTTTCAAATCGGTTATTTGGTCTAGATTGTTCTCTTCTCCTGCTAATTCTGCAGATTTCACCTTTCTCTGAATAGCCCTGTGAGTGTCTTTTCCTGGGTGGGACAATTTGTAAGAAATAAATATCACTTCGGGGATGGTTTTCATTCCCTCCTTAAAAACCATGTCCTCCTTAACCCGAGTCCCCCATAATCCCCAGCTCTTCTCAACACACAGTTCTCCTTGACCCTTTCTTCCCATAAATCCCTAGTCTTCAATCTGCTGTCCTCATTATCATCTCGTAACACTTAACCCCGAGTCCTTTAAGCCCCATGTGCCCAAGAAACCCAAGTACCTCTCTACCTTGTCCCATTTTGCCTTGGCTGGGTGCATGGAATTGCTGCCAACGGTGCCCTGCCTTATGACTGCTCCATTAACCCTGTCCCAGTGGCTACCAACCTGTGTAGCCTGTGCAAAGGTTGCCATGGTCAGCTCTGCTGGACCTCTAGAGCTATGGTTTCCAAACCTTGGTCCTCAAGTACCCCTAACAAGCTAGTTTTATGGATTACATTGGGGAAACGCAGACTGAATCCTGCAATCACTAAACAGCAAATCATATCACCTGTGCTGTGCTTCAGATATCTGGAAAACCTGGCCGTTTAGGGAGATCTGAAGACCAGGGTTGGTAACCACTGCTCTAGAGGGACAACTGAATGATGTGACCCTGGTAGTTACACTGTTGCTTTCTAATGAACATGAGTCGCAAACAAGTTATTCTGATTTAAATGACTCGCAAAGAAGTGCATGCAGGAACCAAGGAGCAGGGACTTAAATGTAAAGGTGTTTAGATCAGGAGGTAGAAGTCAGGGGACTCTTATTTTAAAAAGGAATAACTGGTTACAAGTGGAAAATTATATATAAGGAAAAGATAATGATAATGTACCTAAATGTCCCATTACCCTACATTCCAAAAATCGAGTTAACTCAGTTTTCCATTGTAATGCATTGAAAAGTAATCATTAGCATATCACAATATCATTTACATTACTCTTTAAAGCAAGATTCATGAGCACCCTGTGAAAAAAAAATTCCATGGTCTTATCTCTCTCCTTTCACCATATCTTATGGAAAACAAGCTTCTAAGAGCAATTCTCACACCCATTATATCAAAATGTTTAAACACCTTACCGCTGCATTACAACAGTCAGGACAGGGATTTGGCGGAATACAGGGAGAGCTCTGGAGTCTCTCACTGCTGTACAGGGATAAAATTCAGGGGTTATAATGATTGAAAATCCCTGTACAGTACAGATACAAGGCATTACTGTAATTTCCATATACAGGTATTATGTCACATACAGATATTATTTTTATATTCTATTGGTATTTTTTGGAAGCTGCATTACTAATAATCTCATTATGATCACTACAAATCCCTATAAGAGATCTCACCATTTTTTTATTTATCTTTCTCACTGTGCCACTGCCCCTTCCTACATCTCCTCCTTTTATTAGCAGGTATATCTCAACCAGTCCACTTCGCACTGCCAATGATTTGATGTTATCATCTGTTCGTACCCACACGCCCAACCACCAACTCGCCTTCAGGACATCTCCTAAATTGCTCCCTTATTATGGAACTTCCTCCCCTACAACATTATACTCTCCCCGTCTCTCCATTCCTTTAAGAAGTCTCTGAAAATACAATACTTTAAAGAAGCCTATCAGCTCACTCCATAATACCCCTTTGTACACTTCTTGCTCCATCTTCCCACGCAGCCCCCATGCGCCCACTACTTCACATACCCTGCTATTTACCCTCACCCAATGTGTCACCCCTCTCCTCTTAGATTGTAAGTTCTCAAGCAGGGTCCTCTCTAGGACTGTTCTGTGTGTTTAACTTGTACGTATATTTGTTGTTCTGTCTCACCCATTATATAGCAAAAGAAGAGAAATAGAAAACGGACAGGACAGGGCTCTCCCTGTATCTCCCTGTACGCCACGCATTCGTTGTTCGTACGCTCACCCATTATATAGCGCTATGGAACTTGCTGGTGTTTTATAAATACTCATAACTGTTACATTTACTGTATTTGACAAAAAGCTAAGCTACATCTTCTTTTATGCTAATAATGAGTAACCGTGCAAGATAATGGATATCATCTGAAGTTCAGAACCTTTCATTCCAACAATATTACTGTGAAGGATAAGTACCCGCCACGAGAATCAACCCATCAAAAACTAGGAAACTTACACATAGGTACATAGTTACATAGGCTGAAAAAAGACATGCGTCCATTGGGTTCAGCCTCTCACACATCACCTACTGCTGTTGATCCAAAAGAAGGCAAAAAAAACAGTCTGAAGCACTCGCCAATATGCTACATACTGGGAAAAAATTCCTTATTGACCCCAGAATGGCGTCAGATTTATGCTTGGGTCAAGAAGCTTTTACCCACATATTAAATATTATAACCCTTAATATTATGTATTTGCATGAAGTCATCCAGTCGTTTTTTAAAAGTCTGTACAGTCTCTGACCCAACCACCTCAACAGGCAGAAAATTCTACAGCTTTATTGTCCTCACCGTAAAATAACCCTTCCTATGCTTTAGGCTGAATTTCCTTTCCTCCAATCTTAATGGATGACCTCGTGTCCTGTGTATAGTCCTGTTAATGAATAGGTTACCAGACAATGGTTTATAATGGCCCCGTATATATTTATATAAGGTTATCAGATCCCCTTTAAGGCGCCGTATATATTTATATAAGGTTGTCAGATCCCCTCTAAGGCGCCGTTTCTCTAAACTAAATGATTTAATTTTTTTTATAAAAATCTCAGAACAATTTTTAATCTCCGAACGACAATCTCCGCAATTTTCTATTTTAACCTACATTTAATTGCTAACTTTGCATCCAGTGTTTCAAATAAATGTTACAATAAATAGTTTTTCAACAAAAAACACTTTGTAGTGAAGGAGTTGATGGCAGTTGTGGAATGCCTTGTGCTATATAAACCTATGAAGACGTACATAGAATAAGCCAATGGCAAGTCGGGGAGTGGGTAGTTTTGGATAGACATTCTACGGTAGGTAGGTGGCAGGACCCAGGGGACTTCTTTTCACCAAGAGACTTGAATATATATTTAATGAAAGCAATCAGGGAATAACTATCAGGGTTATCCAAAGAGATTCGAAAAGTCACTGCAAGTTCGGTGACTTTTCGTTCTCTTCAATTCGGTTCCTTTTGCCGATCCCATTTTGGTGACCCTGCGGTGTATTCAGCAAACACCACAGGGTCCCCAAATTGCAGGGAAAAGCTACCGCAAACCTGACGAAAACTAACCGCAAAACCTGCCGAATGCACGCCGAAAACCCGCAAAAACATCTGGATTAACCGGAAAAACCCGAGCAGGAGCCGATCACACGCAGCGAAGCCGCCAGAAAAAGCCGAGAAAAAGTCGACACTGCAGACAGAGGGAGCTGAATAAATTAGCAAAACAGTTTGTATGAATGTGAAAGTGAAAAGCTGTTTGCAAAGAAACTACTGAGCGAAAATGTCTGAAATTTGCATATGAGGTCCAGGGAATGATAATAAAAAGGGCTGTTACAGAAAAAATAAGTAAACTTAAAAAAAAAAAAAAATCGGACTTTTAAAAAAAAAAAAATTAAGAAAAATGCTTAAAGTATCCTAAAAAATCTATAAATAAAGAGACTCTTTACTGCAGAATTTTATAATGAACGGTTTATTAGATGTTGAATTAAAACAGGAATATTTTTAACATTGAAGCCTATGGGATTCTCCTGAATAAACTTGCCGAATTAAACCACTGAATGGCAGGGCATTTCGGGAACCTTTCACTGCTGGTTTGTGTTCTCTGAATAGACGAAGCAGTGCTTTTTCATGGGGATTTCACTGCCCTCGAACAGGCACCGAACAGGCACCGTATGTTCAGGCAATTCGCAAGGATTTAGCGAATTGCCTGCTCTCTGGATAGCCGAATGGCCAGGAAAGGTAACCGAACGCTGATTTTCAGCGTTCGGTTACCTTTCTCAAGCAATTCGGATCTCTTTGGATAACCCTGTATGATTTGTACAGCATAAGTACTACTTGAATGGGGTAAACATCTAATCATGTTTATTAATTGCCATTTTTATTTTTTTTCTTGCTAGATCTAATAAATAGAGATCACGGTATTGGTGGAACCTTATCTCCAGCACACAGGAAATTTGTTTCTAAGCTGTCTGGTTTTCATCATCTTAAAATTAGTTCCATGGGAACTCGGAACATTTTTTTTATGTAATTAGATAATGGAATTTGTCAAATGCTTCTTTTAACTATGTTAGTAGCATAATCATAATAAATAGATTGGGGAAAATGCAGTGATACTTTTTTTTTTAAAGCAGGAAGATGCATTAATGTAGAACAGTCCCCGCTGAGTTATGTCTGAATGAGCTGGAAGGGAGTTCTACTCTGAGGTTTCCGAGCTGCTTCAGGATAAGCCACAAATGGCTCTTGAATTATTTTGTGTCAATTATTTCTGCCTCTTACTGACAAACATGTTTAGATCATGTTTGGATACTGTATGACCTGATGTTTGGCAAGAAAAATGACAAGGACTGTATATTGGTATTCTTTTTTTCTTGAAGGGTAGGATCATGTAGCAATATTCACTTTAATCTGTGCGTAGCCCAGCCATGCTATGGTGTGAGTAGATTTTATTTATTGTTTTATTTCTTTTTATTTGTCAAATACATGTAATAACGGTCTTTGGATTTTATATTTAACTAATAAATATATTAAATGAAATTTATTAGAAGACTCTGGTAATTCCTTAAAGTGTATCTGTTGAGGGAAAACATTTATATTATATTATTGGATAGAAAATAAAAATTTCTACGGTAAAAAAAATACGTTCTAGTAAAACTGCAAATAACGTTAGTCTATCTTTGTTAGATTAGCCTTTACCGCTAAACCGGGGATCTCAAACTCTAGCCCCCAGATGTCTCTGAACTACTACTCCCAGGATTCTCTTTGAGAGGTATCTGATTGGAAGCCACTCTGATTTTCTACAAACAGTATAGAAGTGCGCTGAATCAATAAACCCACTGAACGCAGCCTAAAAACCCACCGAACGCATCCGATAAACTGCTGAACGCCGTCGAAAAATCAGCAAACAAATTCAATAAGCCACCGAACGCAGCCACAAACCCGCTAAATGCAGCCAACGACACGCCGAACGCCGCCAGAAAAAGCCAACCAGATGCCAAAAAAAGCCGACTGGCCGCCAAACAGGTGTAAAAAAAAAAACCTAAAAAAACCTTGCAACTTTTAAAAGGCATTTTGACCCCTTATGGACCAACGACATTACGTTTACGTCATAAATGGATTAACTTTAAAGACCCCTGGTCCTTAAGGGGTTAAACAAAAATAATGCACGGAAATAATACATAAGGTCCTATGATAACAATAAAAAGGTCTGTTACAGAATAAAAAAAGAAACGCCATTTAAAAAATGCCTGAAAAATTCTAAAAAAATAAATGAATAAAAAAGACTTTTTGCTGCAAATGAAAAGAGTGAACTGTTGAATAAAAAAATTATAAAAACGGGGAATTGTTTTTACATTGAAACCTAAGGGATTCGCCTGTTTAAACCTGTAGAACAAACTACCGAAAATCTGGGCATTTCACCAACTTTTCTCTGCTGTTCGGCGTTCTCTGAATAGATTAACTATTACTTCTCTATGGGGAATTTCACTGCCGCCGAATTGCACCGAATTTCCAGCTTTTTAACTAGCCGAATTGCCCCGAAATTGCACCATACGGCTTAAAATTCATCTTTGTCTAACTCCTTAAGTCTGCTAAGAAAAAGGAATAGCATGGTTTGCTAAAATGCTCCTTTTACCAGACTGTCTTTATTAACGCTTAATAGATATTTATTTATTCGAAATCGCTACAATCTCCTTTATATCATATCACTGTTCTGAGCCCTTGATTTGAAATAAAGCAAAAAAGCATAATAAAAAAAGTGTGTTTGCACAGAGGAGATGCTGGGTTAAATGTCTGCCTCATACCGACAGAAAATGTCAATTTTTACAGCCTTAGGCTGCTGTCAGACGAGCGTAGTGTTCACGTCCGTGATTGCGCCTAAAAGTACGTCCGTGATAGCATGAAAGAAAGTCCATTGGAGCCGACACATGAAGTACGTCCGCACTGAACTGCGGACGCATGACGGACGCTGCAAACGGACGCAGGTTAGGCAAGAACGTAATACTGCTAGAACGGACGTGCGGAGTGCGCCACGTCTGCAACCTCTGCATAGCTTTGTGTGTGAGTGATGGAGCATGGTCAGACGGACTGCATTTATACGTCCAGCATTTTTGACGGACAGAATGTTTTTTCATTGTAATTTATTTTTCCCTCTTACATCCGTCAAAAATAACTTCAGTGAAAAAACGGACTGTGTGACCACTACTGCGTCATCCGTACTGACGATGTCCGTACTGCACGGACGTACAGTCCATAGAAATCACGCTCGTCTGACCCTAGCCTTAGAATGATGGGAAGAGCATTCCAAAGTGACTCTAATTCCCAAGGGGGTTCACATTCCTGCATTACATAGTATAAGGAACAACAATGACTGACCTTTCCAAACTTGACTTGCCTGCATTGTCTTTACATGAAAGAATAACCATGCTATCTTTTAACACATTTACAATACAGAAGCTCTTTATTCTCTCTCGATACAGAAGCCGGTGACTGGCTTGCGCACAATGAGTTGCAGCACAGAGGGAGCTCGCCACGGTACGGTTGTTAGAGAAGATAATTCTTCTAGCAACATGTAGCAATCGTAACTGATTTCTATGCTTCCAAATTCATTTGTCTCCAAACACCCGCAATGAATAACATTCGGGGACTTGCGAGCAGTGATCGCTGATACTATTTCATCATATTGTTAATAACTTGTTCGGCTGATTCCTCTATGACAAAGATATATATATTTATATATAAATGTCTTGCTGTCGGCAGGATGCCAGGAAACCTAAAGATTCTTTACATTTTTAAGACCCAAGTGGAAAACTAAGTTCTTGAATGAGTGGAGTTTTGTGTTCTGCCAAGTCACTTCTCGTGCGGACATATATCAGCAATGGCACAGACAGAAACTGCATCAGGGGAAATCTAATTTGGGAGGCTGCAAATGCCTCAAAGTCGTTGCCCCCTGGCTCACCTCCAGTAATCCACTAAAAATCAGAGCTAGTAAGGCTCACATATGAACAGTGAAATATTGTGTGAGTTGCGTGGAATGTAACATTTGTTGTGAAGGTTTAATAAATGATTTAAAAACATCTGCAGATGTTCTAAATCTATACTATGGGGGGTTTTTTTGCACCTTCCTTGTACGTTTGCGTTGGCGATGAGGCACTGGGACAGTTACTGACATTTCTCTGCGGGACACATAGTAAATGGCAGAGGTGGCTAAATTTATTGGATGCATTTGTCCCTCAGGGCAATCTACAGACATAATACGTGGGAGAATGAAATTCACAGAGTTCATGTACGGTGCCTAATAGTAAAATAATCGTGGATTTTTTTCCCCCCAAAAAAATTCTGATTCCAACATTTTTAACTTTTTTCTCAATAGTAAAACATCTTTTGAGGTTTGCTAATGCGATCACGTTAGCTAATTTTCTGACCGTGCTGCACTGACCCAATGGCTTGGAAAATTACCATGAGGAATGTTGACCAGACGCGGAATATATTTGTAAGAGAATGAGAAACCTGCTATGATACAATCAGGGTTTTTCAAAGAGAGCCGAATCCAGTGGAATCTCACGGTCTTTCGATACCCTGTTAGTCATTTTATAAAGAATCCAGTTTTATTTTTATATTTTTTTCATTTTGCTGGTAGAAGATGCACATAAATGGTTTATTCCATTTTTTGAAAGCTTTTTGCTTTTACAGCATTATTTACACCTGGATATAACAAAGCTACCATTCACATTTCGCTGCTGGGACCCACATGTTCAAAATCATGGGCCACTTCCTGGTGGCTGTAGGAGGAGCTGTCCTGTTTTTGGATGAGAAAGGTCCTGAGTGCAGGACCGAAACATTGCTGCTACTACAGTAAAGCTCCTGTTAAAACCAAGCCGTGTGTGACTGGTCCTTCTCCTCCTGTTTTTGGATGAGAAAGGTCCTGAGTGCAGGACCGAAACATTGCTGCTACTACAGTAAAGCTCCTGTTAAAACCAAGCCGTGTGTGACTGGTCCTTCTCCTCCTGTTTTTGGATGAGAAAGGTCCAGAGTGCAGGACCGAAACATTGCTGCTACTACAGTAAAGCTCCTGTTAAAACCAAGCCGTGTGTGACTGGTCCTTCTCCTCCTGTTTTTGGATGAGAAAGGTCCTGAGTGCAGGACCGAAACATTGCTGCTACTACAGTAAAGCTCCTGTTAAAACCAAGCCGTGTGTGACTGGTCCTTCTCCTCCTGTTTTTGGATGAGAAAGGTCCTGAGTGCAGGACCGAAACATTGCTGCTACTACAGTAAAGCTCCTGTTAAAACCAAGCCGTGTGTGACTGGTCCTTCTCCTCCTGTTTTTGGTTGAGAAGGTCCTGAGTGCAGGACCGAAACATTGCTGCTACTACAATAAAGCTCCTGTTAAAACCAAGCCGTGTGTGACTGGTCCTTCTCCTCCTGTTTTTGGTTGAGAAAGGTCCTGAGTGCAGGACCGAAACATTGCTGCTACTACAATAAAGCTCCTGTTAAAACCAAGCCGTGTGTGACTGGTCCTTCTCCTCCTGTTTTTGGATGAGAAAGGTCCTGAGTGCAGGACCGAAACATTGCTGCTACTACAGTAAAGCTCCTGTTAAAACCAAGCCGTGTGTGACTGGTCCTTCTCCTCCTGTTTTTGGATGAGAAAGGTCCTGTGTGCAGGACCGAAACATTGCTGCTACCACAGTAAAGCTCCTGTTAAAACCAAGCCGTGTGTGACTGGTCCTTCTCTCCTGTTTTTGGATGAGAAAGGTCCTGAGTGCAGGACCGAAACATTGCTGCTACTACAGTAAAGCTCCTGTTAAAACCAAGCCGTGTGTGACTGGTCCTTCTCCTCCTGTTTTTGGATGAGAAAGGTCCTGAGTGCAGGACCGAAACATTGCTGCTACTACAGTAAAGCTCCTGTTAAAACCAAGCCGTGTGTGACTGGTCCTTCTCCACCTGTTTTTGGATGCTTTCTTGGAGCAGGAATCAGTCTTTGAGAAATTAATATCTCTTAAAAATTTAAATGGTCATGTTGTGCCCCCACTCCTAACCCCCTCCCCCTCTCCAACCTCCTGTTCCTGCCCTGTGTTTGACAAAAGACCATTTCTGGCTACTTGGTAACAATGCAGACCTCGTTTGAAATTGTACAAGATGAGCTACATTATCTAGTGTTTAGAACCTTTCATCCCAGCAATATTTCTGTAAAAGGAGAAAGAAGCCAAAAAATAATGAGCTAATTTACATAATTATAATCTTTTAACTATGTCAGAATAATGATCTTTTTGCAAAATTTACTATTTTTCTCTAGGTTTAAGTGTTAACTGCATCCTATATTTGAAATAAATGGCATAAAAGATATTTTTCATTAAAAAGGCCTGGCAGTGAAAGGGTTAAAAAAGATAGACAAATATGTTGGTGAGCAGTCTTATTATTGAGAGAGAATATTTTAACTCGTAACATAAAAGCATCTAAATCAGTGCTATCAAACTCTGGCCCCCACCAGATGTTTCTGAACTACAACTCCCATGATTCCCGACAATCTGTATCATTGAAGGAATTCTGGGAATTGTAGTCATCGACGTCTGATGGGATGTGAATTTGACAGCCCTGATCTTATTAATATGACGTGTTAAGGGGCTGGACTCAGGTATCACATGGAAAATTAAACCAGTGGGTTCAGGGTCCAAAGATAAAGAAGATTTAATGTATCAACAATCAACACATTTTTTAAACATGAAACTATTTCTTAGCAAATTGAGTTTAACAAAATGAAAAAAAAAAATAGTTTTCCCCTCTCGAGACCGGCCTTTTAACACTTCCTATCTCGACAGTTTAACTTGTATTCCTTTACCATGGTTAAATAGCGCAAGCATGTCAGCTGTGCTGGTCCATAAATCAAACCCGCATTCGAGGTCTCTATCTCAACGATCGATGCACATAAACTGTATACAAAAATATTTTCGTTATTAGTTCCATTTTGAAGCGATCATAAAATCCCAGTTGGAATTTACAGTATGTTAAAAGAAAGTAGGAAAGGACAGAAGTGAGATAAAGGAACACGAGGAATCCATTTGTATAACATTGGAATGCACTGAACAGAAAGGGAAAAAAAAACACGTCCCAGGAGGATATAAAAAAAACAAAAAACAAACAAAGACAAACAAAACGCTGGCATTAAGCATTACTTGCAGAACACAGAAACAGACAAAAAAAAATAATAATCGATGCACTAAACAACTGCAAAGGCTTCATTCAGAAAGATACCCTGAGGTTTAGATGGTCATCAAAGTGCTATTTGGGGTGAAACATTCCAGAGGAAGATAGTCTCGAGGCAGTGAAGAGACCAGAGACCACTGCTGCTCTCACGCATTTTCTGCGTACCAGGCTTGCAGATGAATATGATGCCACTGCTTCTCAGGACAGAGAGGTGATGATTCTTTAAAGTAGATACACATTTACTGTAGTTCACCATATCTGGTTTTACACATAATATTTAAAAACACCTATAAAACAGATACTTTGAATAACGGTATGAATTATCCACGTCTGACATTTTGTGCTATGTGTGAAATTACACTAGAGTATAAGAAAATGTTATTTCTTCATTTATGAATGGTTAAATGGCATTATATATGAACAGCAGATAAACATGGCATGTATTGCAATTTTTTGTTAAGTGGTTTACTGGTTAACCCCTTCACTACCAAGTGAATTCCCTCCCTAAAAAAATTACTATCAGGAACCAGTGATTTATGGAAAATGATTTTAATTATACAGTGAGAAATATTTGATAAAATTTCCAATATATTCCTTATTGTAATAATTAACCTCTTTGGCAGGCAGATGTCACCACCTTCTGGCCAACAGGAGTTACTGCGGCTCAGGACACCATGCAGGATCAGCTGGGGAAAGGTTCTTCAGACACATTCCACAGCTGGTTCTAAACAATGCTAGCACCTCGGGCATCATGCCCACAGTGCTGAAACGTTAGGGACACCTTCTTGCAGATCAAATGCAAATAAAATTTGCTTGTAATAAATTAATTTAATTTGCTTTTGTCCTGCTCAGCTGCAGATTTTAACCACTTCAATGCGGAGGACGCGCTCAGCGCGTCCTCTGCATTACTGCTGGTATGCGGAGGACGCGCTGAGCGCGTCCTCCCATTGGGGTCAGCGTTCGGCCAGGTTCCGGCCGATCGCTGGCCCCCCCGGTGCGGGCTGACATCCTCGATGTCAGCCCGGCATCCGGAACCGCCGCCGCTGAAATTAGGTGTCATCGCGGCAGCGCGATGACACCTAATTCAGGCGCCCCCCCGCATGTGCGGAGGAGGCGCCTGAAAGGGAGGGGGGAGGTCCTTCGGACCTCTCTCCCTCCGGATCGGCGGCGTTGCGGGGGTTAACCCAGGCACCATTTGGAAGGGCACAGCCTGCCCTTCTAAATGGTGCCTGGCATTAACCCCTGGGGAGCTGGATCGCGAATCGGCGCTGAAAAGCGCCGGTTCGCGATCCTTTCCCGGAGCTGGCCGACATCTTGGATGTCGGCCAAGCCTCCGGGAACTCCCCCTGAGGACTGGCGTCATCGTGCATAGCACGATGACGCCAGTCCTAGAGTTAACCCCTAACTGCCACCAACGGTGGAGATAGGGAGTTCCAATGAACTCCCTATTTCTCGATCCGTGGCAGTTAGGGGTTAATGTTTGGTATGGTTGGATCGGCCAGAGCATGGCCGTCCAACGATACCAAACTCGAAGGTGAAATTTTTTTTAAAAAAAAATAAATAAATTAAAATTAAAAATAAAAATATATTTAAAAAAAATTATAAAAAAAAAAATAAACATTTTTTTTTCTTTTTTTTGGTTCGTTAATGCAGCAATATTGTTCCCATTTCAATTATAATGTGAACAATGATGCTGCACTAATGATTTTTGCATGCGGTGCGTTTGTTAAAAATCGCGTAATTTTCCCCAAAAAAAAATGTAACGAGACCACATCTCTAATTTTTTTAACAAGCGCACCCCATACAAAATATAACCGCAATTGCTCGCATGTTAAAATGTGAAAAAAAACACTTTACACGTTGTAAATTATTGAAAATACATATTTTATTGCATTTTTTGTTATAATATACAGACATGACATAACGTATACATATAATAATGACATATTATGAATCTACCGAGTCTGACGGAAAGAACGATATATAATATGTCTGGGTCATATACTAAAATAAGCCTTCAAAACACGTTTAAACATGATGAGCAAAACCGGTAAAAATTACCTCAGCACAGGGGCGGGAAAAGCCTCAGCAGCGAAAGGGTTAAAAGCAATTGTTGCTCATTGCTCCATGCGCAACACTACAATATAATAACGTGAGAAACAGAGAGGTTTGTGAGGGTCCTGAGGAAAAACAACAGCATTAGCGGCCTGCTTTACGGTGGGGCCCGCTCAGGTCTCACAAGGTTTTAGCTCGATAGTGCTATTAAAGGGACAACTGCTCCATTTGCAAATCAGACTGCTGAAAATGTCAGTGCTGAAATGTCAAGGACATCATCCCTGCATGAAAGGTGCAGCAACCCCTGACAATCGTTGATCCTTGTCAGGAGGGTATAGTTTACACCCTCTAGGCATGTCGAGCAAGGGGTCCATATCTGGATTACCCTGTAGACTTAAAGTGAGAAACAGAGAGATTTGTGAGAGTAACAGACGTGGACCCCTTGCTTGAGCTGCCTAGAGGGGTGCCAGCTATACCCTTCTGACAAGGCATAACAAGGCCGAAACGATCGTTGAGGTTTGCTGCATCTCTCATCCTTGGCATTGAGTACTGGCCAGCCTCTCTGGGTGAAGCAGTCTGATTTGCATATGGAACAGTTGTCCCTGTAATGGCACAATCGAGCTAAAACCTTGAGACCTAAGTGGGCACCCACCTGAGAGCAGGCCACTAGTGCCTTTGCTCGTCAAGACCCTCACAAACCTCTCCCTTTCTCACTATAAATTTACAGGGTAATCCAGACTAGGGATGAGCCGAACACCCCTGTGTTCGGTTCGCATTTGAACTCGAACAATTTCAAAAGTTAGAGTTCGAACGCGAACACGAACCGAACTCAATGCAAGTCAATGTGACTCAAAAGTTTGATTTTTAGAGTGCCCTGCAAGAGGGCATATATGCAAGATATTTGCCATTAAAGGTGTATGGGGGTCCGGGTAGTGCCCTGGGGGACAGGAAACAAGGACAAAAAGTAAAAAAAAAACGTTTTTAAAGGAACAGTGAGTTTTCCATGAAATAAGGGTTAAAAATAAAAACAAAAAATTCCTTCAAATATCGTGCCTAGGAGGTCCCCATAACCTGCCTGTGAAGTGGCGGATTTGTAGGATGTATAGAAACCTTTAAAAACAAAAAAATGACGTTTCAAATGACGGTAAACGGTTTTCCTTTAATCTATTCATAAACAACTGCTTGGGGCGACAGTCTGTATTAAAAGAGGAGACATTTTAGGACACGCAGAACAAGTTTAGTGATTTTTTGGCTAAATTATGGTGAAACTTATGCAGGCTTTGGATGAAAGTAACAATAAGTGCTCTAAAATTGGGCCTTTAGTGTCGGCAACAGTGCCGTCACACCGTAACCCCTCTGTGGTATTTTGGAAGAGTGCAGGGTTGGACCCTGTGGTCCAATATTAAAATGATATAAATCTGGTAATATAGGCGTCAGTGGCAGTGCACCCAAATATTGTGCCTTTGGTGGCAGCAAGTGCCTTCACACCATAATCCTTTTGCGGTATTGTGGAAGAGTGCAGGGTTGGACCCCGCGGTCCAAAAAATTTAAATGATATAAATCTGGTAATATAGGCGTCAGTGTCAGTGCAGTCACAATTGCTGGTGGCAGTGAGAACACAAAGATTAGAACAATTCCCAGATATTCTGTAGAAATGAGACCCCAAAATAGTTGGTGGCAGTGAGAACACACAGATTACAACAATTCCCAGATATTTTGTAGAAGTGAGAACCCCCAATAACTGGTGGCAGACTGGCAGTGAGAACACACACTAACATAACAATCTCCACTCAAAAAACACATGCTGAAGGCTGTGTGAAGCCTTATATAGTGTGCTGTGGGACGTAGTTCTGTGAGCCCATGATTGGGCAAAATTTGCCCAATCAGTACTCTGAGCCGTGATTGGCATAGTCTTGCACCTGTCTTGCACCTAAACTGTGGTCAGGTGCAAAGCTGTAGCCAATTACCAGCTTCAGGCCAGTGGAAAAGTGCATTGTGGTCCATCGTGGTGCATTGTGGGCGAACATGCTGCGAACACGCGGAAATGTTCAAAGTTCGCGAACATACGAACTGGCGTTTTTTGAATCAAACTCCGAACTGATCGAACCGAACAGCTCATCCCTAATCCAGACGTGGACCCCTTGCTCGATATGTCTAGAGGGGTGTCAACTATACACTCCTGGTGAAGCCTAATAAGGCTGAAACGATCGTCGGGGTTGCTGCACCTCTCGTGCAGAGATGACGTCCTTGGCATTTCAGTACTGGCCACCCTTTCTGGGTGATAGCGTCTAATTTGCATATGGAGCAGTTGTCCCTGTAATGGCATAATTGAGCTAAAACCTTGGGAGACCTGAGCGGGCCCCACCCTAAAGCAGGCCATTAGTGCCTTTGCTCGTTCTCAGGACCCTCACAAACCTCTCCCTTTCTCAATACAATATAATACTTACAGGGTTATTCAAAAAGCACCAAAATTACACCGGATTGTCGGTGCTTTTTCGTTCCCTGTACTTCGGGGAATCAAATTCCAAATCACTGTGGTGAATTTTGCGTTCACCGCAGGGTCCCCGAAGTGCAGGGAAAAGCTGCTGACAACGTCCAAAATAAATCGCCACAAGAAACACCGAAACGAATGGAAAAACCACAACTGCTCCATATGCAAATCAGACGCTATCACCCAGAAAGAGTGGCCAGTGCTGAAATGCCAAGGATGTCATCTCTGCACGAGAGGTGCAGCAACCCCCGACGATCGTTTCAGCCTTATTAGGCCTCATCAGGAGTGTATAGCTGACTCCCCTCTAGACATATCGAGCAAGGTGTCCACGTCTGGACTACCCTGTAAACTTATAGTGAGAAAGGGAGAGGCTTGTGAGGGTCTCGAGGACGAGCAAAGGCACTAGTGGCCTGCTCTGAGGTGGGTGCACACTTAGGTCTCAAGGTTTTAGCTCGATTGTGCCATTACAGGGACAACTGTTCCATATGCAAATCAGATTGCTTCACCCAGAGAGGGTGGCCAGTACTGAAATGCCAAGGACGAGAGACGCAGCAACCGCCAACGATCGTTTCGGCCTTGTTATGCCTCGTCAGAAGGGTATAGCTGGGCAACCCCTCTAGGCAACTCAAAACCATCGAAAAAATACTGAAAAAATGACGATCTTCCGCAAAACCCCCGAATGCATCCAAAAAAATCGACGATCCACTGAACAGAGCGCCGACCAGCTGCCGGAAAAAGCCAGCAAGCCAGTGAACGGGGTTAAAAAAAACAAAAAAAAAACCACACATACACACCGCAACTTTTAAAAGCTGTTTGCAAAAAACTACTGCACAAAAATGCCTGAAAATTACATATAAGGTCCTATAAATAATAATAAAAAGGTCTGTTACAGAAAAAAACACAGATTATAAAAAATCTGAAAACAAATCCGCCGAAAGAATTACAAAACATACCTAAAAAAATATAAATAAAGAGACTTTTTGCTGCAGATTAAAACAATAAACTGTTTAATAATTATTCAATAAAAACAGAATATTTTTTTTACATTGAAACCTATGGGATTTGCCTGATTAAACCTGCCGAATGAAATCGAGGAACATCAGGGCATTTCACTGACATTTCAGTCTTGTTCGCTGTTCTCTGAAGCCATTGCTTCTCTGGGGATTACTCTACTGCCCAAGGTCACCGTATTTCAAATATCGGCGAATTGCCAGCTTTTGAATAGCCGAATGGCCTTGAAATTTCACCCTATTGGGAAATTCACTGTTTGGTGCAAATTTGGGGCCAGTTCGGCTCTCTCTGAATAACTCCTTTAGTCTCCACCTAAAAAGTTGTAGACAATAATAGACTGTGAGGATAAACGGGGATTCAGATTATACAGTATCTGACAATAGGGTAGTGTTTGCCAAAAAAACCTAACTAAGACCACTCCAACCTTTAATAAATGTAAACATATTCTAGATAGGGGGAGTTGGAAAGGGCTACAGTGACTCACACAGTAATCCTATTAGCAGATAGTAACCAAATAAACATAGACAATAATGATAATAACAATAACAATATTCATGCGACGCACACAAAACACAAACATCCTGCACCTAGAATTGTACGGGTTGACTTCAGCATGGGAGATGGCAGGGAAACAATATAGAACATCAGGCCTGCACCTCCCAAATGCATCTATAGTTCCATGTACCCCAAGTTCAAAGAGACTCTCGTCACAGTTTTTATTTTATTTTTAGTGAAACAAAAATATCAGACAGCACACACAGAAAAGGGGTAGATTAACTCAACGGTGCAATGGTCCCTGGATACTATCATGTCTAAAATTGAAGACCAGGGAAAAAAAAAATGGTACCAGACCACATGAGATACTTTTAATGTGTCTTTTTATTTCATTTAAATTAACATTTAGTTTTAAAAAATATTTACACTTTTTTTAGATGTAACAAAACATGAAAATCTTTTCTGAATGGTAAGTTTAGAATTTGAAACATGAAAGAATGGACACGAGAAATTCATATAAGTCCTTTGGATACTAGGACCCCTTCAAATGCTTTAATAACACCTACAGGGTAATTCAAAGAGCTCCGAATTGCTGGAGAAAGGTAACCGAACGCTGAAAATCAGCGTTCGGTTACCTTTCTTGGCCATTCGGCTATCCAGAGAGCAGGCAATTCGCCAAATCCTGGCGAATTGCCTGCACATATGGTGGCTGTTCGGTGCCTGTTCGAGGGCAGTGAAAACCCCATGAAAAGCACTGCTTCGGCTATTCAGAGAACACAAACCAGCATTGAAAGGTTCCCGAAAAGCCCTGCCATTCGGTGGTTTCATGTGGCAGATTTATTCAGACGAATCCCATACAGGGTTATTCAGAGAGCGTGAAAAGCAGGAGAATGACTGGAGAATGAAAAATTCTAGGTCAAAATAGCCGATTTGGAAAGTGAGATGAAAGGGAGAATTTTTCTGGTTTGGCTATTTTGACCTAGAATTTTTCATTGTCCTGCTTTTCACGCTCTCTGAATAACCCTGGTAGTCTTCAATGTTAAAAATATTCCCTTTTTAATTCAATATCTAATAAATCGTTCATTATAAAATTCTGCAGTAAAGAGTCTCTTTATTTATAGATTTTTTTAGGATATTTGAAGCATTTTTGTGTTTTCTGTTATAAAAAAAAGTCAGATTTTTTTTTTAATTTACTTATTTTTTTCTGTAGCAGCCCTTTTTATTATCATTCCCTGAACCTCATATGTAAATTTCAGACATTTTCGCTTAGTAGTTTTTTTTGCAAACAGCGTTTCACTTTTCAAACATTCAAGCAAACTGTTTTGCTAATTTATTCACTCCATTCGTCTGCGGTCTCGGCTTTTTCCGGCGGCTTCTCTGCGTGTCATCGGCTTCTGCTCGGGTTTTTACAGCGTTTTCGGCGGGTTAACCCAGATGTTTTTGCGGGTTTTCGGCGTGCATTCGCCGGGTTTTGCGGTTAGTTTTCGTCGGGTTTGCAGCAGCCTTTCCCTGCAATTCGGGGACCCTGTGGTGCTTGCTGAATACACCGCAGGGTCACCGAAATGGGATCGGCAAAACTAATCGAATCGAAGAGAATGAAAATTCACTGAACTTGCAGTGACTTTTCGATTCTCTGAATTACAATGCTAGTGTGTAAATATTGGACCCTTCTCAAGTCTGCTATGCCTGTATTGCACAATTTCTCTACATATTGTCAAAAACATGATGAATTCTTCCATGCACCAGACCTTTGCTTGATGTTAACCTTTATATTTTTTTATCTAGTAACCTAATGCTTTAACACATTCACCTGGTGCACGCTGTCCCTTCTCATCACTCGATGTGTCCTCTGCATGGAGATTCTTCCTGCCTATGTACCACTCGCAGCAAGCTCTGGGCATACTAAACATGAGGCAGGAACAGTCAGAAATTGTATTTGCCCTACAGCTAAAAGTAACAAGAGAAATGACAAACGCAACCAGTGGTGGAAGTACAAGTACAATATCCTTTTGGTGTTGCTCTGGAAAACAAAAAAAAACATAAATTTCCCCAAAAAGGCATATAATCAAGAAAAAAAAATATTTTTTAAAAATGACATTATACAAATGTCAAACAAGAGGATTTAGTTAAAAAAACATTTAGAACCCATATCGACAGGGCCGGCCCAAGACACTGTGCTGCCTGGGTCCAAGGATGAAACACTGCTCCCCCTCCCCGAATAAAACACATAGCATGTATGAGCGTTTCACAGAGCTCCACAGCAATAAAACTCACAGTAATGTGCACTGTGTATGAGTATCACAGAGCTCCACAGCAATGAAACTCACAGCAATGTGCGGTGTATATGAGTATCACAGAACTCCACAAGCAATAAAACTCACAGCAATGTGCGGTGTGTATGAGTATCACAGAGCTCCACAGCAATAAAACTCACAGCAATGTGCGGTGTGTATGAGTATCTCAGAGCTTCTCAGCAATAAAACTCACAGCAATGTGCGGTGTGTATGAGTATCACAGAGCTCCACAACAATAAAACTCACAGCAATGTGCGGTGTGTATGAGTATCACAGAGCTTCTCAGCAATAAAACTCACAGCAATGTGCGGTGTGTATGAGTATCACAGAGCTCCACAGCAATAAAACTCACAGCAATGTGCGGTGTGTATGAGCATCACAGAGCTCCACAACAATAAAACTCACAGTAATGTGCAGTGTGTATGAGTATCACAGAGCTTCTCAGCAATAAAACTCACAGCAATGTGCGGTGTGTATGAGTATCACAGAGCTCTACAGCAATAAAACTCACAGCAATGTGCACTGTGTATGAGCGTATCACAGAGCTCCACAGCAATAAAACTCACAGCAATGTGCGGTGTGTATGAGTATCACAGAGCTCCACAGCAATAAAACTCACAGTAATGTGTGCTGTTTTTGAGCATATCACAGAGCTCCACAGCAATAAAACTCACAGTAATGTACACAGTGTGTGAGCGTATCACAGAGCTCAAAAGCAATAAAACTCACAGTAATGTGCACTGTGTATGAGCGTATCACAGAGCTCCAAAGCAATAAAACTCACAGTAATGTGCAGTGTATATGTGTATCACAGAGCTCCACATATCCCGCCACACAGTCACACATCCACACATCCACACTCAATCAGTCACACATCCACATACTTACACACACACTTTCTGCACCGGGGTAGTCGAAGCATCCGCCTGACCTGGTCTAGGCCCCGCGGCAGCCAGGTCTAGTTGATGCCCTTTGACAAAATTTACAGTTTACAGAACATGCATTGACACTTAGTATCTAATAATGTATTCTCCTATGTATGCAGACTATCAAATCTAGGGGTGGCGAAAGGGTCGTAGAAAGGTCTGGGCCCACCATGGTCTGGTTGTAACCTTAACATTAGCAGCACCTTTCCTGCCTTGCTCCAAAGGACCCT
Source organism: Leptobrachium leishanense (assembly GCA_009667805.1). Classification (NCBI taxonomy): domain Eukaryota; kingdom Metazoa; phylum Chordata; class Amphibia; order Anura; family Megophryidae; genus Leptobrachium; species Leptobrachium leishanense. Next base: position 43,966,397 of record CM019068.1, read on the forward strand.
TATTTTGCCAAGTCTGCATTTACCTATCATCTAGCCCAAAGGAAGCCTCAGGCTCTTCTACGTCGAGACCTGTTAGTACCCATGGACCTACAATATTTAAGGGTGCTGCCCCAAGGACAACCTTCCTTTCCCTTGGTTTAGTTCAAGGTGTTTCCAGGACTCTCAAACAACCTGCTGCTTGCTTTGCCTTTCCCTTCATGTTTCCTGCAATCATTGTGTACCCTGTTGTGAATTCCCTCCTGATCCTGTCTTGTACCTGCCTGTTGTGATTGGTATATCCCACGATCCATTGTTAATAAACCCCTGTCTACACCATTTGTCTGCCTGGCACGGCTTTGTCCCCTGCATCACGGGCTCTACTTGCAACCTTGTACCCTCTACACCTCAATGTCTCTCGAAGTACGGCTGACTACATTATAAGTATTTAGGTCCATTTAAAGGTACCTAATTTTGTTTTATTCTAGGCATGACTGAACGTCTAAAAAGCTTTCTAAATTAATTACGTGCCTGTATTAATCTCATGTCATGCTTATCTATGCATCTTATCTTTTGCTTTACCATGCTTTATTCGTTCGGCAACAAATGGGTTAATTTATACTGACATCATTCACGTAAGCCAGCAACAAAATTGCAAATATGCATAATTACCAGGCGTAATTTGTAACAAGGGTTTGCATACCTTGGCCTCTGCATTGTGGCAAAAGGTTGCATATACAAACATAAAGCCAATGAAAATAGACAACATATGGCGCAGTGATATAGTCATCCATCAAACTCAGCGCATGTGGGTTTTAAATGCATAAGTGTGTACAAATTAAAAAACATTAGTCTAATCTATGCAATGTATTAGAATGGCATTAACCACGTAAGCAATTTTATGGAGTATCCTTGTAAATGGAAATATTTAATTTAAAGGCGAATTAAACAAAACATCAGTTAAAAACCTCGGAGCGTAATAGAAAACAGAAAATAATTTAAAAACACACACACAAGTATTATAGCAAATTCGGCAGAGCACTCCACTTAAATATAGTTTCACAGATTTTTAAAAACACCTGAAGAAATTATAGGAATTTAGTTACAAAATATGATCACGCGTTGTATAAGCCTGCCACAACATCAATGTACCCCACCATGGCAGGTCCTATCCTTCCTAACCCAATGCCTGCTCTTACTGGATCAACCCACTTACTTCGGACATACATCCTCCTGGGGCTCTCTGCAATTCAAGGGTTAAATAGGTCCTGCAGTGACTCCCCATGTGACTGGAGGGATGCAAACATCAGGAAGAATGGACAAAACCAGAATGGCTGCACTCAACCTCAACAAGCATTTCTCGAAAGGTGCGTCTGAAACTTGTGAATGCAACATAGCGAATTCAGAGCACTCCACATCAATGTAGCTTTAAAGATTGAATAAAACACCTCACTAAGGCCTCGGTCACACTGTGTGATATATCGTGCAGATTTTGCCGCAAAATCGCGGCAAAATCCAAGCAATGTCGCGCTATGTAGCATCTCCAATGCATTGCAATGGAGCTGTTCACATCTTTCCGCGCCATGTCGCGTGTCACAGTAGTATGACCCTTTTTTTGCGATTTGCGTTTTGTGATTTTGCGATTTCCATTGGTGGTGTTTTGCAAAATCGCAACGTCGCACGGCAGTGTGGCGCAACGTCGCGAATATGAAAATTGCGCGGAAAAATGTGCGATTTTCACATCACAAAGTGTGAACGGGGCCTAAGGGATAAATGATAGAGATTTGGTTACAGGATATCATCAGATATTCCATAAACCTGCCACAACATCTACATGCACCACCATGGCAGGTCCTATCCTTCATAACATAATGGCTGCTGTTACAAGATTAAACCACTTACTTGGGACATGCATCCTCCTGGATCTCTTTGCAGCTCATGGTCTAAATAAGTCCTGCAAAGAGGTATCTGTGACAGGTAGGGATGCAAAATCAGTTATTGTTGCAGTCCTCAGAAATGTAACCTACAAAACCAGAATGGCTGCGCGGCTCAACATACCGAATTCAGAGCACTCCCGATCAATATAGCTTTAAAGATTAAAAAAATAACTTACTTAGGGATGTATGATGGAGATTTGGTTACAAGATATGATAAGATATTGGGTAAGCTTGCCACAATGTCAATGTACTCCATCCGGGCAGGTCCTACCTATGTAAATCTAGTGTCTCCATTATGAGTTTAACCTACTCACTTGGGAATTGCATCCTACAGGGGTTCTCTGAAGCAGGGCTGCCATTAGAACACTTGGGACCTCTTACTGAACCACTGGTCAGGGTCCTCCTTTCCATCAGCTGCCCAATGCACTAAACTAATTAAAAAATAAACCACCCCCTCTCCTGCTTAACTTATTTTACAAGGAGTGAGATAAATCCATGGTGGTCCAGCAAGGGGATAAGAAGTGTTCCCTGGTGGTGGGAGACCATTTTCTCTGCACCTCTCTCTGGTGTAGGCCATACTTATCGCTAAAGAGTGATGAGTCAGAGTGCCTTACCGGCCCCGGATGCTGTGGCCCACCGGATAATTTGTTGGCATCTTGGCAGGCCTGTCCTAGATGGTATGGAGGGTCCCTTACATCCATAGCACTTAGACAAACTGCCCAGAGCTTGGCAAGAGCCAGGGCCCCGTAGAGCCACTGGGACAATGTCCATATTGTGGGCTGTCACTTCCTCGATGATGGGGCCCAGCAGAGCAAGGTTTTGAATAGAACCTGTGATGAAGAACATGTAAACCAAGTGACAGGGAGGGACGCAAATCCACATAGTATGGATGGCCACTGGCCAGTCCTCAAAATGTAACATACACGATCAGAATGTCTGCACTCAATCTGAACGTGTATTTTTCATTAGGGGGCTTCTGAGACCAATGAAAACCCCATAAAATATTCAGAGCACTTCACTTTAATACAGCTTTAAAGATTTTGAAAACACCTGATTTAGGAATAAATGATGAGGATTCTATAGAATATAGGTTATACTTTTATGGTTGGTATTTATTCTCTCTACTAGTTACACGCATGTTAGCACTCGTTATTTTTTAAGGATCATGTTATAACCTGTACTTGCTTTAAGTAGAATTTGTTGATATTGATGAGTAATAAAGAGCTGTACTATTTTTCCGTAAACCAAAAAGACTAATTTCCCAGCTCCCTCTCATGTTTAATCATTTCCTCCCCTTATTTTTGTGTACGCGTGATTAATGGCTCCTACTCCTCTTAATGAACATAGACATTAATTGGCATTTGCAGACACTGTAGAAATCTCATAATTAAGTTGGAAGTGGGAAAAATGCATATATTATGGTGTCATGAAAATTTGAGATGCATCCTAAAAAAATGCAACCTTTCCATGCTCAGTGTGGGTTTTATTATGGATTATAAGTGTGTTTAAACAGTTTGGGGGTTTTATTCACTAAAAGAAGCATTTTGGTGATGTGAATGCTGAATTTGAAAATTTAAGTCACAATATCAGTCTAAAAAAAAATCTTTAATATTTTTATAATCTGCTGCTACTCTGTACCCAATAAATTATTATTGTTTTGGTTTCGATTCAATTATTTAATGAAAACACTTTTATTTGTAAACAGATTTTGTATGATTAATTATTAATCCTTTCCTTGCTACTACATGATCCACCATTGTGACATGTTAAAAGAGCTAAACTGACTGTCGCTGGAATCCAGACGCACCCTTCACCTTTCCAACCTGGAGCCCTATTACATTCTTCACGCTAACGTTAGCGCTCCCCTGTGTGAGCGTTAACGTTAGCCTTGGTGGCCCTAGTGCGTGCGCACCATATTGCAATCCAAATGCTAACGGGTTAAAAAAGAACGTTAGCGATTGGGATCTTGCGCTTTTCAGCGTGAGGTTACTGTACTTTGCGCTCCCTATACTTAATATGGGGAACGCAAAGAGTTAATTAGCGTTAGTATTACAATATGCTAACGCTAATTACCGTCCGGCAGCGGTTACCAGAAAGTTAACCACAGCCTGGACCTGGTGCTAACGGATTCCGCTGCTGCAGAATTCGTCAGCACCAGCCAAAAATCCCCCCTAAGGAATCAGATACTCACCTTGCCACAGCGAGGACCGCGGCTCCAACTGCCTCCTCTGTCCGCCGAGAGCAGGGAGAGACTGGGGAAAAAAGTCCTCCAGTCTCCCTCTGCGGATCACTATGCCGACCTGCCGGATCTTTCGAGGTGAGACCCGGCAGGTCATGAGATCAGCAGCGCCTGCCTCAATGGAGTCCGCGCACATCCCAGGGCTTAGCGCAGGCTTACGATACAGGCAGCTTTTTATGCGCCTGCATCGTAATATCACGCTAAAATGGGGGCGCAAAGGAGATACTTGCAGGCACAGGTTTTTGACCCTAGCGTCCCCGTTTTAGCGCAAAGAATGTAATAGGGCCCCTGGTGTTTGAGAGTTTTTCTGGGAAGCTACCACCCTACCTGAATAGGCTGCTTGCCTCCAGCAGTTCCCTCATCCTATAACCTCCGATCCAGGACCAGCAACTTACTTGCAAATACCACATTACAAAAAGAAAGTGGCTCGATCCTCATTTTCCTACAGAGCACCGCAAATATGGAATAACCTCTGTAATCCTTGTACCCGCCTTGGGTGTTATATCCTTAAGAAAGCACGGTCCTCTTGGGATTTCATACACAAGTCCTTTATTGAATTAACTGCTGTTTAGCAGACAGCAGTGTCAGCATTCAAAACAAAACAAACACATTCCTAAAAAACAAACTCTAGCTCCTTTGAGCGCTGACTCACTTAAAGGTCCCTTACTATCAGGGCTTCTTTTCTAAACTAAACAAACATAGGTTTCACCAACCTTAGAACTGTTATGTCAGCAATCAAGCTTCAGCCAGGAACCAAAACACTTTGCTCCTCTCCACCACGGGCACCTCCCTCAGGGTGAAAAAGCAGGCAGTGATTTCTTTTCACTGCTGCTAAATTACTTCCAGCTGAACAGTGTGTGGAGAGTAAAAGAACCTATTGGGCTTCCATATATAACACAAATGCTCCCCCTGGAGCTAAATATCATATCCCTCCCTATACAGTTTAGAGGGAATATACACCCCGTCACAGACCATACCGTGTACTTTATCACATATCCCTCCCCCCAGCTCAGGCCCATCGGGGTGAGTGGCCTCGGACCATAAACAGTGAACACGGGAGAGGCCATCCGCATTACCCTGGGCAGTACCAGCCCTGTGGGCCATAGTGAACTGGTATGACTGGAGACTCAGGAACCATCTAGTCACCCTGGCATTTTTTTTTTGTTCTGCCTCATCCACGTTAAGGGTGCGTGATCAGTAACCAGTGTAAACCGCCGCCCTAGCAGATAATACCTCAAGGATTCTAAAGCCCATTTAATAGCCAGGCACTCCTTCTCCAGCACGGAGTATCTCTGTTCATGGGGGTTTAGTTTGCGGCTCAGGTACATGACTGGATGTTCCTCTCCCCCATGTACCTGAGAAAGCACTGCACCCAGGCCTACATCAGACGCATCGGTCTGTACTACAAACGATTTGGTGAAATCCGGAGTCACCAACACAGGATCAGCACACAGAGCTTCTTTCAGGATCAGAAAGGCACACTCTGCTTCTGGGGACCATTTAACCATAACCGAGCTTTTACCTTTGGTGAGTTCAACCAGGGGGTTAGCAATAGTAGCAAAGTCAGGGATAAACCTGCGATAATATCCCGTTAAGCCCAGGAATGCCCTGACTTGTTTTTTTTGTTACCGGACGTGGCCAACCAGAGATGGCTGCTACCTTGCCCTGTTGTGGCTTAAGGAGCCCCCGCCTGATGGTGTACCCCAGATATTTAGCCTCTTCTAGGCCTAAAGAGCACTTAGCGGGGTTAGCTGTCAAACCAGCAGTCCGTATACTATCCAGTACTGCCTGAAGCTTCAACAGATGTGTTTCCCAGTCCGCACTGTGAATTACCACATCATCCAGTTAGGCAGCTGCATACTCTCTATGGGGTTGGAGTATCTTATCCATCATCCGCTGAAAGGTGGCTGGGGCACCATGCAGCCCAAATGGTAACACCTTATACTGGTATAACCCCTCAGGGGTAGAAAAAGCCGTCTTTTCCTTGGCTCTCATGGTCAGGAGCACCTGCCAATATCCTTTGGTCAAGTCCAATGTACTAAGATATCAGGCTTTACCCAATCTTTCTACCACTTCATCCACCCGAGGCATGGGGTAAGCATCAAACTTAGAAATGTCGTTCAACTTACGGAAATCATTGCAGAACCGTATTTCCCCATTTGGTTTAGGCACTAACACGATCGGGTTATTCCACTCACTTTGTGACACTTCGATGACCCCTAACTTAAGCATATTTTTTACCTCTGCACTGACTGCTTCCCGTCTAGCCTCGGGTATCCTGTAGGGCTTCAGATTGACTTTCTTTCCGGGTTCTGTAATGACATCATGCTTGATGATGTGAGTTTTCCCTGGTACTGGGGAGAACACCTCTCTGTTTTTGGATATAAAATCTTTAACTTCTTGTTTCTGATGGGAAGCAAGAGTTTCGGCGATATAGACCTCTGGGTCATTCCCATGGGCAACGTGCGTAGGTTTGCCTTTGTTCACCATGAGGACCTCCCTTTCTACCCATGGCTTCATTAGGTTTATATGGTAGATCTGTTCTGCCTTACGTCTACCCGGCTGTCTCACTTTATAGTTTACGTCACTGACCCTCTCAGTGATTTCGTATGGGCCTTGCCAGCTGGCTAGGAATTAGTTTTCAGCTGTGGGGATAAGGATCAGAACCCGATCTCCTGATTTGAATACTCGCAGCCTTGCGTTCCTGTTGTAACTGGCTTGTTGGGCTTTCTGAGCTTTTTCCATATTTTCTTTAACTATGGGCATTACAGCCTCCATCCGTTCTTGCATCTGAACTACATGTTCTATTATACTTCGGTGCGGGGTATGTTCTTGTTCCCATGTTTCCTTGGCAACATCTAAAATGCCCCTGGGATGCCTGCCGTACAATAATTCAAACGGTGAAAACCCAGTGGAAGACTGTGGGACTTCCCTAATGGAAAACATAAGGTATGGTAATAGATGATCCCAGTTCTTCCCGTCTTTATCTACCACCTTACACAACATAGCCTTTAGTGTTTTGTTAAACCTCTCCACCAGTCCGTCTGTTTGAGGATGGTACACCGAAGTTTTTAGTTGAGTAATGTTAAGTACTTTACATAACTCACTCATAAGTTTGAACATGAATGGGGTACCCTGGTCTGTGAGGATCTCTTTTGGTATACCCATCCTGCTAAACATCATTATTAACTCCCTTGCTATATTCTTAGAGTTGGCATTCTGTAGGGGCACTGCCTCGGGGTACCGGGTTGCATAGTCAACAACAACTAAAATGTATTGATGTCCCCTAGCGGACTTAAGCAGAGGCCCTACTAGGTCCATTGCGATCCGCTCAAAAGGAACCTCTATGACAGGAAGGGGTACCAGTGGATTGCGGAAGCCTTTATGTGGGGCCTTTAGTTGACATTCTGGGCTGGATTTGCAAAACCGCTCTATGGCCAAGAATATACCAGGCCAATAGAACCGGGCCAGAACTCTCTCTCTGGTTTTATCGGTCCCCAGGTGCCCTCCTAACACATGGCTATGGGCTAGCTCCAAAACAATGTTTCTATGTGACTGTGGAACCAGCAGCTGCTCCACCTCCTCTTCCCCTTTTTTTGTCTACTCGATATAACAAATTGTTTTCCACTTTAAAATAAGGAAAGCCTAGAGGCTTGTCTGGGTCTACGACTTTACCCTCCATTACTTGCACATTTTCTCTCGCCGCTTTCAGGGTTGCATCCTCCCATTGGGCAGCTCTAAAGTTTCCACAGTGGACTCCCAGATCCTGGAAATCCAACTGTTCTACAGGAGCCTCATTCTGGGGTGGTTCTACCTCATTACCCAGGCACGCGAGGGGTGCCTCTTGTTCTCTACCTGGTTCCCAGTCAATATCACTGAAAGGAAACATTTTACATCTGTCCAGCTCCTGTACCTCTTCAGAGGTCACTTCCTGAGGGCCCGAGGAGTTATCCCACATGTAACGGATATGGGGAAAGTCCCTGCCTAATACCACATTATAGGGCAACAGGGGAACCACCCCTACACGGTATTTGACCCGTCCAACATCAGTGGCAAACTCAACCTCCGCTGTGGGGTATGAGTGGGTGTCACCATGTATACATACAATATCAAGCATTTGCTTGACATCTAAGTGTTCTGGCTGAAGCAGAACCTCTTTTATCAAAGTAACTTCGCTCCCAGAATCAAGCAGCGCTTGCACATGCTTTCCTTCCACACTTATCAGTCTTAGATGTGTCATATCAACAGCGCTAGTCACCACACACATTTTTGAGCAAGTTAACACAGTCCTATGCGGAGCCCTTGCACCCACATCGCACTGCATGGGCTCTTCGCCTCCTGGGCAGTCACAGGCAAAATGTCCTGGTTCGTGACATCTGAAGCAGATTACTGGTTTCTCAGTCTGATCCTGTGGCTGAGGCGGGGGTTTTGGGGACCTTCCAGCATTATAGTCCCATTGTCCCATGCTGGGTACAGGGTTCTGTCCTTTGTTTCCAGTTTTTCCACCTGTCCGGTGGTTAGGGGATTTGGTTTTAGGCTGAGGATCGATACCGTGTAGCTCCTTAGCGGTCAAGTACCTCTCAACCAAGCACATCATCGCTTCTGGATCCTTTGGGTCCCCTTGGCTAACCCATTGCCGCAGTCCTGTTGGCAAATGATGGAGAAAGGGATCCATGACGACCATTTCCACAATTACAGCAGCTCGGTTTACCTCAGGTTTCAGCCATTTCTGCGCAAGCCTCAGTAACTCGTACATCTGGGTTCGTGTAGGTTTCCCCATATCATAAGTCCAGTTGTGGAACCTTTGGGCCCTAAGCCCGGGAGTTATGCCTATATGAGTCAGGATCTCATCCTTTAGCTGTGTATAGTCCTGGGCCTGGTCATAGGGCAAATCTTCATAGGCCCTCTGGGATTCCCAACTTAGGCATGGAGCCAGCAGCCCAGCCCACTGATCAAACGGCCATTTTTCCCGGGCAGCGACCCTCTCAAAAGTTGTGAGGTAAGCCTCTGTATCATCCGCCTCTGACATTTTATGCAGAAAGTCGGTTGCGCGGATACGGACAGCTCGGTCCACAGGAGGGCTCCCTTCAGGTGGCGATATCAGTCTTTGCAAAACATTGGCAAGGATAGCCCTGTCTTCCTGCTGAGCGTCCCTTAAGTTTTCAACCTGTGCAGTCACTAGGCGATTTGTCTCCTGCTGCACGGCGGTCGCCTGCACCAGAGCTTTCATTAGGTCCTCCATCCTTATTCCAAATGCAAGCAATAACAATGTATCCACAGAGCCAAAAAAGTCAGAAGGTCACAGAAAAAGAAAAAAATATCTTCCATATGCAGATTAGCAGGAGCTTCACATACCCACAGACCATTTATGTGCTTTCTACCCGCATTCTCCACCATATTGTAATCCTTGTACCCGCCTTGGGTGTTATATCCTTAAGAAAGCATGGTCCTCTTGGGATTTCATACACAAGTCCTTTATTGAATTAACTGCTGTTTAGCAGACAGCAGTGTCAGCATTCAAAACAAAACAAACGTATCCCTAAAAAACAAACTCTAGCTCCTTTGAGCGCTGACTCACTTAAAGGTCCCTTACTATCAGGGCTTCTTTTCTAAACTAAACAAAAATAGGTTTCACCAACCTTAGAACTGTTACGTCAGCAATCAAGCTTCAGCCAGGAACCAAAACACTTTGCTCCTCTCCACCACGGGCACCTCCCTCAGAGTGAAAAAGCAGGCAGTGATTTCTTTTCACTGCTGCTAAATTACTTCCAGCTGAACAGTGTGTGGAGAGTAAAAGAACCTCTTGGGCTTCCATATATAACACAAATGCTCCCCCTGGAGCTAAATATCATATCCCTCCCTATACAGTTTAGAGGGAATATACACCCCGTCACAGACCATACCATGTACTTTATCACACCTCCCAGACGCCTTCAAATCTTCCCCCAGTCTAAAGCCACTTAAGACTTCCCTATTAACATACCTCAATACAGAATGCACCTGTAAACATGTAACATACAGGGTAATTCAAAGAGATCTGAATGGCTCTTGAAAGGGAACCAACGTTGAAAATCAGCGTTCGGTTACCTTTCTTGTCCATTCAGCTATCCAGAGAGCAGGCAATTCGCCAAATCCTGGCGAATTGCCTGCACATACGGTGCCTGTTCGGTGCCTGTTCGAGGGCAGTGAATCCCCATAGAGAAGCAATGCTATGGCTATTCAGAGAGCAAAAGCCAGCAGTGAAAAGTTGCCAAATTGCCCTGCCATTCGGTGGTTTCATGTGGCAGGTTTATTCAGGAGAATCCCATAGGCTTCAATGTTAAAAATATTCCCGTTTTAATACAATATCTAATAAACCGTTCATTATAATATTCTGCAGTAAAGAGTCTCTTTATTTATAGATTTTTAGGATCTTTTATGCATTTTTCGGGATTTTTATTTTTAAAAAAGTTCCGATTTTTTTTTATTTAGTTTTTTAACTTTACTTCTTTTTTCTGTATCAGCCTTCTTTATTATCATTCCCTGGACCTCATATGTAAATTTCAGACATTTTCGCTCAGTAGTTTCTTTGCAAACAGCGTTTCACTTTTCAAACATTCAAGCAAACTGTTTTTTTATGTTATTCACTGCCTTCGTCTATGGTGTCAGCTTTTTCCGGCGGCTGCACTGCCTGTTATCGGCTCCTGCTCGGGTTTTTCTGGCGTTTTCGGCGGGGTTAATCCAGATGTTTTTGTGGGTTTTCGCTATGCATTCGCCGGGTTTTGCGGTGAGTTTTCGGCGGGTTTGCGGATGCTTTTCCCTGCAATTCGGGACCCTGTGGTGCTTGCAGGGTTGCCGAAATGGGATCGCCAAATCGAACCGATTTGAGGAGAACGAAAAGTCACCGAATGTGCGGTGGCTTTTCGATTCTCTTTGAATAACCCTGATAGTGACTATATTCCCTACATATTTATTTTCTGTTAATCTGTATATTTGTGTTTTGTTTTTAATATCTTGCATTTATTACTTTGTATTTCTGTAACAATTTAAAGTTGTTGAACCCAGGACATACTTGAAAACGAGAGAAATCTCATTGTATCCTTCCTGGTAAAATACTTTATAAATAAATAAATAACCGTTATGTGTACAGATATAGATTAAATTGCAGTTTTGAGTGAGAATAAAGAGTATACTGTATCTGGGAATATTCCTACACTGCACTGGCCAATTATAGTGTGTTCAATATAATACAGTTATCTAGCTTCTGCCTGGTATGATTGATTACTGTATGTGAACATTGTGTTCAACTGAAATCAAAACACTTGTATTCTGCCGGCACATTGTAAATATGCTGCTGAGAAATTTTGAAAAGTATATTTTGAACAAATGTCAAAGATGCAGTGTGGTTGATTATTGTAATAAATTATTTTACTAAACATATTCAGGGTTATTCAAAGAGATTCGAAAAGTCACCGCACGTTCGGTGACTTTTCGTTCTCTTCAATTCGGTTCCTTTTGCCGATCCCATTTCGGTGACCCTGCGGTGTATTCAGCAAGCACCACAGGGTCCCCGAATTGCAGGAAAAAGCTGCCGCAAACCCGACGAAAACGAACCGCAAAACCCAGCCAATGCACGCCGAAAAGCCACAAAAACATCTGGATTAACCTGCCGAAAACCACGGAAAAAGCCCAAGCAGGAGCCGATCACACGCAGCCGAAGCAGCCGAGACCGCAGACGAGGCAGTGCATAAATTAGCAAAATAGTTTGTGTGAATGTTTGAAAATGAAACGCTGTTTGCAAAGAAACTACGGAGCGAAAATGTCTGAAATTTACATATAAGGTCCAGGGAATAATAATGAAGAGGGTTGTTACAGAAAAAATAAGTAAACTTAAAAAAAATAAAAAAATCGGACTTTTAAAAAAAAAAAAAAAATTAAGAAAAATGCTTAAAATATCCTAAAAAATCTTTAAATAAAGAGACTCTTTACTGCAGAATTTTATAATGAACGGTTTATTAGATATTGAATTAAAACCGGAATATTTTTAACATTGCAGTCTATGGGATTCTCCTGAATAAACTTGCCGAATTAAACCACCGAATGGCAGGGCATTTCGGGAACCTTTCACTGCTGGTTTGTGTTCTCTGAATAGTCGAAGCAGTGCTTCTCTATGGGGATTTCACTGCCCTCGAACAGGCACCGAACAGGCACCGTATGTTCAGGCAATTCGCTAGGATTTGGCGAATTGCCTGCTCTCTGGATAGCCGAATGGTCAGGAAAGGTAACCGAACGCTGATTTTCAGCGTTCGGTTACCTTTCTCAAGCAATTCGGATCTCTTTGAATAACCCTGATTTTTTATTCACTTGAACGCTAAAGGGATTATTCAGAAAGCACCTAAATTTCAGTGAAATTTCAGTGCTTTCTAGTGCAGCGCACTTCGGTGCGCTTCGCGATTCCATTTCTCCGACCCTGCGGTGAATTTACTATTCACCACAGGGTCCCCGAAGTGCACTGAACGTGGAGCTGCCCAAGACCGTCGAACTGCATAAAAAAACCCCCCACGAAACTCTGCTATTCTTCTGATAGATGTTTAAACCAATAAAAAGGCATGAATATGTGTATAAATAGTAATAAAAGCTTGATTAAAAAAACAATAAGAAGGTTTGATTCAGAATAAAAAAAATCACGGTTTAAAAAAACTGGGAATCGAAAAATGTGTCTAAAAATACAGAAAAGGTATTCTAAAAAAATAAATAGATAAAAAAGAAAATAATAATTGGTTTAGGCTGGGGTCAGACCAGCGCACTTTTAATGTGCGTTCTGGCGCACTTAATTACGGCCGCAGTAGCAGCAAATGACGGCCAATATACAAAGTACGGCCGCACAAAAGTCCGGCCGTGCAACGCAAGTGGAGTTTGAACGCATTATTTCGGGAACGCAGAACCGCTAAGGCTAGGGTCAGACTGAGGCAGTGCGAACGCGCGTGCAGCCGCACTTAATCACGGCCGTGCTAGCAGCAAGTGCCGGGCAATGACGGCCAATATACGAAGTACGGTCGCACAAAAGTCCGGCTGCGCAACGCAAGTGGAAAATGAACGCATTTTTTCGAGAACGTGAAACCGCAGGTACTGACGTACAGAGTGCGCTGCGTCCGCTAGCGGCGTGTGTGTGTGATTAGGAGACGTCAGACGCTGCTAATGTCCGGCCAACATAACGTCCAGATGCAAAAAGAGTTTTATTGATGATCCGTACAAAATCACGGACGAAAATGCGCATAGTATGACCACTATCACGTATTCTGTGAAAAAATGCGTCCATTCGTTCGAACGCACTTTTTCACAGACAACATAAAAATGCGTTCGTCTGACCCTAGCCTTATACTGACGTACAGAGTGCGCTGTGTCTGCTAGCGGCGTGTGTGCGTGATTTGGAGACGTCAGACCCTGCTCACGTCCGGCCAACATAACGTCCAGACACTCAAAGTTCCCTGATTTGGATCCGTAAGAATCACGCACAAAAATTGCGCATTGTATGACCGTTTTCGCGCATTCAGTGAAAAAATAGGTCAATGCATTCGGACGCACTTTTTGACGTTCGCGTGTAAAAATGCTTTCGTTAGACCCTAGCCTTAATAAAAAGAATGAAAACGATAATATTTTTTTACAGTGAATCCTATGGGATTCACCTGTTTATACCTGTCGAACTAAACCACTGAAAATCAGGACATTTCACAGACATTTCGGTGCAGTTTGTCGTTCTCTGAATAGATTAACCATTACTTCTCTATGGGACAATTTCGTTGATGCCGAAGATCCCCGAACTGTGACGAGCTGCACCTTATTTCGCTGTCAATTCGCCAGTATTTGCCAGAATAGACAAACTGCTCTGAAATTGCACCATACTCTGAAATTCACCATTCGGTGCAATTTGGTGGCAAGTTTGCCTCTTGCTGAATAACCCCTTAAGTGCTCTACTCCTCTGGACGTGATTTTAACTTATTCATTACCAAAATATTAACCCCTAACCAATCTTAAGTGGAATGGCAAAACACCTGCCGGGGTCTGAGGTTGAGTTGCGTGGATCTTGTCTTTTTCTGCAACAATGCAATTCAATTTTGTTTATTGCAAATGAAAATTGCTTGTATATGGGCTACAGGATTGCGCCCCTAAAGTTCTACCCCATCGGACAATACAGCCAATGCACTAGAACTGAAAGACCAGCTGGGACATGTTTCCTATCATAGACACGGCAGACCCATCTGCACTGTAGTAGTGCTTTTTGACCAGCAGATGGAGCTATATGCCTGTCAAATACTGCATACAGTACGGAAATGTGGTGTAGAAATTCTGTATTGTGTGGCTACTGTAAAATAGTTTTCCATAAAAGCACTGCTTTCTGACTGTGGTTTTATGGGAAAGCACCTGATAGTGAAAGGGTTAGGGTACTAGTTTATGCTCTTCATATTTTCTGAAAATGCTGCATTCGGCACACTAAGGGCCATATTACAATCATGATGCTAAAACAGGGACGCTAAGGACAAAAACCTGTGCATGCAGCTTTCTCCTTAGCGTCCCCATTTTAGCGTGATATTACGGTGCTGGAGCTAATCCAGCAGCCTGCACCTTATCATGGTGCTAAGCATCGGGATGCTTGCAGCAGCGCTAAGCACCGCCACGAACATCCTCCCCATGGAGTCCATAGAACTCCATTGAGACTTCCGCATGTAATAGGGCCCAAAGCGTCTTAGCCAAAATAAAAAAGATGGCGCAGCATTGTAACTCAATACAGGCCTATGAGATCATCTGCAGATCCAAGGTATTTCACAGGGGCTGGATATGGGCAGTAATGAACCTATTGAAAAACAAAGTACTGTACTTCATGCAAGTGAGAAATATTAAAAAGAAATTACATTTCCTGTAATATGCACCAAAATAAAAAGCATCCTTTACCTGTAAAGATCATCAAATTATTCACTAATAAAGCTATAGCTGATAGTGGAAAACACAAATGGTGCTTCATAAAACACATTTCATTCAGTCGTTTTCTTTAGTTGATGAAATGACTTGCTAATCGTGGTCTAAATTGCAGATCGCACATATGGTATCTTAGAAAAGGTATTACATCAAACTCTATGGGCTAAATTACAGTCTTAGCGTTAAAACGGGGGCGGTAGGGAGAAAAAACTGCGCCTGCAGTTTTCCTCCTACCGCCCCCGTTTTAACGGGGGATTACAATGCAAGCGCAAAAAATTCTGCCTGCATTGGTAGCGGGCGCTACGCCCCGCGATGCTCGCGGCAACACTGAGCGCAGCCGCGAGCATCCACTGGATGGAGTCCCTGGGACTCCATTGAGCCAAACGTTGGCGGTCACATGACCAGCCGGATCCTGCCTCGCGATATCCGGCTGGTCAGCGTAGTGATACACAAGGAGAGACTGGAGGGACTTTTTCCCCAGTCTTTCCCTGCTCCCGCCGGATGGAGGAGGCGGTCCTCGCCGCGGGACAGGAGGTGAGTATCTGATTATTTTCTTGTTTTTTAGGCTGGTGTTAACGGATTCTGCAGAAGTGGAATCCGTTAACACCAAGTCTTGGCTGTGGTTACCTTTCCGCTAACCAGAGCCAGACGTTAATCAGGGCTGGGACTTTGTAATCCTAACGCTGATTAACAC
Organism: Leptobrachium leishanense; assembly: GCA_009667805.1. NCBI lineage: Eukaryota > Metazoa > Chordata > Amphibia > Anura > Megophryidae > Leptobrachium > Leptobrachium leishanense. The sequence continues at coordinate 43,982,196 of CM019068.1, forward strand.
TTTACGCTCTCCATGTTAGGTATAGGGAGCGCAAAGTACAGTAACCTCGCGCTGAAAAGTGCAAGGTACCAAACGGTAGTGGGTTACTTAACCCGTTACCGTTTGAATTGTAATATGCGGTTAACACCGCGGCTAACGTTAATGCTCACGCAGGTGAGCCCTAACGTTAGCAACAAGATTGTAATGTGGCCCTATTTGTATTAAAGCCAAAACAATCACCAAATCATTTTTCCATAATGTGATACATTGTGATACTTGAAAGATGTTCAAATGTGTATGTTTCAAGGCATGTTAGTGATAACTGGTTTTAACTTGCTTCAATGTCCTCAGTTGAAAGTGGTTGATTTACATATTCATAATAGCTTTAAGTTCTTAATTTGTTTGCCGGTTATATAACTATTTATTTTAAGCACTATACATTCATAGTTACAGACACGGAACCGCTTTCTCAGTTAAGGTAGAATATGATTAAATGTTTGATATATTAAAGCGACACTATCACTAACAGAAGCTGTAGCTACATTACTTGTCCATTACAAACAAAAACACCTTATATAACACACGCTGCTGTTTGTTTCTTTGTCTGAAGTGATCGCATGTGAAAAGGAAAAACAAATAGTTTTAGAATTCCTGTTTCCATTTTGTGTTTTTTTTTATATAATTCTTTATTGATACAGATATCACATACGTTACAGAGGATGTGAATAAAATAAAAAAGGAAAAACAGCCACACAGGGCCAACACATTAGCATAACAAGAGACCATACGTGAAAAACAGGCAGCCAACGTGAAAAAGCAACTGGAGGGAGTCACATAGAGGAAAAAGAGGGGAGGAGAAAAAAAAGGGGGGAATAGGAAAAGGGCAACGGGAGCACCCGTAAAGGGAAAAATAGTGGCACTCACCAGACTGCCGCAGAGGTCCAGAGGGCCGGGGAGGAGGCCAAAGGGTAAGAACTGCAGTAGGGCCTAAAAAGGTAGCGAGAGCCTAGGTGGCCACCTAAAGGCTCACTCACTCCACGTCCTTTGCTCCCAGTTCCGTCAAACAGGCTAAGCTCCAGCAAAGGTAACAATAACTGGCAAGGCATTAAAACAGTGGTATGAGGTAAAAAATAAAAACTGGGTCCCCAGAGCAACCGAGTCACTTAGATAGGGTCACAGGGGGATAACGGAGAGACAATTTCACTGCCACCGAAGGTTGCCGAATTGCGGCAAATTGCACCATATTCCGCTGGTGATTCACCAATATTTGGCAAATTGACAGCTCTCTTAATAGCGAAACTGCCACGAAACTGCACCATATGGTGAAACTCACCATTCAATGTAATTCTTTGGCAAGTTTGGCGCTTATTGGATAACACTTTTAGTGTAATTCTGGAGCTCTGCATAGGAATTTTATGTATTTCAAACAAAATCCATTTGTAATTGGGTTCACGAACATGCCCCTAAAAGTTTAGCATTGCAGGCATCATACCTGAGGTGCTAACGCTTTTTAAAAGCAGCTGGGAATTTGTGTCTGAAACACCTATCCCCAGCTAGTCCAACACAGAATCCAGTGCTGCAGTAGGTCATTTTGGCCAGCAGTTGGCAACATTTGTGAACAACAAAATTTGGGATATATCTGAAATAACAAATGCAAAAAGCATAGGATGATATCCCACATAAACCCCAATAGAGCGCAAATAGTTCTGCACTCACGAGCATTGTAGTAAATGCGCCCATCATTCTCCATTGATTCGCTGTGACTGCCGTCGACCTGGTCAAATCAGAGGATCTCAATATGAATGACACAGAGCAAAAAATAGTGCAGGTCATCAAACGTATACAATCATATATATCTTTATTGCTCCTGAGGAAGTCCCTATCGGGACAAAACGCGTTGAGCTGGAAATTCTTACAACCCATTCGGATCCCAGTGTTTGCTGTGCTGTTTTTACGAATTTGAAGGGTGAGTCAATAAATACTTTGTGATTTTATACGTTTGATGATCTGCACTATTTTTTCCTCTGTGTCATTTATATCGAGATCGTCCGATGCGTTTGTGCGCTGGTATACGGATGGTATTACAATCTTAGCGCAAAATTTAACGGACAACATTTGCTCGCATAATTTTGACGTCTTTGAAAAGCTGGTGGTAACGGCAAATTGTAACAACCTGACTGTACCAAACTGCGGATTCACAACGGAGAACGTCAATGCGCACATTTTTATTTCTACTAGATCCGTCAAAAATGACGGCCACTATCTTGTCTTTCGTCAGAACGTACGTCTGTTGTGCGCAGTCCGCACAAAATGCCGGACTCGCGTTAAAAATTACATTGCGCTCACTGATTTCTGTGCGCAACGGTACTTTGCGCGTATTTTTGCACGTCGGTTTTACGAGCACAATTTCCTGATGGATGAAAAAATGTGCGAGGAATGTAATTCCAGCGGTGATTTGCGAGCGTTAACGTTTATTGCTTCGCGCAAAAAAACACGCGTTTAGCATGCGTTTTTGCGTTAAGATTGTATTAGGGCCCTATGTTTTTTTGCAAATTGCAACATGTCCCTGCCAAAATATTTTATTACAGTACAGAATACATTAGGAATATTCCCAAATATTTCTTATTGTATAAATATTTAAAATTGATTTTCCAAAACGACACTGGTCCCTGACAGTGGTTTTCTGGAAGATCCCTTGGTAGTGAAGGGCTTTAAAACCAACATGTATAATGGACTTCACTAACATTACATGAAATATGGTGTTTGGATGACCTAAGTAGTCTTTAGTATTCCAAAAAATGTTAATTAAACTTTTATGAAATATGTAAAACATTATTCTGGTGCATCCTGCTACCTGCCTGAATATCTGCTGTTTTCCAGAACATGGTGTCTTCAATATTGTGTTACAAAACTAAAGAACAATTTTAAATAAAAACAGCAATTCATAACCTCAATGTCAGACAAATAATGGTTCTAGTAGGAGCTTTTGCCTTGAAAGAGTTATTGCTAGGGGAATATAACCATCACAAGAGTCTGAAATCTGAATTACGAATTGGATGATTCCATAAATACTCCTTGTCTCAGGTTAAGCATTTCCTGGGTTGGTCAGAACTGAAACATAGTTATGTGATCAGATTTCAGTTGTTATATATATTTTTTATATTCGGCTTATGTAATGAAATATTATAAAATTGCAGTAACTTTCTTTTATTTTTCGTAGTCCGAATATTTTATAAAGCCGATAGAACCACAAATAAAACCTATTTATGGACATTTCTTTGGCTCTTTTGTTTTCATAAATGTAACTATTTTCTTAATACTTTGAAGGGGTTATTTAGAGAGCACCGAAATTTCACCGAACGTTTGGCGCACTTCGGTGCGCTTCGGCAATTTCAGTTCGCCCACCCTGCAGTGAATTCAGTATTCACCAAAGTGCGCCGAATGGGACCCGCTGAACACCGCCGATCACTCAACCCGCTGAACGCTACCGCGAAACCGCCGGACAGACCACCGAATGCCACCGCTGACCGCCAAATGCCACCGAAGACAGCCAGCGATCCGCCGAAAAGACCGCCGGACGTTGCTGAAAATTGCCGAACAGCTGCCGAACGCGTAAAAATAAAAAGGAACTTTGCTATTTAAAAAAGTGTTTAAAACAATAAAAATGCATGGAAATAGTAAAAAGGGTCCTATAAAAAATAATAAAACAGTCTATTAAAGAATAAAATAAAATGCCATAAAAAATGGGAATATAAAATTATGCCGAAAAAATCAAGAAAAATACATAAGAAAAATTGAATAAATAAATAATTAAAAAAGCTTTTTGCTGCAAATGAAAAGAATAAACAGTTGAATAAAAAATTATTAAAAATGCAAATGACGTACAGGTTCTATAAGAAAAGCCCATTAGGACCAAGGACGTACCCTGTACGTCATAGTCCTTTAACCCCCCCTCCCTCCCTATACTTTCTTCTCTGGCCTTGAAGTCAGACCTCCGGTGTTAAATGCCCTGGCCGTCGCACTGACGTCATCGTCGGGTGTGATGACATCAGTTTCAGGCACCCGGGAAAGTGCCTAAAGGGGGGGGACCCCTCTCCCTCCCAAACGGCACAGAATTTTTAAAAAAGAGAGGCATCGCTGGAAAGGTCTCGGTGTGACCAATCCAGCGATGTCTCTCCTTAACCCCTTATGTGATGGTCTGCATTTCGGCGCCAATCGGTGCTGGATCACAGACTTGTCCCGGAGGTGGCTGACACGTTGGATTTCAGCCAAGCCTCTGGGCCTCCCCCGCCCACTGACGTCATCGCCATATGCGCAATGATGTCAGTTGACCACCTAGCTGCCAAGTGGAGATAGGGGGGTCTTTTTTCCCCCTTATCTCACGATCGGTGGAGCTAGAGGTTCATGTTTGGTGCTATTGGAACAGCCAGACCATGGCCTTTCCAATGATGCTAAAAGCTTGGTGTAAAAATAAAAAATAAATAAAAAATTAAATTAAAACGTGGGTTTAATTTTTTTTTTTTCTGGGTCATATGATGAAACAGGACTTCAAATCGCATTTAAACATGAGCACAAAACAGTCAAAATGAGCTCAGCCCACAGAGATGAAATGGCTCAGCAGTGAAACTTTTTAGCCGGGGTCTTTTTGGCGGTTGTAGATTTTGGGGATCAAAGTTAAAATAAAGTGTGTTTTTTCAATTTTTTCCTCATATTTAGTATTTTTTTATAGTAAATTATAAACTATGATGAAAATAATGGTATCTTTACAAAGTCCATTTAATGGCGAGAAAGACTGTATATAATATGTGTGGTTTCCATAAACAAGTAAGAGGAAAATTAGGCCTAAACACAAACAGCGCAGAAATGTAAAAACAGCAGTGGGTACTTTCAGACAGACAATGGTAACACTGCCTGGACACTATGGGGTTAAATCTGTCGAACTGAACCAGCAAAAGTCAGGGCATTTCGCCAACATTTTGGTGCAGTTCGACGTTCTCTGAATAGATGAACTATTACTTCTCTATGAGACAATTTCACTGCGGCTGAAGTTCGCCAAATTGCGGTGATCTGAAGCAAACTTCACTGTATTTCGATGGCAATTCGCCAATTTTGTTAGCAGCCGAACTGCCACAAAATTGCACTGTATGGTGAAATTCACTGATCGGTGCAATTCGGTGGCAAGTTCGTCTCTTATTGTCTAGCCCTTTAAATACTTCTAAAAATAAAGTAAAAATTGCTGCTTTTTGCTATGTTTTGTTTTCACTCACAATTTCCTTATATTTAATTTTTGTTCTTTTGCACATTATCTATACGTACATGTCTTACATTGCATGGGATTTGATCTCCGTGACTTACTTAAAGATTACAGATAAATAATGAGTGCTCTCAGATAAAAACATTGTGAAATTCTTTATGGAATTAGTACAGAAACACATTTTTAAAACACTCATCAGATATTAAATCAGACTCTTTTAAAACATTACATTTTTTTTTTTTATTTGACCAAGTTTTTCCGGTATAACATGTGACCTAGATCTCATGGATTCCAGATGTCCCAGTTTCTTTAATTGCTTTATCATCCAAGCCTAACAATTGTTCTTCTTTGGATGAGCCAGTTTTTTACTATGATTGCATAAAGTGATGGATCCATTTTTAGCTCTAATAGGCATCTGTTAAACGGCCTGGAAAATTGATAGCAGGTTAACACCTACCTATCTCTGCGAATCAACAAAGAAACTGTTGCCTTTTCTCTTATGTGCAAGTCGTTTCTGTATTTATTATGGCAATTGGCAGAAACACGCGATTCTTTATCGTTTATGTACTGGATGGAATAACGTTAGATACTGGATTGTATTGGCTGCGGTGTTATCATGTTATTGTTTTGTACTTCGTATGAGTTTTTAAGCGTTGTTGACAAGCGCTCATCCATGATTCTTGATTACAGTTTTAGTGAAGTGGATTAACCCCTTCACTTCCAAGCATCATAGCATTTATTTGAATGGGACCTTGACAATTAGACATGTGCACAGCACAAAATTTCGTTTTGAACTAATGGATTAGTACTAAAATGCAATTTATTTAGTTGCTAAAGAAATTCGTTTTCAGTTCTTTAGTATGAAAACGAATTTCATTCATCCGAAAACCAGTGGATACAATTACTATTGTAGTGGCTCCTCAGAGGGCTGAGATCGCTGCTTGTTACAGTATCTCTCACTCTCAGCACAATGTGGGCCATATTATATAGCTGATGCTAACTTAACCAGAGCTGTTGTAAACTTCCCAGAGCTATTATAGCCTATGAAGGTTTTCAGTTTACAACAACTCTGGTTAAGCACCAACATTGTAATACTGCCCCGTGTCAGGCAAAGCTGTTACAGTAACTGACTGCTGCTCATCACAGCGCTCAGAGTTTCAGTAAAACTAGTAAATAATATTTTTATATATAAGACGTTAGAACAATATTATTTCCTTGTTTTACTGAAACTCTGAGAGCTGTGATGAGCAGCAGTCAGTTACTGTAACAGCTGAGCCTGATACATTATACTGAGAGATAATGTAACAAGCAGCCGATCTCAGCGCTCACAGCCACTGGATTTAAAGGGCTAAAAAAAAGGCTCCTCTCTGTATAATGTTTAGAACATCCTCCTGCATTAATTAATACCCCTCTCTGTATAATGTATACAACATCCACCTGCATTAATTAATACCCCTCTCTGTATAATGTATACAACATCCACCTGCATTAAATAATACCCCTCTCTGTATAATATATAGAACATCCTCCTGAATTAATGCCCCTCTCTGTATAGAACATCCTCCTGCATTGGCATGTGTAGGGTGCAGAACTTCAGATGTTGCGATGTTGCGCTCTTCATTGCTGGTCTCCTTCACTCATCAATATAATATCACAAAAAGGACTGAAACTAAAATGTAATGCATTTTATTTTAGTTTCTTTCGTTTTTTGTACTGAGCAGTTTCGTTTCTCTTGAGTCATACTAAAACTAAATTATCTCAAAATTCAGACTAAATCGTTTTAGTACTAAAACGAATGCACATGTCTATTGACAATTACAGAGAGTAAAATAAAAATGTTGTACAAAAATTGCTCTAAGGCAGTTTAAAAAGTTTGAATAACGTAAATTTGCTCCGTTTTATTATTTCATGTATTTGTTTATTCCTTACAGATATATTGTTGGAATGAGAGGTTGTAGAATCAATACTGTCCGATATCTTACATAATTTCACACGGGGGCTGCATTATCAGCATTACAGGCAGAAATAGCCTTTGTGTCAAATATGGTAAATGTAATAAAGGTAGATAATAAAAATGGTGATATTCGCTTATGGGGATTTGTAGTGATCATAATGAGATTATCAGCAATGCAGCTTCCAAAAAAATACAGACAGAATATAAAAATAATATCTGTATGTGGCATAATGCCTGTATATGGAAATTTCAGTAACACCTTGCATCTGTACTGTACAGGGATTTTCAATCATTATAACCCCTTGAATTTTATTCCTGTACCACACTGATTGACCACAGAGCTCTCCCTGTATTCTGCCCTCTCTCTGGTTGTTGTAATGCAGCAGCAAAGTTTCTGATAATTTTGATACGAGTGTGGGGGCTGCGCCTTGTACCTTGTTTACAGTAAGACAGGATGAAAAGGAGAGAGAGATAAGATGATTTATGTTGTTTTGCCACATTATTCTTGCTTTAAAAAGCTATGGAAATATGTTTTTGAGACGCTAATGATTGCTTTTCATTGCTGTAATGGATGGAACAGGTGCCCTGTTACATTCCTAGGAGCCATTGCACAGTGGGGCTGTATACAGTAAATATATATATATTTCTCATGTGTTTTCTATGTGCTGTTGTTACAGAGTAAGAAGATGTCACACCTGTTTACATAGTGCCCAGTGTCCACAGGTCACCTGGGGAGGGCAGGAATTCCCAGCTATTGTTCTTCTCTTCCCTCCTGTGGTAAATAGAGGCTTGTTGTCTAAGGAGAAATAGTACCTTCTTGGAGATACATTAAAGTTATTCCTGCTTCAGACCAGCCTTGAGCCACATCTGCTCTTTGGGAAAATGCTGTATTTTCTTACTGGGGAATGCTATCCCCCACGCTTTCAGTGTACGAATACATAGACTTCGGCTAAGGGCTGGAGAAAGGCACACAAGACTGCTGGTGGAAGAACGGGGCTCCATCAAGGACGCGGCGTTACCAGATGTGACCCAGCCGGGGTACAGAGATTTGTTACAAATGTATTACAGTGCAAAACTGAGTTAACTTGATTTTGGGTGAGAAAGTGTTAAATTGAGTGTTTATGTGTGTTGATAGATTTTGGTTTAGAAAGTAACTTGCTATTATAGTGTTTGAATTCAGACTCCACAAGTAGTATAACGTAACGGTTTCCAATTAGGTTTGTATCAGTGATCTCTGTGTCTTTTATTAACTCAATTCAGAAGATTAGAGTTATGAGGAAATGCTAACAAGTTTAAGCCTGTTTCATTTAGAGAAACAACATCTTAGAGGGGATCTGAGAACTTTAAATATATATAAATATATATATTATATATATACAGGGTCATTATAAACCATTGTTTTGAAACCGATTCATTAATATGACTATAAACAGGACACGAGGTCACCCATTTAGACTGGACGAAAGGAAAATCAGCCTAAAGCATAGGAAGGGCTAGTATACAGTTAGAAAAATAATGTTGTTGAGTTATCTGCCTGTTGAGGTGGTTCGGTCAGAGTCTGAATAGACTTTTAACCCCTTCACTACCGAGATCCACATATCTCGGGCTTCAAAGGCACCATCCGGTGCCCGATATCTCGATCTGCAGCCGAAAAGCAAATTAAATCTGTTTGCTTTTGGACTGCAGAAGGTGCCCTCAAAGTTTTAGCCTTGCGGGCATAATGCCTAAAAAACTAAAACTGTAAAATCAGCTGCTGAATGCTGTTAAATATCAGGCTTTCGGCAGCAGTCGACATCCGATGCAGGGAGAGAAAAAAAATAACCTGCAGCTCAAGCCTCTGTAGCTCAATTTGGCAGTAGATGGTGCCATCTACTGGCCAAATAGGTTATTTACAGTAATACCTATTTATTATTGTATAATTAATTAAAAATGATTTCACAAGAAAACACTGGTTTCTGACAATGTTTTTTTTTTTTAAATCACTTGGTAGTGAAGGGGTTAAACAACGTCTGGATGTCTTCCTGTAAAAACAGGATATTAAGGGTTATGATATTTAATATGTGGGTAAAAGCTTCTTGAGCCAAGCAGAAATCTGACGCCATTCTGGGGTCACGAAGGAATTTTTTCCCAGTGTGTTGCATATTGGCGAGCATTTCAGACTGAGTTCTTTGCCTTCTTTTGGATCAACAGCAGTAGATGTTGTGTGAAAGGCTTAACTCGATGGACGCACTTCTTTTTTTTCAGCCTATGTAACTATGTAATTTACAGGGTAATTCAAAGAGATTCGAAAAGTCACTGCACGTTCGGTGACTTTTCGTTCTCTTCAAATCGGTTCCTTTTGCCGATCCCATTTCGGTGACCCTGCGTTGAATTCAGCAAGCACCACAGGGTCCCCGAATTGCAGGGAAAAGCTGCCGCAAACCCGACGAAAACTAACCGCAAAACCCAGTGAATGCACGCCGAAAACCCGCAAAAACATCTGGATTAACCTGCCAAAAACCACGGAAAAACCCAAGCAGGAGCCGATCGCAGCCTCCGGAAAAAGCCGAGACCGCAGACAGAGTGAAGTGAATAAATTAGCAAAACAATTTGCATGAATGATTGAAAAGTGAAACGCTGTTTGCAAAGAAGCCACTGAGCGAAAATGTCTGAAATTTGCATATGAGGTCCAGGGAATGATATTAAAAAGGGCTGTTACAGAAAAAATCTAGTAAAGTTAAAAAATAAATAAAACAAATCAGACTTTTGAAAAAAAAAAATCTGAAAAATGCTTAAAATATCCTGAAAAATCTATAAATAAAGAGACTCTTTACTGCAGAATTTTATAATGAACGGTTTATTAGATATTAAATTAAAACAGGAATATTTTTAACATTGAAGCCTATGGGATTCTCCTGAATAAACTTGCCGAATTAAACCACCGAATGGCAGGGCATTAGGGGAACCTTTCACTGCTGGTTAGTGTTCTCTGAATAGCCGAAGCAGTGCATTTTCATGGGGTTTTCACTGCCCTCGAACAGGCACCGAACAGGCACCGTATGTGCAGGCAATTCGCCAGGATTTGGAGAATTGCCTGCTCTCTGGATAGCCGAATGGCCAAGAAAGGTAACTGAACGCTGATTTTCAGCGTTCTGTTACCTTTCTCAAGCAATTCGGATCTCTTTGAATAACCCTGTATGTTTTGGTAATGATTATAATGTGTATGGAGTCGACTAAAGTAACTGCACACCTGGACTCATTTGATGAGGGAATAATGAAAGTGTAGGATGTTCTAGTCGTAAACCTGAGTCTGCGGTATTCCATTTATGTGTTACGTAAAACGTAGGGGTTTATTCAGTATGTACAGGTGTTTGCTGGTGTAGCAACACCGACCGACGTGGGCATTTCACAAACTTCCGATCTAAAGGGCGCCAGGAGAAACTTCACACTTCATTTCTTCCTGTTGCTTTGTGGGTTTTTAGTTTTGGGAAATGCCAGCATTTGTTGCCACTGCAATACCGGCAAACACCAGCACTTGCTGAATAGCCCACTTCGCTTGATATTGCATTTAGACACAGAAGTATTAAAAACAGAATCTCAAACTAAAGAGTGATACATGAGATCTCATTAGGATTCCCAGGTCGGCCATATTTTCTTGGACACATATTACAAGTTCATGAAATGAGACAGCTCCAGGGAGGATCAGCCCTGTAACATGTATGATTCACATGGTAAATCAGTTACCAAATCCAGGCAGGCCACCTGGGATTCCCCTTTGACTTCTTGCCTGCACCATATGGATTCTAGCAGGGCTCGAGTCGAGCGGGAACGCGCAGGAACGGCGTTCCCGCACTTTTCCCACAGCGGGAACGCTGCGGGAACGCAGCGTTCCCGCTGTGGCCCGAGCCCGAACGCCGCCGCCGCACATTGCCGGCGGCCGGCGTGCTTCCTGTTACAAGGGCCAGCTGACAGGTGGTGGAGCCGCTCGCCTGGCTGTTTCATAGTTCCCAGGCGAGCGGCTGCACTTCCTGTCAGCGGCCACTGAAGCAGGAAGCACGCGGCCGCTGGCAGAGGAGCAGAAGCAGCAGCAGCAAAGGTGAGCTGGGCTGGGGGCAGTATCCCTGAGACCTGGGGGGGGGCAATATCCATGAGACCAGGGGGGCAATATCCATGAGACCAGGGGGGCAATATCCATGAGAGCTGGGGCATTATCCATGAGAGCTGGGGCATATCCATGAGACCTGGGGCATTATCCATGAGACCAGGGGCAATATCCATGAGAGCTGGGGCATTATCCATGAGAGCTGGGGCATTATCCATGAGAGCTGGGGCATTATACATGAGACCTGGGGCAATATCCATGAGACCAGGGGCAATATCCATGAGAGCTGGGGCATTATCCATGAGAGCTGGGGCATTATCCATGAGACCTGGGGCAATATCCATGAGAGCTGGGGCATTATCCATGAGAGCTGGGGCATATCCATGAGAGCTGGGGGCATTATCCATGAGAGCTGGGGGCATTATCCATGAGACCAGGGGCAATATCCATGAGAGCTGGGGCATTATCCATGAGAGCTGGGGCATATCCATGAGAGCTGGGGGCATTATCCATGAGAGCTGGGGGCATTATCCATGAGAGCTGGGGCAATATCCATGAGAGCTGGGGCAATATCCATGAGACCTGGGGCAATATCCATGAGAGCTGGGGCAATATCCATGAGAGCTGGGGGCATTATCCATGAGAGCTGGGGCATTATCCATGAGAGCTGGGGCATTATCCATGAGAGCTGGGGCATTATCCATGAGACCTGGGGCAATATCCATGAGACCAGGGGCAATATCCATGAGAGTTGGGGCATTATCCATGAGAGCTGGGGCATTATCCATGAGAGCTGGGGCATTATCCATGAGACCTGGGGCAATATCCATGAGACCAGGGGCAATATCCATGAGAGCTGGGGCATTATCCATGAGAGCTGGGGCATATCCATGAGAGCTGGGGGCATTATCCATGAGAGCTGGGGGCATTATCCATGAGAGCTGGGGCAATATCCATGAGAGCTGGGGCAATATCCATGAGACCTGGGGCAATATCCATGAGAGCTGGGGCAATATCCATGAGAGCTGGGGGCATTATCCATGAGAGCTGGGGCATTATCCATGAGAGCTGGGGCATTATCCATGAGAGCTGGGGCCTTATCCATGAGACCTGGGGGCATTATCCATGAGACCTGGGGCAATATCCATGAGAGCTGGGGCATTATCCATGAGAGCTGGGGCATATCCATGAGACCAGGGGGCAATATCCATGAGAGCTGGGGCATTATCCATGAGAGCTGGGGCATTATCCATGAGAGCTGGGGCAATATCCATGAGAGCTGGGGCATTATCCATGAGAGCTGGGGCATATCCATGAGACCAGGGGGCAATATCCATGAGAGCTGGGGGGGGCAATATCCATGAGACCAGGGGGGCAATATCCATGAGAGCTGGGGCAATATCCATGAGAGCTGGGGCAATATCCATGAGAGCTGGGGGCATTATCCATGAGACCTGGGGCAATATCCATGAGACCTGGGGCATTATCCATGAGAGCTGGGGCATTATCCATGAGAGCTGGGGCAATATCCATGAGAGCTGGGGCATTATCCATGAGAGCTGGGGCATTATCCATGAGAGCTGGGGCATATCCATGAGAGCTGGGGCAACATCCATGAGAGCTGGGGGCATTATCCATGAGACCTGGGGCATTATCCATGAGAGCTGGGGCATTATCCATGAGAGCTGGGGCAATATCCATGAGAGCTGGGGCAATATCCATGAGAGCTGGGGCATTATCCATGAGAGCTGGGGCATTATCCATGAGAGCTGGGGCATATCCATGAGACCAGGGGGCAATATCCATGAGAGCTGGGGCAATATCCATGAGACCTGGGGCAATATCCATGAGACCAGGGGGCAATATCCATGAGAGCTGGGGCAATATCCATGAGAGCTGGGGCATTATCCATGAGAGCTGGGGCATTATCCATGAGACCAGGGGGCAATATCCATGAGACCTGGGGCATTATCCATGAGACCTGGGGCATTATCCATGAGAGCTGGGGCATTATCCATGAGACCTGGGGGCATTATTCATGAGAGCTGGGGGGGCATTATCCATGAGACCTGGGGGCATTATCCATATGAGCTGGGGCAATTATATCCATGTGAACTGGGGAAAATATATCCATATAACCAGTGCTGTGCATATTATTCTTGGGGTTCAGTGCTGTGTATATTATCCTGGAGGCTCAGTGCTGTGTATATTATTCTTGGGGTTCAGTGCTGTGTATGTTATTCTGGGGGCTCAGTGCTGTGTATATTATCCTGGAGGCTCAGTGCTGTGTATATTATTCTTGGGGTTCAGTGTTGTGTATGTTATTCTGGGGGCTCAGTGCTGTGTATATTATTCTGGAGGCTCAGTGTTGTGTATGTTATTCTGGGGGCTCAGTGCTGTGTATATTATTCTGGGGGCTCAGTGCTGTGTATATTATTCTGGGGGCTCAGCGCTGTGTATATTATTCTGGGGGTTCAGCGCTGTGTATATTATTCTGGGGGCTCAGTGCTGTGTATATTATTCTGGGGGCTCAGTGCTGTGTATATTATCCTGGGGGCTCAGTGCTGTGTATATTATTCTGGGGGCTCAGCGCTGTGTATATTATTCTGGGGGTTCAGCGCTGTGTATATTATTCTGGGGGTTCAGCACTGTGTATATTATTCTGGGGGTCTGTGCCTGGAGATATATATATATATATTATATATTGTATATAAAATGCGTTAGTCCAGTTGCCACAATAACGAGTATACCTGTACGTAGTGATACCTTTCACTGATCAGTATAGTTTCCAGTTTACACTCTTGAAAGCTTGTCTTTTAAATGTAAAGTTAACCCAATAAAAATGGTATCACCGGCACGCGCTGCTATACTCGTGATATATATATATATATATATATTTTCTTCAGGTAATGGGGGTTGTGGAATTCGTGGGTGAGTTCCCTCACTTTTTTTCCCAGGACTTGACCCCTGGATTCTAGATAGTTGCCTTTTTCGCGCCCTGCCCATCAGCATGAATAAATTATAAGTGCCCAGGAAAACAAGGCCAACTGCCAACTGTAGATCCCATGAATGTGAACACATACATTTTTACATGATATCCTATGTTAAAAATAAATATGGAGAAACAAGAAACTAAATGAATTGGAATATTATTTATTTATCATTTTTATTAAACGCCCCATTTATATTCTGAAATAATTTATTTTAAGTTAAGTAATATCAGTAACACAGACTCTGTATGCATGTATGTACCGTTCAATAATTTATATGTGTATGCATGTATAGGCACAAGATAGATGCAGCATTCCAGTCAAAATGGACTATTAATAATGTACTTACATTAATATAAATATATATTATCTGCATATACTGATAAGGTGTGTATATATATATATATATATATACGTTTATACTCACTCAAACAGAGCAATTGTTATACTTGGCCAGTTTCTTGTATAATTTCATAATTTTCCAGACAGTGTTTTCCAGGCAGAGTAGAATGCCATTTATTTAGGAATCCTGTTGGGATTTAAGTAGGGCTAATTAATAGAACTACACCTGACTTGCCCATAGGGTCATAAATATTCACTTTTTGAGGGGGGTAAAAGGGATACGGTAATATATGTGCAATACTAGTGCCTGAGGCTTCAATTTGGTAATGGAACCGTAGTGATCATGGAGTTCATGCGGTATGATCCCTGTTTTATATTTATAGAATTTCTTTTTGGAATCCATTTATTATGTTGAATATCAACATAATATAAAATAAATAAATAAAAATGCCAGATAAACCATTTTCAAGGATTTGGCAAAGCAATAACAGGCGTCCATTATTTCACATTGTTTCACCTAAAATACGAGGAGGAGCAGTGATGTAAGGAAAGGTGGGGGCACTTTGGACATCTGTGTCTCCATTCTATACACTCACAAGATCAAGTGAGGTATCATTGATTGGAAAGGCCAGAGTCTGACCTTTCCAATGTTACCAAACATGACCATGTAGTGTGTAAAAATAAAAAAAAATGGGAAAAAATTAAATGTAATTAATTCCAATGCAATCAATTTCAATTAATTTTTCCCTCTTTTTTCTGTTCTAAGGCGGTGGCATTAGATACTTTTTCTTACAAAGCAAGCAATGCCTCTGCACTAACTCACCTTCTCATTTCCCACGCTGGGAGAAATTGTGGAGGTGACAGCGCAATGCGTTATTACACGTTGTTTCATCTAAAACACATGTCAAGTTGCTTTTGAGCCCTGTATCCAGGGGCGTTACTACTAGGGGTACAGTGAGTGCCACTGCACCTAGGTCCCTAAGTCCTGGGGGCCCACTATCGGCCAGGGCCTCGCCTGCACTCAGGGGTGTCTCTGAGGGCCCCTGCAGTTTGCCCTGCTCTCATCTCCATGGCCCCTGCAGCAGTAAGTTAGTGAGGGGAATTGGAGGCCAAGCAGCCGTAAGTCAACTCCGTTTAGTAAAATGGAGCCACGGGAACTTGCGGGGAATAGAGCTGACGCACTAGAACAGAGGAGAGTAGCGTCCACGAACTCAAGCCAAGTGCGCTGAAGCAGGGCACCATGGAGGTGCTAGGCAGCAGACGCACCTGGCAGCAGGAGAACCAGAGGCCCAGAGCCTGGTAGCCTACACTCACCACTAGCACCTGGGCACTGCTACATGCCCAAGCCTGCTAGGCATCCACTTGCCACATAAGAGTAAGCCCTGCACAAGGGGCAGGGTATCAAATTGTGTATGTGATCATTGTGTCTGTGGGGGGGTCATTGTATGTGAGTGTGTGTTTTGGGAGTCATTGTGTGTGTGGGGGGTCAATGTGTGTGGGGTCATTGCCTGTATGTAGTTTATATGTGTGTGCCTTTGTATATTTTGTGGATGTGCTGTCGTTAGAGAGGAGGTAGAGCCTCACCTGTTAGGAGAGCCACCAGGCAGTGGAGTTCTGTGATACACTCATACAAAGCACACATTACTGTGAGTTTTACTGCTGTGGAGCATGGTGATACGCTCATACACAGCGCACATTACTGTGAGTTTTATTACTGTGGAGCTCTGTGATATTCTCATACACAGTGCGCATTACTGTGAGTGTTATTTTTTGGAGCTCTGTGAGATATTGATAGTGCGGTGCACATTACATTAAAAATGTAATGGACTGAAGTGGTCATATTGGACCTAGAAAAAAATGGGACACTGATTGAAGTCGAGATTGTGGACCTGGAGGGGTACATTGCAGGGGGCAAAATAAGTTTTTGCCAAGGGTGGGCGGGCCTTCATGGTTTCCTACAACTGGGCCTGAGGTTTCTAGTTATGCCTCTGCCTGTATCTCCATTCATTACACCCTATATGGTCAAATTATGTGTCACTGGAAAGGACAGAATCCGACCTTTCAAATGATACCAAACACCATGTGATGTGGAAAATTTGAAAAAGTAAATAAAATAAACTAATTTATTTACTTTTTCTTCATTTAATTTCTTTCCAAGGCTACGACATTCTTCAAATTTTCACGTATAGAATGAACAATGCCATTACTCACCTTCTCATTTCCCACACCAGGAGTAAGTACAATGTTAAAAATACAAGCAAAAAAATTAGATTTGCCAGTTTTGGTTAAAATGGCATATTTTCTACGAAAAATGCAGAAACAGGTTCTCCATTTCTGATTTTCTTCAAGAATACCTCCTAAAATATATAAACATAAAGGTGTGGATGATAAAATGTGGAAAAATACTTTTATACGTTGCAAATGGTTTAAATCCGAATGGAAACTTAAATCTTTTTTAACATTATTTGAACTTTCTGACGTAACATGACATATACTCATAGTATGATATGTTTTGCATCTCCAGAGTATGGTTGACAAAAAGAATATATAATTTGTCGGGGTCCTGCAATAAAACATGACTTCAAATCACTTTTAAACATGAGGAGCAGAAAATGGTCAAAATGGACATACTTAAAAATGAGAGAAATCTCAATGTATCCTTCCTGGTAAAATACTTTACAAATAAATAAATGGCTCAGCAGTGAAGGGGTTATTAGTATCTGCTCCAGCCTATCCATTTTAAGGCACTTTCCTCCATAATTCCCAATAATCTAGACCAGCCCTCAAAATTTCCACTCGCATACTCGCATTTTGCGAGGGGAAATTGAGCGCTGGCGAGTAAAACTGTACACGCAGGCAGCATGATAAAGTCTATTGTGCTGCCTGCGCTGCGTTTTCAGCCGGCGGCTGTGTTGTTTTTTTTCTCCAGGTCAGCCAGTCTGCTTTTTTTTTTTCAGCAAACGGGACTTGGCCGGAATCATTTCCTGGGAGGGAGGGGGGTTTCCTCTCACCCGCGGCACCTTTATCAGCCCATCCTGCTGCATGCTGGATCTTTCTCCTTCACGCTGGGCCCCTTATCTTCCGGGCACAGCGTGAAGGATAATCTCTGCCCCCTCATTCTACTCTCCAGGTCAGGAAAACGGAGGGGGGGGGGATGAAATAAACGGCAGGGGGTGAAATGGAGAGAAAGAGATGAATTGGGGGGGGGGAGAAATGAAATGAAAGATGAATTGGGGGGAGAAATGAAATGAAAGATGAATTGGGGGAGAAATGAAATGAAAGATGAACTGGGGGGGAGGAAAATGAAATGAAAGATGAATTGGGGGGAGAAATGAAATGAAAGATGGATGGGGGGGAAATGAAATGAAAGATGAATTGGGGGGAGAAATGAAATGAAAGATGAACTGGGGGGGAGAAATGAAAGATGAACTGGGGGGGAGAAATGAAATGAAAGATGAATTGGGGGAGAAATGAAATGAAAGATGAACTGGGGGGGAGAAATGAAATGAAAGATGAATTGGGGGGAGAAATGAAATGAAAAATGAATTGGGGGGAGAAATGAAATGAAAGATGAATTGGGGGGAGAAATGAAATGAAAAATGAATTGGGGAGAAATGAAATGAAAGATGAATTGGGGGGAGAAATGAAATGAAAGATGAATTGGGGGGAGAAATGAAATGAAAGATAGGTTGGGGGAGAAATGAAATGAAAGATGAATTGGGGGAGAAATGAAATGAAGATGAATTGGGGAGAAATGAAATGAAAGATGAATTGGGGAGAAATGAAATGAAAGATGAATGGGGGAGAAATGAAATGAAAGATAGGTTGGGGGAGAAATGAAAGATGAATTGGGGGAGAAATGAAATGAAAGATGAATTGGGGGGAGAAATGAAATGCAAGATGAATTGGGGGGAGAAATGAAATGAAAGATGGGTTGGGGGAGAAATGAAATGAAAGATGAATTGGGGGGGAGAAATGAAATGAAAGATGAATTGGGGGGAGAAATGAAATGAAAGATGAATTGGGGGGACAAATGAAATGAAAGATGAATTGGGGGGAGAAATGAAATGAAAGATGAACTGGGGGGAGAAATGAAATGAAAGATGGATTGGGGGGGAGAAATGAAATGAAAGATGAATTGGGGGGGAGAAATGAAATGAAAGATGAATTGGGGGAGAAATGAAAGATGAACTGGGGGGAGAAATGAAATGAAAGATGAACTGGGGGGAGAAATGGAGAGAGATGAATGAAGAGGAGGAGATGAATGAAGAGGAGGAGATGAATGGGGAGAGAGAAATTAATTGGGCAAAAGAAATTAAAGGGAGGGAGAAAGGAATTCAAGTGGGGAGAGAAATTAATTAAAGGGGCCCTTTGGCAGAAAAAAGGTTCCCCACCCCTGGTGTAAACTAAGGGAAAGTAAAAAAGCTGCCAAGCTGTCAGCGCGCCAGAAGTGACGCCAGAACCAGCGCCGCTACTACAACGCCCGCTAGAGGCCATAATTGGTGAAATGGTGGTGAGGTTATGAGGCATTTGAGGTTATGCAAAATAAATCCTATTTATAAAGAAAGAGATGGGTGATACAGAAGGAGCAAAAAAAAGAAAAAAATGGGGATGGAAGTATCGCAGACGAGAATTAATGGATTCATCTTTATCAGCATCCAAGGGGGAAACCTGACTTTGGGGTCTTCTAACTTCTAATGATAACCTGGCATATGAATAATGGGAGTATTAGGTTCCACTTGATATATTGGATGCATAAACACTAAATTAATTTGGTCCTAAAAACTGTTGGAGAGGAGTCTGTACTTAATGGATGAAACTACTTGTCTGGGTCTGGTGCCTGGGTATACATGTATCTGATGCTTGGGTATTAATGTTATTTATTATTTTGTAACTTTATTCTGAATAAAACCTTTAACAGTGTAATTTCATAAGATAATTTATGAAGGCGTGTTTAGGGGCGGAGTTTAGGGCAGGGTAGGTGGGGCAACTGGTGGCGAGTAACTCTTATGGTCTGGCTAGTAGCTTGGGACTTGAAATTTTGAGCCCTGATCTAGACTGAACATTAACAGGGTTATTCAGAGACAGCCGATCTGGCCCCAAAATGGCACCGAACAGTGAATTTCCCTTTAAGGTGCATTTTCGTGGCCATTCAGCTATTCAGAGAGCAGGCAGTTCACCAAATTTTGGTGAGTTGCCAGCAAATACGGTGCCTTTTTGACAGCAGTGAAATCCCCATAGAGAAGCAATGGTTAATCTATTCAGAGACACCGAACAGCAGTGAAATGTCAGTGAAATGCCCTGATGTTCGGTGTTTCAATCGGTAGGTTTAATCAGGCGAATTCCATAGGTTTTAATGTTAGAAATGTTCCCCTTTTTGTACAATAGCTAATAAATCGTTTATTCTTTTAATCTGCAGCAAAAAGTCTCTTTATTTATTTTTTTTAGGATTTTTTTAGGCATTTTCCGTGATTATTTTTTGTCAATAATTTTTTCAGAAATTTTTGTGCAGTAGTTTTTTTGCAAACAGCATTTAAAATTTGACACTTTCAATTGTTTTTTGTTCTTTCTTCTGTTTTACCCATCCGGCGGCTTGCCGTCTTTTTTCTATGGCTGCTCGGCACTGTGTTCTACGGCTCGTCGGCTGCGTTTGGCGGCTGTCCGGCAGGTTGGCGGTGGCGTGCGGCATGTTTGGGGGCGTGGCCGCTGGGTTTGCGTCGGGTTTGCGGCGGCTTATAGGATCAGATCCGATAATTTTGGTGGTTTTGCAGCAGCTTTCACCCACACTTCGGGGACCCTGCAGTGAATGCTGAATTCACGGCTGGGTCAGGGAATTTGATTCTCCAAAGTGCGAGGAATGAGAGTCAATGACATTTCGGTGCTCTCTGAATAACCCCTTAAGTTATGTGACATTTTTATTAGCAAGTATAGAACAAAACAAAAGTTAAAGATTTCTTCCCTTGAAATAAAGAAAAACGCACTCAAAATATGGCTTCTTTGGCAACGGACATGGCATTACATTAAAGGCTTACACTTAATTTCCTGTAGATCCGAAGTTTGTTGAGTGGTGCTGCCATTCAATTTTGCTTCTGAAAGAAGTTACTAAAGGTTATTCAGAAAGCACCAAAATTTCAGTGAAATTTCAGTGCTTTCTTGTTCGGTGCACTTCGATGCGCTTCGGCGATTCCAGTTCGCCGACCCTGCGGTGAAATCAGTGTTTCCGAAGTGCGCTGAACATGGAGCTGCCGAAGACCACTGTTGAGCACCGAATAGACCACCGAACGCTGCAGAAGACCGACGAACGCCATCGAAGACTACCGAATTGACCGCCAAAAAATTGACCGCAGAAAAAAGTAATTAACACTGATATTCTTCTAAAAGGTGTTTAAATCAAGAAAAATGCATTAAAGTATGTCTAAATAATAAAAAAGGTCCTATAAACAATAATAAAATGGTCTGTTACAGAAAATGGTAATCACAAATTACAAAAAAAACAAAATATGTTCCAAAAATTAAATAAATAAATAAAAAGATGGTTTTGCTGAAAATGAAAAAAATAAACGGTTGAATAAAAAGTGAATAGAAATGATTGATAAATAAAAACGGTTGAATACATTTTTTTTTTACATTTTTTTTTATATTGAATGCTATGGGATTCGCTTGTTTAAATCTGTCGAACTGAATCACCAAAAATCATGGCATTTCTCTGACACTTCTGTCTAGTTCGACGTTCTCTGAATAGATTAACCATTACTTCTCTATCAGGGTAATTCAAAGACCTCCGAATTGCTTGAGAAAGGTAACCGAATGCGGAAAATCAGCGTTCGGTTACCTTTCTTGGCCATTCGGCTATCCAGAGAGCAGGCAATTCGCCAAATCCTGGCGAATTGCCTGCACATTCGGTGCCTGTTCGAGGGCAGTGAAATCCCCATGAAAAGCACTGCTTGGCTATTCAGGGAACACAAACTAGCAGTGAAAGGTTCCCGAAATGCCCTGTCATTCGGTGGTTTAATTCAGCAGGTTTATTCAGGCGAATCCCATAGGCTTCAATGTTAACCCCTTAAGGACCGAGGACGTACCATGTACGTCATTGCAGCGGGTCTCTCTTAGACCCGCTGACGTACATGGTACGTCCTGCCGTTTTTGAGCTGCTGGAAGCGATCGGATCGCTTCCAGCAGCTCAAACGCCATTGCAGGATGCCTGGGAGTCCAGGCATCCGTGCAATGGCCGTTAGAAGTGCCGGGGCACCATGTGATCGCTCCCCGGGAGCGATCTACATCCGGTTGCACCGGAGAGGTGCCCGGCACTTCTACAGAGCGCTGGAAGCGATCGGATCGCTTCCAGCTGCTCTGAGCATATTACAAGGATGCCTCGACATCGAGGCATCCTTGTAATATACTTACCTGCCGCCGGTCCGTCCGTGATCGCTCCCCCGAGCGATCACTTCCGGTAGCGGCAGGAAGTACTGAGTGCCACGAGGTATCGTGGCACTCAGTACAAAATCGATCACTTCAGTGATCAGGTGCTCTGCTGGGTGCCTCGAGGATCAAGGCACCCAGCAGAGTAAAAAAAAGTGAAAAAAAAAGTAAAAAAAAAGTGTAAAAAAAAGTAAAAAAAAAGTGTGTAAAAAAAAGTGTAAAAAAAGAAAATAAATAAAATAAACTGACAGTTAGGCGGTAGGGTTAGGGTTAGGGTTAGGGGTAGGGTTAGGGGTAGGGTTAGGGGTAGGGTTAGGGTTAGGGTGGTTAGGGTAGGGTTAGGTTAGGGGAGGGTTAGGGGTAGGGGTAGGGTTAGGTAGGTTAGGGGTTTAGTTAGGGTTAGGGTTAGGGGTAGGTTAGGGGTAGGGGTTAGGTAGGGTTAGGGTAGGGTTAGGGTTAGGGTTAGGGTAGGGTAGGGTTAGGGTAGGGTTAGGGTTAGGTAGTACGTTAGGGTTAGGGTAGGGTTAGGGTTAGGGGTAGGGTTAGGGGTAGGTTAGGGTTAGGGTTAGGGGTAGGGTTAGGGGTAGGGATAGGGTTAGGGGTAGGGGTAGGGTTAGGGTTAGGGGTAGGGTTAGGGTTAGGTTTCTAGGGCAGGGTCAGGGGTAGGGTTAGGGTTCTAAGGGCAGGGTCATCTGGGGCTGAGTGGGATGTTCCTAGCCTGCCTCATCAGAGAGGCAGGCTAGCAACATCCAATCAGAAGTTAGAAAAAATCAAAATAAAATTTCTAATTTGTCAGGTCAGGCCAATATTTTGTAATATTGGCTCTGACCTCTGTGATTCTCCCTCCCTCTCCTCACTTGTGTTTTGGCGTGAGCGAGAGAGAGAGATCAGATTTGACAGGTTAGAGATTTTAGTGAGATTTAGTGAGATTAGAAAAAATTGAGGCAGATTTAGAGAGATTTTAGGGAGATTTAGAAGAATTGAGGCAGGTTTAGAGGGATTTAGAGAGATTTAGGTGTTTATTTGTATTTTCTTGTGAAACCCAACGGTTCTTCTAAGAACCAACAATCCGCTATATATATATATAATAATTATAAAATTTTATAATCTATTATATATAATGTCTGAGAGGGTGTACAGCGCCGAGGAGGCATATGCCATCCTGGCGTCAGAATCTGAGGCATCTGCGTCAGACTCAGACCTTCATTTCGACCCCGCTAACTGCTCAGAGGCGTCGCTAGATACATTATCTATGCTGGCTGATGTATCTAGTGATGTTTCTGATGCAGATCCTCCGGGTCACCACCTGCCAGCAGGAGACGCACAGCTCCAGCTGAGGAGTGGGTAGTGCCTCATCGCCAGAGGCCAGATATCCTCCTTTCACGGCAAATCCTGGCATCAATATTGATGTTGCAGGATTTACCACCACACAGTTTTTGCAGGTGTTTATGGGGGATGATTTGTTGGGCCACATCGTGGCCCAATCAAATCTGTATGCCCATCAGCATTGTGCTGCGAAGCCAGACTCCTACTTGGCAAGGCAGCAATGGACCCCGCTAGATGTGCCAGAATTTCTGAAATTCTGGGCACTTACTATGCTGAGGGCATCATAAAGAAGCCCTCAATTCGCTCCTGCTGGAGCAGTAGCCCCATCTGCTCTACCCCCATTTACCTCCAATCAATGTCACGTAGAAGGTATGAAAACATTTTGCGTTTCATGCACTTCAGTGACAACAGCCTGTGCTCCCCTAGAGAGCATCCCCAGTTTGACAGGCACCAGACTTTTACATTTTATTCGTACATTTTTATGTTCTACAATTGGTGCTGTATTTTGCCAAAATCTTTGCACACCTATGCATGGGGGGCATGGTGTACTCAGGAGATCTTGCAGAAAACAACCTGGAGAGTTTTCATGCAGTAACAAACAACAGTGTCTGCTAAGGCTAGGGTCAGACGAGCGTGATTTCTACGGACTGTACGTCCGTGCAGTACGGACATCGTCAGTACGGAAGACGCAGTAGTGGTCACACAGTCCGTTTTTTCACTGACATTTATTTTTTGACAGATGTAGGAGGGACAATAAATTCAATTGCAAAACCATTTTGTCCGTGAAAAATGCAGGACGTATAAATGCAGTCCGTCTGACCACGTTCATCACTCACACACAAAGCTATGCAGACGTTGCGGACGCAGCGCACTTTGTGCGGCCGTTCTAGCGGTTCTACGTTCTTGCCTGCCTTGCGTCCGTGGGCCGCGGCCGTTGTGCGTCCGCAGTTCAGTGCGGACGTACTTCGTGTGTCGGCTCCATTGGACTTTATGTCATGCTATCACGGACGTACTTTTAGGCGCGATCACGGACGTGAACACTACGCTCGTCTGACCCTAGCCTAAATCACAGTCCAAAACTACTGTGGGCGTAAAAATCTGAAATTTGAAAAATTACCGCCACACACCTTGTTGCCAAATGTTTTGGGCTAAAACCGTTGCATCCATGGCATCAAAGCACTCCATATGCAATACCTTGGGGTGTCAACATAACAAATATAAACAATTTTCTGGCAATAATTCAAACTGGGGTATGCGGTAGACCCAAAACAAAGATAGGCCTAGCTGAAGAAATAATCTCAATTTCAACTCTAATGACAAAGTCATAAAAATTGTATTTGAACCTTCCCAAAATCCTGGCAAACCTAGGCATGGGGGGCATGGGTGTACTCAGGAGATCTTGCAGAAAACAACCTGGAGAGTTTTCATGCAGTAACAAACAACAGTGTCTGCTAAATCACAGTCCAAAACTACTGTGGGCGTAAAAATTGAAAATTGAAAAATTACCGCCACACACCTTCTCAAATGTTTTGGCTAAAACCGTTGCATCCATGGCATCAAAGCACTCCATATGCAATACCTTGGGGTGTCAACATAACAAATATAAACAATTTTCTGGCAAAATTCAAACTGGGGTATGCGGTAGACCCAAAACAAAGCTAGGCCTAGCTGAAGAAATAATCTCAATTTCAACTCCAATTACAAAGTCATAAAAATTGTATTTGAACCTTCCCAAAATCCTGGCAAACCTATGCATGGGGGGCATGGGTGTACTCAGGAGACCTTGCAGAAAACAACCTGGAGAGTTTTCATGCAGTAAAAAACAACAGTGTCTCCTAAATCACAGTCCAAAACTGATGTGGGTGTGAAAATGAAAAATGACCACCAAACAGTATCTAATTTGTTTGGAGCAAACGATGCATCCATAGCATAAAAACACTCCATTTACAATACTTTGGGGTGTTAGCTTACCAAATATATGCACGTTCATAAAACTGGGGTATGTAAAAAGGCCCCTAAAAAGAAGATAAGCAAAGAAGATACTGTATGTCAAATTAGAAAATTGACAAGCACATGTCAAAGATTGGCGTAGCACCCCAAAAACAACAGAACAAATCTATATATGGGTGGTATCAATTTACTCAGAAGATGTTGCTGAACATATTTTGGGGTGTTTTTTGGCAGTAACCCATAACTGGATTTGACAATTCATGCCTAAAGTACAATGTGCGTGAAAAAATAACACAAAAAGTGACTACCTGAAAGTTTGACAAAGAGCTAGTGCATGGAAAGTGTTAAAATACAACTCTTTGAAGCACCCTAGGGTGTGCCCTTTCTAAAAATATATGGTTTGATGGGGGTAAATTACTTTGGCGGCTTCAAAAATGTCCCAAATAGGACATGGGTGCATGATGACGAAATGTGAAAATTCCAAGTTGGAAAACTGAAATGCGCACCCCCCAAATAAGGCCTTTTAGCCCCCAAATGACCCGACATACCTATACATGGGTGGTATCAATTTACTCAGAAGATGTTGCTGAACATATTTTGGGGTGTTTTTTGGCAGTAACCCATAACTGATTTGACAATTCATGCCTAAAGTACAATGTGTGTGAAAAAATAACACAAAAAGTGACTACCTGAAAGATTGACAAAGAGCTAGTGCATGGAAAGTGTTAAAATACAACTCTTTGAAGCACCCTAGGGTGTGCCCTTTCTAAAAATATATGGTTTGATGGGGGTAAATTACTTTGGCCGGCTTCAAAAATGTCCCAAATAGGCCATGGGTGCATGATGACGAAATGTGAAAATTCCAAGTTGAAAACTGAAATGCGCACCCCCCAAATAAGGCCTTTTAGCCCCCAAATGACCCGACATACCTATACATGGGTGGTATCAATTTACTCAGAAGATGTTGCTGAACATATTTTGGGGTGTTTTTTGGCAGTAACCCATAACTGGATTTGACATTCATGCCTAAAGTACAATGTGTGTGAAAAAATAACACAAAAAGTGACTACCTGAAAGATTGACAAAGAGCTAGTGCATGGAAAGTGTTAAAATACAACTCTTTGAAGCACCCTAGGGTGTGCCCTTTCTAAAAATATATGGTTTGATGGGGGTAAATTACTTTGGCCGGCTTCAAAAATGTCCCAAATAGGACATGGGTGCATGATGACGAAATGTTGAAAATTCCAAGTTGGAAAACTGAAATGCGCACCCCCCAAATAAGGCCTTTTAGCCCCCAAATGACCCGACATACCTATACATGGGTGGTATCAATTTACTCAGAAGATGTTGCTGAACATATTTTGGGGTGTTTTTTGGCAGTAACCCATAACTGGATTTGACAATTCATGCCTAAAGTACAATGTGTGTGAAAAAATAACACAAAAAGTGACTACCTGAAAGTTTGACAAAGAGCTTAGTGCATGGAAAGTGTTAAAATACAACTCTTTGAAGCACCCTAGGGTGTGCCCTTTCTAAAAATATATGGTTTGATGGGGGTAAATTACTTTGGCCGGCTTCAAAAATGTCCCAAATAGGACATGGGTGCATGATGACGAAATGTGAAAATTCCAAGTTGGAAAACTGAAATGCGCACCCCCCAAATAAGGCCTTTTAGCCCCCAAATGACCCGACATACCTATACATGGGTGGTATCAATTTACTCAGAAGATGTTGCTGAACATATTTTGGGGTGTTTTTTGGCAGTAACCCATAACTGGATTTGACAATTCATGCCTAAAGTACAATGTGTGTGAAAAAATAACACAAAAAGTGACTACCTGAAAGATTGACAAAGAGCTAGTGCATGGAAAGTGTTAAAATACAACTCTTTGAAGCACCCTAGGGTGTGCCCTTTCTAAAAATATATGGTTTGATGGGGGTAAATTACTTTGGCCGGCTTCAAAAATGTCCCAAATAGGACATGGGTGCATGATGACGAAATGTGAAAATTCCAAGTTGGAAAACTGAAATGCGCACCCCCCAAATAAGGCCTTTTAGCCCCCAAATGACCGACATACCTAACATGGGTGGTATCAATTTACTCAGAAGATGTTGCTGAACATATTTTGGGGTGTTTTTTGGCAGTAACCCATAACTGGATTTGACAATTCATGCCTAAAGTACAATGTGTGTGAAAAAATAACACAAAAAGTGACTACCTGAAAGATTGACAAAGAGCTAGTGCATGGAAAGTGTTAAAATACAACTCTTGGAAGCACCCTAGGGTGTGCCCTTTCTAAAAATATATGGTTTGATGGGGGTAAATTACTTTGGCCGGCTTCAAAAATGTCCCAAATAGGACATGGGTGCATGATGACGAAATGTGAAAATTCCAAGTTGGAAAACTGAAATGCGCACCCCCCAAATAAGGCCTTTTAGCCCCCAAATGACCCGACATACCTATACATGGGTGGTATCAATTTACTCAGAAGATGTTGCTGAACATATTTTGGGGTGTTTTTTGGCAGTAACCCATAACTGGATTTGACAATTCATGCCTAAAGTACAATGTGTGTGAAAAAATAACACAAAAAGTGACTACCTGAAAGATTGACAAAGAGCTAGTGCATGGAAAGTGTTTTTGGCAGTAAACCTTAAAGTTCACAGTACATGTATTCTTAAATTACGTTCAAAAAAAAAAAATCACCAAAATTTTTTTTTTTTTCAAACTTTGGCATAGATTTGTGGTAAAATGGTTTGCATGGAAAGAGTCAAAATACCCCAAGTTTAATACCTTGATTTGTGTACTTTAAAAAAATATGTATATGTGGAGGGTTATTCAGGAATTAGTGACAGATATCAGTGTTACAATGTCACTATCACTAGTTTTGAAAATAAACTCTTTGGAAATGGCAAAGTGCTACTTGCACTTATTGTTGCATAAAATAAGGAAAAAGCGAGGAATATGTAAACATTGGGTATTGCTAAACTCAGTACTAAATTTAGAAACTACTAAGGAATAAAAAATTTTTGACGGTTGTTGATACATAAGAAATTTTGGGGGTCAAAGTTTCGAAAAGTGGTGTTTTTTCAATTTTTGTGTCATATTTCACAATATTTTTTATAGTAAATTA
Source organism: Leptobrachium leishanense (assembly GCA_009667805.1). Taxonomy (NCBI): domain Eukaryota; kingdom Metazoa; phylum Chordata; class Amphibia; order Anura; family Megophryidae; genus Leptobrachium; species Leptobrachium leishanense. Next base: position 44,010,625 of record CM019068.1, read on the forward strand.
TATGAAATGATGAAAAAAATGGTATCTTTATAAAGTCCATTTAGTGACGAGAAAAACAGTGTAAAATATGTGTGGGTTACATAAACGAGTAAGAGGAAAATTTGACGTAAACACTAAGAGCGCAGAAACGTAAAAACAGCTGCGGTCACGAACGGACGGATTTGTGTAAAACCGCCCGGTCACTAAGGGGTTAAAAATATTCCCGTTTTAATTCAATATCTAATAAACCGCTCATTATAAAATTCTGCAGTAAAGAGTCTCTTTATTTATAGATTTTTTAGGATATTTTAAGCATTTTTCTGGATTTTTTTTCTTTTTAAAAGTCCGATTTTTTTTTTTAAGTTTACTTCTTTTTTCTGTAGCAGCCCTCTTTATTATCATTCCCTGGACCTCATATGTAAATTTCAGACATTTTCACTCAGTAGTTTCTTTGTAAACAGCGTTTCACTTTTTAAACATTCATGCAAACTGTTTTGCTAATTTATTCACTGCCTCTTCTGCGGTCTCGGCTTTTTCCGGCGGCTGCGATTGGCTCCTGCTCGGGTTTTTCCGTGGTTTTCGGCAGGTTAATCCAGATGTTTTTGCGGGTTTTCGGCGTGCATTCGCCGGGTTTTGCGGTTAGTTTTCGTCGGGTTTGCAGCAGCTTTTCCATGCAATTCGGGGACCCTGTGGTGCTTGCTGAATACACCGCAGGGTCACCGAAATGGGATCGGCAAAAGGAACCGAATTGAAGAGAACGAAAAGTCACCGAACGTGCGATGACTTTTTTCGAATCTCTTTGAATTACCCTGTATGGGACAATTTCACTGCAGCTGAAGATCGCCGAATTGCAGTGATCTGTAGCAATCTGCACCATATTTCGCTGTCAAATCGCCAGTATTTAGCAAATTGTCAGTTTAGTGAATGGACATCAGTTGCAAGTTAGGAGTTTATTTAATAACCCCTTAAGTGTACATGTCACGACAAAATCCATGCACTGCAGGTACTGCAACTACTACAACATAACAAAGTATGGGTCGCAGTAAAATGACTTAATATTTCTTCAAGGTAAGCGATAGTGGAGGAGATATCTCACAGGCTTCCTGTAAATTGGTAGTGATGTCAGTTTGTATTTTTTTCCAATCCCTTTATGTATTTCTTGACACCCTTCCTTTCCATTATACGTCTGTTTAGAACTGTTTTTTTATGATACCTGCCTGGTCTTTTAACACCTACACTATCAAGTGATTTTCCATAAAACCCCTGACAAGACCCAATGGTTTTAAGGAAAATCATTTTCCATTGTCCAAAGATGTAATAATGTATGTAGCCTCTATACATAAATATTTACATTACAATAAGAACAATAAGGTCAATCGGCAGACACAGGGCTCCCCCTGCTTGCCACATTTTGCTATTGCAGCATGTGTCTTTGACACATTTACAGACCAGAGTAAGAGAGTCACAGATAGGAAAGCCTCTGGAGTTTTTAATCACAAAAGAAAACTTGATTTGTCATTAATACAGCCATAAATTTACCCTGCGTCAT